>JANFPS010000003.1:18268015-18868015 GCA_024703675.1 Drosophila nebulosa
TTGGTTTTATTTTTAATCCATACATGCATTAATTATAATGCATATTGCATACATATGTGTATATATATTACCATATTTTTTATGTGTATATTGTGACTCCTTTGACATATCAAAAATTTTACGTAATTTTTTTTGTTTTACAAAAAAAGGAAATTATTGTAAACAAAATTGCAAAAACTCGAATAGTTTGACATTATAAAGGCAAATACAATTCATCGGTGCATTGCATGTTAAAAAGGACGGATTATCGCTTTTCGATTGACACCACATTGTGCTAAGAAGGCGAAGGATCCCAAAGATCGCGTTGGAAAGAAACACAGTATCTAAACGTGTTGAAAAAACGTACAAGTGCTTATCATTTTAAAAATAGCAATTGATTCTATTTGCAGACCTGATTTAATATAAATTAGAGGCAAGCCGCCAAAAACCGCGCTGGAGTGGTATAATGAAAACGTAAATTTTTTGCTATGCCAAAGCAGTAACTTGACAAAATATACACACACATACATATATATGAATATATTTCTAACAAAAGGTATAATTTCGTGTTTTACTATACATACACAGAAAAATGAATTTTTGCTATTATAGTGTTAACACATATGCAATAAATATTTGAGTATATATATATATATTATATATGTACATATTGTTACAATCTTGTCGAAATCCTAGAGCTAATGAAAAATAAAAACTCTTAGGAATTTGCAGAAGGCTTTGCTGTATCTTCAGTCGACACAAGTTGGTCGGCTGAATTAAAGGGATATTCTTGTACATTAGTGGATGTTGCTTTTGTTGTTGTCGCTGCTGTTGTTGTTGCTGCTGCTGCTGATGTCACGGCAGTATAACAGGAGCCGCAGAGTCGGACTGGGTTGAAAAGCTTCTCATATGGCAACGGAGCCCAATACTCCGAACAGTCAGCACAGAAAATTTCTCCACATGATCTGTTGATTATAACATTGAAAAGAAAAAGAAACAAAACAAATGTCGCATTTAAAAGATAAATGGAAAACTCAGATTAATCATATCAGATTAAAGGATGCAGCAGAGATGTGTCTTTGTAGTAGGTATTTAAATTTACACATTGAGCGCTTTGGACATTGACATTGACCTCGAAATAAGATTTGAGGCCTACATAATGAAAAATGTCACGGCCCATTCGAAACAACAAGACGGTTATGCGAATTTGCTGTGACAATTTGGATATTCGATGATGATGATGATGACCTGTATTATGAGTGTCAAACAGAAAGTACAAATAGAGCAAAAGCAAATGGATACACTAATGTTTGGGAATGCGCACCGACAATGATGTTTCCTTCGTCCAAGCCAGAATTCAATTTGACAATTTGAGCAACGTGAAACTGCATGGTCTGGTACCCAAAGGACACTGGAAACTTTTTTCTCTTGTATTGAGGAAGGAGCATACGATGAAGGACCACTACGCTCTTCTACAGCTTCCCAAGAACATGTCGATGCATTTTCAACGATATCAGATCCATTTTCCTAAAGAAATGTATACAAATAATTAGAGGACACGTAGAAAGAGAGAGACAAAGGAAGAGAGAGAAAGAGAGAGAGAGACACACACACAGGGAGAAATAGAGAGATGGACAGTCTAGCACAAAGTTAAAATAAACATTACAATTATATATTTATATATATATATATGTATGTACTATGTGGGTAATCGCCAATAGTTATTTGAAATGTGTGGTTACTGTTTCTTCAAGCCGATTACAAAGAAAAATGTTCAATTTTAAATTCTCGATTATAGAATGAACTTTTTTGTATAATTAATGTTCATAGAAATCAATTTTCGTTTAAGTTTGTCCTTTTGTGCTTCTCTGTTAAAATAATTTCTTTCCTTTTTAGAAGGAGACGTCACAACAGTTTGAATATATTTATATATGTTATGAAATCATGTTGTATGTATGTGTGAAGGAGAAATAGATAAATGATATGCATAAAATTTTTCATTATATTTACATGTTCCACATTGGCCGATACGACGCTGTTACAGCTTGGACAACCCTTCTGCAATAAAGCAATTCGCATACCATGAATTTCCCGCAGCAGAATCTCTTCGCGTAGCTAGAAAATAAACCAAACAAATTAAAACTAAGCATTAGATCATCATAATTTCACATATATGTATGTATGTGTATGCATTCATTCCAGATCCATCGTTCAGATTATCTACTTTTTTATAAATATTTTATATATAGTGCTGTCTGCTTCTCTTACCTTGTGTTCTTGAACAATTTGATGGAGTCGAATATTCTGTTCACTTAAACCATGAGCTAAACCATCCGGGCAGGAAATAGTAAATTGCGCTCGTTCCTGAAACCCTTGTGGGGTGGGAGGCAATGATATAACTCCAGGCGATGGGAAATGATGATTTGTACTGTAAATTGTTTTAGAGGTCGAATATAACTCCACTTCAAGGTGTAAATTAGCTTTTAGATTTACCTGCCATTTTCAGTGTATTTTAAGTGGGCTATATCCCTGCTATAACTGGAACCAAATGTGTTTCTTCGCACTCGATTGCCATTGGTATTCGGCATGGGAATTTCGAATGGTGAGAATATATTTTGAGATTGACTATCCAATCTGTGAAACTCTGGCGAGAGACAAATGCGCTCGTCGATAGAGGAATTTCCATCGGCTGCGGTTCCATTTGCGATTCCGACTGCTTCTCCATTCGCAATGTTAATAGCTTCATCATCCTTGCTGCTCTCCCTGGTTACATGTAGATCCAGATGGTCTAGCAAATCACTTGCAAGGCTTTTTTGTAAATATCGCAGATTATTAGGCTTCACATGAACTCTCGGTAAATTGTTGTAACTTTGACTAATTTTATTCGTTTGCTGGACAATTGAAATTGCATTTGCCTCCGACGGAGTCTCAGTTATGGTCTTCTCTTTCTCTTTCTCATCTTTATTATCAGCATCATCTTGAGATTGAGTGCCACCTCGTGTATTTTGCACGGTTTCTATAGGAATTAAGGTGTCTGTACTAGTATCAATTGGGCCATGCCATAGGGAATGGCTTATATCACTTGTTCGTGTGTTTTCACAATTAGAAGGGTCATCAGATATAAGATCACTACCCGGCATAACTTCACTTGATTCGATTGATACGGTCGATTGTGGTTGTAATGGAGGTTGTCGGGACGCTGAACTTATATGTTGCGAACTGCTGACTTCTGGATGAGCTATTTCCGTTGATTGTGATGTTGCTTCCAATAATAGTATATCATCATGGCTAGAAGCTTTGGTACTTTGGTCATTATAAAACTCTGAGGTAATATTGGTAGCGCAATTTTCATTGTCCACATTTATTGGCTCTGCATCGCATTTGTTATCCACCACATCCCTATCATGGACAACATTGTTTGCCATGATTGCCTCAGATCCAGGTCCAGAGCGAATGTCAAACATTGAGTTACTATTCACATTCAGACTGTCTGAAACACTAGGAGAGCAAAAGAAATGCAAATCAGATAAAAGTGGAGTGTTTGTGTTTTTTTTTTAACACTTACATAGATTCAACTGCCAAATTTGGATCACTTGATCTTCGCGAAAAAGTGCTCTGTCCCAATTCACTTGTTGTGATGTCTTCGGATGATCGCGTTTTAGTCATTGACGATCCTGATTTGGTATATAAATATTACACTTAACTTTTCAATGTGCTCCAACCAATACTTGCTTACCATTATTATGTGGAATTTGTCTCTCATTACTTAGTAATGGAAGATCAGTACCATTTTTATTACCTAAACTACCAAGGTAAAGATCAGACCAAAAATATAAAAACCGCACACTGTGCGCTGGCCAAAGAACCTACAACAAATTATAAATTTAGTTTGATCTAATTGTAAAAAAACTGATGTAGGGATTGTTGTCTACCTTTTCAGTCTCATGCTTATATAGTGGATTTCTATACATAGTTTCCGCTAGAAATGGCCATACAGAAAATGTGCGGTCAAAAACGGAATTCTCAATTCGTTCTCTTAGCGAATTACATAGGAACGTGCCGAACAGACATGATAGTGAGTGTTGCGCCAGTTTGATCTGAATTAAAATCAAAAAATCAGTTTGTTAAATTAATTTCTGAATAAATAATAATCCATTATGTTGTGCTTACCAAATAGCCAATGCTGAATTCAAAACTGCACGGATATTGTCTGTGTATTTGGTGGACCAAATCTAACCATTGAAGGAATACGGGACACCTTTCGTTTACCTCATCCGAATGGGGTCCGTTGCCAGAGCGATCGGCAAATTTGTGACCAAAGTTTAGCCATTCTCGTTCAACCAGCACTCGAAATCCCTTTAAAAAGCACATACAAAAACCCAAATGTATCGAAAAATAAATTTGTGTAAACTTCGTCGCATCCGTCGCATACCTCAACTGTTCTATAATACGGATCTAGGCAAAGTTGCGCTGTCGCCACTATTTGAGGTGTTCGATCCCATCCATCAGAGCAATGCACCAATACGGGTCGTCCGTTCTTCTCAATGGTATGAACCACTGTCATAGTTGCTCCCAATAACCCAGACAGATGCTGCATCCACATCGTTTTCTCCAATTGTCCAAACCAACTACAATTAAAAAGGAAATGAAATAGAATCAGATGTCTGATTTTTAGGTGAGCTTCACCCCTCAGGGTTTGGTACCTACTTTGGATCATCGGGTGATGACGCGCATAATTGTCGAACAGCATGGAAACTCTTACGTATAGCATGTATATTCCCCAAATTCATAAATTCTATTTCGGCACATGGATAATATTCAATGCATTCACAACCGCCACCTCGAGCCCGATTTGTAACCGCCGATGTGTAGCTTCGTGCATCGACTATGAGAATTTTCTACAATTGTGGATTAAAAAATAAAATAGTAAATTAAATATGTATATTGCATAATATATGAGACACTCTTACTCTGATTTCATCCAATGCTAGCTCTTCGTGTGACGAATCTTCCAATGACGGTGAACTCTTGCCGGATGAGCTCGATTGGCCACTATTTGTATCTTTTGTGGATTTTGTCTGTTGTTGTTGCATAGCGGTAGTGGCGGCGGATGTGGAGGCCGAGGATCGCCTTGCATGTTCTCCTCTATCAAATGCGCACGCATCTGCCAGTGCCTTGAGCAATTGCTCATCTTTGGTATTTCGCCATCCCAGCCAGCCAACTTCTGGTTGGCTGCAACGGGCCAGTATAGCGCCCGATTTCTGATGACGCCAGACCACAGCTGGCAGGCGTCGTGATCCACGAAAATTGGCCACATTGTGGAGCATTTCGTCGGTAATGCAGCAAGGAACTAATAACTTTTGTGGATACGATGGACACAGTTTAAAATCAGCATTGGCCGTTGAGATACGCCACGATCCCTTCAGATCGAACCCCAGGCGGGATACCTCGTTTTTGAAGTCGCTATCATAACGAGTGGCACGCTGTAAGCGATTGCTTGCACTGAATTCGCAGGCGCTGGCTTGCGAGTTCGATGATGCAACATTCTCGGCGGTGGCGGGTTTCGGATGCGTACAACTGCTGCCATTTGTTAGCGAAGCGCGCTCTTTGCTACCGTTCACATTTTGGCTGATTTGATGGTCACAGGTCCACGAGTAAAAGTGGGAAAGCGAATAGCATTTTCAAGCGTGTCAGGTACACCGATTAGCAATTGAATGCGTCGTTGCCACTCCGAGCATTGCTCGGCAGACTGAAATGAGCATTTCACTGTGCTGGCATCCTTGCAATTTACAATTAATTGGAATAGGTCACGCACTTGGACCGACTCAATGAGGCCCAGTGGCACATATGTCTCAAATGCTGTCGACTCCTTTGATAAAAATATGCGATAATTGGACAAGGCAAGTACGCCATCATCGGTTCGTCCTAAGTATTTAATGGACTCGCCAGCAACTGCAACAATGAAAAATAAAAAATAAAGATGAAACGGATTAACAACGCGAGCAAAGTAGGGTCGACGTGGGATAAGATACCATTTAATCGGTGTAATCTTTTGGTTACTTACGTTCTTGAAATGGTACAAACAGCTGTGAGTCTTCCTTCTCCATTTGTGTTTTTGGGTAAGATTCGGCGGCACGTATAAAACAAATTGAGGGGGGCGGTGATCCATCTGACATTATATTATGAATCGGCTAAAAACAAAAGAAAAATATTAACCATAAACAAAGGATTTGAAATTAAAAGATGTTAGTCACAGAAATATGAACATATCACTATACATACATATTAAAGTGTGTATATGTATATAAAATGCTAAGGTGCCAATCTAAATGAGCGCTTAAAAACCTTCAAATAAGAATTTTTCTTTTTAATTTTATTACACAATTTTTTTTTGAAGTTTTGGGGTTATTACTGGACATCGGCAAATTTTAAAGAAGAGGCTTTGGCTTTAATCGAAATGGGATTCTAGGTCAAAAGTTGGAAAGAACTTTTTATCGATTACGAGGAAATGAGGACGCTTCGAACGCAAATGGTTGAATTGAGAACAACCCCCACCGATTCATAGGCTAAAATGAAAAAAAAAACACGAACGTGGAATATGACCTTTTGTTTGATAAGGTGCGTTTTGGTAGGACTTAATTTGCCCCTTAGAGCCGCCGGTGCCTCAAAAATTGTGTATGCGTATGTACATACATATAAGTGCATACACATTCCAAAGGAAAAGTCTATTCCTTTTTAAAGACACGGTACATACGTACATACATACTTACATCATATTTTACTTGAAATTCATTGTGTTTAATATTCGAATATTATCTTTAAGTATTTCCACTCCCACCACTCAACACACACACCAAACCAAGCCAAACCGGAGCAGCTACTTTAATAATAGATCGAAGTTAATTTGTTTTTTTTTTTGTTTGTTCAATGTGTGTGTTTATATATATGTACATATGTATATGTATAGTAGATAATGTGCATTATGTATGTATGTACAAACGTAGAAGGTGCGCAATATATTTGATTGATGTATGCACACATATGTATTTATATATGTATACATGTAGATGAATATCCCACAATTTTCATATTAACAATACGATGCACATATGTTTGCATGCATATGAATTGTTTATATATATATGTATAAATGAAGTAGTTTTTTTTTTTTGGTATTGCCATAATGTGTTAAAAACAAAGTAAATTAACTTTTATACGCATGTGGATGTATGTGTGCGTGTTTCTGCCTATTTCTATCACTTTCTATTTTTCTTTCCTCTCGCTCTGTGTGAGTGTTTGTTAAGAAACAGAAACAACAATAACACAAAAACAATCGAATCGAGTTGTTACATATGTATGTACGTATGTATGTATAAATGAATGTATATATATGTACACACACATTTGTAGTCCAGAAAACCTTGGAAATAACTGCTTTCGAGATACTATTTTTGATGTATATTTATTGGCGAATTGAAAACGCGTACGGATTGCTCTTTATTTACCACCATAAAATCCATAACTATTATAAACAAAAGTCCGCAAATATTGTTGCATATACATATGTATATTGACTACTTTGTTTCCTCCAGATTCGAGTATGTTATCTTTATCGTTATTGTTATCGGTGGCCGGAGCTCAGCTCACACATCACTAACCATTGACTCGTTACTCGATTAATCACTCGTTAGTGTGTGAGTACTCGCAACTTGCAACACTGGCCATCACACGGTTATCAACGAAGTTTTTTTTTTATTTGTATTCTAGATACGCGTACTGCAAGTACGATAATAGGCGATTTCATTCCAAACACATGTACAAGTGAATTGAATTATCAAAATTATAAATCCAGTGGTTAAGAATATCGGTAATCGGCTTAGCCTGCCACCTATAACTCGTCAAAAATGATTGAAACAAAAAGAAGTCCAAAGCTAGGACCGTGCTTAGCTTTAGTCGCGGTAAGTCGACGTGTTCGTGTCGCCTGCCTGCCGCTGAATCACAATCGCAGTAATAAGCAAAAAGTGATGACCGGCTCTCGCAGCAGGCCAACTAATCACAGCACCAACAAAAAACAACTCTGTTGATCGAGAACTGTAATTGAATTCGGGATCTTTTCTATGATTTCAGGTTCTCCATGTTCTCTCTTATCCTGCCCCAACAGATGCTGGTGCGGTGCCTATGACCAGTGAAAATATTGATATGACATTAGGTGAGGCAAATTAACCTAATGGTTAATCCCCATCCCTATCCCCACCCCCATACCCCGGTTCCTTCTTTGCTCTCGTCAGTTGCAATTTCCCCCCAAAAAACCGCTATTCTCCATACAGGTCAGAAAATCAATCATCTATGAATTTCTCATGTATTGACGTGTCACAGAAATTTTAAATCTCGCCAACGTGGACGATATACATACATCTGAATACTGTGCCCTGTGTTCGTTAAAAAAATATCCATAATGAGCACAGAGATGTTTAAATATACAAATTAAGGTTTGCCTACATGCATACACACGTACATATGTACATAAGTATGCACATTTGTGTGCGTGAGTGTTTTAGTTCTCCGGTAGTGGAACTCCCTCTACAACCCTAATCACATCCCAATGCTTCTATTACACAATGATTATAAATAATAATATTGGTTACTACTGGCCTGTTCAAGAGGATTGTAATTGGCAACTAGCGGGATTCGATTTCCAATTGGAATATTTCGGGCGAGTCTTATTCATTGTTTTTTTTTTTATTATCTTATCATTCCAATTAACACTTCACCGCAAAGATAACTTTCTACAAGTTTTAATTCCGGTTGTCATAGGCACAAATAGTAGAGGCTCTATATACATAGTAAGTCCTACTACGCAGATGAAATTTTAAGTTGAACAACAAATAATAACAAATTGATTGATCAGATTGAAAGGCTAGACATGTAATGATACATACATACATATACATAAGTCCATACATAGATAGACACTTAAATATTGTTTAACACTATCCCAACATTCGCATTGAATGCAATACAATATTCATAATGGACTTAAAGTTTTTTGTTTTTGGGGTTACAGGTGCTACATAAATTTTTTTATAAATAAACAGACTCGAACAGAGACTGTTATTATAAACAAAAGGCGAAAGCAGCTGTGGACTATTTTTAAGAATGATTTAAAGATATTGTTGCGTAGCTGTTTGAGGGCCCGTAGGAGAATAGGTCAAAGGTTCAGATGAACTAATAAAGGGAAAAACCATGAACCTAACCCGAATTAAAATTAATAAAGTCAACTTTTATTATTTATCTATTCATCCGACATTAAAGGGATTTAAGGGATACTCAACTGATTCCGTTTTAATTTTTATTATTGCAAAAACCGCTAGAATTCTTTTCTTTTTGTTGAAATATAATTTGAAATGAAACTTGCAGGCCTTGAATTATAGAATCTTTACAAAATTGTGAATACATTTTATTTTGCAGCATCCAATGAATTGGTTTTCCTAAATTTTTATGCGGAGTGGTGTCGGTTTAGTAATATTTTAGCGCCAATTTTCAATGAAGCGGCAGATAAGGTAAGCAAAACTAATTAATTTATATAAGCAAATGAAACCCGCATTAGTGCAGTAATTTGCACGCGATACTAACGCCAATAACAATAATAATAATAATAATGCCTTGCAGATAAAAGAGGAATTCCCCGATGCTGGTAAAGTAGTGCTAGGAAAGGTCGACTGTGATAGAGAGACGTCGATTGCTTCCCGATTTCACATAAATAAATATCCAACTCTTAAAATTGTCCGAAATGGACAGCTTAGCAAGCGTGAATATCGCGGCCAGCGGTCAGCGGAGGCATTCCTGGAATTTGTTAAAAAGCAATTAGAGGATCCTATTAAAGAATTCCAAAGTTTGAAGGATTTAGAGACTCTCGATTCGAAAAAACGAAGTATAATTGGGTATTTCGATCGCAGAGATCAGCCCGAATACGATACATTTAGAAAGGTGGCAACAAATCTGAAGGAAGATTGCCAATTCCACGTTGGATTTGGTGATGCATCTCAAGCTATGCATCCTCCCGGTAAATTAATATTATTTAATTGCCCAATTTAACTTTCTAATCTATTGTTGTTCAATTGATATACACACAAGGTACCCCAATAATTGTATTCAGGCCCGATGTGGCTTTGTCTCATGATAATGATGAGACCTTTACTGGAAGTTTGCAGAATTTCGATGAGCTCAAGATTTGGATTCAAGAGAAATGTGTACCGCTTGTAAGGGAAATAACATTTGAGAATGCCGAAGAATTAACCGAGGAGGGCTTGCCATTTCTGATTCTCTTCCATCGGCCGGATGATCTCAACTCAATTAAGGATTATAAATCAATTATTGAGCGTCAATTGCTAGATGAGAAACGTAAGCGGGGAGTCATTTTTTTTATATATATCCAAATGATTATCAAGTTATTATTTTTTTATATATTTTTTTTTTTTTGCAGAAAACGTTAATTTCCTTACTGCAGATGGTAAACGATTTGCTCATCCCTTACATCACTTGGGCAAATCTGAAGATGATTTACCACTGATTGCAATTGATTCATTCAAGCACATGTATCTATTCCCTCACTTTAGTGATATGTATACAGCAGGCAAACTAAAGCAATTCCTTCAGGATCTCTACAGCGGGAAGCTGCACAGGTTTGTCTAAAACGAAATGACGTAGAGAGACAAAACAATATAAACATTTCTTATCGTTTATTTTAGGGAGTTCCATTATGGGCCGGATCCCACAAATAATGAGATACAACCTGATACCGGCAAAGGCACTTCTCCACCTGAGTCTAAATTCAAAGAGTTGGGACCCTCAAAACATCGCTACACCTTGCTAGAGAAAGATGAACTGTAATATTAATTATGTATATTCGCATACAAGTAATTAATTATTAAAAAATTGTAAAAAATATCAAACACACCACACCTACATGGCTCTTAAATTCTCTTGATTCACAACGACATCAATCTGGGGTTGGGAGTCCCAAGAGTTACAAGGAACTCTCTTAGTTGTGTAAACCAACCCAAGCAAGATCCCATGGCAATATTTAACCAGTCTAACGAATATTTTTTTATTTGTATGTATCTATTACATTTATTTGTTATTAAATTAGATTTACATTCTAGGTCAAAAGGTGTGTTTTGTGTGTTGAAGCCGATCGATCGTATTAACTGAATGAAAATGTTTTAACGCGGCTTTTCTCGTGTTCCATTTTCGACTGGTAAATATATAAAAGTACGGTTTAAAAGAGGGAGGAGGAGGAGTACTCGCTATAATTAATACGTAAAATATAAGTATGAAAAAATAGTTTTTATTGTGTTGATGATTATTGCATGCGTCATGTTGCATTTAGTATGGTCTTGAACGCATGCCTCCGTCGTTGCGCATCGGGCCACCGCCATCACGACGGCCGCCACCACCACCACCGCCGCCACCACCTCCTCCTCCTCCACCACCGCCGCCACGTCCGCGACCGCCGCCGCCTCCGCTATCGTTGCCATAACGTGAGTAGCCACCACCGCCGCCGCCACCTGAATTACCACCGCGATCTCTATTTTGGAATCCACCGCCACCTGAACGATCGTTATTGCGATCATTCATTCCACCGTAACTGCCACCACCGCCATAACCGCCACCACCACTGCTTCCACCTTCATCTCCGCTCTTGGGAGTCTTGCAGCTAAAAAAAAAGGAATAAAAATTCATACATTACGGGGTCAAACTGACCAGATGATTTTTATCGAATCATTATTCTTACCGATTACATTCGTTACGCCAGGCAAAGTTGGTGTTATTGCAGCTGTTACATTTCCAGTCCCCATCACGAGGCTGCACGTTACCACCTCCACCACCGCCACCTCCGCCGCCGCCACGATCGAAGCGGTTGCCACCGCCACCGCCACCACCGCCTCCTCCTCCGCCTCCGCGATCAAATCGGTTGCCACCGCCGCCTCCGCCTCCGCCACCTCCACGATTGCGTCCGCCAAAACCACCACGACCGCCGCCTCCTTTGTTCCAGTTATTCTGGCGCTGTGCTAATGATACTTTAATGCTACATCCATTAAAATCACGCCCATCGAACCACTCAATGGCCGATTGTGCCGCATTTGTGTCATCATATGTGACAGTGGCCTCTCCCTTTGAGGCGCCAGTTTCTTTATTCTTATACAACCAAATCTTTGGCTTCATAGTGCGCTTATCTTTCTGAAATTTCATTTTATGTTCAAGGTTATCACTAATCATTAATCTCAACCGTTAGAAAATCAAAAACAAACCTTTATTATACCAATGGCACCAAAATGAGTTTCAATTTCTTGCTCTGTGGTAGATGGATCCATTCCTGAGACAAATATGGTGTCTTCCTGAGTAATCATATCGTTGCCGCCACCACCTCCACCGCCGCCGCTGCTGCCACCCACGTAACCTCCGGGTCCTATAAAAGCGAGCAACAAAATTTTAGGATACTATTCGAAATAAGTGATAAGCTTATTAAATATTTTCAAGAGATAACTACGATGCTTTTTTGTTTGACTGTTGTTTGCTTTTAATGTTACTCAAGGGAAGATCACTCGTTAAGGGTACGGGAATACTGCGTAAAGTAAGAGTTCATAACAGAGAGCGAGAGAAAGAAGCACACTTTGTGGCATTATTCCATTTTTTTTTTTTTTTTTTTTTTTTTTTGCAATTTGGAATTAAACGATTTCCACTTCCAATGGCATACGCAGGGTCAGATTGGTGATGGGGGTAAGGATAGGTATAGAGAGAGTGAAAGAAAGAGAGAGATGGATGGAGAAATAATTGTAGTCCTGTTATTATATTTGGTGGTAGAGTCTAAATAGGATAAAACACATTCCATAAATGATACACACATATACAACCAAGACAAGACGACGACACAACGACACAACCCACACACATAAGGAGAGAGAACAGTTGACAACTAATAAACTCTCGTCGTTATCGTACTCGTTACTTGATTGTTACTCATCATTGTTATTGTTGTTGTTTACCAATATTCAATATAACTCTTTAACGTGTCTATGTACCATTTTAAATCTAAACCTTTTTGCTCACAATATAAGCAATTTACACCACACCACAGTATCAGTATTAAAATACATATATGTATCTGCTGAAATTGGCTCCTAATTAATAAATACCCAAACATTTTTTTTATTATTTTTACCCAGACAGAGAGAGAGAGAGAGAGAAAGAGAGCGAGCGAGAGACCACGGCTCTGGGTTTAGATAGGATTAACGCGTTTGAGTCCTGCTTGAAGTATCTTCTACCCCAAAGACATTTTTTCTCTCGTTTACTTTATCATTTTTCGCTTTCTTAATTAATTCTGTTTCTTATCGTTTGGTTTTCTTTCAATTTGGTTTTGGATTCCTTTTTTAGGTTTTGTTTAATTTCAATATGTAGGAAAAATAGTGGTATACATTACTCGATATGATTGCAATTAATTTGCATTATTTTTACCTTTGTTGTAGGTGTCCTTGCTGGCGCCTCCATTTCTAAAATAGGATATTGAACAACTTATTTAATATAATTCTTTTTTGATTTGTTGATGTGTTGTTGTAATGCAATTATTGGTGAAGAGGGAGCTATAGGCCTAAGGTTTTCCGCTTTGATTTGTTCTTAAATTTATCAATAATCATGTACGTATTCTACATACAGAAGGGTTCGCAATGTTTTTTACATTAATGTTGAATAATTATTAATATCCTCTAGAGCATTTTGATTGCAATCCATTACTCATTTACATGCTTTAGCAGGTGCTATCAATTGTATACAAATATCTTTGAAAAACTTAAATAAAAAAAAGAAAACTTAAAATAATGTTTGCACATTTGAGTTAGTATATATGTATAATATATACGGTAAACCGAATTTTATTTAAACATTCTTACAAATCAATTATTTATCCCACAAAAAAAATTTTTAGTTAAAAGTATATATTTATTATTAATTTTATATAGGATATGGAAACCAGACAGACAAACAATATAAAAATATTTATAGCGGACCAGAGCGAAGTACTATCAACAACTTTTTATTTTATATAGATAATGAAGATTAATTCGCAAATCGAACGGAAATAAGTAAGAAAGTTTATTATTTGTTTACATTTATAGAACTAGTGCGAAGAGAAGTGTTTTTTTTTTTTTTTTTTTAATTGTGATATTTTGTCCATTTCAGAACATTGTTTTATAAATTTTTTTTTTTTTATGAAATTGTTTCCTTTTTTTCTGTTTTTCGTCAATTTTTTAGTAATAATAATTAAAGACATGGAACAGTGTGTCCGTTATTATTTTGCAAAGTCTTTAAAGATTGACCGCTTGTTGTGGGCTGCTGACCTTTAGTTTTAAATTATTAATATTAGAGACTTCGTATTTCAATTACATAGATTGTTTCAGACCATTTGGTTAAGCATTCAAATTATACGTGAAACCATTCAACGCATGGGACCCAATAATATAGTTAAAGATTTCATTTTCATTTGTCATTTGTTTGACACCGCGAATATGGATGATGATTATGTGTGGGGGACGACGGGTCGGGACGGGGTAAAATAGTATAATTTTTTTTGTTGTTTGTTTGAAACCAATTACAATTATATAAAAGTACGCATATCGGTTGAAAGTTGGTATAAGAGAAGTTCTGATTTTCTTCCAGCAGTTTACTCTCTCTAAATCACAGCCCATTCGTTTTGGTATGGTGGTTTCTTTACCTTTTCTCCACCTTACAATATGGTTCATAGTTAATATGATATAAAATTGAATTTGCTATAAAATATTAATATGCAACTGACCACATAGACGACACAGATGAACGAACAATTTTTCGCCCAAATACAGTAAAACCATTGAAATTATATATATATATATATATTTATATATATACATATAGATATATACACACATATATCTCTCCACATCGATTGTTTCTTATGCTTTTTTCTATCTTCTTTGTTTGTTGTTTCTTTTCATATCTTTTTATAAGCGCCAATTTGTTAATTTGTTTTTCTTTTCCGTTTTAAGGAATTTACACTGTTTTCGTTTTATTTTTACGGTTGTCAAAATTGTCAAATTCTTTTTTCTGTCACTATAGAAATATTTATATATATGAAAAAGCTGTCATTTCAACTCCATTTTTCATTGTTGTCAATTTACACACTCGACCATATTATTTTCTCATTTCTTTTCTTTACTTTTGTTCATTGATTTTGCTAATTCATTCATTATCTTCTTCTATTTCCATGAAGATGTCTAAAAATCGTGCTTAGACCCATTAAAGCACTTTACTCTTGGATTTTTTTTTTTGACTCTTGTAACCAATTGTAAATAAATGAATATAATAACATACCCATATGAGTTTCCTTCTCTATCGTACCATGAGCCGCCGCCGCTGCCACCGCTACCGCCACCACCCGAGCCACGATGACCAGAATCATAACCTTAAAGAGAAATTATGCTTCGATTAGTTTTAAATCTCTTGAAATTTTTTCACAATTCTTCTTACTTCCGCCTGGTTTATTATAATTAGGTGGAGGCTCATTGTAGTTACCAGTTTTATTTGGCATTTGTTGGTAATTTGGTGGAGGAATAGCAAAGTTGTTGTATCCCTGTCCGGCACCACCACCGTAACCGCCACCTAAGGACATCATTATGTACTTATGCATTTGTATATAGCTTGTTTTATATTCTATTTTTATACTTACGATCCATAATTAATGTTCACTAATGGTTAAACAGTAAAACAGTATTAATAATTCAACACTTATTGCTCTTCAAGCTGTGTGCAAAGATGTAGCATCAGTACAAAAAAAAACTTTACTGTAAAAATGGCGTGTGAAAATAGAGAAGGTACGATGGCAGAGAGTGACTTCTATCGATATTATTGAGTAGCTTATCGAGTATAAAGATCAAACAGTCTGGCAGCGCTTTTTGTTATCCAACACTGACGTTTCTACCCAAGCCCTTTAAAAAAAAATTTATTTTGCAGTACTCAAATTTCGAGTAGTCAAATTATAACTTATTGCCAAAACAATTTGTGACATTTCGTTAGATTGTGAATGTTGCCCACCGTTAAGTCAACGACTTAAGTCGATTGATAACGATTAATCCGTGGGATTTCGAATTGTATGACTGCAACACGCAACTCTGCGAATCAGCTGTTCTGTTTACGTGTCTGTCCACATCCCATTAGGAAGTAAATATATAGCAATAATAACAAAATGATCGAGATCACAGATTTGCAAAGTATGTTAAAGCAAACATATCCAGCAGAATTTAGCGATAATACAGAAAAAAAATATTTTACCTTACAGAAATTGGCATCGGCTTGGCTGGCTTTGGCATATCGTTTTTGTTTCTTGGCATGCTGCTTCTATTCGACAAAGGCTTGCTTGCAATAGGAAATGTATGTGCCCAGTTGAAATCATAAGATGATGTAAAATTGTGCATAAATTTGATAATTATTTTTGTTGTAGATACTATTTATATCTGGACTGGGATGCGTGATCGGTGTGGAGAGGACTCTGCGCTTTTTCTTTCAACGTCATAAAGTCAAAGGAACTACAGCATTCTTTGGCGGCATTGTCATTGTCTTGCTGGGTTTTCCTATAATTGGCATGATAATTGAATCCTATGGATTTTTTGCACTATTCAGGTTTGTTGCTGTCGAATTCCCGGCGGTTTAAGAGATGCATTACAGTCTGCACACTTTCCACCGAATTTATGTTCAAATTCGATCTATCCGTATGTCTGCTTGTCTGTTTCAAAAATTCTCAAACCTGCACAAATAGTATTACATATACATATGTCATTAATTTTTAATTTACATTTGCTGCAAGAAAATTTAGAAAATTTTTTAAGTACCAATTCCCATTTTACACCATGCAGCCAAATGTATGTAACAAGCAAAAGGAAGACGTTCCGACCCCATAAAATATACATTTCTGATCAGCATCAGCCATGACTGTCTGTCCGTCTGTATGAACATCCGATCTCGAAGACTATTAAAGTTAGAACCACCAATTTCGGTATGTCTACTCAAACCATATCTACACAGATCAAGTTTATTTTCCTTCCGCTGTAACAGCTAGAAAAAAATTATCGCCCATAATATTTAAAGTACCTTCATCAAATTGGACACATTAATGGTCATACTTCAAATTTTATAAATTAAAATTAGCCTAGTTGTACACGTTAACGGTTTTAAGCAGAAGAAAGTAAAGGTCGAGATGGCCGCTGGGCCGCTAAGTCTCGGATGCTTGTGAAAGCGAACGAAATAGCATGTGTTTGCTATTTGGCGTGTGAAGAGATTAATTTATAAATCAAGTCTTGTGTATTTTACCTGATGCATGGTATACCGAAGTGGACTCTGAAGCCTGTTTTTTTTTTAAGTATTTTTTCATTTTTCAAAATGACAACAAAATGACTACTAACTTTACAAATTCTACTCGTTACAGCGGATTTTTCCCAGTAGCCATCAACTTCCTTGGACGGGTACCCGTTTTGGGAACGCTTTTAAATTTACCATTTATGCAAAAGGTAAGGTAATAACTTCATCGCACCAATCTAATAACCGCATTCCATGCCTAAACTTCTGTCATAACTAGTTGTGTGAAGTCCAGTTTAAATAAACCGAGAGTAATTTCATTTCCCAATGGCTTGAGCCAAAACGACATTTCATAGCCAATTTAATTTTAATCTAAGCTATGTATTTCAACATTTACAAATCGAGCGAAAGGACGAGATCTTTTCACTTTTCCATTTAATGATTTTTATTCCAATCCTCGCGCTCTTCGCGTTCTTTGATGACCTCATTCAGATAGGGTTCCAAGTATTTGACATCCTCCTCGTATTTTGTCCACTGCTCCTTGGGTAGAATCGTTTTGGTCATGGACAAGTGCAAAGCACGCATGACACGGTAGTTTCGCTCATCATATAACTTGCGGGGCAGGCGGCGAACGGCCTCCTTCACATCTTCGTTCTCGTGGAGGCAATCGTCGCGGTATAGACCTATTTACAAAAAAAATCTCTCATTACGATAGAATTTAATAGAAAATTTCATTCATCAAGCTCTTACCATATTGGTTAAATCCCGACAGATTGTAGGCCCACTTGCCCAGGCTGGCTGCAAGAGCAAAAATATTCCTATTACATATTTACGTAATCATTTCAATACGCAGACACGAAAGTTTTACATATTTTGTGGATACTTAAGCTTACTTAGTATCAACAGCTACTTACAGAATACCAATGGACCCTTTCTTGCAATGTAGCTCGACATGGTTAGTGAAAAATTCAAGAACTTCGCAAAAGTAGTTAGGCCTTGTATCAGAAATTCTTCTTTTCTTTTGAGGTTTTGACAGCTGGTTATTTTGTGTTATCGATTATCGATACCGATATTTTTTGATACTCAGACTCATGCCAGGGCGACAAAACATAAAAAAAAATCGTATAACATCACTGCGTTTTTCTTTTCAGATTGTTCAAAAACTTGGAGGTGATGGCAATCGGACAACAGTATAATATATCTATCTGTAGGATTCAATGATAAATTGTACAAACACATTTTTTAGACTAAATAAATTTCTTTAAATTGTTGTGTAAAACATTTCATTTACCTCAAATACAACATTAAATTACGTAATCAACACTTTTTTTAGACTGGTTTCTTAAATTTTTTTAAATTTTCTTGAATTTAAAAAAAATTGTTTATATGAAAATTTGTAAATTTTTTTAAATTTTCTTGAATTTAAAAAAATTGTTTATACGAAAATTTGTAAATTTTTTTAAATTGTTTGCAGGACAACATTCCACGTAGAACCTGATAGGTATTCTTCTAGAAAAGACATATTTTAAATTAACTCTAACTCAACTTGACCAATTGAAAATATATATCTTGAATATATTTACTAAGCAATAGAAAAGGATATCTTTGATCGTTCGATAAATTCTTAAAAAAGTATTTTTCCTGAGGTCCAAATCTGGCTAAAGCGTATCCCATATGTTGAATGAGACGAGCGTTCCTTTTCAGGGACATTCAGGGCTCTTAATAGCGTCAACTTCGCCAATGGCTATTGATATGCAGTGATTACTGCTTTAACTGGCTAATGGGAGTTTAATCTTTAACATCTCATCCTGTTGAGTGGTCCAGATCCGCCACTTGTACCGATATGAGTCAGGAAATATGATCATAATTTTGCCTATCTGAAGTATTCGCAATGTAAATACGCATATGGAACAAATCTTCAAGTAAACAACAATATTTAACAACCATGATAAACAATAACGACGACAATGGAACATATTAAGCGAAAGTTTTTTCATTCATGCTGATAAGGCAAAAGATAAAGATAATATTTCGATAAGCACAGAGTCTCGGGGCCAAAATCTGTTTAAGCTGCAAAATTTTTAATGTTTAAAGTACATATCTCGCTTTATTTATGACTACAAAATATCAATTTACAAATTAGAGAACATGTACAAATTCATTATTTATATGTACATATACTAAGGCTGGTACGGATACGAGACACTAAATTTAGTTGTTTAGTTGTTTACTTTGCTGATTTTGTGAACACACGTTATAAGTATATATACATATGCATAACAGAAACATCCGTTCGAGCCTTAGTTTAGACATACATACACATGTATATACCACTGGGCCACACATAACCAATTTCTCTCATAAACGAGAGCCAGAAGGGCATTGATAGTACAGATAGAGATAAATGTAGAGAGAGAAAGAGAGAGTGAGGAAGAAAGGCAAAGCAAAAAAATTATTCATTGGTCTTTGATGCAGTCAATGATAGAAACTCCTCTTTTCGAGCCAAGTATTCATTGTAACGAAGAAATGCATATCTAAAAGTAGAAAGAAGTTGTAAATTATAACATACAATTGCATTTTTGTATATAGTAGGAATTGTAATACGCACCCTACATAATCAAAATCAATAGTGGAATGCTCAGCTTGTAGTAGAGACCATACCGTCCAGAAGATATGCGCTGCAAGGGCGAACTGATTCACCTGCACATAGAGTTGTTCGACTTCGTCGCTCTGGATATTGGTGCGTTGGAGATAGCTCTCCAGGTAGACGCGTAGCCATTTCAATTGAAATTCGCGCTTTGGATATCGGGTATAATCAACTTCATCCACTCCGCACATTTCCGCAAAATGATTGCCAATATCAAAGGCCTGAAAATTATAGTCCGCGTACTCGTAGTCAATAAAATTGACAGCGTTCAAGCTTTTCGTATAGATCACATTGCCCAATAGCAGGTCGTTGTGAGAGAAAACAATTGGACTTTGTAAAGCCTCCAGATATTTGTACAGGTTGTTAAATTCCTCACGCAAGCGACTTATAGGTAAAAATGTTTCTTTCACTCTGCAATTGAACATTACGAAAGGGAAGATGAGATCAGATCTTCTGTGGGTGTAGATGGGTTGGATAAGATTGGTTGTGTTACCTTTTGTGTTTCTCAGCATCACTAAAACGTTCAGGTACTAAATCAAGAAAGCTTTGCGTCTTCCTCCATATCATTGGCATGGGTTTAGCGTCTCCCTTCATTCTTACCACACGATGCATTTCGGCCATTCGGCGAGCAACCAGTGGCCAAATATCTGGACATAGCACACTTTCCGTATTTAAGGTGTTTCCAGGTACGTATTCGTAAACGAGGCCATTTTTGAAAGTTGCATAAAGCGATGGCGCGAGGCCATATGTATGCAGCAATAGAAAATTTTGCGTTTCAGCTTTCCGATCGATTAGTAGGTCTGTCTTATTACCATATACCCGAACAAGGACTACGTTATCGGAGTATTGTACAGGTGAACCATCTGCCGTTTGCCGGTGGTTAGCATCTCTATCTCTGGTGAATTCCTCATCCTGTCTAATGACCAACGAATCATGATCATTATCGTTATCAGATTGTACGCATGGTAAGCATGGATGGGCATCGATTCCTGGATATGGCGTATCACCATTCTCATCGCTCAATTTTAAACTGGGATGATGGAAACATCCGACAAGTTTATTAGTTATGCCATCGGTAAATTTCTGCAAAACATAAATTAAAAAACAAACCAACAACAATTTTAAAAAATGTGTTACAAAGCAAACGAATTAACGAATGAGATTATATACAATACGTAATTAACAAAATTACAATATTAGAGTAGGAGGGAAGGAAAGAGCGCTAAGTAAAAGCTTTAGTTTTAGTCTCAGTCAACTTTTTTTTGCGTGTCTTATTTATATATGCAAATATATATCAAATCTAGACTTTTTAAAATCGCCTGACGTTTACTTATTTTCCTATATATTTTTATATACATATGTATACATATGTACTTCTAGTCCCAAAGTTCAAATTATAAATCGCACACACATGTAATTTTTTTTTGTACTAAGAGCGGGGGCTTATTTTTCTTATCGCAATGAACACATGCATAAATATATATTTATATATACATATGTACAAACAAATCTCAAATGTACATTTATACATAATTAATGGTGATAAACTTAATGACATTAGCTCAACACTTTGTATAAAATCCGCGTCTCAAACAGCGTAAATCGTAAAGCTTCCTCCCTCCTCTTTCCCACATAAATATACACCCAGCGACAAAAAAAAGGGCCCCACCCAAACAATTTTCGGTTTTCTAACTTTGAAGAAGAGGTCTAAGATGGCCAAAGAAAAAAACTCTTAAGATCAAGATCAGCAAAGAAAATTATAGTTAAAAAAGGGAAAATCAATATGTTTCTAATTCTTAAATATTCGTTTTGAATAACTCTTTTATTTTTAAAAATGTTGATAACAGGTTCGAAATTTATTTAAATGTGCCTTGGTAGCGCTTTAGCCAAGTAAAATTGTTAAACATTTTGACAAAACATAGTTTTCTATAATTTCTAGAAATTTAAACGGGGTTTCTGGTTCTTTTTTTATAGAAAATTGATTGCCCACATATCGTTTCTTGAGAGGGTCGCTGGGCGGAGTAAGTCTGCAAATTTACAGTTCTAATGGGTTTACCTAACATGATATAATACGGTCACCAAATGTTATTTGCTTGACTCTTGGCACTTGGTTTGGCTTTGACAACGATGTCAAGACATAAGACTTTTGATAAGAAAAATATTTAGGTGATTGTCTATACACACATACACATACACACATACACACACACACACATAAATGTGTTACAATCAAAATCATTATCAAAATCGGTTTATACCACACCAGTACAAAATTAAAAAAAAAAACTGAAGCCAAAAAAACACATAAGTAGGTACTATAAACATACATTGAGTTATGTACTATCTATCTTTTAGCAAACACACAAGCTAGTATCTTTTCCATTCGATCCGTAAAATATGACTTGGGGTGCTAAGTGCCCACTTAACTTTGTTTATGACTATATACCTACGACGTTCAAGATTGATATCAATATTAACAGGGCACATGGGCACAACACAAATACACTCTTTCTGTACAAGAAAGTTACAGGAGTTCGATAGAACAATAAAAACTGGTTTCTATTACGATTCAGTTAGATAGTTAGAGATAGCTCCTCCTATCCCCCACTCCCTATATACCGAATCACGTAACTAATGTTAATTACCATAATAAACAAACAATTCTCACAAGGTTTTCAATAAAATTGCAAAAACTATTTACAAATATTCAAGGTTGCTTCTGGCCTTCTAAACATCTAACAAAGTAAATTATAATAACTAGTTATACAGAGACTGAGAGAGGGGAGCGACGATTGCACAACAGCAATAATTCTAACCTGCCGATATATATATATATATATATATATATATATATATATATATATATATATGCATTTCGACTATTATCACGTGAAATATGTTTATATATACATATATGTATGTATATGTATAATATAGAGACCTACATTCTAGATACGCTTCTATTTCGTTTTTTTTATCGTATTACTCAATTCGAATTAAAGTAATAAATAAAAATATATATATGAATATAAATTTAAAAAAAAGGAAAAATAAAAGAAGGGGGAAGGGCGAGGAGAAAGAAAAATCATAAAAATCCCACTACTTAATTACATACATATTTTAATTTTGCATCTGTTTTCTTAACCGATTTATATGGGGGCGGCCCATAGAGGAAGAGGAGTTACCATACATACATACGTACATACGTATACATAGAGGTGGGTGTGGGTAGATGTCTGGAGTAGAAATGGAACATAAGATGTTTAGCCTTTGGATTCGATTGATTTACTTTACCTTAAATTCAACATGGGTGAGATCCCAATTCGGTCGAATTACTTTCAATATATCCGTGGCACCTTGGATAACATCAGCTTCTTCAACAAATATGGGAACAAAAGGAACAATTGCCTCTTTTTCCAATTGGTGCTGATGGTGATGATGATGCTGTTTTGGTCGTTTATCACATGCGTTCTTATCTTCGGGATGATGAGGATGTTCGACGGCGGTTTGGCTTTCGCGTTCGCTTTCGGTTTGAATTGAATTTGTTGTTGTATTGGTGGAGCAATTCAAACTAATTTCATTCAAATGCGATTGTTGTTGCCGATGAACTAAGGATAAAGAATCTTTCATCACTTTGGGGTTGCCGCCACTTGTTGAAATTTGTCCTGTGTAACTGTTGCTCTTGGTTTCTGTGCCCATTCTATTTTTATCATACATGTGAAATACGGAAAGTGTCAGGTCTCGGGTCAAACACGTACATACATACATACATACATCACACATTCAGCATACAGAACAACAACAACAACAACAACGACAACAACGAACAAACAACATTAAGCAAACAAATGAATGAATAATCCAACCAATCAATCAGGCGACATACAGAACAAAAACATATTTTATCCATAAATCAATTGGTCTGGCTAAGTAGATATTAAATCGAAAAGTTTGCTACTCCTAAAGGACATCCGGTCTTTCCTTTCAGGCGTAGCAACGACCAACGCCCAATTCAAAACCAACCCAGCCCAAACGAATACAGAATGTCTAGTTGTAGAAGACGATTTAGGCCCCCATATGGAAGAGCCTTCCACTCAGAAACTATTGACTTACAACTCCACGTCATACACGTATGTACATTCTTTTAACAACATCTACATACATCTTATTATATTCCCTGCCTATCTAGGTCATCGTGACATCACAAATCTTTTTTGTTATAATTCCCTTCTTTTCATTCCCCAAAATCTTTTTCCGTTTTAGTATATTAACTTTTCCTTAAATGTAAAAAATCAAAACTACATTTTAAATGGTTTTATAAACGGAATCCAAATACCAGTATTCTTAGCTGTGTTCGAATCTTTGAAGTTTTAATGTAGAACAAAACTCTCAAGTCTGATTAGAAGATTTTAAGCTTGAACTAAAAGAAGAAGTAAATGAGACTAATCGGTTTGCTTGCAGTGTATTCAGATATACGTACGCGGCCTGTTTTTGTTATTAAATCTTGTTAAAGCTGTATTTATTCACAACAATGATTTATAGCGAAGAGTTAAGCATATCGATTAGAAACAAATCAAATCAAAAAACTGTTGAACATACAATATAGCAATAATAATAAACGCTTATACATGTATTGGTATGTTGACTCGTTGATTTTACTTTCAAAATTACTTCACATACAATGTCAAGTACACGTATGTATGTTCATACATGTATACATATGTATGTATAATAACGTTTTGAAAAAACGAAATGTATAAATTAATATATATATACAATGTATGCATATATATATATATATATATATAGATAGGACAGAGGCATGAAGATAAGATCAGAAATCAGGGAATGTAATTTCCAAACCAATTAAATTATATATGTTTATTCACCGTCTGTCTATAATATGTATATATATAGATGAATATTCAGGTGTACAATATAAACCTATACATACATATTAAAATATACATATACACATACTTCATATACTTATGTATATATCTACTACTGAATTTCGCCGTAAACCCGGTCGTTTGCACGCGACATTCGTGTTTGTTTTTGGTATTAACATGTTTCTTTCTACTAGTATTAACTATTCTCCTTTTACGGGTATAACAAATAACCATACATATGTATAAGTACATATATTTAACTTATTGTTTAACATTATGCATACAGATGTAGAAATGTGTTTATGTGCAAGTACAAAATGTGGATAAAGTTTGTGGACATATGAATGCGTATGTATGTATGTATGTATGTGTGTGTAGTTGGCATTTGCTACTCAAAAGGGGCGATGGAAGATGATGTCCTAGGGACAAAGTTTCGTTTATCTCTGTATGTGTGTGACATGCAATGCAATGAAATTGAAATGGAATGGAAATGAAATTGAATCATATGGTGTATGGATTTTTATTACTGGGCGGGGGTAGATGAAGGTTTGAAATGAAATTAAATCAAATCATATATTGAAAATGTGTACCAAAATTTCTCAAGCGTCAACAGCAACGTCAACGAAATGCAAAACGTACAAACACTGAGGTGAATTTGATTTTTTGCATTAATTTACTACACACGTTACCTTCGGGTATTGATTTGGTTTTGAACGAAAACGCAAAAAAAAAAGCCGCGAAATTCACACAACCAAATTATTGATTTTAGCCAGATCTTTGGTGGTGTTGCTTTGCTTTAACTTTTGTCTCAGAAAATGCAAAGCGTAAAGAGAAAGAAAGACAGAAAGATAGACAGAGCGGGGGGAAATGGACAGCGGTACGATGCGGGGGCCTCTTTCGTATTTCTTGAATTTTTCCTTTGTTTTTTATATTATCTTCTCAGTTTTATTTAGTTGTGAAATATTTTGTTATTTTGTGTGTGTTATTTTGAAGCAGAAGTGTTAATATTTGCGTTCTTGAAATACGCTTTAAGTTTTAATTTAATTTGCTTTTCGTTTTTGTTCGTCCTACACATACAACTCCGATTTCGCCGACTTTTTTGTGATTTTATTTTGTTATATTTTCCCGATTTTTCGCAAATAACACGTCCGCTCGCCCTGAAAGCAAAAAAAAACTTAAAAAAATTGTGATTCCTGTATTTTATATTTAATCATCCACCAACTTTGGAATCCAGTATTTTGAGCCAGTGTTTTTCATAATACCGGTAAAAGAGGCACTATTTTGTCGCACTCCCAGTATTCTGCGCGGTTCTTTACAATATATAATATATGTTTACTATTGCTGTTTTACCTAAAAAAAATAGCAAGAAACTTAATAATAACATAATCATTTCACGAGTACATTCTTGTTTGATTATTATCTTTCTTTTGATACCAAGATTGTTAAATTTCATGGTTTTCAGGTGAAGCAGCAATAGTAAACATTTACCGCGGTTTTAAACGCCTCACCACGTAGGAGCGCTAGCCCAATTGGATACGTATGAGACTGAATGCCACATTGCAAGCTAATATGCAAAATGGTGCAGTAAGTCTGATTGCCTGACACCCTTCAAGACCTCTGGGAAATCAACGTTTTTTTTTTTGTTAATCAAATTTGCGTTTTAAAAAGTAGCCTTTTATTTGGACTTTTTAAATTTTCTAGCTTTTCTGGCCTTTTCAAAGAAGAGTTTTGAAGAGTTGGCAACACTGGTTGGTTTGCCTGCGTATAACGTTTTGGGTTTCGGCATTGGTTGTTGATTGGTAAAATAAAATGAAGCTGCATGACTGGAAACTTTGGCTTAATTGCCTGCTGTTGCTTCTGATTTCGCAAACAACTTACGCTTGGCACTCGGAGGAGCTTGAGATCTTTGATTTGGTCGAGGAGGTCAACAAGAATTTTTATGAGTTTATGGGCATCAATCAGACGGCCACGAATAATGAGATAAAGCGAGCCTTTCGCACACTCTCAATTGTTCTGCATCCAGATAAGAATTCCGCCGAGGACGCCAATATCCAGTTTCGCAACCTCGTGTCCATTTACGAGGTTTTAAAGGACGCATCAAAGCGGGAAAAATACGACAAGGTGCTTCGAGATGGAATGCCCAACTGGAAGTCGGCACTTTATTATTATCGTCGCATGCGAAAGATCGGCCTGTATGAGGGAGCATTTATTCTTTTCCTAATTACCACCGTGGGCCAATATTTGTTTGCTTGGGCCGCCTATCTTGAAAAAAAGTACACGGCGGAGCAAGTGTTTGGCACCAAGCTGAAAAAGCTGCAGAAAAAAAACAAAAACATTGATATGGACGTCATTCTAAGTGAGATTCCCATGCCTTCACTTTTAAACACGCTTCCGATTCAAATACCTCTTGCCATATGGAATCTACCCAAGACCATCAAGAATGGCTTCAGTAAGGCCAACGAACTAAAGGAATTGGCACTGGAAAAAAGACGGCAGGAAATAGAGACGGCTCGTCGCCAGGAGGAGCTCGAAAGGGAGGCCGAAGAGCAGATCCGACTGCGAAAGGAGCAAAAAGAGAATTTGCGTAAACGCAAACAGAATACAAAAGCGCCAGTTAAAACCGAAGAAGAATTGCGTGGCTATTCCCAAATACAGGCTCGTGAGCTTACCGATGACGATGCAGTTCGTCCTGCCATTCAGAAGGTGAGAGCAAAAAAGTGGTTATAATCTTTTAGCTAATCTTTCTTCTCATTTAACAAATCTAGAGCACTGTTACTGGCGGCTTTTGGACAGACGAGGACCTCACTGAACTCATACGTTTGGTTAAGAAGTATCCAGGTGGTGCCGGAAGTCGTTGGAACACCATTGCCGAGTCCATGAATCGCTCCGTCCAGGAGGTTACATTCATGGCAGCCAAAATGAAGGAAAATGGATATCGCATACCAGGACAAGCAGATAGCAATTCGACGGCGGACCAGATTCGAGTGCAAGAAAAGACGAAAGTAAAGTCAGCCGCCTCTGCTACTGGTTCCGGTGAAAAGAGCATGCTTATACCAGAAACAAACTGGACACAAGAACAACAACGAGCTCTGGAAGCAGCCATCGTTAAGTATCGGAAAACATCGGGTGGTGATCGCTGGCAAAAAATTGCCAATAGTGTGCCTGACAAAACTAAGGAAGAGTGTCTAGTGCGCTATAGGTATCTTTGCGAACTGGTTAAGACCCAGAAGAAGGCTGAGGAGGAGGCGAACATGGAGATAACAAACGAAACACCCAACGAAGCAACGCCCGAGGCATTGCCGGAGAGCAATCCACCATTGCCGGCTTTAGATCCGGAGCCAGAGCCGCCAGCGTCCAAGAAGCTAAGCAAACGCGAGCAAAGGCGACGAAAACGAGATCTCTCCAGTGGCGAGGACTCGGACGATGCTTATCAATACGAAATCAGTTAATTCTTCCGATTTCTCAGCATTGAAGAAAAAAACTATTCCTTTTGCAATTCTCGCGTAGCTCAAATTTAGACATAGCTCATCTGTTGTCCTTCTATATTAATTTTATTGTGTAATATTTTCTACATATGTTTTTTTGCACATATGAAACGCTAAACAGAAAAGAAAAAAAAAAATAATAAGAACTTTGTCTTACATTTTGTATATACACTTATTTTATTATGACTTTGCTCTAGTTATTAAGATGGAGAGCAGAAAAAAGTGGAAAGATGATGGAAGAATGATTAAATCGTCAAAAAAATAATTAAACCATTAACAACTCATTTGGATGTTTGCATTTTTAATGCCAAAGTGAAACACTTTATCCATTGAAATTCGTAAATTATTTTTTGGTGGCCTCCATACCAGCTATGCAGGAGAAATTTTTAAGATTGAGTACATACGCGTTTAAAACATTTATATTAATAAAATTTTTAATATCCTAAGCATTCAAAAATAGATCGAATCGATCTATGATTCAGCCTTCTCCTCTGATTCACTAGCAAGAACGGACTCCTTACTTATTTCCAAAAAGGAGGCCTGTGACATTTCCGTGTCATCCTCTTCCTCTTCGATCTCCATTTCGTAAATGGTCATCTTGCGTTTGCGATCGGACAAAACTGTGGCAACTTTGCGACTACCGGACACGGCTAGCATTTCACAAACTCCATCTAGACCTTTAAAGGCGGCTCCCTCGGCAATGTCGTGGATACTGTGCGTCACTGTAGCCTCGGGCAACTTCATTAGCGGTGCCAGCTGATGTTGTGTGCACTGATTCCTTGCTGCGCTCAGCGAGAACTGGACAAAGTAGCTATGTGGACGAGGACCTGTCGCGCATGTGTTTGTCTGGGCTAGCATTGACAAGGAAGACTCGTTGTAGAACTGCAGATCAACAAAGCGTAGGTTATAATAGTCCTCGTGCAGCTGCTGGGTAAATGGACCCGGTTGCAAGTGCACCCGTGTACAACGAAGAAGACAATCGTCGCCGCGACTAAACTCCAGAATCATGGCTTCTTGCCAGCTGATTGTCAAAGCTAGCATATCGCATTTGGCCGCCTCATACACATGGTAGCTACACGTGACGAAGTCCACAGGTTCATCCTGATCATCTAGTTGCTCTGTCATGGGTGGCAGCTCCCCACAAATTATGGCATTGC
This sequence comes from Drosophila nebulosa, assembly GCA_024703675.1. NCBI lineage: Eukaryota > Metazoa > Arthropoda > Insecta > Diptera > Drosophilidae > Drosophila > Drosophila nebulosa. The sequence goes on from JANFPS010000003.1 coordinate 18,297,555, forward strand.
TAAGCTTGAAGCTGGCACTTATGCTTTCCGTGGGCTTATGGAATACCGCATCGATGGCATTGAACATTTTTTCGCGCTGCTGAATGAGCGATAGTTTCTTGTCGTGCGGCACAAAAAGATTGCAATCAGCCAGGCACTCGTTCTCGGCTATCATTTGCTCCCACAGCTGCTTGGCGTCCACCTGCTGTGGCTGTGATAAATACGAATTTTCCAAGTATTGGCCGACACGTTCCAAGTTAAACATGCTGCGTTGTGGCAATGGAGATGCTCCTGATGCCGATGCCTTTGCCTCATCTTCATCGTCTTCATTTTCTAGCTCTGGTTCCATGGAGCAAATAAACTCGGCCAATGCGAGATTCTCCTCTTCGGTAAAGACCTTAATGTCGGGTATCTCCTGGTGAGATAGCCGAATTGTAGTAATAACCATCCAAGAGTGAAACAGTTTCATATCATAGACCAAAGTGTCTATTGTACGCTGCAGCTCATGCACCTTTAGTAGGAAAGCCCCGCAAGCACGCATCGCTTCATTGGCCACATCCGGTGAGATTAGAGACTGCAAGACAAGGCATAAAATTAACCGATTTTTATGGTTTAATGTAACTATACCTCAAAGAAATGTGATATGCGCCCAAATCCAGCAATTGTGTTAAGAAAGTAGAACATATTGACAGCCGCACCATTCAATTGCTTAAAGACGAGACCTTTTAAATTGTTGAGACTTAGTTCTACCGAGTTGGCAATCTTTTTAAAGCCTTTCTCCGTCAGATTGCTGCTTAAGAGATGGCATGGAGGTTAGTATAGGATAGCCTGCATAAATGCTTAACTCACTCGAACAGAAATTCCTCAACTTCCAGAGTAGCATAGCCAAAAACAAACAGCTCCAAATAATTAGCGGATATCATGCCATAAGCCTGAGAATTCGCATACTTGGTTAGTTTATTGTCCATCTCCAATTGGACAGTTTCCCAAGCCTCTGTGAGGCATTGTTGAGTATCGTTGATGTAGCTATTATTGGGTTTATTGGGTGGTAAATCTTTGAGTCATGTTTTTAAGTTGTGTGTAAATGTGCTTACTTTTTTGTTTCCAGTATATGAGCACAATGGGCAGCGAGCTCCAACATGGGCGACATACATTCTTGCAGCACCTGATTGTGAAAGTGAAGCAGCTTTAGCTGGTGACCATCGCGGAGGAGCGCATATATGGCATTAAAATCTCCATTTAAACGCACATCATACACCTCAAACTGTTCCGGATGCAATATGTGCTGGGTAAGATCAATGCTTCCCGCCTGTAGAGCTCCAAGAAGCAAAAGATGCACTTTTCCGCTGCGCATGATTACAACGAGAAAACAAGGTGAACCCTTAGGAAAGGATTTCTGGTCAAGGGTCTTTAGACAAGGATCTATATTGGTCAGCGGTTGCAGCTTGGGCAGAAAGCGCTTGTGCTTATCCTTGGCATTGCTTGTATAGCTCTCCAGTTTCTCCTGACAGTTAATCGCTTTGCTAAAGTAAACCTTCTTAATGTCATCGTCATAGATCAATCCTGATATTATTGTTTCACTCTCGGCATCCAGCAGGGCCACCTTACCATTGCTGTAACCCACAGCCAAAAGCGTCTCGTCCATTTGCCAGCTAAGTGAACGGACGCGCACATCCTCACCAGGCGTGGGAAATGTCACGATTTTTTGCCAATTTAAGCGCTGTATAATAACCTCGCCTACCAAAACCACATGCAACATATAGAAATTTATAAAGAAATCAGGATCTTATTCACCTTTTTCAGTTCCATACGCAATAAGATCCATTTTGTTATTCCACTCCATGCGCTCTACCACGCAACTCATGTTGCGAGCACCAATGAGTTTCATGGAGCTGGATTGGGCCATTTTTAAAGCAAACAATTAAGTTTTTATTTTAAATTTTTAAATTTCCTCCACTATTCTGCAATTTGGGATTAGAGATGGACAATCAGAGATGAGCAATTAGAGACAAGCCGGGTACTAGGAAATGATAAGCTAGCTATCTACACATTCGTTTTCATTATTTACATGCATTTGCTCCATTTCTACAATGAGCCCACTAAAAAATCAGAGTTGAGTTGAAATGGGTCAAGAACTATAAAATAAATAAAAAATATACAATATTAATTTGGGAATATTTTGACACATTAAATTCAATTGATATGAAGGCATTTTGGCTTTTGTGGATGCTCTGCGGCTTAGGGCTGTTGTTGTTGCCAGCCTCGGCACAGCAAAGTGCAAATGCAACAGCAACTTCTACTTCTGCTCCTGCCGCAATTGCCGCTTCTAGCACTCCCGGCCCCCCTGCATCGACAAAAATTAATGGAACTGCAACTACTAGTCCGTCACCTCCCATTCAAATTGTGCAGACGCAGACCAAGTCATCGAACGCAACCAATTTGGCCAAGGAGCATGATGCACTTAAATCAAAGGCCAACGCCACCATCGAGGAAAATGTGCCAAAAGGAAGGAGGGTTAAAATAACGGATACTCCTACTGTACGTCCGGATGTTAAACTTAAATCGGCGACAGCAGCCTCTTCCCCATCCTCATCTACCACTCTCAACTCCACAAATACAACAACGACAAACATAAAATTAGGCAAAGAACAAATTATAAGTGGCGACGGAGTCTCTTCTAGTGTTATTGGAAACTTTACGCAAGCAGTAAACAAATTAAACGCTACAAAATCCACTACCCCGACCGTACCAACTACCACAACAACAACAACGAGCACAACCACACCTCACTCAAAGCCCAAAGTTGTCTTTAGCATGGACATGCATCCAGAATGGGAGAAAGATCAAGATCAGCATCAGCCGCTGGCGGCAAATGTTGCTGCTTCTTCGTCGGTCCCATCGTCGTCCACATTGCCCGAACCAGATCCACCGATGGTGCAGCCATCACAAGAGTTAACTGGCAATTTAGCCGATCGTGGCGGGAATGAATATATAGTGCCCATTGTTACAGTTCTGTTGACTGTGCCATTAGCCATTGGTGTAGCCATCGTCATGTATCGTAGATTCCGTGAGATGTGGAGCACACGTCATTATAGACGAATGGACTTTCTTGTGGACGGTATGTACAACGACTGACGACGACGGCGACACACGTGAAAAACTGCTCACTCGCCCTCCTTCTCCTTGATCCACTAAAGACTTTCTTAGCTTTAAGGCAGAGGCAGGAATAGAGTTGGCTTACATACATACATATACATATTTATTATGTATTAAACATTATATTGTTCAGTCAATTAAAAGCAAAACAAAAATTGAAAGTGAAAGGTTATGAAAAGAAAACAATTGTAAATTATTAAATTGTAGACTTAATTACGTTTCAAAGCGGCCAAATTGAAATTGAAATTACTGATTTTGTAAAATTTATGTAATAAGCATTATGTTTATTCTCAACCGTTAGATATTTTGTATTAACATTTGCATTTCATCGTTTTTGATTTTCCTTCTTTGAGAAAATTGTGATGTAATGAAGTTTAAAAAAATTTGACTTGTTTTAGCTGGAACACAATTGAAAAGCATATATCTATACACTAAATATATAGAAACACATCTGATTCGTACATCTTTCAAGACTTTGACCAAATTGTAAAACTCTATCAAGCGCAATTAGCAATCAAATCAATCATTCGTAGTAATCTTTGGAAAAAAAGTATATCTAACACCATTTTACCACAATGTGCCTTACAATGCAGCTCTATATATATATATATATATATATATATATACCTATCGCTATAGTAATATGTACCAATCAATCGGAAACTAAGGAACGCTTTCAAAATTTATACTCTCGACTTATATGTCCATCAAACGAAAAAAGGGCAGCAGCAAAAACCAAAAATGTAATCAAAACAATGTGTAATTTTATTTAATATCATTATAATTTGTTACGAATTTAACAGTTTTAATAAAGCAAACAATTAGATACATTTTGACGTGTCATTTCTCGTTCACAAATACCTACAGCAATAATCTAATCTACGTAATGAGCATTTTTCATTTGCATTTGGCATTTTTGGCCGGATTTTTGGAAACATAAAATAAGAATTTCTGTATTAACAGGAATGATATGATGCTTCTAGGCTGTCGGAGCTTTTAGATAATTTGGATTGATTTGTTTGCGGCAATAATTGATTACCCATGTCTAGTGGGCTGTCTAATCATGAAGACAAATGCGAATAAGGAGCATTAAAACATAGAACATCTTATGTTAGGTTCCTCCAGTATCTCCGGCACACTCAGACCCACCCTCCTGACACGACAACTGTTTGAGATGAAGTTCTTTATAAATTATCTTCATCTCCAAAAAATTTTCGTAGTTCGTTTAACATTATTTAAACAAAACAAAAAGGAAAAAATCAAGAACCAGACTATTAGAGACCAGCATCGCAGTCGAATAATACATCGATTTATATATGTATGTGTATAAAGTTTTGTATATATACGGATGTATATATGTACATACATACATATATATATATATGTGTATACATGTACATGCATATATGTAGACATTTTAGCGGGAGATGGAAATGGCCACGGGAATAGTCGGTTGCGTGTGAAATGAGCCGAACAACTGTCTATGGTTTCTGCCTCTGCCACTGCCTGTGGCTATGGCTGTGCCTGTGCCTCTGCATTTGCTTCTGTTCTGCCTGCCTATTGATGCTTTGTGGATAAACGCCGCCTCCCGCTCACTTGAAAACGTGCACTGAACGCGTGCAGTTCTCATCTGATCGATCGATCAGCTTCCGTTAGATTTATATCCGTTCTAAAAAGAGTTTTGCGTGTGTGTTGACTGATTAAAAATGCATCCTGCCTCACCGCATCAACATCGCTCCCGTAATGCCAATCTGCAGCCATCACCATCGACGGAGACATTCGCCTTGAGCTCTCTCAGTCCCCAGCATCTTCATCAGCAACATCAACAACAGCAGCATCAGCAGCAGCAACAGCAACATGTTGTCCAAATTCCCAGCATATCGCATCCCTATCAAGGACTTAAGACATGTAAGCGAACTCAATCAACCACTCTTAACTAAATAACTAACTATTTCAATTAGAAACTTTCGCATATCGATGGTTATTTTAACAAAATTGAATAGACAAATCATTTAGCTCGTATTGCCTGAAGATACAAAACAGTTTTCACATCGTATTCTCTCTTGAGCAATTGACCTCACAAATCTCTAGAGGCCGTTTTTCCATCCGTTCCTCAATAATGAAAATTTATGCAATACGAAATAATAATTAATGAGCGAGGTAAGGCAATTTGTTTCACAAATGATTCATTTACTATACCACAGACTGGATCAATGTAGTGGAAGAAGATCTAACTGCGAACTGGCGAATCGGCGGCCACCTATGAAGTATGCAATATAAACTGTTATGGCAAGTAAAAATAAATAGAAATTAGAGGGTCGGGTCGTCTGTTGGATTAACCGGGCATGACATAACCGGAGTTTATATACCCTTGCGCAGTCCTATCAAGGCAATAAAATCTTAGAGTCAGTTAACCAAATAAGCAATTTCCTTTTTTTTTTTTGGTAGTAAAATATAAAAGAATTTTAGCACGAACTAAGAAAAAAACGGAGTTATGAGGAAAGATAAACCTAAAACTAAAAACCTGTCGGTTCAAATATTAGGCTAATATTACTTAGAAATATATACTTATATAGCTGACAGTGCATGGTGTGTAGTCCAGTACACATTTTAAAAGTGAATAAAAAGTAATTTGATGATGCAATGGGTAAATGGGTAAATAGGTATTATATACATCACTACTACAACGGCTGCTATGGTCAAGCAACAAGCTTCTTTTTAAAATTAATGTAACCCTTTGTGAGGGCATACATTGTGTACTGTGAAGTAATCTAGCTGGAAACACACGCCTTTAACCGATCTGTATCCGTGATATAAATCGTATTGTTGAAACTTTTAAGATAAACAAAAAAAAAAAAAAAACCCAACTGAGGAACCGAAAATAATGTACTCCCACCTTTTAATATACATACAAACATATGTATGTATGTACACACACCCTCAGATGTACACACACAGAAATACCATATCGATACATGGAAATAGTTCGAGTATGAGGTGAAATTTTCTTGGACTAGTTTAAACAAAATCAAAACATGATCTACATACATACATATGTACATATGTACCTACAAAATTCATAAACAATTCTCTACATAACTATGTACAATAGTGTTCGACGATTTCTATATATGTACAAACAAACATATGTATTTACTTGTTGCTATTCGAGCATAACCGCATCCCATAAATGTTTTCAAAGTTTATAGAAATTATTTAGATCAGCCCAAATTCGCCTAATCACTTCACGAGAAGGAACAATTACAAATTGCTAAACAAGTTGGTAATGTTAAATTAAATGTAGTGAAACCAATAAAACAGTAATCAAAATACATTTACACTGAGTCACTTAAACGAAGACTTCATAGTTTGAGTCCTCCAAAATAGGGCTGAATGCAGTTCTATAGAAAACTGATTTCTAGCTTTAGTTAAATAAATTCAATCGCTTTGTGTACATAATTTATAAAAACATTTCCCAAAAGAAGTTGTAGGGACGGCATGGTATACCCCTTTAGGTTTGTTATTCCAAAATCCAAAACGATATAGTGAAGGCAGCTCAAACTGATGTCGGATCTGCAAGGCTTCATGCTAAAAAAAAGGTATTTTAGATTAATTTTATTTTAAAACCTGTTAAGAAAATGTTCCAAAATGTAACATATACATTTGCGTATGTATAATTTAGTAGCCCCCAGGCTCCCGATTTTCATAATTCTGATACTAGAGATTTTCGTTGGTTTACCATATCTGCAGAATAAAGAAAGATAATGAAGTTAAATATTTTGACTTAGCGAACATACATGTTTAATGCCCAAGTACCTATGTACACAGGGCGGGATTTGGAAGTCTGGAGGCCCTGTATGCATGTAGAAACTGTACTGTACATATACATATGATATACATTTATGAGAACACAAACAGATTCTATCGGGCATTTGTGTGTGAAACCAATTGGATCTAATTCAAATGGCAACAAGTGCCTTGATTACAGATGTTGCCTTCAATTGCTTGTGAAACTTGTGATAAACCATGACTAATTATTAATTTGTTTTTGATCATTTGCCTCTTTTTAGCGGAGAACGAGAATATGGGATGTGTGGAACTGCTGGCCACAGCAGTCTCGGTGCTGATCATGGTGCTGACCTTTCCCATTTCAGTTTTTATCTGCTTCAAGGTGGTCTCCGAGTATGAACGTGCGGTCATTTTTCGCATGGGTCGCCTACGTAGCGGTGGAGCACGTGGTCCAGGTGTCTTCTTTGTACTGCCCTGTGTCGATGATTATTATCCAGTGGACTTGCGCACTGTATCCTTTGATGTGCCGCCACAGGAAGTGCTCTCCAAGGACTCGGTAACGGTTACAGTTGATGCTGTGGTCTACTACAGAATCAGTGATCCACTTAAAGCTGTCATTCAGGTATCGAACTACAGCCATTCGACACGTCTATTAGCTGCCACCACTTTGCGCAATGTTCTCGGCACCCGTAATCTCTCAGAATTGCTGACAGAGCGAGAAACCATTTCGCATACCATGCAAATGTCTCTGGATGAAGCCACCGATCCCTGGGGTGTTAAAGTGGAGCGTGTCGAAATGTGAGTAGTTGTGAGCAGCCTTCGTAGACCGTAAATGAAATGTTTTTATTTTCCAGTAAGGACGTGTCACTGCCAACCGCTTTGCAACGTGCAATGGCCGCCGAGGCGGAAGCAGCACGTGAAGCCCGTGCCAAGGTCATTGCAGCAGAGGGTGAGATGAAATCGTCACGGGCCCTTAAGGAGGCGTCGGAGATCATCTCGGCCAGTCCCTCAGCCTTGCAGCTGCGCTATCTGCAGACGTTAAGTAGCATATCCGCGGAGAAAAATTCAACAATTATCTTTCCGCTACCTATGGAACTGCTGACACCATTCCTAAACTCTTCGGCAGCGGCAGCCAATCAATATCACTCAGCGGCAGGACCGCCGCTTCATCGCCACCAGCACCATCAGTGACGCTCAATGTCGGTGCTGCAGCCGTATCTCGAGGCACTGCGCCAGTGTGAACTGAGGAAACAACTCACTGGCACTGGCCCAGACGAAGCCGACGACGATGATGATATCGTCGGTTATTTGCTGTGAGTTCCACCGGCGGCGTCAGTGGCAGCAGCAGCGACAATCTTTTTAATCAAAAAAGCAAAAGAAACTCAAGAAATAATCAAATTCCGTCATGGAAAGCAAATACATACATTGCAATTTTATAATCAATCGATTCAGCTATAGCATCGGCCACTGATGCTGAATACATTGATGCCGCTTATCAGGATCTCATCTTAAGAATGTTCAGATTCTGTTTGACTCCAACTCAAAGAATCCATAAAAAAAAAATGATAAATTTGTTAAAAATAACAAATTGTTAAAAATAACAAATATTGGATGGAATTCAAAAAAGAGTTTTTAAGCTTAATTGAATTAATTTATTTATTATGAACAAACAAATATGAGAAACACTTGTACAACAAAATGAAGTTACTCTTCATTTCGTTTCATTTCATTCATTGGTCGTTTGGGTTTTCTGCAGAAAAACAATTTTGGGCATAAATTGGCTATTTTTTTATCCGATTTTTATGAAATTTGTTAAGAAGCTAGATAATAATATTAAATATAAAAATTCGCCAAATTTTATTACCATGCCTCGACCACGCTTCATACAGACGAACAACAAAAATTGCGACGTCGACGTGGCTGTTAGTGCTGATCACAAATATATATATAATTTATGTGGTCTGCAATGCTTTCAGCTGCCTGCATGGTATCGTATATAAATATTGTCAATAATTTAAACTTGTTCGCTAAATTTATGTGTATTTTACCAACTGACTAAGTCAACACGAAACGTATTGGAGATTTGTGAATAAAACCGATTTGAAAAACAGATGATCTGAGTGCTCCTATAGCTTCTCGTAAAGCTTCACAATTCGAAAGCTTGATATTTGTGCATGGAGGAGATAAGCAGAGCAATGTCGATGAGTAATCCATATATATATACATATGTATATACCCTTAGTGCATATATGGGAAGAAGGGGTCTGGCTTATCGCCGGGGCTTTTATTTAATACAATTCCGATGACCATTATTCACATTGTGAATTCAGTGACAAATTGTTCGTTAACAAGGCTGGATCACATCGAGGGAGAGAAATTGCAATGGAACAGCAAGATTCGCCTGTCTATGCCAATTACGAGGATATGCGAAATTCGGCACCGAGTGGCTCCACCACATACATGATCAGCATGGAGCAGGGCAGAGAGATTCCCCCTCCACCTCAGGAGGTCAAACCAACTGGCCATCAGCCATATAGGGGCTTCAAAACATGTAAGCACGAGACATCGAAAATACAATGTGCAAATTTTAAAACAAAAAGAAAAAACAGTAATTTCCCGTTTTTCTGAGAAAAGTAATTATTGATAAGATTGCAAACGCGGGAAGCCTTTTGAATGGAATAAAATGCTGTTGATAAAGCAAAACCTTGTCACGCATTGTTCTTGATAAGATCGAACTAAAAAATAAACAAACATAAATATTTACTTAATAATGATATATTTATAGAACCGAAACAAATTATTGAAATTGCAGCCGAGAACGAACCCAGAAACTGTATGGAATGGATTGTCACTTGCTTTTCGGTATTGGTTTTCATTGTGACCTTTCCCATATCGGTTTTCATTTGTTTCAAAGTGGTGGCAGAGTACGAGAGAGCCATTATCTTTCGTCTTGGTCGCTTAAGCGGTGGCCCAAGGGGTCCTGGCATGTTCTTTATATTGCCCTGCATCGATGAGTATCGTAAGGTTGATCTGCGCACGGTAACTTTTAATGTGCCGCAGCAGGAAATGTTGACCAAGGACTCGGTAACAGTCACAGTGGACGCCGTTGTCTATTACAGGATCAACGACCCACTTTATGCGGTGGTTCAAGTGGAGGACTACAGCACATCGACACGCCTTCTGGCGGCCACAACTCTCCGTAATATTGTCGGCACCCGAAACCTCTCAGAACTTCTTACTGAGCGTGAAATTTTGGCCCATCACATGCAGTCCACTTTGGACGAGGCTACCGAACCATGGGGCGTAATGGTAGAGCGCGTCGAAATGTAAGTGTAAAATGTTTATGAATTGTTGGCTACTTTTTAAATAAATAACTCTTTTAATTACCTCTCACAGCAAGGATGTATCGCTGCCAGTTTCTATGCAGCGTGCCATGGCCGCCGAGGCGGAAGCTGCTCGGGATGCCCGCGCCAAGGTAATTGCAGCGGAAGGTGAGAAGAAATCGGCCACTGCGCTCAAAGAAGCCTCTGATGTCATATCTTCAAGTCCGTCAGCATTGCAGGTAAGTCATTAAAAGGTCCATGCATGGGTCAACACACACCCACAGTGAATAGTCGATTCAAAAAATTGAGTATTGATTCTGACCACAGACATAAAACGCTTTAAAAATGTGTCGGGATCCTAATCTGTCGTTCTTCTTCTTTATTAGCTACGTTATCTTCAAACCCTTAGCAGCATATCGGCGGAAAGAACTCAACTATCATTTTCCCCTTGCCCATGGAGCTGCTTACGCCCTATTTGGCTAAATATGCTAATATGATGCCCCAACAGCCGCCTCTAAATCCAGATGGACGCCCAGCTTGGCCACAGTCAGCTCTATAAAGGGATTTGTGCCTTTCCATTGGAAACTACGTGCATGTCTTAAAAAAAAAAAGAAAAGATTATAAATCTAATATTCAGGGATTTTAAGTAATCACAAAATAAAAATCACATGTACTAAATTTTAAAAAATCCATTAAAAGTTAAACTCAAAATCGGATTTAATTAACTATTGCCTTTATATATCTATATATGTATATGTAAAAAACAATTACGCAAAACAAAAAAACAAAATCTTTATCATATAGTCGCAAGATCTTCCCCATACTTAATAATAACAAACATTAAAGCCATATCAGTTAAAGTTAAATGGATCTAAGCAAATGTCGTTTTGCACAGCTTTAACCGAAAAGTATTGCCGTTTTCCCAGTTTGAACAACATGTCGTGTAAGTGATATTATTTGAATAACGATATTAATCCTATGGAGCTACAACAATATAGTAATTATCCAAAATTTATAGCAAATATATGTTATCCTGGGACACAGCAAAGTTGGCGGCTGCTGCAACTTCCTTAGTAATTGATTGCTGAAAACTAAAATCTCCGGCTATTATAATAATGGGCAATAGCTTTTGGGTAACTGAGCTGGCATGTGCATTTAATTGTTCAGCATCTAGCCGTTGCACCTTAGCTTTTTCTTTATAACGAAGACTTTTTTGCAGTTCTTCACAGTCTTGAGAGCAGTGACCAGCCTTAAGGCAGTTAACATTGAGGCCACATTGCTGGTGGGGTATGTAAAGGCAATTTTGATAGTTCCAGTATTTGGAGAATTCCAGTAGGCGGTCTCGAAAGTGAACATGCCGTAGATCTCGAGCGCAAACAATATGCAAAATACGACTCATGTCATCCTCATTATCTAGGACCTCTTCTACCAGAGGAATAGTAGGCGCAATTGCTACACCCTGGGTAATAATTATTATGTATTTTGCAATTTTGGCATCATTTTGATAGCTGCCAATAGGTCCACGAAACTGCAAAATATCATTTATTTGCAGATCAGCCAGATGCTGGGACATAGGACCCTCTGGTAATAGTTTGACTAAAATTTTAAATTCTTTTTGCACAAAGTCTGTCCAAAATGGAGAATATGGTCGCAAGAGGGAACCAATCCGCAGCATGACATGATGTCCAGGCGGTATGTCCAGTATACAATCATCTGAGGCATTTGTATAAGCAACGTAGGCGAAATGTAAAATCAACACCTGGTCACCGACTTTTTGGGGTTCCTTGTGCACTAACCGAAAGTCAGCATACTCCAAAATTACATTGGCTTTTCCGCTAAGTTGAGCACGTCGACTGGGCTTTGGTTTATTATCCAGTATGCAGTTGGCACAGCCATTGCCGCAACATTCCAATTCGAGTCCAGCGCTTGGGTCAGGGCTAATCAATAAATTAAAATGTTTTTGTATTTGAGTGGTCCATCAAATGAGATACCAGACGGAGGGAAGTTTTCATTGTTGATCCCACTACTTTAGCTTAGATTCAAAAACAAATGAACATTGTAAACGTACATACACTACCTAAGTGATATTTCCATAATGTAGGCAGATGCATTTAGTTTTTACAGCTACCTGTCTAGCAATGTTTTTAAAATATCTAAATTGTGATAAGTGATAATAGTGATGGAAAAGTTAGAAAGATTCAATCAACATCGATGGCAAAACGAAATCGATGCCATCTTTAGCGTTTGCATTAATCGATAGTTTCGTATTTTGTACGTATTGCTTGGCAACCCTAACCACTGTAAACTGTCACAGTGTATGTAAATAATAAAAGAAAGGAGTTCTGGAGAAACCTCAGGAATCGCATAGAAAAGGCAATCCAAAAAAGACTTGGACTACGACCTGTGCAATCTGTAGCCGTTTTAGTGCCTTTTGGAATAAACAAAAAAAAAAATAAAAGAGTAAGCAACACAGACAAAGCGGGACAATACGCAATGTGCAACTAGTGGCGGCCAGTCTAAACCTAGTCCCACACCAGGATCACATTATAAATCGCTCTCTATGGTAACAACATGAACCTGGAATCGTTATTCCGCGACTTTAATCCATGGTAAGAAAAATTAGTTTTTGCAGGATCAGTTAATATAAATTATCCTTCTCCTTTTCATCGGCAACACCACTAGCAAATTTATTGTGCATTGCAGTCTGTTCACATTTGTGACGCTCTTCGCGTTGCGTTTAGATGGATACATTGGTGAGATTACATACCGAATCTGAGTCAAGGTCCGATAACTCATTTAATTGTTCAATCTTCATTTTTAGATTGGCCTTATTGGGCCATATTTACACCGCTGTGGATTTGGAAATGCACTGCCATTCTCGGCGCAATCGTTGGAGCCATTGTATGGTGTCGCTATCCACATTACCGCCTGGAAGGTGATGCCTATACCCAGTTTAAAGCTATGCTTATCTCGTTGGCCCTGCATCTCATTCTGTTAATGTTTGAACTGCTGGCCTGCGATAAATTAACTTCGGAGCGTCATCTTTGGGTGCTGGTTTTTATTCCTTTGATCTTCGGATCGGTAGTGAGTGTAGGCGCCTGTGTGTGGGCCGTAAAGCATGATCGTTCATTTGAATTGGAACTGTTTTTGGCTGTCAATGCGCTGCAATTTGTGTCGCTGCCATTAAAACTGGACAGATTTGTTTATTGGAACTGGGATGTGGTGTTTGTGCCCATGTGGATTGTCATTTGCCTCAGCCTTGTCAGCGTTCTCTACAACATCATCTTCTGTGGTATCATGATGCGCACACCGGAAGTTTCGCTTCAGCAGAAAAAGGCCGCCCTCAATGCAGCAGTGGGAAACATTTGCACAGTGCTCCCTCTGCTCTGTTTTCAGGTGAGAAATCTTCGGCCATTGGCAATCTGAGGGTTTTGATTCCAACAATTTTTACCCTTTTATAGGTTGTCATTTGTGACAAGTTGGATGGCGAATTAAAATTCCCCTACATTGTGGTCTTTTCGCCGCTGTTGGTGTCCATTTTAGCTCTAATCATCCTGAGCTTCACCGCCAAGGGCGGCAACATGTGGTGGTTTGGTATACGCAAATCATTTAGCCAGTTCCTACTATCTGCGATGCCATTTCTTCAGGAGTACGGAAATATCAGCTACCATGCTGAGACGCATAGCAATGCGGGTCAATCGGTGCCGCTGGACACCTCTTCCTCCACAAGTACGGCCAATGCAGCTAACGAGCAGCTGCATGAGTTTAGCAAGCACGATAAAAAGAGCAAGAAGGCAGCCAAGAATGATATCATGAAGCCGGTGGTTCCATTTGTTAGCATTGATTTGCCGGACTAAAGCAAAACGACAACAATATTTAGACTTAAGCATACCTGTTATCGTTCACACACACAGACACAAACACAAACACAAACGGTCCTACACATACCCACCCACAAACATAAACCCATACATCGGCCGTAGAGTATACTCTCGTACTGAATTTTAATTTTAAGCCAACGCTATAGCCGCCCACGCCCACACACTCAAACGTATATGCAGAACTAATATAATAGATGCAGATATATAATAATATATATAAGTATATATGTATACAACTTTTCTATATGTATGTGACTGACGTATGGTTTTTCCCATTCATCATACATTTAGAAATTGTCTTTTTTTTTTGCTTTTAATAACTATTTATCTTTAGCTAATCGAACAAATCGGGAATGTACTATTATCGCCACAATATTTTACGCAAGTATTACGTAAATAATATGTTTTTGATTGAATTTCTACATACTTGAATCGCTGTAAACGTCAACAAAGTAATATTTTTAGTGAAGAGTGTGTAAATAATATGCAAATTAATTATAATTAAATTAAATTAAAAATTGAGGAACATATGATATGCTATAAGGGCAAATGTATTTATATTTCTTTCAGTTTACGGTAAGTTTTAGTATCTTAAAACATATTTTTGTATTTCTATACCCTTGCAAAAAGAGTATATTCAAGACAAGACGAGTTTATATAACATCGTTTGGATGGAGCATTGTATAACTCGTATTCAGCCGAATTGGACGACTACATTATGTAGCTCCCATAGGAATTATCAGTGCAATTTTTAATTTTTTTTTTTTTTTGTTTTTTAAGTCACATTTGTTAATATTTTATACTAATATTATTGGCCAAATGTTATCTGCGTTCGCCCATATGTATAAATATATTCTGAAAACAAGAACAACTTTATTTTGGTATGTGGTAATCTTTATTCAAACTAAGAAACTACAAGGTTTTTAATTTTTCTTGGCATATTACAAACATTAAATTTTGGTTTACAATGCGTTTAATGATGCCTTTTAATTTATGCAGAGTGTAAAATTTGAATTTGAAAAAGTATAGGTAGATATTATCTAAAATATGCTTGTTTCGCGATTTATAAAATCAATGCAATCAAATATTTGGAGGATAATACATGTTGTTTTCTCTTCTACATGTCAATGTGTAGTACATTTTAATTAATTACATATAACGGGAAAAATAGATATTTTTTTATCTTTTTTGAAATATGCAATTAAAATGGGATGTGAAAATTTAGGAAAATATGAAAAATATTTTAGTCAAACAATAACAATATTTAGAATAGTTAACTTAATTCGCATACGTGTTTATGCGAATTGAATGCACAACTATCGTATATAATATAATATTCTGGATAACTCTTGTAAGTATATTAATATAGTAAAGAAACTATAACATTCAAAGTTGGAAGGTTCTTGATCCTGGATTTTTGGTTAAGTCTGAATAACAAATATTCCCCATTGATTTACCTATAATTGAGAAGACAAAGCTATAGAGAACTGAAATGGATGGGCTCTTTCAAGTAGAGTAACAAGTTTACTTGGTTTTTTGAAAACATTTGAATACATCAAAATCAGGAGAAAATCACGTTTTCATTAATTGGAAATTGATAGAAAGTGCTTTCAACTACGCGAATCGAAACTAAGAACAATTCAAAACGTATCCAATATACATACATTATATTTGTTCTCTTTCTATTTTATGTTTCCTATTTTGAATTTTTTGGCCGTGTATCGTACAAAGGTATTGCCTAAGCTGACTTTTGCACGTTATCCCCAAATCCATTTGAATACCGATGGAAAATTGTAATACTATTTACTAATTTGTTTGTGTGTGTGTGTGTGTATATATATATATTATTAATAATTGAATTAGCTATGTATGGAATCAGTAGGTTATATACTTATATGCAAACTCATTTGTCCGTATATACGTATATTTGGAAAGCTTACAATAAAAGCCAATGGAAAATATTCGTTCACATATTCGAAAACTACAAATACTTGTGTTGCTTTTTTCTCTATTTTGCTACTCAAATTACTAATCGTAAGTTTCATTTGGTTTTTGTAATTTGCTACATTTTGTATTAACTATATAATAACTCTGTTGAATTGCCATTTGTTGTTGATTCAATTCAAGAGTTTTGCTTTTTTTACATGTTCGTTGCTTGTCCCAGCTTATATGGCTATTGTCTGTATTAGCATTCTTTTTTTTCATTTCGGTAACATTGAAAAGTGTTAACTGAGGGGCCAATAGGGCCGACCAACACTCGCTCTGGTTACATTATTCAATGTGTGTGTGTATTTTTATATATTCGATATGTACTGCTGAGTGGTAAGACAATTTTTAATCATTTAACATTTTCGTATGTATGTATGTATGTATGCACGCTGTTTCGATGAAAGAAACGAACGCCTCTCATTTTTTGCAAATTGACAAGAGATCATGAAACAGCAAACGCAATCACAACATGCAGCACATGCAGCATTCTCGCCAGCTACGCTAAACTGGATATACATATGTACATAGATATACATACATATCTACGTATCTACTTATTGTTTGTTTAGTGCACTTAAACCTTATGTAACTTAGTTAATTTATTTAGAATGTGTGTATAAAGAGAACATTACGGCTACCACCTTTTAAATCGCCGACATTGATATATATAATTATTCACACCAATGCCAATTCGCCCAAATTGTGTATACAGGGTCTCTCATATATTTCTATGGATACATATGTAGGTGTATATAAAATATGTTTTTCGATATATATTTATATATATATATCTTATACTCATTGTGATGGGATTGGTAAAATTTCGTTTTCATTTTTTTTTTGTTTCGAAGAATTTTTGAAATTGGTAAAAAAAAGAAGATTTCGTTCGAGTTTTGTTTTGTTTCTCCTTGTGGAAGCGTCAAGTTTTATGTGAAGTTTAGTTAATTGTACGTTTCGTTAATTAATGCAGTAAGGCATGATAGAGACATAATATACACACACACTTGAATCTGTGTATGTAATTAAGAATAAAATATACATATTCGTATTGTGTTTTATGTATTAAAATAAATAATACATTTTACTCGATTTTCGGCTTGTTGCTCAGGTATTGAGAGAGATTCTCGCGCGGTCCCTGCACGATCATCATGAACTGTGATGGAAAATCCCAGATAATTGTAAAGTGGAATAGCATATTGGCGATGGCAATCAAATACTCGAAGAAAGCGAACCAACTGAAAGCTGGGAAAGAAATTAAATAGATAACATTACAGAAATTGCAGCCACATACACAAAACGATATTACAGAAATCAAAGACCTTGTAAGTTATTCTTGATGCCCATAAACAATGACCACTTTGCTAAAAAAAAGCTCCATATGAATAGCAAAAACAATTGAGCGAATTGAATTTCTAATAACTGCTTGCTTCAAGAGAACCAAAACTTATGTTACGAGACGTAACGCGCCCTGAAATTCAAACCCGCTCATTTCATTTTTACTCTATTTGTGTTATGTTGTGATCACTTATACAGTTGCCTACTAACAATTTAGAACTCGTTTCGTGTTCAGATGCATTCCCTGCAATGACTCTTTCACTTACCCAAATCGTGACAGTAGAAACGATGTTTGGCAAAAAAGACCAGCAGACCAATGGTGCTGAGTATGGAGACAGCAAAGAGGATTTTTTTCCATTTAATCGATTGAATCTGTTGGGTGTTCAATTTTTGGCCTTCGTTGAGGATGCCATTCAGCTTAATGGTTGCTAGCATGTAACATAGCGAACAGACCATAAACGTGATGAAGATTCTTTCATGAATAGCTGTCGATATAAAAGGAAATTAATAATATATTTCACAATAGTTTTTTTTGTTTTTTGTTTTTGCTTACGATAGTTTTCTCGATTCGATATATAGGTAACACCGCCAAGGGCTGCAATTTCAATGCAGTTGAGCACTAGAATTAATGTGATTAGCATGCTGGTCTTTGGCACCAGCGACGGCGCGAGCCGCGCCAATTGAGAGCGATAGTAATTCTTGTAGACAAAGGCTATGGGAATACGTGGTCCAATGTGCAGCGCAATGCTGAAGCGCCAGAAGTATCGCTGTGGACTGACGCCGGTAATTGCACTTATTGAAGGTATAATGTTGTAGACCTAACGAAAGTATTAAGATTGGTCAGACGTTGTGTAGAGGATCTAAATGGTTTTAGCGGCATATGGTCAACCTACGCGGCAGTGTGTCTCGTGTACATCATCGTATTGGAAGACGTAGGCGGTCACAAAGCATGTGAAAAGCGTCACCAATGGCAGCAGGGCAGTTACCACACAAATCTCATGGAAGCTGGCCAAATAGTGAATTGCAATCGGTCTGCTTTCTTTATGCTGTTGCCCCAAACAATCCCGTCTAGAGGACAGCTGCAGCTCATTTTCCGTCTCTTTGTTCGGCTCCTGTTTGGGGCTAACTGTTTGGCCATACTGTGAACATAAAAATTAGGTTTAGCAAATCGGTGCAATTATCGGCAATGTAATCAGAAATTTCTTATAGGCGAATTAAATTCGTTTTAGCAAAAAGGCTTACCTCATTCTCGAATTAATGTTTCTATTTTATATTTGGTTAAGAGTACAACAACAAAAAGCGCTAAAAATAAAATCATAAAATACAATATATAGATAAATAAATAAATCATAAATGTACATATAAATAATTACAAAAATTAACTTAAAGTTATTTAAATTTAATACAACAATAATGATGGAACAAGCTTAATATTGGCAATACCAGTGCCCTCTTGAAATAATCATGGCTTTCGAAAAGATGTAATCATCAATTCTCATTATAACGTTCTAAATGGGGTACAATTCAAAACAAATTAAATGAATTAGGAATAGAATGTAACGACAGGGGCCATCTTTCTATTTGTAGCAATGCTGTCCGAAAACACTTCTAAACTCGTACATGACACAAATAGCCCCCAATCCGCGCCAATTATATTACATTTAAAATATCTCAAAATGTTTTTAAACATATATCTGAAATTAAAATACCTCGTCGGCGAAATATTCTGGTTTTGGGTTTTGGTTCTCGCTTTGAATACGAGTGAGAGGAAAGATGCCTAAGTATTGTGTATGCCGTAGATACGTGTGTATCTGCCCCCGGCCCCACTAACCCTCCAAAACAAAACCACCACAAAAGCCTGACGTCATTAGCCGCTATGTGACAAATGAAATGGCACAATAGATGTAGGAATGGGAACCAGGATGGCACTTGATGGGAACGATACCTTAAGAGAGGGAGCCATAGGTGAAAAGGGGAAACAAACTATGCATCTTATTCTTTTAATTTGCAGTCAAGGAGGCTACCAGCTGCTGTCCAGGTAACTGGCTAATATGGGTCATAGTGTCAAACAGGAAAGACAGCATAAGGATGACGGGATAAGTGGAAGTCGTTATAAAAATAAAAGAAATACAGTGAGAGAAAAATTAAAAACACTCGCTGCGCTGTGCGGGGTTAGGGAAAGTTATATAATTTTTGGGCAGCACAGCAAAATTGTTGGTCCAACTAACTGCGACAAAAAACTTCTTTATTTAGCCCAATTACACATGCACAACTCTCACCACTAGGCCACGGCCAGGGCTGTCATCACACCCGCTGCCCCCGTTCCCATTACCGTTGTTGACGGCAGGAACGGTAATGGTGTTGGTGGTGTTGATGGTGGTGCTACTGCTGAGTTTGGATGGAGATGATGCTGTGGCTGGATCTAGATCTATGGCATTTGCCTCGGTCACGACACTATCTCCCGTTTTTTCAGATATTGTCGAACTTTGTATATTCTGCATATTTATGCGCAGCCTCTTCGTCGTCGTTCTTTGCCGTTGCTTTTGTTTTGCCGATATTATTACCAAAATTGTTTTTGCCTTTTTGTATTCAGTGTAAATTTAGAGCTGGGAAAACTTAAGTTTTGCGATATATCGATGAAAATGTTCCGATGACGATAAATCGATACATGGTGAACTTTTTCCACACGATAGTTTTCAATAATTAATTGTCGTTGCTCAGTGGCGCACCCAGTAAAAGCGCTGCCACGTTTTGATGAATTGAGAAAATTTGTCAATATGGCAACATTGCTTATCAGTTTCTCGTAAAACTGTTGTCTTTTTTATGGAAATAAACAATAAATCGAATGACAACTACAAAACCCTTTGAAATTCCAAGCAGCTGTAAGCTGTGTAGCCAAAACCTATATAATAACCTGAGCCAAGTTGCGTATTTCTGCACTGACTGCGGGAGGAGGTAACTACACCTATATATATGTATATTTATGTATTTTCTTCCTACCCAGCTCAACACCCCCAATTTGTCACGCCCTCCCAGCTGGGCTCAATTTGGGCTATGGGGCGAGGCGACAAGACGAGACGAGACGCTACGTGCCAATTGCCAATTTCGCTTTTGCCTAAATTCGCCCATTTGAAGTTTACTAAATTGGCTTTTTTTTTATTTCTGGTATGTTTTTCAGTCGCCAGCCATGCGCTTCAATAAATCCGAATTGAACTCTTTGGCCACAAACCCAGCAACAAAATTTGATAAAGAAGGCCTGCTTATTATCACAGATCGGCAAGAGGGTTTTCTCTGGCGTAGCGAAGGTAAAATAAATCATGAATATGAAAAGACTGAGAATGATTTCAATTTCATTTCCAGTTCGAGTGCAACGTTGGTGCAAATTGCGAGGCAATTTGCTCTTCTACCTGAAGGACAAGGATTCGAAATCCCAAGTGGCTGGTGTATTCGTTTTGGAGAACTGCCGGGCTCGTTTCCAAAACGATCAGCATGATCCCGAGGGCTATGTATTTGATTTAGGTGAATGCATAAAACATGAATTGCTCTTCCTTCCGTCCTTCTAATCATTTAAATGTCTTCTATAGACTTTAAGGAGGGCCCCTCGGAACGCTTCGTCACTAATTCTGCTGCCGAGCGTTTGGCCTGGGTTCGAAGCATTGAGCAGGCCTCCAATGAAAAATTAAATCAGGTTATTAGGCAACTGAAGGATCAAATTGCGGCCACAAGCAGACAACGACCATTGTCTATGGGCAATCACATAGATCTGGGCATGCCTGTGCCCATGGCCGTTC
Organism: Drosophila nebulosa; assembly: GCA_024703675.1. Lineage (NCBI taxonomy): Eukaryota > Metazoa > Arthropoda > Insecta > Diptera > Drosophilidae > Drosophila > Drosophila nebulosa. Next base: position 18,318,798 of record JANFPS010000003.1, read on the forward strand.
CTCTAAAACAGGCGAATTCCATGATGCAGGAGGATCCTCAGCCAGTTGAGGCTGCTGGTCCAGTTGAAGGTGATCTTATAAAGTTCTAAAAAAATATGGGATATTGTTCCTTCTATTGTTGTTGTTGTTTTCACCTCTCCAATCCAAATTCTGATTTATGCACTCACTTGCCCGATCTCTAAAACAATGATCCAATAACCAAAACGCATTCCATCAAATTTTAATTTCCTTGTACATATACGCGGGACTGGAAAATGGGAAATTGCTTGGGTGTAGCTTGATAAAATGGAATTTATTCTTCGAATAAATATTAATTTTTTGTACCAATTGGAATTGTTTGTTATTGTTTTCCATTATCATATAATTTGCTCTTACTCTCTCTTTATGGATTCGTTTTACAGATTTGGATCTGTCAGAGCTTCCGATTTGCGAAACTGCATTCAGCTGTGATAATCTTTTGGTGGATAGTATAGGCCGTGCCCCGAATCCACGCGTAGTCTGCCAGGTACTCCAGACTGACGACTCTATGGACTCACCTGGACTGTGGCGGGAACATGCCCGCACGGAGCTCTTGGAGCGCACCCAAACACCCCAGTTTTTGTGTACAATGCGCTTCCACCGCAGCGCTGGATTCACCACATCCTCGCGCCTACGATTCACAGTACATGATGTGAAGGAACGAATGTCGTTGACGTCAGTGCCACTGGGCCATGCCGAGGTGGCCCTGGGTGTGATCCAGGATGCCACAAGGCTACGCTTGCCCCTAAGTTCGCCACGTGGCGAATGTGGTTTTATTACATTGGCTTCATGGACACCAGAGGTGGCCCTGGAGTCAGGCGCGGGAATGGCACCGCCCCCTCGTTCAAGCACGCAACTTTTTGAACCCGAAACAGCAGGAGAAGGCCGCCGACGTGGTAAGCAATTGAACTCAATTTAGACTGCAGATAAAACGTAATCTTTCTTGTCCTTTAGCCCATCGCCGCACACAGTCCCTGCCTCCAAAGCTGGCTGTACGTCTGTTTGTGCCACAAGAGTCGGGATTGCAAAGGATTTGCGCCAGGCCACTCTTGCATTCGTATCGACTGCACTCGTCCCTGGGAGCCGACATCAGTGTGCAGGAGACGTTACTTGAGTCGCGTCTCTGCTGTGTGGTGCCTCAACAGCTTTTATCCATTTGGATCCAACGGGAAAAGGAACTGCTTCAAGAAGTATCCGGAATGGGGGAGTTGAGCGGTGAGTGGCGCGGACGGCAGATGAATCTGCTCGAGGAGCACTTGCGGCTGCTTAAGGACTACTCGCAGGCCAAGCAGAATATCCAGCAACTGGCCAGAGATGGCATCCACTTTAAGCAGTCGTCTGTAAAGACAGATGAATCATTGGAGTTTCTACCCGTTAATCTGCACGTGCAACGGATGTGGGCCCAAAACGACACCTGCAGCGACGTGGAGTCCTCGATGTCATAACTGTCGGAGCCTTCACCCGGCATGACGTAAAGGGTCGCAAGTGCGGTGGACTTATAAAGTAAGTGAGCGTTTGCACACATTATGTGCCATCTGTCCCAGCTCTCTGTCTCTCTTCTAGGCTGCTGCAGGAAAGCAAATCTTGGAAACTAGAGCAAAGCAATGCTTGCAAAGTGCAGGCAGCTAACGACGCAGTCCAGGCAACTAAGCAATTGAGAAAGGAGATTGTCGAGCTAATGTCACAGCTTCTTCAGCTGGCTAGTCAACGAAGTGCCCAGGATATGATGCCTCTGTGCAATCAGATGGTGTCCAAGACTCGCACGTTACTTAACATCTGGGAACCGAGCATTGTGGAGGAGGCTGTGGCTTTCATTGAAAAGCATCGTATTATAGAAGAACCGGACAATGTTCTAATGGAGCCAATGTCGCCGTTCCGCAAAATAACACAACAGTTGACTGCCTTGGATTTGAAGTCACCAGAGCTGGAGGACTTTGCTACGCCAGTGGTAGCTCCTCCCGATCTATGGCCACGTGGCCAGCCCGCGCTAATGCGCTCCAACAGCTGGCATCCGAGCAACAGCTCCCCATCTAGTTCTCTGGACATCAATGCCATTGACTCACTACAGCATGCCGTCAAGTGTTACAATGAGCATTTGCGTAGCTTGGAGGAAGCAGAAGAGGAGGCCACACATCAATCGCTACCCTTGGCCTGGCAGCAGTCAACACTTTCAACTGCTGCAGCTGATCCTCCCCCACTTCATTTGATTGATTTGGATGAGATAAGGAAAAGGCAGGCAAAAATCCCCGCTGGATTTTTAGATACCAAACTTATGAACTCCTCGCCATCGGCAAATTATTATCGGCCCACAGAGGAGCCAGAGCCATTGGATCTAACCCAGCTCAATATTGAGGCTAGTGTCATGTGCTTGGTGAGCAAATTAAAATTCTTCTGCGGTCGCTGTGACAGTCCAGCCATACGATTGCGTCACCCAAAGACTCCTCTCAAACGGGAGGGCTTTGCAGTGACCCCACAGCAACAGACACCCGATGTGATTGCTGCACCGGTGTCGGTGTCGGTTTCAGTGCCAGTGCCGGCACCATCACCAGGTCAGCCAGCAGATGGCGGAGTTCTGTTCCGTAGCGCTGGCGGCAAGAGGGGAAACAAATTTACAGATGGCTTAGATTTATCGCTGACCACCGACTGGACAGCGGAATTGCGTCCCAGCATGCGTAAGTTGCGTCATGCCATGGACCGAATCCTAAAGACAGCCAGGCTGATGCACTCGGTCCAACGATTGCAGCAAGACGTCAAATGCAATCGTATACAAGCCAGCATCACATATCGAAGGGATGTCTGCTTTTCACAGGCGGTAAGCATAATTTCCCCTCCCTTTTTCACGCTCATCTCATCTTCATTTGCCTGCGCTTTCCCAGTTGACAGCTTTGGTCAGCGCTTTGATGCTTCGCCTTTGGGGTAACGAAGTGGACATGGCCTATTTTATTATGCTGCGTGATCTTGGACCATTGGCCTATTTCGAAGGACTGCTGTCACTCTATGGCAGCGAGACGGACATGTGGAGTGATATGTGCATTGCCATAGAAGATTTGTCAGCAGTTACCTTCCAACTGGTCAGAGCCCAGGGCGAGGCTAAGGTGACCCCAATGCCAAGAATCACGGGGTCTCGTCAGGCCATGGAGGTGCAATTGCCTGTGCCGGAGCACTCGTTGCCTGGAAGTGGATCCACCATTAGCTTTAAAATTACACCAGTCTTCTTCAACATTGGCATCAATGAGAAGGCCACAATTGCCGAGACGTTGGGCCAGACTCGCGAACAGCATCGTTCCAATTGGGACAACTTTCTGAGACTCAGTCAGTACGTTGGTCGCTATCGTAAACTGGGTTTGGGTTCGGTCGACACTGGCGAATCGCTGCAATCGCTGCTCGGCTTCATGGAGCAGCAGCTAAGGGCCAATGTGTCGAAGAATATTAAAATTTTACATCTGGCGGAGGATGCCTGCCGACTGGTAGACGGTCTGCGGTTTACCTCATGCAAGAGTGCCAAGGATCGCACTGGCATGGCCGTAACCTTGGAGCAGTGCCGTGTTCTAGTGCGAGAATTTCAATTGCCAGCAAAACATGTGCCCAACGCTCTAAGCACCATGCGAAGGTAACTTCCAACCAATTTTTCTCTCTCCCATCTGTTTTAACGCTAATCTCTTTCTTTCAGCGAGGGCACGCGCATGGATAATGTATTTAAAAACATTGGCAAACGCAAATATGCTTTCAATTTGCCTCAGGTTATCTCGCTGCCAGCAATGTATAGGCCACCAGTAGGGGCCTATGGCAAGGCCGAGACTTAGTAGAACTTCCTCCTGCTCTTCCATGCTCCAAGAGTGGACTCCGAACTTAAGTTTTGTCTGCAAATCATAAAAAAATATAGCAAAAAAAACTGTGCCAAAAAGTCAAGTCAGTAAGGCGATTTAAATATAAGTTATGCTGGGCATTAGTGAACCAAATCTTGCGAGAAGGCGGCAACTTCTTCCTTAAAACCTGTTAATCAGAAGGCCACAAAAGCCGGTCGAGAATAAATATTAAACTTGTCTAGTCGCAAATGGTAGAGCTAGTATCCTAAAAGCAGACGTTTCTAAAAGGAACCCAATTAGACAATTGTTAGGGGGAAGTGTAGGTATACATACAAAGTAGTTACTTACATACTTAAAAAAAAGTTTAGCTTTTTTTTTTGGAACATTTCGTAGTTTATACATACATATATATTGATTTTCTTTCTTGTTAACCAAAATAATAAACGTACTAAAACAAAAAACAATAATTCTAACAGATCTCCTACTCCTGCTTCTCCTTCTAGTAGTCCTGAATGCGACCCATACCCAAACGTTGCTTACGCACCTCCGTCTTTAGCCACGAGGGTATACCCTTTATGGGATGGGCATTAGGAAAGCGCAATGGCTGTGCGGGTCCATCGAAGGGATGCGTTTTGGCTAGTTTTCTCTGCAAATACTCCTTGTTGACCTCCTTAATGTCGCGATGTTTGTCCATGTATAAGTTAAATGGCTGTTTTAGTGGAAAGAATTTCTGATCTGCCAAATATGGTTTCGGAAAGTCATACTCGTAGATGGGCTGCTTAAGATCTACAATTGGCCAAGTGAAATTAACAAAGAAATATTTTATGAAGCAATGAAAACTACTCACTAAGCACATCGTGATAGAGCCGCGGGAGCGACTCATCCCAATTAGTTTGATAGAATCCCAAGCCAGCTGGCGTCAAATCTGTCTGATGCTGACGATAAAAGTCAATAGTACTAAAGAGGCGCTTCTCAAGATTAGCATAGTCCGATGTGGCCAACCGGTAGGCACTTAGATCCAGCCGAGACTCTTGTTTGTAAAGTATAAAGACCATGCGCTGATAGCCCACACCATTGGGTGGAAAGGGTGGCAGGTAATTAGCCAGTACTTGACCCTCGCTCACGCGTCCATTGGGTATATTAGCACTAAAAGGGGAAATAGCTTTAACAAGAGTTGGCTAATGAATTTAAACAGTTTTGCATACATAAACCAATGAACACATTCCTTCGCTCCATTAGTGTAGTGTGCGTCCGGATTGGTGAGCACCAATGTCCAGTAATTTTCCTGATTGCTTGTGATTGTTTGCCGCTAATGGGATCAAGTTGGCCATCGAAACTAACTAGAGGTGCTTTAATCGCCTCCGCCGGTTTGATCACATTTCCATTGTAGACCGGACAGAGTACGTTTTCCTCATGTTCGTAATTTATTTGCAGTGGCACACGGGGCACGAAGTAAGCACTACCAAAAAGGTCCTCAAAGATGCCATAATGATCTGCCAACAAGCGCAGATCATGTTGCCCCGTTGTCTTTATGTATGTCTCCTGCACCTGATCCAGATCAATTAGCACTAAAAACCAACAAATACATCACTTCACTGTATTGACTACCACCACCATCCTCACTCACGTTTGTTACTACGAGCCAGTTGCTCCAGTTCTTTGCTAGTCCGCTGGGCCTTAAGATGCTGCAAGCGATTCTTGAGCTGCTCCGATCGTGATCCCTTTAGCTGAGGAAAACCAATATTTACACGAGCCGTCACTTCAGGATCGCTTACTGTCTCGTCTGAAACAGGTGAACGGCGTGATTTGTGATTACAACATCAGCCAATGCAATGTTTAAAACCCGCTGTATCTCACCTCGCAGTCGCTGCTCCAGGGTGCGAGCCACTCCAGGTGGCTTGCCACGCAATGTATGTCCATGACGCGTGCTCGGACTAATAAGAACTGCTGGGACAAATGTTCCGCGAAGATAGTTAGCGCTGTTTAAGCCGCTTTTCATTAAAAAATTGCTTAAAGACATTTTAGATGCTTTGGTTACGAGAATGACAGAACGTAAAGAGAAGCCGCTGCCAAATGGTCACACTATGTAGATAATTTTCTACATGGCAACATTAATTGCTAGCGATGGTAAAATTTGAAATCACGACGGACAACAACTATATATTCCGCATAATGACGAGCTTTCTAACGGTAAACCGAAATCTTATTGTGTTGCGCAACCGCAATTGAAATTTAGAATATTTTTTGGTTAAAATGCACATGGCGCATTTTTATCGCTGCTTCGTTTTGCTGCTGACAGCAATATGCTCCAGCTTGACCATGGAACTGCTGGAGCTATCCTGCGCCACAGATGACCACTGTTTGCATTTGGAAGGTGGAAAATGTCACGATTCTATCTGTATTTGTACGGCACGTGATACAGATGAAGAAGTAGCCTGCCATCCCATAGAGGAATCCCAGAAAATGACTAACCTGGTTGGTGGACCATGTCCTTGTAAGCAACCCCACACCGAGTGCGTAGAGAGACAACAGGAGAAGCAGTGCTTCTGCTCCGAGGGCTATATACCCAGCAAAGATAGACGACGCTGCTTGCCCCAACAGGTTCATTTGGATGGACATTGTGAATTGGATAGCCAATGTCAGCAGTCGGAGACCTTTAGCGTTTGCCATCCCATGCAGGGTCGCTGTCTGTGCAAGACGAACTTCGAGCCGCAGCAAGGCCGTTGTCTGGCCGTTTTGAGTAAGTTAGCCAGAGCCAAGCCAAGCTTGTGTAATCCATCTAACCCTTGTACCCTGCAGATGCCAAATGTCTTAATAATACCGATTGTGATATATTCGGTGCTTCTCAATGCATGCTCAACATTCAGAAATGCGTCTGCTCCATTAATCATGTCCACGATCGCAACATGACCAAATGCATAATGGGCGCTGCTTACGGGGAAAACTGTGGACATAATCTAACATGCCAGTTATCGCTGGGAGCCGCTGGACAGTGTCGCGAAGAAGACCATCGCTGCGGTTGCCGTCCCATGCATTATCTTCGGAGACAGTTGCCGGCAGCACAACGTGAGAAGAGCCAGGATATTGCTAATATGAATGTCACCTGTCAGCCGATTGTACCTTTTGGTGCCTACTGCCGTAACGACAACGATTGCCAGCAGCATGCGATAAACACGGAGAAGGATTATTCGATGCAATGTATGTGGGGCGAATGTCGGTGCAGTGAGAATTTCACTCTTGTGGACAACGACAAGTGCAAATTCAACAGTGCAACAGCCCTTATCCAGATGCCGGTCATAACTTTACAAACGATCTTTATTGGGGGGATGATATACAACATTTTTAATCTTACATTATGAATGTGTTACTCTTAATGCACTAATATATACTTTATTATATCTGCGGGGGTTCTAGAGTCCAATCCTTGCCGGGGTTCGCCGGGGCGTGGCATTGCCAGGGGTGGCAATCTCCTGTTTGGCTGCTAGTTGCTCCTCCCGCTGGGCTGCTTGCTGTTTACGTTCTAACATCTCCTGTTCGGCTTGTAACATTTGCTCCTCCATTTCCTTCAAATGTTCGGCGGCCTGTTTTTTCTTGCCCCGACCACTGCGTCCCGACTCCTTTACGGAAAAGAACATGGGACCCAGTTCGGCCAGCCAATAGCCATCGACAGCGGTGGCGCACTGCATATACTCCTTGGCCGTCATGATCAACTCGTGATAGACTACATAGTCGGGGGTGGTGCCCAGACCAAATAGAGCGGAGGTTGGATGCAGATGGCAAGGCATTCCTGTGCGCAGATTAACATACTCGCCAATACCTTTGAGTCGAGCAGCTTGATAGAAATAGGCCGAACAAATGCATTTGCGCACAATGTCCCAGTCGGTGCCGCAGGATTTGACATTCATTTTCTGCTGTGTCATAATGTCCTTCAGTTGTTGACGCACCTCGCGCACTTTGCGCATGGCCTTGATGTGAATAAAGTGCTCGTTGCACCAAGTGGAGCTGTAACTGTTTGTGGGATGGAGCAGAAGGCTCGGTCAGTGTCTGGCTGTTAGGGACCCCAAGATCTGCAACACTTACCTGTTCTGCTTCCACTGCAAATAAACATTGAGGTAAGTTAAGTGATCGGATTCGGGCACCTGAAACTTTTCACGAACTCCATCGGCCTCCTCCTCGCGTCCTTTGGGTCGATAGAAAATGGAAGGGACCGAGAGCATGGAAACTGCAAATAAAAAAATTCAATTCGATATTTAATTATTAATTCTATTGCTCTCTCCCAACTTCCTTATTACCTATAATGAGCACCTCGCTGCTGCACTCCATCTGACAAGCGACAATAAGCATTTGACATTGCGGCGGATCAAGGGGAAATTCGGCCATTTGTCGGCCCAATGTGGTCAGCCCGCCAGTATGATCCAAGGCACCCAAAATCCATAGCTGATAAAGTGAGTTTAGAATGTTATCCTGCGGTGGCGGATCCATAAAATGAAAATGCAGAAGGTCGACAACACCCAATGACTTCAACAGCAACACCGTGTTGGCCAGATTGGTCCGCTGTATTTCCGGCACTGTAAGAGCTAGCAGCTCGTCCTTGTATTGACGTTGCGTGTACAAACGAAAGGCCTGGCCGGGACCCGTTCGTCCTGCTCGACCTGATCTCTGATTGGCATTCGCTTGCGATATGGGATAAATCTGCAAGGCATCCATACCGATGCGAGGATTGTAGACCTTAAGCTTACAATATCCGGAATCGATCACGTAGATAATGCCATCCACTGTAAGCGAAGTCTCCGCTATATTGGTGGCCACCACACATTTGCGTACACCGTCGCCGGACTTTTGAAAGATTTTCGCTTGCAGATCGGAGGGCAGCTGCGAGTAAATGGGCAAAATGCTTAATACCGGCGCATTATCGATTTCGGCCAAACGCTCCTCGAGCACCTCGCATGTCACTTCAATATCTTCCTGGCCGGGCATAAAGATGAGCATGTCCCCCTCATTGGGCGTCAAATGCACTTGCAGCGCCTGCTTCACCGCCGACTCGACATAATCCTCGCATGCATTTTTACTAAACATCACATCCACAGGAAAGGTACGACCCGGTATAGTGAATGTGGGCACATTGCCAAAGAACGTTGCAAACTTGGTCGAGTCCATGGTGGCCGATGTAACAATCAATTTTAGATCATGACGCCGAGCGACAATCTGCAAGAGATATTGGTATTTTAAATTGGAAGAATTATAGCTAGACTATGCCCACCAAATTTCATAATAATCGTTATAAAAGGCAACAAGTTATGGATAAAAAGGTAAAGTTGACCGCAAGGTGCGCTAACGTGCATGTGTGTGTGTTTAGTGATGCGGCATGTGCTAGGAGTTTAAGGATCAGAGTATCACATGTCTGAAATCATAGTTTTGTGCGAATCTGTTTGGAGCTGTTTTGACATTATTTTTTTCTATATCTTTATTTATTTTTTATTCGGAAAATATAGTTGAATTCTCAAATATTTATAGACTATTTATATACTAAGTTTGTGGCATTGCTGTCATCTACGAAATTATTGGCCAAGTGCCTAAAAACCGAATGAAAAAAGGAGGAAAGAAAGAAAGTGTCTGTTTTGTCACTTTGCATTATTTTTGATGGCCTTAAAGTGACTTTTCTATAGTTCCACATTGATTGTAAATTATTTAATAGACCCACAAACACATACTCCAATAAATACATATATGTATATGTATGTATGTATGTATATATTATATTTAATTACTCACTAGTCACAATTCATAAGAAATTGCATTCAAATATTTCCAGCTCAAGTGGCCTGGTTCATTCGTTATCAGAATTAAGATTGGTGTAGATATAGGGCGTATATGTATATGAACAATAATACATTTAATATGTACATAGGCTGCAATCTTGCTATTATATTTTTATATGACTTTTAGCGAATTAGACCAATATCAGCTGATATGTGGCTAACTTGTGATCTTTAGTCAGGGCAACACAGGCACAGTCACAAGAATGCACTATAACTTGCAAACAAATTGTTATTGTTAAACAATTAATATAACAATAAAACATTCTATCAATAGAAATCAATTGATTTAGCACTGTCTCACTCAGACTAATTAAAGAAAACCACTATTGATTAAAAAAGGTGCCTACTATATGTAATATTGGTGCTATTATTAGCTAGGTATGAACACTGCTAGAAAAGCAGGCTCCTAAGGATCTATGTAAAATTTCAAACTAATCTGACCCCAAATTTAAAATACATATATTGTTTTTATACACCCCATGTCTTAGTCTGTAGTCTTTCAAGTATTCTTTAACATTCTTTGACCCTAATACGAACTCAAAATATTCGTAAATGAAATTTGATGAGTTGTTATTATTTTCAGATTTTTCAAGAATGAAAAAAAGGAGGGTTTTTGTAATAAGCTGAGATAGCAAAATTTAAAGCACATCATCTCATCTCTGTTTAGTCATAATAATAAGCCAAAAAAATTAGTTTGATTTTTTAAGTTGAGAATCAAAATTAAAATCGTACTCGTAGCCACAACTGTATGTTTCGTAGGCAAACCTTTTTTAACTAGGAACTAACAATATAGAACACGTGGAAGCTACATATGTATGTATATGTATGTACATGTTCCCATATTTGTTATATATTTACATAAGCACATACATACATATGTATATGTAGTTCTTGTTGTCAATTTATATTGCCCTTGCATTGATAAAGCGGACATATGTATGTATGTATGTTTGTACATACATACATAGGTAACGCATGAAAACGGGGGCGTATTGTATGAATTATTAAAGTCTGTTGAACTGAGGTGCAATTCTCCCGGTCGGATAAGTCATTGAACAGAAATCGAAGGATACTGTAACCTCAATAAGGTGTTTTCACGGCAAAAATGAGAAAGAGATATCTTCGTAAGTCTTACATAAGTATGTATGTATGTCCTCATTACATGAATCAAATTTAAAGACATTAATAAACTTTAAAGTATAGGATTTGAAATCGAATATTATGCGTCATCTATATCTTTTTGTCAATAAATTTGAACAGTGTGCAAATGATGGGAATTGCCATTGCCGACGCACTGTGCTAGCCTTGTCTTGTTGTTTCCCCGGGTGTGGTGAGTTTCATTTCTGGAGGTGTGGCAGTGGTATTTAATACGAAAATAAGTTGTTGATTTTTGTTTTGTTTCTTTTTTTTTTGGCAAAACTACAAAGGCAAATGAGAAAAGGCAACGAAACGCCAAGATGTAAACAAAACAACGCGAAACGACAAAAATATAACAAAAATTCAATAAATATTTTGGCAAACATCAACAACAACAATGGCAAAGACTGTTTGGCTTTTTGTCGTCTTTTATTTTTTGCATATTTTGTTTTTATCCGCATATTTGCAAGGCAAAACAAAAAGAAATAAGAAACAAAAACAAAAATGGCAAACGAGTTACATATAAGCAAAAACAACACAGAAAAGTGAGGGCGAGCAGAGTGAGAGAGAGAGAGAAGGAAAGAGTGGGGGCGGCAGAGCCACAGCTGAGGTGAATACACTGTGCGAAGGGGTACGGAGGGGAGCAACTGAGCGACTGAGACAAACTGAGCTTCTCTCTGCGACCACCTTCCCCGCTCCACCCACAGTTTATCAACAACCGGCAAATAAAATTGAATTGTACATACATACATATGTATGTATGTATGTACATATAGTATGTGTGTATGCACATATGTGTGCACATGTGTTCATATTTAATTCGATTCGAAAACAACAACATTGAGAAGCACTCTGCAACAGCTGTTAAAAGTCCTTCCGCCATGTGATGCGAACGCTAAGAGAACTACAACAACTAAGTGCTCTTTCTTTCTCACCGTCTCTGTCACACTCTCGTGATGCAGGAAATTAGCCACCAATGGACGTCGTGGGTAACCATTAAAGTTGCCAGAGGCAAACACTACAGGTTGTTTTTCTGACCTCATCAATATTGTGTTTACCCATGGCTAAGAGGGTATACTCATTTTGGCTAATAGTTTGCAACGTTTACGTATGCGTATACGCAATATGAAAAAGGCGAAAGTCGGTCGATATCTCTTTGACTTAATAATCCGCACGCTATGAATTTTCGAGCTATTCGCATAATTCTTTGCGAAGGTATTTAAGTGGTAGTTTTTAATTAAACTAAGTACTTAAACTGACTCCCTCCCTCCCTCAAATCTTCCTTCATATTCATCGATATATTTGGGGCTCTTTTTTCGCCATAGTCCACGTCCAAGGGCTGAACACATCTTCAATGCGGACTGACATGGGTGTTTTGTGTAAGGGCCTATGGCAAAGTATTGGTACACCCCTCGTATTTATAAATGAACATTGTTTTGCATATTTTTCATTATTATTATATTTTTTCGCTGCTTTTATTTTTTTTTCTTGTTGTTGTTTCTCGATTCGCTTTTTTGCGGTCATAAGATAGCTGCTGCTGCGACTGCGACTGCGACTGAGCCAGTGGCAGCGGCAGCGGCTACGGCTGCATCTGAAAATAGATGAGCTGTAGCACATGACAGATACATATGTATGTAGATATGTCTATCACATATCTATGCAAATATGTGTGTATGCTGTAAGATTGATATACCTGTGATATCTGGTTGTATTGAACTGGACTCGGCTGGAAAGACATAGTTTTTGATGTCGATCTTTTGGTTACTGTCTTTGGGGAAATTCTTAATCCGAAGAATGTTTTTAACTATTTTTGAGCATATCCCACCACCTATTCGGCATAACGGAAATACCAGTGCAGAGACCTGAGACCTGACACAAGCACAAAGTCCGGTTATTACCAGATAGCGACGGCATTTGCCGGCAAAAGCCGCAAAGCGCAGACTTTAAGTCAAATAGGCTTACATGCAAAGTCAAATAGAACGAGTTTGGATACTCCACATTCGGTACAACAACAACAACAAAAGAGTAGCACACACATACCATTATGTGTATGTACATAGTATGTAAATAAGTAGATAGCTACGGCGATATATATTCCATTTGTCAACCGTATGAGCTCAGTGCCTAAGCACAGCCGTCAGCCAGTTTTGGCCATAATTTATGCAACCCAGTGCCACGAAAGCCGTGCATTCTGCTATCGAGTGAGTGAGCACACACACACACACTAACAGCTGACAGAGAGAGCACGAGCATTGGAGGCACTAATTGTTAGAAACTGAAGCAAACATTGAACAGTTGCGCCACCCGCAACAATGCCCTAAGTTATGAGCAAATAATTCTCGTCGCATTTAACTGAGAAAACATTGTTTAGGCATGAGTGGTACGTGATCTTCTCCTGAACACAATATACACAAAGTATTTAACTTCAGCTCAAAAACTTTGCCAGCAAGCTGTGGCTAAAGACAAAGATAACCACTGTAGATCAGGAATTTATATAAGTTATATGCACATAAGACGTATATACATGTACATATATGCAAGGGATTCATACTCCTGCTGCTCTTCTGCCCTTCTGGTCGTAAGTAGTCGTTATGAATTATTAGCCTTTTGGGCACTGACCTATGCATAACCACCCACTCACATACAGTGGCCCACCACTGCTAATTGCTTTGCACAATTTAAATAAAGCAAATTATACCTAAGTCTACAACCATTTTGAAGTACCAACTATTTTACAGCTTAGAAAACTCAAAAAAGTTCTAAGTGCCCAAAAAAAAAAAAAAAAAAAACTACGACCAACTTTACCCACGTTAATACGAATCACTTGAATTTAATTTATAGAGGCTTGAAAATATAAACTACCTAAGAACTTTTCTGTAGTGACATTGAAGTTCTACGTAATTTCTCAGCTCTCTTATTCTATCATAATTCTCAAATATCATAATTTCTATATAACCAACAAGAACACTATACATATCTGACAGTGTAAACGTTTTAGTGGTTGTAGCCCGTAACTCTCGCCTCGTTCTCGCTTATAGTCTTTTTAGTCAAGGTTAAACTATAAATAGATATGGAGAAAAAAAAAAAAAGAAAAACTCAACAAATACAAAAACTTGCAAAGCTATTTTTAGCTGACGTCGACAACAATAACAACAATAATAACAACAACCATAACAACGACGACGACGACGACGACGACTGTAAAAAACAAACTTGAAACCAAATAAAAACAATGAAAATTTATCCGAATTTGAACCGATTTCGAAATGCCCTTTTATAATCACACTCTCTGTCGACATCGATCGAAAAAAATGAAAATAAAATGCACGCAATTCCTAGCTAAAACTAGAAACGCAATCATGGCCGTAATGTGCAAGTCGTTGGCATAAACAAATGTGTATAAAATACGGTCGTAGTTCATACGATTATTAAATTCTTTTTTCTTTTCGCTGCATGGCCCAGTTTCGGGCTTAAACAATTTAATAGGTCACATTAAAAATGCACCAAGCGACATAATAGCTACTACTACTTTTCATTGTACACACACACACACACACACGAAGAAATGTTTTTTGTTTTCTTTTTTACTTTTACATATTATGTATGTATGTATGTACATATGTATATACATATATGCATGTTAACAAACAACTTGGTAATAACCTTCAACTTTCTACGGATAAAATGTTGAACCTTAATTCGTGACTTACACTTCAAAGGGTGGATCAATAGATCAAATTCCTGAATTTGACATTTCTTAAGCTTTTTCGAGATGCTTAAACTTCTAGTTTAGTGTCTATTGCTATGCCATGTATGTATATTTAAGTATTTCTTTCCTTCCGATCCGTACTACAGGGCGTATACTTACAATTTTTCCTGTTAGCGACCAAGTTGCCAATTTAAATTTCATTGCTGCATTTCAAATATTCTACAAAAACGCTTATCTTGCAACTCATTCATGGCAATTTAGAAAATGCTTAACGATTGTAATTATTTAAATTAAAGGTATAACAGACTAAAAAATGAACACCCACTTAAAAAAGTTGGAGAAAATGTATAGGCAAGTTCAGCAGTATTTGTGTGTATGTTTTGTTTTTTTTTTTTTTTTTTGGCATGTAAGCTGCCTTTTCAACAATCAAGCTTTTGGATATTACAATATTGATCCCATTATGTGTAAACAACAAAACACATGCCCTCCCACACACCCATTTATATATATTCATCACATGTGATCATCAGCGGCTATTTATTAGCACAATTATTTTGGAGAATGGATAAACAATTTGCTTTCAAATTAAACCAGGCTTTTATTGCATGGAAAAAAAATATTTACAAAACAGAAACAGTCCGACGTTGGCGTTACCCTCCTCATATTGAGAAATAATTGTAGTCATTGAAAGTCTCCTTATGAATATGAAAAAAATAGATTTCTTAAAAAGTTTTTATTCACCTTAATTAAACCTATAAAGACCGCTGCTCTAGTGTAGCATGAATTCACGTACGGATATAAAGATACCCATATATGCGCAAATGTATGTACATATCTGGCTTATTTAAAAGCATATAAACATCAATATTTGAATACAATTAAATGAGCAATTACACTACCAAAACGTGAATATGACAAGTGCATTTAAACTGTAGCCACAGTGGTATGAACTATAGGTTTGTTTCATGTAAATCGATTTTTTTGACATAGTGGCCAGCATACGAAAATCAAACTTTCATAAATATGGTCAATTAGTTTTAAAACTATAATTGTCATAATTGCCGATTGAAAGTATTTAATATGTTGTCAATTACGAATTTTAACCATAATTTAGCGTTTCTCGTCCAATGTGCAGTCCTAACGGAATGTGCAACTCACCACAGCATAGAGGGAGAGCAAGAGTACAAACCGGCTTTGGTTATGTTATTACCAGACTCATACGTGAGTCTTTTGTTATTGTTGTTAACAGACTCACGAATGAGCTTTCTGTTAATGGCAGTTCTGTAAGTCAGCCCCTCTCAATTGAATAACAGACTTGCGAACGATATACCGTCTTAACAGACTGTTAATGGTAACGGAAAACGCAACAACAAACCAAAAAGCAGCGCAAAACGCGAAACCAAAAAAAATTGAATGCAAATTGTAAAAAAAGAGCAAAATAAAACTCACAGGTCATAGTAGACGGAATAATAGCAGCAGCAACAGTGCACCCGAAATAGAAGCTAAAAACAAGCAACGATAAGCGAAAAACAACAAAAGAAATCCGAAGAAATAAAGCAAAGGCAACGGCAAACGAAAATCTCGCGCGGAAAAGTGCATTTGCAAGTGAAAGTTTAGGGCGCCCACGCCCACTGCCATGAATCGGTCCAACAGCTTTGTCAGCTCCCTAAAATGGTGGCCCTTGCAGGGCCACAACAGTCAAGCGACTCCAGCAGCTTCTCCCGCATCAGCTATTGCCGGTGGCGGCGGATACTCACAGTCGGCTCCCAGTTCGCCTACCTCCAATTGGCCACCACAGTTGCAACAGCAGCAACATCATCACCATAAAGCCGGTGGCGGTGTTGGGGGCGGTGCGGGAGGAGTTGTCAGTACCACATTTGGTAGCAGTGTCGCTGTTCAAAAGCTGCGCGAATCCAAGTGGTTCAAGGCAGAGGAGCAGCGCATCTTTTGTGCCGTTGTCGAATGCGGCTTTATTGTCGAAGTTCGTAGTAGTGCTGCAGCAGCGGCTGCCGTTGCTGCTGCCGCAGCTGCTGCAGCCGCTGCAAGTGATGCTGACTCCTTGGACTTGGACATTGACTGTCCTTGTCCAGCAAAGGTGGCAGCACAAGCTCCATTGTCACTAGTGATACCCCGCAATGGCAGCACCAACATCAGTTTTCTGGAAACGCAGGATGAAAATGAAACGCCTGTGGCGTCATGGTATGGCATCGTCCTGTGCAAAGTGGCCAAAGGTAAGTAGTAGTTAAATCCCCACATTCCCCTACCCAGTCCTAATCGCTATCTTTGAGTATATCCAAGTAGGCAATTTCGTCGTTGTTCACTTTTTGATGATTAATCAAACTTCAGATACGTCAGAGCAATAAAAAAAAAGCAAGCTAATCTCACGGTTTTGGTCAATAATGTAGAGTGTAGTGTGTTGTAGTGGAATTTCAAAATGTCATTCAATAAACAACAACAAATACATATAGATGTATGTACATACAGATGTACGTACAAGGGCATAATTCTTTTTATCTAATCGAAAAAAGCAACAACATTGTCAACTGCGCAGAGCAGCAAGCGGGCAACCCGCGCAGCCCAGTTGGCTATGGTGATGGCGACGTTGGCGTTGACGTTGACGTTGACTCCAGACCGAAATACATACAATAAGCATATATGTAAGTGTGCGTGCGTATGTGCATGTACATGCGGTGCGACGACGAGTACATAAGCACGACCACCGACCACCATTCACAATGCTGCGCCGACAGCTGCTAGAACATTCCGCAATAGGTTTTGTGCGTGCGCATAAGCTCAACCAAAAATTAAAGTAACAGGCAATAAGGATTTGCCGCCTGCTACGCCCAGGTCTCATGAAAATGCCTAATAAATCATATATGTATGTATACAATATACATATGTACATACATATGTATGTATAAAGATTATCTTTATAGCGTATCAACAAATGATTAGATATACTGATTGGAAAATTTTAAATATTATAAATATTTTATGGATCTTAGGAGATTTATAAAAACTTTGTAGAAGGAGGTGTCAGCCACTGTGTGTGGTGTGGTGTGGTGTGGTGAGGTGGATGTGCGTTTGCATATTCACCAGATTGAGCGGAGAGGCGGCGCACCAACATATCTCGTGCGGCGGGCAATAACCCACCACACGTGCAGCAATCATCTCACAAACATACGTAAATACATACATACATATATGAACATTCAATTGGCACACACACACGCCCACACACTATGCCTGTGTGATAAGCCAATTCCAATTGCAGTTCTTTTTATAAGAGTGAGCGTTTCCAATCAATATTACCAAAACAATTGAATTTCTTGCCCTTTATTTTGTTTACTGCTTTTATCCTGTTTCCATACATTATTAAGTATATATATGTATGTAAGTATGTACATACATATGTAAGCAATCCGAAGCTATGCGCATGCGTGCTTATGAAAGATATTTGCAATTTCCTTATATGTCACGTATAACAAACATTCCGTCATCTTTAACGATAAGCAATCCCTTTTTGATAACATGCGAACAATTGAATATGTCTTCTTCCCCGCCGCGCCCCGCTTTCTATAAGCCAGGTGAAATTCCGTTCATTAACCCAACCGAATACAATGACGAGATTATGTTCATCATCATCATCATCATCGTCATCCGTAATCAATCTCTGAGTCGAGACAGAGAATGTAATGAATCTGATAATAATATGAGTTCACTGCAAGTGCATTTGTATACCACGTTTTACATGTGCATATGTACAGTTTCACAGTCTTGGTCATTTTCCCACGCCCTTTATGTGTATATACGAGAATCAGAGAGACAATTACATATGCACATACATATGTATGTACATATATACCCACACGAAAACACATTATCAACGCAAAACGATTACTAAATTGCTGACATAAGGTGAATGCATATGAAAATTGCATGCCCTTGCTCTCAATTCCCCCCGACACCTCTCCCTTAGCTGCCTTGTGAAATGAAAACAAAAAGTGATCTTAAAATGAAAATACTTGAGGCAAAGTAACATAATTTGGTTCTACTGTGAGGCGTACTGATAACACAAAACTTCGAATATTTCCTTTAAACCTATTTCTTATTTCATATGACGCGTTATCTGAGCCACCGAACTTATTCGGAGAATGGGAAAAAACTCGAATAAAGAGCATGACACAAATTGTAGCAAATGCATTCCGTTTTATCCGAGCTATCGATTATCAGAGATTTGTCTGGAAAATGGAATGATGATTTTGCTCAGTGCTCAATTACTGTTCAGTGTGTGACTATGAGGTAGAATTCCAATTATCTGTATGACCATCTGGATAAAAAATTTGTTTGTAGATAGAAGTCATCACTAAAGGGAAAGATATTTGCAGCAAAAATTGTAGGTTAAATGTGCCTTTGTTACATACTTATTAAAAGTTGTCCCATACTTTACAAGGAATTAAATATTCTTATGGTAATGGATACAAAATATTTACGTCTTTCATTCACAAAATCTCAGTCTTAGAGCAATCGAAATTCTAACTCGAATTGGCCACCAATTGGATCTAATTTGAAGTCGGTACTATTGAGTGTTGCTGTTCTAACAATTTAAACGACAATAAATTGAAACATGTAACCGTTTAGCACATTTCGGAGGAGGAGGCGGGTCACCTGGAATTGATTGACAAATCGAGCAAATGTTATATTAATTTATTCTCCTGCCCCCTTTTTTTTTCATTCATTTAGACAACAAACCAAAACCTGATACCATTGAGATATTTTCTGTGAAAATACGTGAAAATGGCACATACAAATTAATAAAAATGTCACTGGCTGATATATGGAGTCACGGATGGGAATTGCGTATTAATAATTTTGCCGACAAGGAGAAAATGCCGCATAATGAAAAGGATATACGCAATCAGGTGAGTGTGAAAGGGAAAGGAGGATGCTGAAAATATCTATGGCATATCTAATTTGATTCCTTCGATAGGTATCCCTGGCGAGAAAGGCCAAACAGAGTCTTTGGAATAATAATAAGCATTTTGTCTATTGGTGTCGATATGGTAGTCGTCAGCAGGATGTTCGCAAGCGACAGGTAACGACGAGTGCCAATCATGTGCTGCTGCATCTGATTAATTGATTTAAGCACACACACACACACGCATAAACACACATCTAACTGTATGTATGTGTTAAAGAAAATCAACATTAATCAACTCCTTTCGCCTCACACACACACACATACACACAGAATCACACACACACACACACACAGACACAGATATTGTTTTAAAAATTTATATTGTGATTGTATCTCCCGACTGAATTCTGTGCAATCAAAAAAAAAAAAAAATTAATATGCTAAATTTAACATACAAAACAAAAAAAGCAGAAACAACAGTGAAAAGTTAATACATTTTGTAAAAGAAAAAAAAATGAAAGAAGATAATATGAACTTTGTTAACGAAGGAGGATGCCAAAACGAGCAGTCGCCTTATCCCCAACTAAGAAGTAAACATTGGTTATATCACTGCAAATTTTAAATGAGATCTTCCCCTCCGAAGTGAATGCTTTACTACCATTCGAAAGTTCGAATTGTCTGCTCATCTCGGTCTCTGCCAGTTGTCATAAAAGACATACGTTTTCTTTTTCATATTGAAAGAAACTCTCCGAAACTGATCATAAGATCGAATTTAATATGCACAAATCTGACCAATTTTTATAATACTTATAAAAAGCAACGAGTAGAAAACTATATCGAGAGAAAGAGACAGAGAAAGAGAGAGCGAGCTGATCTAGAATATTTGTTATATTCGGAATATCTCGAAATAAATTGCACATTATCACCTCTATCTAAACTACTCCTACTTCCACTACCGCTTCCCCGCTTTAGATGCGTTAATTTTTAGCCACTTTCCGCCTTCTTTTCCCCTTAAGTCATTTACTCTGTTCTTCTTTCTATTGTTTATCCATTATTGTAAACGCTAAATTCACATTATTATTAACTTTTTCGTTGTTACTGTTGTTGTTAATCATGGTTTTTTTTTGTTGTTGTTTTAGCTTAATTCTTATATATTTTTCCTTTTGTCTCTCATTCATTGCAAAAATTTCGAGATATATGTATCTTATTCCGTTTTTACAAGTGAATCTATCTTACAGATATCGGAGTGCGTGAAATGGGGCAACGTTGGCATGAATGCGGGCATGTTGCTGGTTCTAAATAATAGACAAAAAAGCTATTCCCACTCCAAGTAACTAAGAAAAAACAACTTTCCATTTTTATTATCAATCTAACAACGCATTGTTCATTGTTAAATATCTTTTCAATTTGTTGTCACTGTTGTTAATGTGATTGTTTTCCTGGGCCGATTTTAGATGAAATGATGAAACGAAAAACCAACAAAATTTAGAACAAAACATTTAAACATCTTCTAAATGTATATTAAATGGCTCTAAGTGATACCCACATCAGATAAGCAGCATTCATTTGGTAGGAAACACACACTCACACACAGGCATACATGCACATACAAATATCATAAAAAACACACACACACAAACACAACTCCGTCAATTTAACTAAATTTACAATTTAATACCATGATACTATAATATATAGGGTAATATATATATGTATAGAAATATTGTATTTACGATTGCATGACGGAGACAGAGATATACATACATACACACACTCACAGAGAGAGAGACAGACACATACACTCTGAAATTTAAAAAGACTTATTTACTATTTGTTTTTGTTTTTTTTTCTCCTTTTTTGTTTAATACAATTATTAATATTATATATATATATACATACATATATAAATATCCACCCGAGTTTTGTTTTTTTCGTTATAAGTATAAAGAGAAGGAGCGCTGAAGCTCTTCTCGGATACGCCGAAGTTTATATACCCTTGCAGTTCCTTGACTTAAAAAAGGGTCTTCAAATCCATGACCACAAATAAAAGTTTAGAGTAGTCCATATCAAGCATTTTGTTGAGATTTTTTTCGGAGGCAGAGGCAACTTAATTATATAGACAAAAAGACAGGTCAACTATACAGATTGATATTGATCGAGTCAAACAATTTGATCGATTCCCGCCTGCCTACCACCACTCTGCAAAGGTATTAAAAACTTTCCCCCCTTTCAAATTCCTTTTTAATTCCAAAATAACCCACTTTATATACTATACACACAAATAATAAAGATAAAATGAAAAGCAAACATTTCAAATGTTTTGTTACATATACTTATATAGGGCATAGGTACATATAAATTTAAGTTCTCTACACGTTTATGTACATACATATATCTGTAGAGAGATATATGATATGGTAGACAGTAGATTTATGTGAAACAACCGGAGAAAACGGATGAGAGTGCATACTTTTTATGCTCGCACGGTGCTTCAAATCAAATGCATGGAAAAAGGACTCAAAACCCTGTACACACACACAAATCCCTCCGCCCCACGCACACACACATACCCACACATCCCTCACACAACAACAACCAATACAGTTAGATATTAAGCTTCACGATGATATATGGATAATGACTTTTTGTTTTTAGTATTCGTAAGCAATTTATGATGTAAGTATATATATATATATATATATATAAATATTGTTTGTATGTATTTGTATTTATTATTCTTAATCGATATAAAGATCAAGATATATACAACAACTCTTTTGGCAATGTTAAATTTAAACATGAAAAACGTTTGTAAAATGCTTTATATATTGATATTACTTATTATTATTAAATGTTTACCAACCGATAAAAACAAAATAAACAAAAAATAAACGGCAACTAAAGAATAACACAGTAGAACCTTATTTGTCTGAGTTAATCTGAGAAAGGGATACCTCGGATAAGCAAAATCTCGGATAACAGTGATAGGCGTTAATTATCTAGTTAAGGGGAAGGGGATACTTCGGATAAACAATAATTTGTTTTCATTCAAACTGTGTACTAGAACTTCTTTTATCCGAAGCTATACCTCGCCTACACGAAAACTTTTATCCGAGCGCGGATAGTTCGTGTCAAACATATTTAATATTGGCCAAAAAAAATTTCGTTATTTCTCTGACAGAGAGAAAGGGAAATTGGGACTCAACATTATTTTGAGAAGGATAAATCAACAAAAAAAAATTGGCCATAGGAATTTGAAAGGTATGTGTGGCACTCACCTCGCGTAGCAGTCCAAAGAGAACATCAGTTGAGAGGGATCTTTCGTGAGCTTCGTCCATTATGATGGCCGCATAGCTATCCAAGTCAGGATCGCGTAGACTTTCTCGCAACAAGATGCCATCAGTCATATACTTAATAACGGTTCGTTCAGATGTGCAATCCTCGAAACGAATGGCATAGCCGACATCCTCGCCTGAAATTATCAACGGGTGGATTAGAAACGTTAAGGAGGTGAATGGCTTAGTAGAAAAGCAAAGTAATGGGAGGGACACAACTCACCCAGTTGTGTATCCATTTCATCTGAGACACGCTTGGCCACCGACATGGCAGCCACACGACGCGGCTGGGTGCAACCAATCATGCCGCGACGACTGTAGCCATCCTCGTGTAAATATTGGGTCAACTGAGTCGTTTTGCCGCTTCCCGTTTCACCTACAATAATAATAACCGAATTCTCTCTGATGACATTTAGCAATTCCTGGCGAGAAGCAAACACGGGCAGAAAACGCCGCTGTTCGGATATTGTCTTCTTGCGGGAGAACTCGCTTTTGCCGCTAGAGTCCTGGTCTCGCATGTGATCAGCGAATTTTTGATCCTTGCGATAGTCCGCGGTGTCTTTGTCTTTGTCGAAGCGGGCATCTTCATCATCTTGAGGACGTTGCACGCCCATAATGTTGCCCAGCTTGGTTCCACCCAGTTCCCAGTGCTTCTTTTGGGCCTTGCGTCGTTCTTTCTGCTCGCGATAGGTGCGCACCAAGGCGCTGCCCTTTCTGGCCAAAAGGGCCATGTCCGAGGTAGGATCCTTCACGGGCACCATTGGCTCCGGCTGCTTCGTGAACACAATGCGACCATCTAGGAAGGGGGGAATAATGTGATGCACCAGCAAATGCACCCGTTCAAGAGCTTCCTCGTCAAAGTCGTCTGTCACGTTAATTGAGTGACTACGCCAGAGGTAAGCATACGATTTCTTTCCCACAGCTCGTTGTCTCGATTGTTTTGACGTTGCTGAGCGCTTATACGCTTCGTGCGCTTCTGTTCAATCTGTTCCTCACGCTTGCGAAAATACTCGGAATTGGATCCAGAAAATGGATTATTCTCATCGTCGTAGCCCTGATCGATGTTGTACCATTCGCGATCGAGACGACGCTGTTCTTCCTCCCAGAGATCACGGGACTCGAAATCATCGCCATCATTGTTCCAGGGTGTAGCTCCCGTTCGCTTTCGGTCGTGGGCCCATTGATTGTAGCGATGAGCGGGCGTAGGACGAGCACTATCGTCTGCATTGTGCCTGCGACTCCTGCTGCTATAGCGACTGCTACTTCTCACTGACCAATCACTACCGCCTCCTCCTTGACGACGCGGCGTGGGCATATCCCAGTCAGACTTGCGCTGCCCATCCACAGATTCGTCATCGTCCCAACTGCTATTGGATACGCCGCCCGCTCCACTTCCTCCGGGGGTACCGGGCTCCCTGGGTGTATGGACGCTGCGCACCGACAAGGAACGATCTCTTTCACGATCGCGACTACGTTGCCGATCCCGGTCCCGATCACGATCCTCTCGACGACGGTGCCTGTCACGGTCCCGCGTTCTATCGCGATCTCTTCTTCTTTCGCGGTCTCGATCCCAACCGCGACTTTCAGAGGAAGAGCTACCGGATGATACTGTATTATGATTTTGCTTGCCCCTCTCCCTGTCGCGCTTTATATGCTCACGCAGTCGCTCCCTGGCCTTCTCGGAAACTCCGCCAGTGTGTGAAGGTGTCTCAACCTTATGTTCTCGCAGCTGTCGGCTTAGTTTCTCGAAACTCTTTGTGTCGGGTTTCTTAAAGGCAAACTCACTGATTCCCTCCGGTGCGCCTCCTGCTCCTGATGATGTGGTAGGTGTAGCAGCTCCGGCATCATCATACTCATTGTCTTTAAATGAAATTAGGCGCTCGCTCCGCTCCTTCTCAGCCCGCCGTTTAGCAGCCAGCTTGTCCAGACCCAACAAGGATGGTAGGGGAGAACAGCCTCCTCTTCCCTTGGTAGTACCAGGGCTGGTCTTTACCTTTTTGATAACCAGGCCACCGCGAACTTCCTGATTCTGGGTTCCCTCTAATCTATGCACGCCTGCATCGTCATCGGACATGATGCTAGTTATGCCACCGGTTTGAAATCCTCTTTATACTCCGTATCCACCTCCACAAAACCAAAAAAAAAAAAAAAAATCCACCCAAAAGTAAAGTTTGGTCACACGCGTAATATATTATCTACGCGTGTAGATAAATGGGCAATGCAAATGCAATAAATTTAAATACAGTATATAAAGTTTATATTTTTTATTATACACAGCATTCGCTCTTTTCTTCATTTTTTTTCCTGGTCGACAATGAATAAATCCGCCAAAGAAATTCCCCAAGTGAATATCGCTTCATATTTATTTGGATTCCGACTTCTCGGGCACCGTGTCTCGAATCCAATTTAAATAGGGCAAATTTCCATTTTCTATTGGTAGAGAGATAACTTCGGCAACGCTGTATGGATGATTCTCGGAGACATATTTGCTCAGCTCATCGATGCGCTGTGTGCGAGTCTTGATCATCATTAGATACTCGTTGTCCTCATTGACTTTGCCCTCCCACACATAGATGGATTCGATTTGTGGTATAATGTTCACACAAGCAGCCAACTTGTGCTCGATAATCCCTCGGGCCAACTTTCGAGCGGATTCCTTGTCCGGTGTGGTGACGAAGGCCACAGAACTGCTTCCTGAATGGTACGTTGGCGTTGGCATCTTGTCTCCCATATTGATGCTTGTTGTGGCAAAGACTCTGCCTTCTCGTCTGGCAGAAGTTCTATAGATAAGAGATTTTGTAGCAAAAAGCCAACGCATTAAACAAAAGCACCCGAGTTTAATCTAAAACAATTCTTAAAATACGGTCATTGACATCTATGCCCGTATGTATATAATACAAATGCATGGATGTAAAAAGCTTATCTACGCAAATGAAGTCAAAATTATGTAGCACTGTGGCGCTAAATAGTCAAGTGACTATCGAGAAACTGTCAACAAGATACTTCAAAATTAGTTAATTATTCTCACTTAAATTGGTAAACATACAGCGCTGTGATCAGTTGGCACACAAATGTTTTAAGTGCTGAAATTTAAATTAAATTACAAAAATATCAGCACATCTCTAGCAGAGAAATTAGCAATCCTTGCCTGTGTGACCAAATCTCATGTTAGTTGTTATTACATATGTACATATATATATAAATATATCTATATTTTTTTTTTGGATCGGGCAAAAGTATGTATAAATTTTATACAAAACAGAACACGGTTACACAGATAGATAATTTTAATTTGCATTATATCAAGATAAACCATAAACCTGTTAATCATAATAGACATTCACAATTTATCACAAGTTAATTCCCGAATGCTGTAGAGGCGTGTCTGCGCCCCTGCCCCTGCAACGAAATGGAGAGTGAGAAGATATTGATGGCTGCTGGTGTGACAGTTGCTGCCGTAGTTGGAGCATTTGTCTTCTGGGGTCCATCAGGTAAGTTGCTAAAAAGGGAGAAGACGATGTGAAAGATAGAAGTGACATAATTCCTTCTCTATATAGGCTCCCGTTTGCGTCAGCGGCGTGGTCAGATTGCTGGTCTGCACAATTTCGGACGTACTTGCTTCCTCAATACTCTGCTTCAAGCTCTGGCCGCTTGCCCACAATTTATAGCTTGGCTGCAATTGTATAATGGAGCCTCTCCGGATCGAAAGAGTTTAATTACCAGCATGCTTAATACCCTGGAGGTAGTAAATGGGACACACGCCACACTGCGAGGCGATCCCCACTCGCCGGGAGCAGTGCTGCGAGCCTTAAATACACTGGGCTGGGTCATACCGCAGGAAGAGCACGATGCTCATGAATTATTTCACATTTTACTGTCATCACTCGAAGAAGAGGCCACCCGACCGCAACCGATGGGCTGCCTGTCTGATGCCCTGGCGACGGCTGAAGACGGCGATGGCCGTGGTATTGGTAGTTCTGTAACTGGAGGATCAACCATAGTTGGTGCTAATTCAGGCGCCATAATGGGTCAACGTATTGGCGATCAGCCAAATCGCCCCTCTAGTGCCATGATGTCGGATTTTCTCAATATGGAATATGACGAGTCAACTAGTCTCAATCGTTTGGTCCGCTCTGAGGCCCATACTCCTGACTCCCCCGCTTCGGTCTGTGAGCGCGAGGCTCCCGATCGTTTGGGATCGCTACTCGATGCAATAACACCCGGTTCATCACATCCATTTGGCTTTCCCATGGATCCCCTTGATCCAGTGGCTTCCCCTATATTGGGTGGTGAGCGATTGTCTCGCCCACGCTTGCCTCAAGCTCAAGAAATCAGTGAGGGTCTCAATCGTCGTGTCTCCACATCGTGCCGTTCCCTGGAACGTCTTAATCGTGGTCCCGGTCGCGTCTCCATTTGGTCCAATATGATGCCAAGCCAGGTGGCTCATCCCTTTCAGGGCGCCATGGGTGCACAGATCGTCTGCAATGGCTGCAATTCCAAGTCGACAGTGCGCTATGATAAGTTCGATAGCGTCACACTGAATTTGCCGCCTCAGCGACGCACTGGTCTGAGTTTAGGACATCTACTCAGCGAATATATTACGTCGGAGGATCTAAGCGATGTCAAATGCGATTCCTGCAACGAGACCACAACACATACAAAATCTGTGACTTTTGCCAAGCTGCCGGCTTGCCTTTGCATACACATAGCTCGTACCGTTTGGCTACCTACTGGCCAGGTATGCAAGCGTCAGGATTATGTTCACTTTCCGGAGAGCCTCTCCATGGCTCCATATAGCTTCGTTCAACCGCATCTTAATAGCCAGGTGATTAATATGATTTATGAATGTAATGAATTTATGTATGTAAACTCTTTTTTGAATTCCAATAGGCTGGCACTCCCTGGGGATCTACCATGTCCCTGTATTCCTCCAGTTTTCCGATGAACAACGGCATTGGCGGTGCTAGTGGCGAAGGCTTCGGCACTATGTTCCCTAAGAATCTGTATCGCCTTCTGGCGGTTGTGGTCCATTCAGGCGAGGCAAATAGTGGACATTTCGTAACCTATCGTCGTGGATCCCTAAGGAATGCCCATCGGTAAGTAGAAGTAGTATTGAACAGGTATTCTTATCTGAATAATTTTTTATTGTTTCCTGCCACCTCCCTCTTAGTTGGTTTTACACATCAGACACTATTGTGCGCGAGGTATCCATTGATGAGGTGCTCAGTGTGCCAGCCTATCTTTTGTTTTATGATCGGGGACCTCAGCGACAAATGCGCTAGTCAAAAACTCTCATCGCATTCATCACTTGCTTTTCTGAGCAGCAACTTGGGCTAGTCATCATTAACTACATCAGCATCGACTAACAATTTGTGATTGCAAATTCAAATCATATTATTATGATATTACGGAAAGAATACAATATTAATGGTGGCCATATAAGCATACATTAAACAAACAAACAGCACATACTACCTACCAGTTTATATATATATATTTTAAAATATATATATACATCTAAATGTATAATCATCTTTAATAGTAATAAGGAAATTGAATTATGGTCTCAATCAAGACAACTCATTTCGAGATGGTCGAACCAAAAACGAGAACAAGAAGGGGAAACAAAGTATAGAAGAAAAACCAAATTGATAACCTAAAGGAAATCCTTCGTTTGTTATAAAAAAATGCATTTAAAAATTTTTAATGAATTTCAAATTCGTCATGTGCTTTTAGCTCTGTGTCTGTATTTAGTAATATAGATCTAAACAAATAATTGTTTTGCGCGTTATTTCCATAGGTTAGATGTTCAATAAAAATTTGTAATGTATAAATGGATATTAATGATGTGTCATTGCGTGTCATTGAAATTTTAATTGTTTTTCTTTGTGAAAATTGCAAACTAATAGCATCTTTGCAGTTTTCATGGGCTGTGTACTAAAGGTGATGGATAAGTCCAAATTTGATTTGTGTATGGAATAGGAATGGTTAATTTAATGGACTCTATTTATTACTTAATAGCAAGTTATTGGAATCCGCTGAATTCCTGACGAAGATGGCAACTTGATAGCCAAATGAAATAAATTGAATTTTAATAAATATGTTTTCTTTGCTATGTATATTCGCGTTATAATTGGTTTTTTATTTAGTTGATTTGTATTGTATATATGTAAGTCGAAGGGGCATCGCAGATGCACATGTATAAATTTTCTTAAGAACTAAAGTCACAATGGTCACAATACTGAATACAGAATACAATAAAACAATACAGGAGACATTTATTAAAATTATTGGTAGTCTTCAAACTGGACGCCGGCCAGTGTTGTGACGCGCCGCGGCTGCTTCAATATGCTGTCCTTTTCTATTTGGCTAGTTTGCCCACTGTCCTAATTAGCTTAGCCTCGTCGGCTCCAGAAAAACTGCTGACACGACGCGTTCCTTTTAGGAAAACAAATGTGGGCATGCTGCGCACATTATATTGTTCCGTTAGTTCATCAAATTTATCCACATTTATTTTGATGAACACCACTTTAGAAGCATATTGACGGGCCAAGGTCTTTACAGTTCCTTCCATATCTTTGCAGGGGCCACACCATGTGGCATAGAAGTCCAGGACAACTAGCTTATTATCAGCAGCCTCCATGCGCTTATAGAAATCGTTCATACTACGTACAGCACTGGCGGTCATCTTGAGTTTGTGTTAAAAATGTTTATGGATAGACAAAGAATCAACTGAATTGTTTGGCGTCTCAGATTAGACTTGCTCGCAAGCAGCAACGAACTGTAATATTTATAGGCACTCGGACTGGAATTGCCGCCCTTTTAGTCTCCAATAGCTTAGCTGAATGTGGAATTGCCGCCAAATTTGGCTCCATCTCTTCTCCTTTTTCTCTTCCTTCCTTTGGAGCATAACGGTGCTTTTAAAAATGGCCGCTGCTATTTAGTGAAGCTGCCAGAATGATCATGTCAAAAGGGGGTTGCCAGTGCAATGTTATAGCGATAGTTTCTTTAGCAACTCTAGCTACAATATTTAGCTATAAGTCATCAGCACATCCTTAATAAAATTTGTAAATTTAATATTTCTGAGATTACATCTACCATATTTTGAACTTAAAAGAATTCATCTAACACAGTTAATACACAATAAAAATAAATTTTTAATGGCGAAATATTTTCAAATGCAACTTTAAATTTGCATTTTTAGCTAGCGGAATTTAAAAGCCCTCTCAGCTGAAAACTTGACATAGCATATGGCAACACTGTTTACTTCCAAATGCTTTAGATGTAGATAGGTGTATATGTATATATATAGAGTAGAGTAAGTAAAATTAAACAGATTTTTTTTATATAAAGCGAGTGCTGACAAGCCTAGATGAGCAGTCCTATGGATAGCATGTTCCCGCTGCATCCTAAAATTGATGCCGAACTAGCTCGTGCATTCAGCGCCAATGAGAAAGAGGCAGACGAAGAGAAGCAGCACATTCAGAAGGTGCAAAATGCCTTTCTCTACTATGGGTAAGTGTCGCCGGCTCCATTCCGGCTAAGCTACCGTCAATGATTGGCCATTAACCTGTTGCTGCATTTTTATCATTCATTGATTGGATAAACAGAACCTATGCTAGCATTCGGCTAAATAAGACATTGGATTACCTAAATAGTCTCTCCATGGATGATCAGCGTCTGTTATCCAAATATCGCATGCACTTGGACTGCGTGCGCACTTCCATTGAACGCAATCAAGCGGTGATAAGGGAAATCCTTCGCGAACGTCTGTTGTATCCCTCGGGCGATGCCAGTGAACCCAGTGATGATGAGGATGAGCCTCCTGCCCATGTGCGGCATGGCGATATGGATCAGGTGAACACCCGATACAAAATCTCTTCACATTTTCCCCCTTACTCCTCCCTCAACTATCCCACTTTTCCAATTGGCTGAAATCTTTCTATCGCATCTATAAACAGAATATTGTTATACTTGATGATGATGATCTTGCTGATGTAGAACCTCTAAAAATTTTAAAGGCCCAGTCGACATTGAAGTTAATCGCTCGCGACTGGAGCACGGATGGGGCATTGGAGCGTGAGCAATCCTATAAGCCGATAATTGACAGCATTGTGGAATACTACAAGCCTAGTGACTAGTGAGTGCAATTTTTTATCTTTTCTCTAATCGTTTGAAGTTTAAACTAATCTTTTGCCTTTTGCAGCGCACTCAATGAGATCAAAATTCTGGTGCCAGGAGCTGGTCTGGGCAGGCTGACCTATGAACTGGCTTGTTTAGGTTACTCCTGTGAGGGGAACGAGTTCTCCTACTTTATGCTTATTGCCTCTAACTTTGTTCTGAATCTGTAAGTTGTGAGCTAAGCTAAATCGGTATCCTATTGTTACTTTTGACACTGCCATTTATCCTTAGTTGTGACTATGAGAACAAATATGTTCTATACCCTTGGGTCCATCAATATGTAAATATATTGAAACGAGAAGATCAGGTAGCTGCTGTACGCTTTCCAGACGTGTGTCCCTTAAAGAATCCACCCAAGGGTAATATCGAGATGGCTGCTGGCGATTTCTTGGAGGTATATAAGACACCGCAGTCTTACAATTGTGTGGCCACATGTTTTTTTATTGATTGTGCCAACAATGTGATCGATTTTATACGCACCATATATAGGTAAGTCGCTACTTAAGAGCTGGTTAATTCCATGTTTACCCAGGAATCTTCTCCCGTCTACTTCAACAGGATTCTCGTTCCGGGTGGCATTTGGGTTAATTTGGGACCACTTCTTTATCACTATAGTGATGTCAATGGTCAGAATAGCATTGAACCCACCTATGAGGATTTGCTGATTATTATGGAGAGTGTTGGTTTCGTCATCGAATCCACACGCACAGGCATTCACACCAAATATGCCAAAATCCGTCATCGATGAAGCAAAGCGAATACCAGAGCTTATTCTGGATCTGCCCGCAAGCCAGATCCCTTTGATCAGCAAAGGGGTAAACAGTCACAGTTGTCAAGGGAACCACGCGATCTCATTGTGCACGCTGATAGCGAGGAGGGTATGGAGGAGGATGCGGATATGGACCCAGAATCCGAAGCCGCTGAGCCCAAGCCAAAAGACAATTTGCAGACTGAGACTGAAGGTCCAAACGCGGAGCTTGGCAAGCAAACGTGACAAAATGACAAATGAATTGGAATCATCATCACAGCCCAAATAACAATCCCAAAAACAAACACTTAACCACCTGCAGTTGCCATATCAAGTGAAAATGCCGCAAAGTATAAATATAATAATGATAAAATTAAAAAAAAAAAAAAAATCAGAATACAATAAACAAAAATAAGAAAACGGATTTTGAAAACCCAAAGCGGCCAAGGGCTTCAGTTGTTGTAAAATAGTAGTAATTACACAAATAAAACAACGTTTATATATCTCTATATATACTATATACATATATATATATATACATATACACATATATACATTTAATTTTTATTTCTATACTCAATTAATGTTAGTTTCTTTTAATGCAACTAAATGGGTTTTAACAGTCCTAAAAAACAGAAAGTCAATTGCCCGGGAGTGTTACTGTTTAACCTTGCACTTATCCCAAATCGCAGGCGTACGTTCGAGGTCAAGGCCTCCAGATTAGAATGGCATCGTGAGGAGCTAGAAGTCGAACCTTCTAAAGCTCTTTCTGGCTAAGAAAATGCAAATCGGCAAGGTTTTTTTTTTTTTTCGTTGTGTTACGTTTCATTTCCATCTTAAATATGCTCAAGCTGACCAAGCTGCAGAATCTATGACCGTAAAATAAACATTGCCTATTAACCTTTTTTTTTTTGTTTTTTGTTCCCCTAACATACAGTTCTATCTATTTAGTACTATATACATCTACTTTTATTTATTTTCTTTTAAGAAATCACTCATGTTAACAATCGCCGCATCCGAAATTGCGCCAACTGTCATTGCGCCTCTGCTTCCATCCGTCCAGATGGCGAATTTTAATTTCCGCATAGACCTTTTCAAAGTGCTGGGTTCCCTTGCGAAAACTTTCGGCCAACATTTCAAACCACAAGGTCTCGCTTAAGTCATTGCCTTGGCACATGGCAGAAGAACGGGTCGTGCCCAATACACGCTCACGGAATTGACGCACCACCTCGCCTAGGCTGGGATGAAAAACGGTGGCTCCATTGCCATAATTTCCGGCATGACTAGACTATTGAGGCAGCGGGCTTCTCCTCGTCCGCGATATATATGTAATCCAGTTTTTGCGTAAAGCTGAATCAATTGCTGATCCACACGTTCTCGTGTCGTTTGCTCAAAATGCTGCCGACTGGGCACGTGTCCGTACGAAGAGAACATGGGGCAGGTAGTCTTTGACCAATCCTTTGCCAAGTGTTTGGGGACGCAGACGTAGGGCTGCATTAATCAGATGAAAATGCTCGAGATTCATCTCATCCACGGCTATAATGAGTATGTGGCAGACATTCAATAAATGGCAGATGGTGGCAAGTGACTGAAGATCATGATAGTCGGATTCCTTGGGTCCACTATTACTAGAACTGCCAGCGCTCATCAGTGGTGGAGTGTCCAACAAGATGAAACGTTCTTTGGTAATGAAAAATTGCAAATTCTCGGTGCGGGGCCGCAGTATGTTTTTGTGGGTGTGGGCCTTGTTTTGTGTGTCTGGTTAAAAATGTACAATTATCAGCATCCGGAGAAAACAAATGCTGATGGTAATCATAGTCCATGCCATAGTCGGAAGACAGCAAATTGAGCAGTGAGGATTTACCTACGCCCTGGGCCCCAAGCACACCAATCACAGTAAAATCCGTATTGGTCTTGTGAAACAATTTCCGGGCATTGGCATTGAACACACCATTGGCCACTGTTAGAGGAGTAGGTCGCGTCATACGCAGCGGTGCTGTATCCTGCCCATTGGCATTGCCCTTATCCTTACCCAAGGATAGGGCTGAGGAGGAGGCAGAGCCAGAACCAGAACCTGAGCTAACCAAGGCCGCACACACCGATGAGTTTGAGGGAGTTGACGATGATGGACATCTTTCACTGCTGTTTCTAGCATCCTGGCTGCGATTGATGATTATTGTTCTTAACGAACTGTGCGCGTCCTGGTTACCACCGTTTCCACTGCTGGCACTAGCTTTCGCTTCTCGTTCCACCTGTTGTTGTTGCTGCTGCTGCTGATGTTGATCCTTTTTCAGCAGTATTCTGGGCTGGACCAGTCCAATGCGGGGATCATCCCGACGGGCTATGGTGACTGGGGCACCCAGCATCTCTTGCTGTTGCTGCTGGCGGGCATCATCGCGTTTCTTATTGCGAAAACGCCTTCGGTGGTTCTCAGCCATTCCTAAAGAAAAAATCAGTGTTGCCAGACTACTTAAACCAAAGAGTTACCTGACAAAGACATAAAGGTGGGAAATAAAATAATAAGCGATGAGCGCTGAAATCACATTTCTGACTATTTTTCACAAAATAAACGTTTTACATAAACCAATGACTCTTATGTCAGATGTTTTTTTTACAAAAGTTAACGTTAAAAGGTATATTTGTATCAAATATACAATTGTTTTGCAGAGTGAAATATACAAAACAAGGTAACAAACCATTTTGTAAACGATATAAGCAATGGTAAGTCACACTATTACAAGTTTCGCTTTTGTAGTGACTTTGACAAATCACAAAGACCAAAATGTATCGCTCATCTCTAATACCTGCCAATGAGGTTTAGTAGAATTTAGTCTCTTTTTTTTTTGTTTTGTAAACATGCCGATTGTTGTAATCACAGGTCTACCGGCTAGTGGCAAATCAACGAGAGCCCGCCAATTAGCCGATTATTTAAGTGAAAGAGGCAAAAAAGTGCATTTGGTAAGCGAAAACGAGGCTGTGCCCAAAGCTGGATACGAGAAGAATTCATATTTTGCGGATTCGCAAAAAGAGAAACTAGTGCGAAGTGATTTAAAGTCGGAAGCCTCCCGGCAATTAAATAAGGAGGAGGTTGTCATACTCGATGCAGGCAACTATATCAAAGGTGAGCCACTATTCCACTCTGAGCGATATAATACTAAAATCCAGTCTTTCCTTTTTAAATATATGTAGGCTATCGCTATGAGTTATTTTGTCTAACAAAGGCGTCCCGCACAACACAATGCACAGTCTTTTGTTGCATACCTCAGGACCAGGCCTGGTCATTTAATAGTAAACGTCAGGACCCCGATAGTGTGGAGCAAGTGACTAACAATTCATCTGTGCCCTATACAAAAGACATTTTCGATGCCCTCTGCATGCGATATGAAGAGCCCAATAGCAATAATCGTTGGGATAGCCCTTTAATAGTGGCACTTCCCGAGGATGATCTAAATGTGGAGAGCATTTACGATGCTCTATATAAGTCACAACCTCTGCCCCCCAACCAGAGTACACAGAATGTGAGTTCAGTCCATTTTAGCCTATCGATCGTTGTTTGTTATTTGCGTTTCCTCCGCTAACAGCCGCCCCTAGGTGCCACCAACTATCTGTTCGAATTGGATGAACTGTTGCAGCAGATAATAAAGGAAATTCTTGGATCTGTAAAAATACGTGCCTTTGGACAACTACGGATCAAGGGCAGTAGCAACGCCGTCAAAGTAACAACAACCATGAATGCCATGCAATTGAACCGACTGCGGAAAAAGTTTATAACCAGCACCTGTGCGGCAAGCCAGACGACACCAACCCCGTTGGAGCAGGTGCCTCAATTGTTTGTGCAATTCATAAATGCCAATGTAACTGGCTGTTAAAATAAAGTTTTAAATCTATAAACCAATTACTTTAAAATGTAATCCAAGGCGCAAAACTAAGAAAATCATCGATAGTTTCTTGACATCGTTTCTTGACATCGCTCTATTGATCACCACGTTCTGTTGAGATGTTACTTGAAAAAACAAGGCAGCGGAACTTTCGAAGGGCTTTTTCAATTTTATTGGAATTATAATTCTATAGTAATGAAATTCGAATCAAACCGCCTGGCAACCTCTACTTGATGTCCAACTGGAACAAAAATACCAGAATAAATATACTAGATTCTAGTATATGCATTTTGTATAGCATGTATTTTTGGGCTATGTGCTAGTTGGCGCCAGCGTGCAGATGGACTCAAACCGACAGTTTTTATTTGAAATTTAAATCTATCAGACAAGGGACAATTTGGTTTAAATTATTGAGAAAAAATTCGCATTTACAATTTTTTTTTAAATACGTAATATTTTTTTAATTGAGTTTAGTTTGAATCCAAACAATTTTTTAATTGAAATAAAATTTGACTCTGCTTTTCTTAAAAAAATTTAAAGAATATGCTTTGAACGACAAAATTATTATTAAAAGAATACATTTATCAATAAATATTAGATAAAATTTAGCTGCGCTTATATACATATATACATACATATGTATACATACATATCTAGATCAAAATTTTTTAATTTCGATGGAAATTTGCCTTAAATAATTTAAATCTAATGGTTAATTAGAAATCGAACCCAAATCTCAATCTCAATCTGAATCTGAACTCGAACCCAGCACACACCAGCAGACCAACTAGCAACAACAACAGGCCATGTGAATGAACTTTTCTCTTATTGTTTTTGTTTTTCCGCATGGCATGAAGATAGCAGAGGGAGCGAGAGAGAGAGAGAGAGAGAGAAAGAGAGAGAGAGAGAAAGAGAGGGAGAGTAACACACACATATTCACACTGCCATGGCAGTTCCCTCTCTCTCTCTGTCTTTCTCTCTTAAGCCATTGAGTGCTAGACGGGGGTGGGACAATGTCGAAATTCGGTATGAGTTTTTGCTTAAATAATATTAGAATGTATGAAATTATTTAATATTTAAATGAAATTTCTTTCTATTTACGAGAGAATATCATGCAAAAGAGCAAGGCAGTTGAAAGCAAAGCGATGAGTGTTCTCACACACAGGCAGGCGGGCAGGCAGTTGCTCTTGTTTGGCCGTTCTCTTTGGTCTCGCTCTGTCGCCCCGCTCATATGTAGTGGCTGGCTCTCTGCCTCTGCTTTTCGGCCGCTGCAGCCTGCTGACAGTTACATTCACCGTCTTCATTTCGCTGCGAGTTTGTCGCGCGCCCGGAAAGCACGCATCCAACGGATACTTCTTCCACATCTAGATATTTTCTCACTCTCTCATTGTGTGTGTGTGTGGTGTGCGTGTGTGTGTGTGTGTGCATTTTGCTGTTGATTTTTTTTGTTAACAACAAAATCACTACACTTTAAAATATATATATATATTTTTTTTAAATTTTTGTTTATTGGTGTTTCTGTTCTTAGAGTTCGATTGTATTTTTTTTTGGATCCTAAAATGCTATGTAGATTGGATATATACATATATACTACATATGTTCGATTAAAACAACAAAAATAATAATCATAAAATAAAAAAGAAAAATGCAAATTCAATGATATGCAATTTCATATGAAAAAGTTAAGCAAAAACAAAAAACGTGATAAAAAACAAAAGAAAACAGCTCCCCTAAACCTCGACCCAACCGCCGCCCCCCCTTTCGCCCATTATTATATTGCAACCTTGCAACAAAGTGCATATTCTGTGTGTGTGTGTGTGCGTGTGTGTGTGAGTGTGTGGTGTGTGTGTGTGTGTATGGGTGTGTAGAAATTGACCAATCGGAAACGGTTTCAAATGTTGTTAAACAAATACAAAAGCATAGTAAATATTTTTAATGTTTTTTTTTTGTTTTTTGTATAAATTTTTTTCAAGCAATTAACAGCTGCTGCATCTTGAATCAAATCAATTTTAAAAAAAAAATCATAAAGAAAAGAATAAGCAATTAAAATACATTAAGTAAACAACAATTTTTCTAAACTAATGCCAAAGTGCAAACAAAGCGAATAATAACAACAACAACAACAAAATAAAAAGAAAATCTGCAAAAAGAATGAAAAATGTTTATAAAATGTCGTAAAGTGTGTTTCAAATAAAAGAAATATTCCAAAAAAGAAAAAAAAAACAACAAAATCAATGCGACAATAATTGATGCAAAAAGATAGAAAAATTAAATAATTAAAGAGCAAGAGAAAAGTGATTGCTTTTTTGTTTGTTTTTCGTTTGCTGGGATTATGGATTTCGTCGTCATCATTAACCGCAACATAATACTCAACAATTGCTTAACTGGGCAAAGGATCCTCGTCAGCAGCAGCAGCAGCAGCAGCAGCAACATCAACAGCGACAGCAGCAACATTATCGGCAACGGCAACAGCAACTGAGGCCTCTTAGCTAGCTGGGGGCATTAAATGTGAGCGCCAGTCGGCCATTAAAATGCCACCGTTGCAAGGACGTCGTCAACAACAATTGATGTAAGTCCCAGAACAGGATTATACCCTTAGATTTATTCAAAAAGAATGACCACGCAAATCGGTTAAAGAAAGTTTGGCGTTGGCTTAGACCATCTCAGTGTCCTTTCACATCAACATTTTATTTCAATGCTAAAACTTCATTAAAATGGACGGGTTTATTTACCTTTTCGGCATTCATCTATCTAATTTATTCCCATCCCTCTTTGTCAAAAGAAAATTAGCCGCTAATCTATGGGAACTATGTATGTAGTTGTATGTATCTTTATATCTGTACACAGACCTTTGACATATCTCAAACGAATCTCTTTTCAAGGGTGGTGAGAAGAACGACTTGAATAATCCCCCGAAAAAAACATAAAAGATTTTTTCGTTTTGCCCGTTATCGGTTGAAATGGTTTCAAATTCGAACCAATTCGAAACATGTGTGTTTTCGTATTGATTCTTTGGCATATCTACTAGATTAAAAGGATCCTAAGCTACTTCGCAAATGTGAAAAATATGTTTTTTAAAATAGTTTTAGGTATTTAAATTCCTCTTTTTCGTCTTTTTTTAAATGAACATCTGCGACTTATAGATACATTATTAACATTTGAGGCCTAAATTAAGCAAAAACAAGATCCTCTTGTAATAAGATTGAGCTTTACTATTTTTATCGCTAACTTAGACAAATATATTTGAAAGGGAAATAATTGACTTGAAGATCTGAACTAAAATATAATCTAATTTAAGAAAACAAAATGATTTGATATTCTTTTTTTTTAAATAGTTTCCCGATGGATGGATTTGAATAAAATTTAGATTAACTTATCACTTATCAACTTTGAAATTGAATTTGGTTGTATAAGAAACTGTTATCGACACTTTTAGTAGGGGTTCGATTAGTATAGTCTTATTTGAACTTTTTACATTATTTCAAATTAAAGCTTAGGCAAGATTTGTGTCAAAATCGGTCAGTTATGAAGCTATCCTAACACTTTTATAGGAATGATTTTGTTTGTAAAAAAAAACTTGTTTTAGTTTTAGTCGAGGCAAATTGTTTGCTTTCTTCAGCTATTCTTAGTAGACGTTATCTGTTTTATGTACTTTTGAACAATATTTGCAAATGTCAGCGTAATCGGTCGTCTATATAGAGTTTAAAGGCCTCTCCTTCTAGTTCTCTATAACCTTTATATGCTCGACATTCAAAATAATTTCCAACTTTTCTGATTGATTTGTATCTTTATCTAAGGTTGACTTCGAATATTTAGCTAAAGAAATTCAATCTTTACATTAGACTCTTGATTGGCTAGGGGAAAGACGGTCATATGGGTGGTTGGATGGATGGATAGTTAAAGGTGTTGGAGGGTGGAGGAGGGTTTGGG
Source organism: Drosophila nebulosa (assembly GCA_024703675.1). NCBI lineage: Eukaryota > Metazoa > Arthropoda > Insecta > Diptera > Drosophilidae > Drosophila > Drosophila nebulosa. The sequence goes on from JANFPS010000003.1 coordinate 18,358,280, forward strand.
TTAGCACATGTCAAGCCTGGTTCGTTGGCCTGGCCGAGATATTGCTCTCTGTTTATGAATGAAACGCAATGAGGAAGCGCGCGCAAAATTCTGCCAACAACAAAAACCACAGCAAATTCAATGCAAAAACTTAAAAGAGACTGAGGCTGAGGGCAAGGCGCACATTGAGAGAGAAAGAAGGAAAGAGAGAGAGAAAGAAAGAGAAAGAGAGGGCAAATACCACGCACACATAAGCAAAATGAAATGAAATGAAGAGAGAGCAAGGCCAAAGAGAAAGACAAAAACAATAAGCAAAAGAAAGAGAGCCCGCTTAATGCGGAAAGCCAATGCTATGTTGCTCTCTCCCTCTGGCTTTGAGTTGAGTTCATTGACCTTTGCTATTGAAATTTTTGGGCAACGATACACACACACACACACACACATAAATGTGTGTGTATGAATGTACGAATATACATGTATATAAGTCGACTTATTTACACATTGATAAACAATCGTTGGGAACGCTTCAGACGTCGACATCGACATCGACGTCGACGTCAACGTTAACGTCACTCGATGACTATTGATATTAAGTAATTTTCCTTATTACGAATTTTTCAATACTCTTGCTCTTTTTCATCTCCCCTCCCCTTCTTAACACACCTTTGCCCATATTGCGCTCTTTTATAATGGGAAATCTTTGTTGAAATATCTAAATGAAATTTCTTAAAATGTTTATATATTTTTGGTTTTTTTTCTCTCAACTAGAACGTCTCCATTTAAATATAGTAAATATAGAAATAATTACACGCAATATTTTAGTGACTCATTAATTATTCTTTGAACTGTTCCTAGCTTTTTTCTTTTCTAAGGCGAAGTTCTTTACCGATTGTTAGAATACTCAATTTATTAACAATTTTTATTCAAATATAGATCGTTCCATTCCATTTATTCAAATAGACATTGCCTTTTTGACCCATTTATAGTGAATAGTTGTTAAATTTCACTTTAGTTGAATGAATCAGACATAAAAAACATCTTTTACGGAGAGATAGTTAGGTTGTGAAATTTCTTTGAATTTGTTAAAAAAAAATTATATAAACTAGGTAATATATAAAATCTCTGTATGTACAGGTAACGAAGATGTTATATCTCGAATCTCGAAATGTATTATATTTTTCGAATTGTTAAAAACGAAGGAGTGAATAGCAATATTAAATGGTATTTTGGAAAGAGTATTTTCAATGCGTTTCGAAATGAAAAGAAAGTAAATTTTATTGTCTTGTTTCTTCTTCCTGAATTTGTGCGTAGTGTGTGTGTGTGTGTGTGTGTGTGTGTGTGTGTAGCGGGTGGGTTGGCAAACGAACGATAACAAAACTTGAGAGAGCTGGCAAACGAGGAACTGGGTGGCTTTGCCTGTTACCAAGTCCAAATGAGCGTATATGTGCAAGAGTGGTGTGTGTGTGTGTGTGTGTGTGTGTGTGTGTTGGCGAGGGCATTGCCTCTTGACCGTAAATGTAGTGGCAAGGGCGTCAGAGATTCACAGCAAAAACCAAAAAAAAAAAAAAAAAACATACCAGAAAAACTCCAAATTACTCCTGTGACAAGGCAAAGGCAAAGGACCTCTCATGCAACAACAACAACCACTTCTAGGAGAGACAACAAAAGCAGTTGTTGAAACCTTCAAAATTGGTTTCAATGTCATGTAACCCCCGTTTTACATAGGTACATATGTATATATGTATGTACCATAACATAGAAGGGTCGCAGGCACTGTGGCAAAATGGTGGGGTGAGTAGGGGGGAAAAATTGGTAAATGCCCATGCACCCAAAAAAAATATCAAGTTCAATATTCCGACAGTCGTCGAGTGAAATGAAATGAAATGAAATGAAGTGGTTGGATTAGCAGCACCCTCTTTCTCTCTCTCTCTCTCTCTCTCTCTCTCTCTCTCTCTTTTCCCACTCCACAGGGTGTAAGGATACAGAATGGACACATTATCAAGGAAAGCAGCAGCAGCAGCTGCTTTTAAGTAACCAGCAACCAGTATCCTTCCAATGATTTACACTCATCGTGAGACATCTTTTTTATATTATGTACGTCACATTGATGGCAAATATTGTCTTATCGGCAAGCATTTTCATTTCGCTTTTGCATTTTAATCAATGCCAATGAACTTGATTTTTATTTTATATACATATATGCATACATACTTGTTTAAACACTCACAACACACACACACACACATCTGTGGAACAATGGTTTCCCGACAACTCCCACTCTCATTCCACCTGCCGCATATATGTATGTATGTAAGTACACGCATAGAGAGACAAGCACAGAGTTCTTAGCCGCTTATCAGTATTAACCATGACTCTTTATTTTATCTACAATACGCCTGTCTATATAGTCAGTCATAGTATAAGTATACATATGTATATATGTATATATGTACTTACATACATATATATGTTCTATCTATAATACTTGTATTCGCTTGATCGCTCATTTCTTTATTTGCTATTGAATTCATGCTAAAGTCACTGTCACTGTCCCCGTCACTGTCACCGTCGCTGTCACCGTCACCGTCGCTGTTGTCGCTGTCAGTTGCCGCTGCTCCTTTAGATCGTCGTTTAGTGTGACTTTTGAAGCGTTTTCTCTCTTTGCATATTTCACCTTTATTTCCGCATTGCTTGCAATTTGGAAACCCGAATATGACTCATTAAAAACCATGCTTGGGTATGTATGACTTCAAAGTCAACTGTTCGATTTTTATATACCCATCCATTGGCAATCATTACATGACCTTTACATCTAGTTACATCACTTTTCATAAGGACAATGTCTTATATTAATGTTCTTGCCACTGACACTGGATTTCTTCTAGCTTTGCTCTAATGTTAGTTTCAAACGTAATTCAATGACCTTTTAATTGCATTACCTTAGATGGCATCAAATTACATAATCATCTTTATCGATTTTGTCCCAAAAGTTTTGTTTCCATCATTGTTCCACGTTGTTTTGAAATTTTGTCACAATGTCAATAGATTGGCCAGGAATCTAATATATAAAACGATTATTCTTTATCCATAAATTCATTATATACGAAGAATATTTAGGGATTTACTGTGTTCAATTGAATTGAACTTAATATAGTGTTGGAACCTATGACTAATAGGTATATCCAGGTACACTTTGTGTACATTTTCTGTATGTTCGGCAGATTTTGAATCCAGAAGTCAAAATATCTACAAACTGTCAGCTTTTTGTAGAACATGAGTAATATTTTGTCTGGTTTTTTTTTTCTGTCTCTTTCTGTGGCCCCTGCTTTGACTAATGAGTTACGCTGAGGTATGCAGAAGATCGATCTGTAAATCAACAATCTCTCAAACGGTGTCGCTGTCAAACACCTGTCAGCCAGACTCTTGGTTTTAACACCCTGTAGACATAGGGTGAACACGGGTATATTAAAATATACCCAAAATATTGTGTAAGCATTTTAAAAGCATATGCAGATATTTTTGATCAGCATCAATAACCTTTTTCTATTGGAAAATCGTAATTTACACAAAGTTGGAATAGTTTAGCTAAATTTAATTAACATCCTTTAAACGTTGCCAAATTGAGCGTTAGTGGCGTAGAAGAGGGGACTCTTCTATGTACTTGCAACAGGGTATTTTAAAGTCGATTTTCACCGACACCATTTTATTTGTTTTTTTTTTTTTTTTTTGTATTTTGTTTGCCATTTCACCAATTTCATTTCTCCAATTTCTCTTTATTTTGGTTTTTGTTTTGTTTTCTGGTGTCTGCGAATTCATTATACAAACGAGATTTAACTTGACTTTAAGTCTGTGTCTAGTTATATCTTCATATTACGTTAAGTAAATTAAAATAACATCTTTTTTTTATTGGATGTCCTTAAATAATTGGTTTTCAGTGAAAGGAAACTCTTCTATTTAGCTTGAGATTTAATTGATTGCCTAAAAATTGTCAAATCCTCTTCACGTAATAGATATTTACCCATTCCTAGGCTACTTAAGTTTTAAAAGACATTGTCTTAACTTATTCCCTCGAACATTCAAGATAGAACTAAATAAATAAATGAACTTTTTGAGACACACTTCAATTGAATTGTTTTCTACAAAATGTTTGGAACTTCTTATCAAAGATTGTAGTCAGTGTACTTTTTTTTTGTAATCTATTGCATAAATATTATAAAATGTATTTGAGATGCTCTTATTAAGCTTTGAAATCTTCTAATTAAAATCTTTTTGTAGATCAGTTTTTGTTTCAGCTCTTACACAGCTAGCGCCAAGTTAACTGCAACATTTATTTTGGCCAGAAGATTTGTACACTAACGTAAAGATTAACATGCGATATGTTTTGCCATTTTTTTTCGCAATTGTATATTTCTGGCTCACACTGACAATGCTGAGTAATGGAAGAGCAGCTGATTATACAAATATGTTATTTAATTTTTTTTTAACCTTTGTATTTTATGTAATCAACTGAAACAGAGAAACGATTTACATCTAGATTCTACATGGTTTTGATAACATAACCAGAAAAACGTAATTTGTATACCCTTGCTGTGTCCTGTAGCTTTCAATATGAAGCTATAGTTATTCGATTTAAGGAACAAATTGAACAAAGTTATGTCACTTGATATATTAATTACATAGTTTATTAATATAAAAGTTTTTCCAATCGGATCCATTGGGTCGTTCGATTCGACTGAATCGGGAATATGTAGTAAAAATGTGATAAATTGGTTTATCATATTCCCACTAAGATAGTACGTATTACTATCTAAAGCACTTTCACTAAAGCGCAGTTAGTTAAAGCTTTGGATTCTGTAATCGGTGTGTGTAAACATAAATGCAAACAAACGCATGTGTCGTTTAATAAACATTTGATTTTAAGTGGAAATTGATGAGTTGATTCTTTTGTTTATTTTGTTTGTAAGTCTTGCAAATTGTAATAACAATTAGGTACATACATACATACATACATGTATGTGGCTACAAATGTGTGAGTGTGTGCGGATAGCAGGAATAGGTTTTAATATATATATATGTGTGTGTGTGTGTGTGTGTGTGTATAGGGCCAATGACCTTTTACTTTTACACTCTTCCCATTACCATTTCAACGGTTCCCGTACGCTTATTACCCCCCCCCCCCTTTTTTTTTTCTATATTTCCCCAAAGGTCCACCTCATGCCACCATGAGTTGTGTCAGTGTGTGCGTGTGTGTTTGAGCTTGTAAAAGATATGGTTAAATTAGTCACTATATTCGCCCGGCTCGGTTAAATGATGATGTTGATAATGAATATGTACAAATTATGTAATACCGCCCAGTAATGACGTAAACCAAGAAAAACAAAAAAAAAGAACTCATCGTTCTTTTTGATTTCGCCTACAAAGGCGCAACTCCTTGGTTATCCCATATGAGAAAGGACATTACAACACAGAAACATTTTCTTACATACATATGCACATTTATGTAAATAAAATGAATTTCTTTATTTGATTGTTCAGAAATTTTATACCATCAAGTTGGCAGTTAGGGCTACGCATGCTAACTCTCTTTCTCTCTCGCTCTCTCTCTCTCTCTCTCTTTCTACGTTTGTCTCTTCTCTCACATGCAAACGCTCACGCACGTCTGTGAGAGAGCGAGCGTGACTTTGATGAGGAGTCAGAGAGAGAGAGAGAGTGTGACTGTGAGTTAGAGATGCCAATGGCGTTGGCGAGGGAGAGGGAGGAAGGGTGGAGGGGAACGAGAGAGAGAGAGAGAGTGGGAGAGAGAACTACTACGACTACTCTCAAAAGGGCACGTTCAGTGTGAATGACCGCCAACTAACACACATTTGTGAGCGCGCTAAAACAAAAACAAAACGAAACGAAACGAAAAAAAAAACAACAACAAAAAAAAGCAAACAGCTCTGCCACAGTCAGCAGAAGCCGCAGCAGCAGTATACAATATGAGGAAGCAAAGGCGGCGGCAACAACAACAACAACAACAACAGCAAAATTAAAAATACAGCACAGCAAAAACTTGCATATGGGGCTGGCTATTGGGATTAACAGAATGGCTTTATCCCCCGCAACTATCAATTATATAGAAAACCATATCTACATATATATTTTTGATCATCATGATGATAAACAGCTTTGTTCGAGATTTTCCATATTATCCAAGCTCATCAGTTCAGTTAACGCATAGAGCATTCGTTTTCATAGCTTCGTTTTATGGTGCTTTAATAGCTGACAATCATTATAGTATATGGATAAATAGTATGTGTCAAGGGTTTCAAAGGATCCGTATACCAATCATGGAAAAGCATTCCTCGATTTTTGCACCCACAACTGAGGCAAGCTCCCCGTTGAGAAATCACTAAAATTATAAATCAAACTCAATCATTATATTGTAATTTATGTAGTATTTCCTCCCAATGGCGAAAAGATGCATTTTGAAGTTGAAACGGACATACATACATATGTGCTTATGTATCTACCATATGTTTCATATATGTATACATATATATAGTTTTGTCTGAGCAACTGGCTATAACCGGGCCATCAAAAGGTTTCAAGTTTTTTACAGAGTCGTTTTCTTAATTTTGTTTTTTGCTACGTTAGGTTTTATTTCATTGGTAAGATTATATTTTTATTGCCCCTCCGTATTGGGTAGCATAGATCGCTCTTTCAGTTGTAGTATGTAAGTCCTCTAAAAGGGCAAATTTATATATTAAATTCCCTTTAATTCCCTTTTTACATTATTCATCTCGCTTACGCATTTTAGCACACACGCACTTAAGCGCACCTATCGGCCAATGCTGGCTTAGTTCAAAGCCTTTCTGCATATGTATATGTAACTCGGTAATTTTTATTCGGATTTCATGAAATTTGGTTTCGCTGCTAATATACATACTTGAGAGAGACTTTCAGATTGGTGTTAATAGGATATAGAGAGTCAAGTAATTCCCCATGAGGGAAAATGTTTGCCCTATGGATTGCAAGTAGCAATTTTACATGATGCAGGGTATACCGAAGTCGGCTAGACGACTTACTTCATTTAAATTGGCTTTCTTAAAGGCATGCAAGAGTCGCTTGTGGTAATGGTAGAAATATTTTTGGGAAAGTATGGTTTACAGTTAATGTTAATGTTAATGGTTTTTGGTGTAGTTGTTGTTGTTGCTGGTGGATCATACTTGTATGTACAGTCCGAACTGGTGGGGATTGGCCCTACTAAACTGTAGTTGTAGTTGTATTTGTAGTGTGCCTAGAGTGGCGGCGGGGGCAACGACGACGACGACGACGGCCTCTGTCTGTCGGTTGAGCTGCTGCCGGCAGGCCCCAATGGCGATAGCAAACGGCAACTGGTCTGTTGCTGTTGCTTTTGCTGCTGTTGTTGGTATTTGCCTTGCAAGAATAAATAAACAAGCGAGCAGAAAAAAAAAGGAGAAAAAACAAAAAAAAAAAGAAACCGGCAATGTCATTAAACCCTAAACAAGAGCGAAAGCAACAACACAATAACGACAACGCCAGCGTCGTCGGACGGCGATAGAACATTGACACGAATACAGCAACAGCAGAAACCAGAAGCGTTATGAAATACTCGCAACGTAAGAGAGTGATAAAGCACCAGACAGAGAGAGAGAGAGAGAGTAAATGCGAGCGAAAGAGAGATGGAGGAAGTAAGAGGTGGTAGAGGAGAACGAGTGAGTTGGCCCCAACTTGAGAGCAACGAACCGGCCGGCCCGCATATGCATACCACACAGATACACACACACACGCGTACGTACACATAAACGCTCTGTCTCTCTCTCTCTGTCACACCGACTGTGGGGGCGCGCGCTCTTGTTCTCTTAAGCTTGGGCATTTACTCTCTTCTCTTTCGGTCAAAGCAAAAAGCAGGTGAACGACCGACCTAGCCATTTGTTTTCCTTTGTGTGCCTGCTGCCATGTGTGTGCGTGCGTGTGTGTGTGCGAGTGTGTGTGAGTGTGAGTATCTGCGAGTTTGTGTGCGAGTGTGTGTGCTTGGAGATCAAGTGAGTCATTTTTCTGCTTTTTTTTTAATAATTTGATTTTTTCCTTTTTTTTGTCGTCGTAATTTTGTTTGTTCTCTTTAGTTTACTGCTTCGTTTTTCAGTTATGTATGTATATGTACATATGTATGTGTGTAAGAATGTTGCCGTAATACTTCCTTGTTTTATGTGTTTGTGGTGTGTGTGTGTCTGTGTGTAATGTTGATGATCCTTTTCGCTTCCTGCTCTCTTCGTAACTTTCTTATTTTAACCTATCTTGCTCAGCTCTCAACATTTGGCTAAAACGAAATTCTTTGGGGCTTATCATAGACCAGCTGAGTGCGTGAAAGCAAGCGTGAAGAAGACTAAAGTAAAAGAAAAGCAAAGAAAAAAAAAAAGATCGTGCTCTTTCGTTTTAGCTTTCTTTCTCTCTCCCACACACACTCTCATTGGCTCTTTGGCACGCATGTTGACCTTGACTGTGACTTTCATAAAATTGGTCTTCGTTGTTGTTGTTGTTGTTGCCGGTGCTCTTGAAAGCTCTCTGCCATTTTGATTGTTATTGTTGTTGTGGGGCCTTTGTCCATTATTCTTATGAATTTCATGATGGTTCATGAAATATATAGAACATACACATATGTACGCATGTATGTATGTATGTATGTATGTATGTATGTTAGCTTGTTTGTATTTATGTATAAAGGTTTCGTTTCTCCTTATCTTTAGACATTTTGTAAATGAGTTTCTCTCTCCCTCCAATCAAAGAACTTCAATCATCCTCTAGAATCAGCTATGTAGATCACTTCAAGTTCAGAATTAGCTTTTGTTTTTGTCCACTTAATGCAAGTTTCACCATGGAATGTACATAACTGAAAAGAATAATAATTTACACAATTAGGTTACGGATAAATAATTTAACATTCCACATATGTACAGATATACATGCATATGTATGTATGTGTGTACATTAATTACTTTTTTCACCTTAAGTCTTTCACTTCTCTATATGTTATATTGGAAATACCACTCAATACGTACGTACGTATGTATGTATGAATACCATGTACAAATATTTGCTTACGATCACAAAAAAATATTAATTGGGATTTCTGTTGATTTTACATTTTGATACCCTAACAAAAGGCGTATATGTCCATATATGTATTTATTTTGGTGAGAAATGTTCAACGCATAGACAAGGCGAGTTGGCTGGATCAAACAATATAATTTTAGACCTTTGAAGCTAGCTAGAGCTAACGCCTCTGTATACAATGGGCATTATACATATATAAAGGATTTTTTATCGAACCACTATATCATTTAGCTCCCATAGAAACGATTTACACCAATAACTGGCTTCTGTTTCATGCGATTGACATTTAATTTAAGAAAAGAGTATTACAATTGCTGCAATGGTGTAAATATTCAAAATTTTAATTTGAATTTATTTTGATAAGCACATTTTCCAGGCAACCTTTGTACCAGCTTTGTTATGAAACAAGTATACAATTGTTCTTTTTTTTTCTGCACAAAAACTAAAATAAAGAATCAAATGGGGCTCAGTTGGTCTTGAAATAAAACTTTTTAAAATATGTATTTTTCAGTAATTTGATTCAATCAGTTAATTAAAACAGCGTTGTCTTAAAGATTTATTTTTAGTGCATTTCTTAAAACTGTGCGCAAATTATTGTTTTTTTAACTATTAAATCTATCAGTCCGTTAACTCGAAAAAGAAGATTTTGGCCAGAAATTTGGCAGGCATTTTGCTTTTCCGAAACCTATAGCACCTATGTATATAATTCTGCTAAACGATTAGGATTTAGGTCAAGAATCTCGAAGGTGGGTCGCATTGCGAGCTTCCGCAATGGATTAAAAAGGTTCCAATTCTAATCCAATCTATGATAATCGATCTGCTGACTTCAGTGAAATTTGCATTGAAAAATTGGTTAATTTTTTAAAGTTTTTGACCATGAAGTCTTTTAATTGTAGACATCGACACAGCTTCTGCCACTACTTCTGTCCACTAAGCGGGTGAAGGATCATGGTTCTCAATTTGTATTAGGTTTTAAGGAAAAGTTTCTTAAGGTTTCACATTTATTTGCCTGTAAGCAAATAAAATTTGAAAAGTTATTAGCGCTTTCTAACGAAAAGAAAAATAAAACGAAGAAAAAAAAAAACTACAACGAAAGCGCAAAAAAGTTCACTGAACTTGCGTTGCCCTTTCCCCAACGCCCTTCCCCCTCACGTACATCACGCATCTAGTCGAAAAAAAAAAACAACAACAACAAGCCGAAATTGCTAATAAGAGAGGAAGCAGAGGGAGAGATAGAGATAGAGAGGAGAGGGAGGAAAGAAAGAGGGAGAGGAAAGACTGAGAGGGCAAATGTTGGTGGGGCATGGCCAACGCAATTTTGCTCAGCGACGCGCATCAATTTCGAGTTCAATGTCAAACCACAAAAACGACAGCGACGACAACGGCGACAGCGACAGCGGCAGCGGTGGCAGTGGCGGTGGCCGCAGCAGCGACGTCGACGATGACGATGACGAGTCGTAATCATCTCTAGAGAAAGAGAGCGGGGGATAAGAGTAACGGCAAAAGAGGTAGTTAGGTGATGATGGGTGGCGAAGGGGAAAGGGAATCGCCCTTTTCCATATACATACATACATACTAACTAACTGAACGTGTGTGTATGTATGTGTGTGTGTGTGTGTAAGTAGTGGGCGAAGTAGTTAGCAGCGAAGTCGACTGCGAAGCTGACGCAGTGTATGTATATATGTCCAACTGTCCATATTGCCGGAGGGCGTTAAACTTCACGGTCATGGCTTTTTCCTTATTTTGCTGCTGCTGTTGGCTGCCTCTACTTCTTCTTCCTTTCCTTCTTATTTTGTAGGCGGATAGTGCGAGAATGTTTGTGTGTGTGCGTGTGTGTGTGTGTGTGTGTGATTGATAGCATAAAAACCAATGTGACGCATTGCTGGACACTAACCACTCCCTTCCTCCCTCGCTCACCCACTCACTTATAGTAGGAGAAGGCTAATGACCGATAAAAAAATAAAGTAAAAGCACGCGCGCCCAACATTTCTACTGATACGCACATAAGCATGTATGTATGTATGTACATAGATGATAGTCGACACACACACACACACACACGTATAGCACGTATAATCTAACAATACGTTAAAAATATTTACCCTGCTGTTGCTACCTATGTACAAACCTCTACCTAGTGAGAAGGAATTAGAAGTAAAGGGGTCACATTTGTCTCCACAATTGCACGAGCATTCAACCCTAACCTCAGACAATGTTGTGAAACTACAACAATACGGGACGACGACGGCGTAGGACAACTGCATACAGCAGCAGCAACAGCAGCGGCAGCACCAGCACCAGCAGCAGCAGTAGTAGTAGCAACAACAACAACAACAACAACAGCAGCAGCCCTACATTTTACTTCCCTTTAACAACAACGCAAAAACCCAGCAGCAGCAGGAAGAAAGCCACATTACGTCACGGGCACAGAGAGAAAGAGAGAGAGAGACCGGGAGAGGGAGAATGAGAGAGAAAAAGGCCAACGACACAGCACACATTTGATGCTAAGAAGTAGAGGGGAAAGAGAGGGGACGGCAGATTTATAGTAGGTAGGGACAGCGACCCTTTTTCAGCTCCACACACACACACAAACGCTCTTGTATGTGTGTTTGGATTCCCATCGGCGGCAAGTTCAACAACCTTTGGCGACCCTGAGAAGAGGTCAGCAACCCCTACAACTTAACACTCGTGCAACTGCGAGGAACCTAAGAGCGTTCATTTCTCTTCGCTTTGCTTTGCTCTCTTTCTCTTTCTTTTATACGGAAGGGAATATACATAGGGATAGGATAGGAGAAAAGAGCAAAAATACTGGAGCGTTTCAGCGCGTAAAATTGAGTTGGTAGGGGCTGGGGCTGGTTGGTTGGACGGTTGCTCGGTTGCTCGGTTGCTCGGTGGCTCGGTGGCTCGGTTGGTGGGTGGGAATCTGTGGGGGGATATGACATGCCTGGCGTCTGTTATTTATTTTTTGCCGGTCGTTGCCCGTGTGCATGTGTCTATGTCTATGTGTGTGTGTGTGTGTGTGTGTGTGTGTGTGTGTGTGACTGTAGCCCCAACGTCAGCGTTTGGGGTCGTTCGTGGTCGTTATCCTATATACCGAAGAAGAAAATTCTATTTTTATTTTGCATGCCATGCCGAGAGTATTATGCTTGTGTGTGTCTGTGTGTGTGTGTGTGTGTATCCGTGTCTGTGTGTTGTGGAGTGGCCGCCGCATCGTCGTCGGCTTAAAATAGGGATGCCTGCCTGCCTGCCTGCACACATACCTATACACAGATGGATAGTTGGTTAGGTGATGGGACAACAAGTGCATCTCTGCCAATATTGGGAGTTAGCTCTGGCTTATGACCAAAATCTAAGCTATGGATTTTGTTGTTTTTTTTCTTTTGGCCACTTGCAAAAGGTTAACCTTAAAGTGATGGAGTCTAGTGAGCGGTAGACTAGGCATCGAAGCAACTACTCCCACATCATTACACACATGTTTTGTTTTTTTTTTTTCTAGCCGTTTTTTACTGCTAATTGTGTGTGTTGTCATCCGTATGTATGTATGTATGTACATATGTAAACAACATTTTATGCTGCTTCTTGGGGGCGTAGACGCGCGAAGGTTGCCACATTCATAAAGTGAATTGTCCAAAAACCTTGCAAGAACTATTAAATGCATCAAAAGTTTAACAATTAAATATCAAGCAATTGGCAATCATTAGTGACAACTGCATCTTTTCGAGAGGCGAAAAGTATTTACAAATAAAAATTTGTTTTGCAAGCTAAATCATGTGGCCAAATACAATGTCCTTCGGCCATTTTGAAAAAGTAGTTAATGAAGACATTTAATATTTTACCATACATAATAATGATCGGTAAACTATCGAAATGGAATTTCTTAATCGGTTTTTCGCCACTTGCGTAATTTATTTACGTTCAAATTGAAAGTGACGGACAATGTGACTCATTGCGAGATTTTCTAAATAAAAAAAAACAATTACAGCCATTAAGCCATTAGATGAAGGATCTTAAGGATTCGAGGCAATTTTCGGAGTGAATAGTTTTTAAAGTACATACGAATTTTTAATACCATAGTCCTTCAATGTAGCCAAAAGTAGCCATAGAAGATGTTTTGAAAGGTTTAAAGGTTTAAGTTCAAACTATAGTAAAACGAAATGAATTATTTGGAAGGGACTACGTGATTGCTTTTAGCTCTTTGTTGTTCATGAAAGTTGTAATTTACCTTCCGGTTTGATGCTTGTGCTTGATTTTGTCTTAATGGTAATATATTTTAGTATGGCTTGATTAAGTTATTAAAACTTTGGCTGGCCCAAGGAGTAAGTCCCCCTCCTATCCCTTTAACGTTTATATGATTCTTTTAAAAACTAAGGGACACATAAATATCGAAGATATTAACACGTATCTTAAGTATTTACAAAACTTCTATTTGCCGTTCTCGACATATTTTTCCGCACTTTTATAGGACTTAGAAATGGAATTAGACAGAGAGAGGAAGAGTGTGAGAGAAAGGCGGGGGGAGAGATGGCAAGCGAGAGAGAAAGAATGCAATGACCCTTAAATTGCAGTGCACTGAAGTAGACGGAAAACTACGTTGATGGCAAAGGGGAGGAGATGGTTAGCGGGATGAGGAGTAGCTAGTTGGGGAAAAGCAGGTGCCATGAGGATAACAATAACAGTAACAATAACAACACACACACATACACACACACACACACACACACACATATGTACAATCCACCGATATGTGTCCATGAAACGTACTTTGTTGACCTTTCCCTGTCTGTGTTTCGGTCTCAGCTGGCGTTAGCATCGCTGTCGGCGTAGTCGTCGTCATGGGGTTAATGAAACCGATTGACACACAAACTGCATCATAACAACAACAACAACAACAACAACAACAACAACAACAACAGCACCAACAACGGCAAGACTATATAGCGAAGAGCGCCAACTAAAGAGAGAGAGAGAGAGAGAGAGCAAATATTTGCCTTAAGAGAATTAGACAGAGCGCCGGCATGGTAAGAGCATAAGCTAGGAAGAGCAGAACTAAGAGAGTTACCAACACACACACACACTCTGTGTGTCTCTTTAAATTCATCCTTATTACATTTATACAAGACATTGTGCGTTTGTTTGTTTTAACCATTTTTATCTTTATTAATGTCTTTCACTTTAAACTAAATATCACAATTCTTTTTCTTTCTTCTTGTGGCCATTATTCATGAAACTTAAAAGCCTCCCATCAATTTTTTGGCATCCTTCTAAATGCATAAATAGTGCAATAATGCCCAAATTTAGAGGATAGAAGTAGAAATGTTGAAATATTTTCAATTTAGTATAAATTATTTGAATTCAAAACATAACGTGATTTAGTAACAAAAAAAAATACCAAATACCGTATTCAAATGCCGCAAACATTTAGTGTGGTCACACTAAAACTGAAACTTGTGCCATCACCCGAGAGCTTTATTGCTGGAGTGGCGCCATCTACCAGCAACGTGATGGCAAACTTTTTGCATACGAGCTGCTCACTCACTATGAGCTCATATTGAGTTGCTGGCCGTTACAATTTGAATACATATTTAAAAAATCCAATGAGGAGTCAGAAGTTTTTATGCATATAGTAATCAATTAATTCTTTGTTTTTTGCTTACAGCACCCGTCTTGCCCGACCCGTCAATGTGAAAATTATTGGCTACAGTTTTAATAAAATACCTACTATAAATCTGTCAGATCTAGCAACGCTAAGATCTTTAATATCATCATCATCATTAACTAAAGTCCGAACTAAGGACAGGTTAAAGACCAGGGCCAGAAAAGAAGGGTAAGTTGCTATAATGCTTAATGAGAACTTTTAAAAATTTACCTTCGAAATGTAAATCGTGTGGATATATAACATTTCATTTCGAAATGGAATACTAAGTTTGTTTAAGTCTAAGAACTCAGTAGGGAATTTATATCGGTTATGTGTGTACATATGTACAATGGAAACCTTTACACCTGATGGTGCCGGATATTTTTTATGCCGCCTCCTTTAAAATACTTGTCGAAGAAATGCTAGTGGCAGGGTTCGGCACAGTGGGATGGGGGAGGTCCTGAGATTGAACTCGAAATCTGTGCCAACAACCTTCGCAGAACAAATGCAAAAACAAATACAACATACTCATAAATATGCAGTGCCAAAGAACGGGTCGAGTCGAGTCGAGTTGTGTTGAGTTAAGGGGTGGACGTCGGTGGAGGTGGGGGATGGTGGATGGGCAGTTCCCATTTAGTCCTGCCATGTCGCCGCCTTTTTGAAGCACATATCCACACACACACATACGTACACAAGTACGTGACTTAGGCGCTGCCGTGGTGCATGGTGCATGGTGCTTTTATGTAAGGCCAACCCAAACCAAAGCGGAATAAACCACAATCAAAACGCCCGCCCCTTGCTGCCCTTCAGTTGCAGTTGCGAGTGCAACGAACGCTGCCCTTTAACCTACATATGTACATTTTCTATATGTACCTGATGGAGGTCTGCTTTATACTCAGACAAACGGCTCTTTGTGGTTTCTAAGGGTAGCTTTCTAGACAATGGCCTACGCAATTGTTTCGAGAACGATTTTCTATACACACACACACATCATCCATTCAGGTGCTTATGAATTCATTATAATTTCAGTTAATTTCATAGTCTACTCTCCATAGTCTAGTCCCAAGACTCTATTAGATCGAAACACTCGAAAGACCATCAAATATCCTTCGATGAAAGCTCCCTCAAACGATCGTTAATCATTGAAGTTTCCTAGGTGAAGTACTTTCTTTTTTATACATCATGTATAAACCTCATCATGAATTTCAAATAGTTTTTCAAGGCTCTCTTTCATATCCATACCAATTTGTTGTTGTTGTTGTTGTTGTTGTTGTTGGAGAAGAGCACGGGGCTGATAATGGTAATCAATAGTAACTAGTGCCTTCCCTGCCCCTGCTTTGCCTCGCTTCGTCTTGCCATTCAAATCGTTTCCCTTGTTGGCTGACAGGCAGCCAGCCTATTACGCCATCGCCGAAAGCAACAAAAACAAAAAAAGAGAGAAAGAGAGAGAGAGGAAAAAAGGAAAAATAAAAAAAAAAAAACTGCAGCAATAACTATGGCGACCGAAAATATCTTCATGTTCATCGTCGGCGTCGTCGTCGTCGTCGTTGTCGTCGTTGTAGTCGCCATATTGAAGTCACTGCAAACAAACATGAATGCGCGCATTCAGTGGCGGAGTTGCTTAAAGGGAGCAAGGATATGAGAGGCTGAATAACCCCACTAAATGACTTTTTTTTTAATTATAACTATTATTAGTTTAGATAATTGAGAAAATTTTAGCCAAGTCAAGAGGATCAAGATATTAAAGTATTATTTAAATTTATGCTCTTCTTTTTGCACTATTTTAAAAATTATTGGGTTTTGTATGGTAGAATTTAAAACGATTTCAAAGAAATGTCACTTTACTTTAACATTATCAAATGGCGTGTTTAAGTCCCCCTCCCCTCTCTATAGAGCAACGTGAAGTCTCACAGTACAATAATATAATTAACTTACCGGTTAAGTTTACTAAAATTTATATTTTATATAAAAAGTCGTCGTCGCCAAAATCGCTTAAAAACTAATGAAACTAAGCCCTCAAATTTACCCCTCTGTCCATAGATTTAATTGTAAATGTGCCTCTGAAGGCGACGATATTAGATACGAGAAGGGAAGAGTGTGGTCATGTGTGTTAGTTGCATTGCCGCCTCGGCCGACGCCATGGCAAAGCCAACGCTGGCGTTGACTTCTAGTTGCAGTTGCAGCGACGACGACGGCGACGGCGACGGAGACAGCGACAGCGACAACATCGACGACGACGCATCACAGACGAAAGCGAAAGGCCATTGTCCGGAATTTTGTTGACCTACTAAAGCAGAATGTAAAGTACGAGCATGCTACACTGTCATTGCCGTTGCCGAAGAGCAACCACGTAGATACACACACATGGACACATGCAAACATCCGAAGCAAAGCAGTGAGCGCAAGCTTTTCTAACAAAATGAAATAAAAAAAAGCTCGCTCTGCCATTATGTGAGGGGGAGGAGGAGAGAGAACAGCATGGAGCTGGGGAGCCCTCTGCTCTTTCTACTTGGGTTTGGGTTTTTGAAAGTTTGCCGCCGCCAGCATTACTGCTGCTTCAATTTTAGCCACAAAACAAAAAAAAACTATAAAACTTACAAAAAAAAAAAAAAAAATGAAAAACCAACAACAAATTCTAATGTGTGCCCTGCATTTTCGATATCGCCCAAGTCGAAACGAGCAGCAAGCTCCACATGTCATTCACCTTTTGGCCGATGATGCCGCCGCTCTCTCGTTCCTGCTCTTGGCAGTTCTCTCTCTCTCTCTCTCTCTGTGTCTCTGTGTAGTCTCTCACAGTTGATGAACGTCAAACGAAATGTTCTGCTCTAACAAATGTAAGCTTGGCTTTGGCTTTGTCACGACTCTCTCACTCCGATCGCAGCTGACTTTAACGCCTACGCCACAAAAATGGATTGTAATAAGAGGCAAAGGCATGGCCGAAGAAAAGATGGAAACATTAGAGGGGGGCTGACAATAGAAAACGTCAAAATTCATTTTGATGAGCAATGAAATGTGTATGTATGCGTATGTATGTGTGTGTGTTGTGTGTATGTGTGTGTGTTTGTGCAAGTCAATTTTACTTTCTCTTGGCAAATAGAAAATAATTACATGCAATAGGCAATCAGAAGAGAGCTCTTTTTGGAGTGGCAAATTTTGTTTCTATATGGTTAGGATTAAGTTTATAGCGCCTCCATTTGCCACTCAATTGGGATATATAACAATGGATATAACTATTTAAAGGCTACCAAAAGATTCTAACAGAAAATTAATGAAATAATTGTATGAATTGATCGGGTATCCGATTCGATTAATTTCTGGTTTTCCTATTATCAAAAGAGGAAAAAGAAAATTCGTTGATAGTTCCCAGGCCATAACAGGCACCCAGTTTCCTAAGTAGCTTTTTATTCCTTTACCAATACAAAGAAAGAAATGCGGTACAGTTAACTGATTCAAAAGAAAAACTAAAGACAAAGTCTATAAGGAGTCTGTTATAAAACTAAGCACTAAACTAATACAATTAATTTAATTAGATAGTAGTAAAGAGATATCTAAAACTTCATATGTATATATATTGATTTGCTTAGTCATATTAGATCATTATTGTTCTAACCTGCATTTTATGGTCTCTGCGTAAACCTAAAATAAGAAAAATTATGGTCATCCTGTTTGTGAATTGATTCCGAAATTCGAAGTTATATAAAAACTTCGTTGAAGCCACAGAAAGTTTATCGATCTCTGATTTTATTAAGGAAGTCCGAATCATTTAACTCGAAGTAATTGTTTTCTATGGAATTGAGTTATAAAATACTGTCATTTTAATTACCTGTGCTGAATGATTCATGTAACTGTTTTTCCTACCTCTCTTTCGCTCTTTCTTTTTCTGTCTATCTGTGGCTCTCTCTCTCTCTCTCTCTCCCGCTCTCGCTCTCTTTGTGCTCTCGGTTATGCTCTGTTGCACAGAAAGTTCAATTTTACAGTGCACACACACACACACACACACAAATAGCGTTGAATGCACACAAAATTTCCGCCCTCCTCTACTGCTTCGCTTCTCTTTACCGCACTCCCGTCCCTCTTCTAGCATCGTTGGGGGTCGAGCTTTAACCCAGTTTAAGGTCATTTGAAGTCAAAGACAAACAACAGTTTTGGCGGAGGTGGCGCTGGGTGCGAATCGCGTATCGGGGGGCGGGTTGGAGGGTATGGATGGTGATGCCGAGAAGATTGTGTGGCAAGCTTACGGCAAATTTGCGTTGTTGCTTGTTGTTGTTGTTTTTTTCCCCGCTTCTTTTCTTTCCATGAAAGACGAACAAGTGCATGCCGCCTGGTTTTCGTCTCTTTGGTCATCTGGCGAATTGTCAAGGACCTTATAAAACTGAATCATACGGGAGGAAATCAAATATGTATGGGTAGATTCAGAATGTTGCAAAACCTAAATTCCCTCTTCCTCTTTTTCTCACTTGCTCAGCAAATACAAAATACAACAAAACAAAAAAGACCCAAAAAAAAATGAACACGAAAAAAAAACAAAGCCAACAAAAAATTAAATAAATAAACCGAAATAAGGTCACAGCAATCTTGACATTGTGTGTGTCGGGCAGAACAAACCACAGTGATGATGGCTACTTCTACTATTAAAGAAGACACTGCACGCCGCCCCCTCTTATTACCCCTGCTCTCACCCGACCCGACCATCTCAACATTAATACATGATGATGATTGCTTATCACGTTTCACAGTAGTCAACGAAAATTGAGCACCCTCAGCTAATCACAGTGTAGAAGGGTATACGGCAAGTCGTATCATTAGCAGTTCATTTGCAGAAACTATCCATACCGAAAGGACGAGACGGGTCCCTTAAGCTAGTTTGGCTCCACCAAAGGGAATTACAAGAAAAAGTTGTTAAGGATATTGGCAGGTCGGCTTCTTTACTTAATGTAAAAAAAAGGCATTTTGTACTCTTTACAAAACGAGTACATTTAGTTTGTTCAGAAGTTTGAAAAGCTCAAAATAAAGTTTGTTTCGTTGGACGTGATTAGTTGAAAACTTGGATTCACTTAAAACGAGCATTTGCAAGGGTATATACACTTCGGTATTGACTAATTAAGCTCTTCACTCTAGTTTTTTGTTTCTGATGTCGTCAACAAATGTCTGACGCGATGCCGATTTGGACTTGTCTCTCTCACTCTCTCTCTCTCTCTCTCTCTCACTCCCTCTCTGTTTACT
Organism: Drosophila nebulosa; assembly: GCA_024703675.1. Lineage (NCBI taxonomy): Eukaryota > Metazoa > Arthropoda > Insecta > Diptera > Drosophilidae > Drosophila > Drosophila nebulosa. The sequence continues at coordinate 18,378,234 of JANFPS010000003.1, forward strand.
TATCACTCTCTTTCTACTTATCTTTCTGCCTCTCTCCCTCTCTCAGTCGACGATGGTGATAATGAAATTGAAATTTCATTGCTAATTGCGTTTAATATTTATAATTGACCTAAATAATTTGCCAAACAAAAATAACAACAATAACGTAGGCAAAAAAAAACAAATAGAAAGAAGAAATCAGTTAGCAGGAATAAAACAGAAATTCTAGTTATAGATGTATGGAAAATGCATAAAAATTTCACAAGTAATTCAGAGTGAGTGAATTGAATTAAATTGTCCTGAAAGATGCTTGTTTGGGCCATTATTTGGATAATTGCTAATTATTATACAAATCAAATTATTATACAAATTGAGTTCTATACGCCAAATTTGTATGCTCTTTTCTAAAGTCCGAACTAGAAACTATAGGAATCAGTAAATAATCGATATTCTGTCGATATTCCCTTTATATAAGACGAACTTAACGCACTTTCGTACCATTTAGTTTTGGGAAAATATATTTTAGTGGAACAACATGTCGTATGAGGGATATCTGCATAGACGTGTATTTGTATATAGAAGCCCAAATAATATACCTAAATTCAAATAGTTTCAATTTGAAAATTAAATTAATTCAGTTTTCAAGCAATCAAATAAAAATACAAATTCCTTGCCCTTTTTTTTTTTAAACATATCGAAGACCAAGAACTGGATAGCAATCGTTTTTAGTGTCAATTTTTTAAATGTTTATCACATTGATGAACTTCCAATACCCCTGCTAATTTGTTGCTATTATTTACAAATCGAAGCGAAATACGCTAAATGTTTAAACATATGCAACTATTTCTATCTCTTTTCTTTTTCTGTTGTTGTCTCTCACAATATTGTGCGCTTTGACAAAAAAAGAAAAACCGAAACAGTTTTTTTCCCTCTCTCTCTTTCTCTGTCTCTCTCTTTTACTCTTAGAATACAAAAAAAAAAGGAACAGAAAAAACAACAAAAAAGTAGGTGAAAGGTCTTCAACCTTTTTGCATGAAAACAAAATTGAACGGAAGACCAACAGAACGAGAGGGTGAGGGAGAAAGAGAAACAGACAGAGTGAATGCGAGAGAACGAAGAATGAATTTGCAGTTCTAGCAAAAAAAAAAAACAAATAATAAAAAGAAAGAAAGAAATGCAATCAAAACTGCAAGAGCAGGTGGTGGTCGTGTGGGGAGTTGTTCTGGCATAATGTGTGACAGTATGTGTGTGTGTGTGTGTGTGCGTTGGGCAAGTGACCGACAGACCGAGAGCAAATGCAGCCATTTTCACTTTTTTTATATTTTTTTTTTTAGCTATTTTTAGCTTTCTCAACCCGATCACACATACTTACAAAGAGACACGCAGACACTGCCTGGACTTGGACCTATCCCAATGGTTCGATATAGTCAGGCAGGTCGCGAAACAACCACAACAACAACAGCATTAACAGATGCGCACAAGTTTTCCTTTTTTTTTTTTTGCAATGTTAAAATTTGAGAGAGCTAAGAAGCAAAAAAAAAAGCTTTTTGTCGGAAAGAGAGAACGAATGAGGTTCAATCTGCAGCAAAAAGTGTTGTCCCTCACCCCGACCCTCAAAAGCTTTAGTAGACAGACAAACAGTTAGACAGACAGACAAACAGACAGATAGACAGACATAGACATTGATATTGAGTGGTAGATGGTAGATAAGGCAGATACATATACATACATATGTATGCAGAGGGAGGGGAACCGCGGGTTGAACAGAACTACTCGAATAAAACTATGTACATATATCCTGATTTCAATTTCTAACGCCTTATTTCTGTTTCTTATTTTTGCAGCCATTCGCAATTGAGTGAAAACTTCTACTTCATTATCAGCACTTCTTTACTAGGATTACCATTATCTGTTGGTACATCCTCCGCCGCCTCGGTTTATACGGTAAGTGCCTAGAATAAGACCTATCCAAGAGTTCGTACTTAGTTTGTTCTTAACGCATTTTAAATGCACACAATATGCAAAATTGAGAAGGATAGGCACACACAGAGAAAGAAGAACGAGCAGAGAGAATCGATAAGGAAATTAACAACTTTGTGGTTACCCTTTCTGGAATAAAAAAAACAACTTCAGTTTCCATTATTATCCATTTATTATTTAACATTCTAGTCGATTCTATTTTTATGTGATTTCATCAGTGGCTACTTGTGCTATCAATTTGTATTTAGATAAACCCCGACAGTTAGATACTCTATGTATACTGTGTTCAGTAGTTCTTTTATTCGGCCAATTTTTAGTTTTTATTTTTAAAGTTAAACTTTGCTAAAACTGTTTCGGCTATGGATCTCAAGAGTATCTTTGAATCAATTTTACCAACATTTTTATGGTTGTTCAAAAATAAATTTTACTGTACTTTGTTGACAGAAGAATGTTTAATAGAATTACTGCAATTTGTGCAAGAAAGAACCGTTAACTTTTGCTATGTGCTCGCATCTTTGCTTGCATTTTTGTGCATCATAATTATAAATATTGCCCACAGGAGCCAATTTGCAACAAGCAGACTTTTAGATTTTCGGACATTGTAATTAATTAAATTTCGATAATTTTTAAAAATATGCCACTTGGAATACAATTATCTGATTATGAAAAGTGTCGTATTTGCTCACTTTTTGAGTCAGGATAGTCTATTTCGAGCCATATATTCTGATGAGAAGAAGTTTAACCTGGATGGTCCTGATGGGTTTAATTCTTATTGCATGATTTGAGAAAGGATCGTATGTTTTTTAGAAAAAAGAAACTTTGAAGGCGGCTCCGTCATGATTTGGGGAGCATTTTGTTCATTTGGTACCTTGGAATCGAAGTTTGTAACGAGCCGAATGAACAATGAACGAATATGATCAGACTCTGGATAGTAGTCTAATTCCATTTTTAAGGGAATTTCGTCAGGAAACGATTAAGAATTACATTATTGGGGGGATTGGCACAAGTAACGATAAGGTGGTAGATATAAATTTAATATTACAGTGTTATATAACTTAAAAATGTGCAAAAAAAAGGATAGATTTGAATGTGAGCGTTGGTAAATGCTATCCCCCGTACTTATACCCCCACACAGAAATAAGCCAAAATGTGGCATACTCTAAGACAAATAAATGTAAGGGTAATGCAACAAACAACCAACAGCAGCAGCAGCAGCAGCAGCAGCAGTTGCAACAACAACACGACTAGCGACTAGCGAAAATAAGCAAAATCCAAAAGCAAACATAGACACAAACACGACCATAGCTGTATATGTCTGTGTATGTGTTTCTGTGTGTCTGTGCGTGTGTGTGTGTGTGTGTGTGTGTGGAAAAACTGTGCCAATGCCCTGACACGGCACAAGGTGATGCAAAACTGCAGCCGGCTGCAGTCGACAGCCAACAGCGGCGGCGGCGGTGGTAGCGGCGGCAGCGGTGGTAGTCAGAGAGTCAGTCAGGCAGTGACGCCAATTGCCATGATGAAAGAGCCGAGCCAGCGGCATAGCCAAATGATGAAAAGAGATGGATTATGTCGGACAGAGGGTATTGGGAGAGAGGGTAAATGGGGAGTTTCAATGCGTTGGCGAACGAACATGCAATGACGTGAATGGCACACACACACACACACACACACACACACATACGCATCTACATCAACATGAATACATTTGCGCACACTCACACTCACACTCACACACACACACACACATAAACACATACGGAAACATACTCGCATATAGAGATTTGACTAGGCGAACAGAAGAGTCAGCCAGCAAGTGGTGGAGTATCAGCATAGCTATAAGTGGGGGCGGGTGTGGGGTGGGTTGGTTGGTCGGTGGTTACCTACTACTATTTCTCTTTGTCCCCCCGCCTTTCGCCGCTGAGGCCTCTAACAACTCTTCATGCTCTGTGGGTGGCTATGTGACTTTTGATATTGTTGCATACCAGGAAGGCCGGGCCTGAGATGTCGAGGTCGGGCAGAGGGGGCAATAGTTTTGAATGTTGTTGTTGTTGTTGTTGTGGTTGTTGTTGCATGCAAACAAGGAAGTGAAAAAAATTTTGCATGCAAATGCTCTCAGAGACAGAGACTGAGAGAAAGAGAGAGGGATGTTGATGAGAAAAAAGGAGGGAGAAAGAGCAAAAAAGGTGGAAATAGAGTCAGTGAATTGGATGCTGAAGTGTCCAACATTGTAGTAGGAGATTCAAGTGTTTTTCGCCAATCTTCAGTTTACTCTCACTGCGAAGCGAGACACCCTCTGCCGTTGCCCTCCAATCCACAAAGACCCTGGATATTTGTCATCTCTCTTGCTCTCTCTTCTTATTTCTGTGCTCTGGTTTTTCTCTTTCCTTTTTTTTTCTTTATTATGGCAAACTTCAACTTTGGTTTACGTAATGGGAAAGTGCCAAAACAAATCAAAATCAATGTAAAGCAAATGACAAACAATACCAAATAAAAGAAATACGAATTACGAATATCAACCACACACAACAAACAACCACACACAGAGAATGAGAGAATGAAATGACAAGAAAAGACAGAAACGAGAGAGAAAGAAAGAAAAAACCACCGATCGATGATAGTTACCATGTAATTGTAATTGGCTTTTAACTACATTATTTAGCTATTCTCAAGCGCTTACAGAGCTAAGCATGATCCCTTGATCAATCTCCTAACAATACCAAGTTGTATGTTTGTATTAACACATTGGCACTAACCTGAGTTTTAATAGACGATCTTTATCATGAAATAGTCTTCCTTAACAGAAGGTGGCCAATTTTAATTTCTCTGTGATTATTGTTACTTCTTTTGTCCGCCCAGGAGAGTTTAATGCTAATAACAGAGTATTTACACTTCGTATTTAATATGTTTTGCTAATTTTCGTTTCGTTTCGTTTCGTCGAGTTTTTTGTCAAGTCTTTTGCTCTGCAGTTTTCCTGTTTTTCAAATTTTCTCATCGTGTTGCTATGATTCGGGGTGCCAATTGCCCATAGCACAGCCGCCATTGACTTGTTGACCGAGCGACTCACTGGCTAAGTGTGCATGTAGACACACACAGACACATGCATATTTTGTCAATGTGTGTGTGTGTGTGTGTGTGTGTGTATGTTGGGTCTTGGTTGCAATTGAATTGAATTTATAAGCGAAATCGAAAGTTCAATAAACTTTTTCACGTAATCATCGAAAAACTTGAAATAAAAACGAAAGAAAAATAGCCAACAGACAATACCAATTTTGTTGATAGATGTTTGGTTAATATATACGTATGTTTGTATGTATGTATGTGTGTCCCTTTGGCATACAGGGCGTATGATGTAGTGTTGGAAAATGCTACAGCTATTATTCTTCATTTCTTTTTTAGTGATCTGTTGTTGTTGCTGTTGTTGGGTAAAGAAAGTGAATGGAAAAATTTGTGATGGGGGAGGAGAAGGGGAGAAAACCAAATTACATAAAAGTAACAACGAACTGAACTAGAAGCATGGGAGAAAGATAGAAAGAGGAAGAGTGTGTGTGTGTGAGAGTGAAAGACACAGAGTAATGTAGAGAGAGAGAGAGAAAGAGAGAGCGCTGACGGAGAGAGAGTGATCGCTTAATGGACTTTTATTTTTAATTCTCTTTCTTGCACTCTCCCTGTTTCTGCTTCTGTTTCTCGCTGTTCTGCTTAAATAAATTCGTTTCTGCTCTCTCACACTCTCCCTCTCTCACTTAATGGCTTTCACAACCGATTCCCGTTTGCTTACTTCTCATCCGCCTCCACTTCTTTGCCTTCTCTTCATATTTGTAGCTGAAATTGGGTCAGCCATTGAACCCGTTGCGACGGCGACGACGACGACGACAACGTTGACGCTCAGCAAAGACATCGCCGTCGGCGTTGACGTCGACGTAGACGCCGACGTTAACTTCTGTGTTGCTGCTGCTCATGCCAAAGAGCTTTGTGCTTTGAAGCCAGCAGCACCAGCACGTGTTCTTTTTCTGACCTGCTGAGTAGAACGTCAGACAGCAGCGCCAAAGGGAGAGAGAGAGAGTGAGGGAGAGAGAGAGAGAGAGAGAGAGCAAGCGAAAGCGAGACATAATAATGATCATAAAAAGCTGCAATCTTGCTCTTCTTCTTCTTCTTAATTTTCTTCTGGCTCCTTCAAACCGTGCATGAAACTAAGGTTATGGTCATTCAAAATGAGCCCTCTACCATAAGCCAAATAAAATAAATAAAAAGAGAAAAAAACAAAAATAACAACAAAAAACTAAAATAAAAAAAAAAAAAACAAAAGACAACTGAAAAAATTTCACTTTCACATCAATTACGTTGACGACGTCTTTACCGGGTTCGCTTGCCGTCGACATTTCAAGTACCTATGTACATAGGTACATGTACCTCTATGTACACCTCACAGTGTACTTTAAAAGTCTACTTCAAATGCTCACTTTACACAACGAACCCAAAAAAACCTTTCATGCACTTACCAAAAATTCACTTCCATCATACTAATAGATCCTTCCATGGCAATTCATTTCAGCTAACGAAAGAGCAAGCCAGAGCAACAGAGAAAGAGAGAAAATGTCAATGAACGTTTAATGATATACTCTACGCCCTTTATTTTTGCTTCACAAACTGGAAATCCACAAAAAACGAAAACGAAAACTAGTGGAAAAAGTTTGAACAATTTTTATCACTAAATAAGCAACTGTATACCCTTCATTTGAGATTTTCTCATTTCAAAATTAAAAAAAATTAAACCAGAAGAAGCAAACGATTCAATTTAATCCGAGATCAAGAATCGTCCCCGATTATTTCATGGCTTACTTTGGTTTTATCGATATTGCGTAAAATAGATGTATTGATATCGACTCAGCTAGAACATTAAATTTCATAAGTTTCGAACAAGCTAATCGCATTATTTCATAGAGTATCGTGAATTTTGGAAATTGCAGACAAAATTTTTCCAAGGGCTACTCTACACCCCTCTCTACCCTTCGCCGCTCCGACGTAAATATTGGCTTGTTTAAAAACGATGATTTTTGAAGCCAAAGAAACAAGAAACCGGTTACAGTTACAGTTCAAAAAGTAAAGAAACGCCAACAATAACAACAAACAGATATTTGCATCGTCTCTTTTCGGGGGTCAACATGTGTGTAAGTGTGTGTGTGTGTGCCACACCTTCAAGGTGCTGTTACTGCTGCTGTTGCCTCCTTCTCCTCCCACCACCTGCCTCTCTTGGCCAGCCATCATCTCTGACTCTGCTCTCGCGCCATTCTGTTGCCCTTTTTTTCTTTTTTGGTAGCTTAATTTTTGTGCGTTATTGTTTTTGCTTTTTTTTTCCAGAAAATAAACTTGAACTTGCCCGTTCACTTTTACTCTGAGTGTGTGTGTGTGTGTGTGTGTGTGTGTGTGTGAGTGTGTGTTACTGTTTCTCATAGCAGTTAAATGGTTACCCTCTGGTAGAGAAGGTGCGGCAGTGGATGTGGCACCAACCTCATCATGGCCGTTGATCATGAAAATTTTCAATTCAAGTTTAGGTGAAATTTGATAAGCCCAGCTGCCCAGAAAGACCAAACAAGAAAGGGCAAGAGAGAGAGAGAGAGACAGTCAAAGAAAGAGAGGGGAGAAGGAGGGGTCGGTTGGGAGCACCCAAATCAGACATACACTAAGAGAGAGAGATATGAAAATGGCAATTGATTACCCACAATTTTCAGATGTTCAGCATATTTAAAAGGCAACGCAAGATTATTAATAATTTTAATTTATCACTTTCGAAATTAAGGTGAATAATGTTTATTAATTTTGAAAATATGTTTTTTATAAATCTTAGAATGCATTCCAGATTGAGTACAATTGCCTTAAGTAGACTCTTTCAAATAAAAAACAAAAAAAAATTCTAAAGCAATTCTGCAGATAAGTTTCTATTGTTTAGTTAGAACTTATATCGCCAAAAGAGACAATTTCAAGGAAGTTGCCACAAATTGTTTGGTATTAAAATAATTGACAGCGGCTATTTTATAGAGATTCCTTCTAGACTTTTTGTTGTTTGGTCATTTAGTCATGTTGCCATTTGCTCATCAGGCAAACCAAATACCAATACCAATCCCAATCCTCTCCAGTTTCAGCCAAAATGACGCCCCCGACAAAGAAACGTGTGCGACAGCGAAAGTTTACTGGGACTATGACCGCTTAGAATGTCTACACACACACACACACACACACACTCGCGCGCACACAACACGGATACACACATACATAGCAACATATGAATACTTATGCATGTACATACATGTACATACATATATATGTATATGCATCTCTTCTATATATATTTATGTACATATGTACATACATATACAGACTCTGGAACTTGAAGCGGAATTTTGTTGATATTGTTGCTGCTAGCGTTTGGGTGCCCATAGAAGTGTCTCTAAATGGTAGATGCATAACACACATAGACACACACACACACACACACACATTGACACACTCATTTGGCATCTCAGTCGCACACACACACACACACAGTCTAGGTGGTGTGTATGTGCTTATCTCAGAGTCGTTGCCTTGAATGTAGGGCAGTAGTCGGCACTCGACAGTTGTTGCAGTTGCTGCTGTTGTTGCAGGCGTCGGCAATGCAGACAGAGGGCAATGCATGCCACTGCAGCCCAGACCCAGGCATACACACACACACACACAGAGAAAACACATACATAGATATAGATGCACTTACACGCACACAGAGACAGATAGACAGACAGGCACTACAATAACGTAGCTAACTCATGCATATATAATGTTAAGCACTCTATTGTACACCCTGTAAACGTTGGGGTGATAACTGTAGTTTCGGCTACAGGACTGAACTATTATCATTCCCCTCACTCTCTCTCTCTCTCTCTCTCTGTTGGATCTGTTCTGATATCTGGTTGGAGCTTTTAGGCTTAGAAAGAAGTCAAAGAAAACTAATAAAAAGACGATCAGTTAAAATAGAAAAACAAATTGATAGAAAATTAAGAAATTAGTGTAATGAATAATTAAGAAACCAAAAGCAAAGGATAAAAAGGAGAATCCCAGCTATATACTTCAAATGCAGAGACAATCTATGTATGTATGCGGCTGCATAGTTCATCATAGAACACTGTCACTCTCCCCCGCACCCTCCACCACCCTTTCTCTCTCTTGATCTTCCTCTTGCTGGTTCTTTCTTTCTTACTGGCTCTGCTTTTGCTGCTGCTGCTGCTGCTGCTTACCTTTAGCATTTGTGTGCCATGACAGTCATTGACTTTTTTGTTTTGATAGCTGTGGGCGTAGAGAGTTAGTTAAGGGTTAGAGAATTGTAAAAGGTTAGACAAGAATTTTGAAGATGCCATTGGAATCATTTCTCAATTTCCAAACCCTAAGCCCAGGAGAGATGGCTGGCACTTTTGCGTTTTCTTTTGGTTGTTGAATATAAATATAGATTCTACTGTATAGCTGCATATACATAAATACATATAGAGGTGTATGTATGTATATATAGACGAATATCTAAAAAAACTAAAGACCCCCCTCTTTTCGTCCAAAACGGATGACTTCCTCCAGCTGTGCTGCTCCACTCTTGCTCTTTCTCTTCCCTTCTATCGTATCTATCTTTATCTTTGGTTTTCTTTTTTTTTTCTCCCTTAACCGCTGTTGCACCACCCAAAATCAAATGAATGCATTGAAGTAACGACAACAACAACGAAAAAACATCATGCACATAAACATATACATAACCATACATACACATATGTATGTATGTGATTACATACATACATATACAATAAAAACGTCGCCGTCTTTAAATAAGGCATAAGAATTAGGTTAAAAGTTTATAGAGCAATGCAGAGATTGGTCTATGTATGCGTGCGTATCTCTCTTTCTCTCTCTCTCTCTCTCTGTGTGTGTGTGTGTGTGTTGTGTGTGTGTCATATCAGCACTTGAAGTAGTTACATGGTCGAAGGCTGCGCCAGTTTTTCTAATGGCAAACCTCAAATAGAAAGAAGTAATGAAAAGAAGAAAGAAAAAGAAGGAGGAAAGAAATGAAATTTTTATTTTCCGGGTGGGCCTATTTACTTGTTTTTTGTTAACTACCCCCTAACCCGCTGCACCCTTTTAACCAGCCCCCTTCAACGCCCCCTAGGACAAACAGGAAGAGTAGCACTCCACACCACTTCACCTAATCTACACCAGCGTACACACACACACACACACACACACATACACACAGACAGAATACCAGAAATAAGGTAAACTAACCCAGTTCTTTACTTTTCTTTCTGAAGGCAGCGACCGACCGACCGACCACCCAATGCAGTTGCCTATTGATTGCACTAGCTGGCTAGCTAGCTAGTGGGTAGCCAGGTGGTTCGGTCGGTCTAGGTACATACCAGAGATAGCTAGCTAGATGGCTGCCTGAAGTTTATCAGTATTTAGAAAATGCAAGTTCAGGAAGGGGGAGTGGGAGTGGGAGTGGGAGTGAAGATGGGGGAGTGCTAGTGGTGGGTGGCAAAGCCCAAGTCAAACAGTAGCAGCAGCAGCAGATGTAAAAGAAAAGAAAAAAAATTGAAAAATAATAACGTGCAAATGAAAAGCGCTAAGCAGAGAGACATAAAGAAAGAAAGAGACAGGACAGAACGGGACAGGACGGGACGGGAGAGTGCCAGAGTGCGAGAGGGAGGGAGGGAGGGAGGGAGGGCGACGAGACGTAGAGCTCTACATGGCTATCGTCTCGCAGTGGGTCAAAGACCTGTAGGAGGTCGTTTTAGCAGTTGCAGTGGCAATAGGCAACGTACAATACCACGGCGATGGCGGCAGATAGCGCGCACACACACACACACACACAAACACACACATAAGAGAGACGACTGCTATTGAATAACAAGCGACGACGTCAAACGAATGCAGCAGCACATGTGCAGCGAGAGGGATAGACAGATATAGAGAAAGAGAGACAAATGGGAAAGAGAGAGAGTGTGAGAGAGTGAGAGAGAGCTTACTGCAAAAGCTTTTGCCGTTGCAATTGCAGCTACAACCAAAACGAAATCAAGAGTGAAATGCTATAGCCCTACTATGGCCCCCTTCCCCCCTCCATCCAACCCACTCCACACCACCAATCTTCAGTCTCTCTGTCGCTGTTGCATTCTAGAAAAAAGCCTCGATAGTTTTTTTTTTTTTTTTGATTTTTTTCAGCTGTCTTTTTATGTTAATTGCATTTTCGCTCTTCGTTTTGCTTTCTTCTTTAATTATTTTTCCCTTTTTCTGTTGTTTTTCTTACAGACATGCCAGGCGGAGGAAAGGAGGCAAAAATATTTAAGCAAGTGTTTGACAGGATCATACAAATCAGGTGAGAGTTATTTAAGTAAGAGATGGGAAGACATATATATATATACAAGAGTTTGTCTCTCTCTCTCTCTATATATATATATTTTTTTTTTCTCCCTGTTTCCCTCTGTCTGTCTGTCATAATGTTTTTGCAGTTATTGTTGTTGTTGTGCAACAACTTTATGAAAAATCTTATGCAATAATACAAAACACACAACACAAACCACACAATGAAATGCTATTCAAGTGGACTTTGTGTGGTGCTAGTAAGTGTTGGTGCTCCTGAACGAAAATGAGTCCCTCACCCTCCACACACACACACACACACTGCACCCCCTTATCACTCCCCCTTCCAAAGCACAGACATACTTTTACCATTCTACTATATTCTACTTGACTCATAAATAAAATATTCTTCATATTTGTTTTTCTTTCATTCCCTGGAGTAGATTTTATAGATTATTTTATTCTTAACAGATTCATTAAACGAACCTAAAAAAAAAATGTATAAACGATTCAATTAAATTTTGAAAAAAATTATTTAGTTTCCATCAATACTTCAAAATTATATTGTGCCATCAAATCTACCGTGGACTAGGATTGGGGCTCTTTTTATAGAGGAGGAGAGAGGTTCGTTACTGGAACCTTTTGTCTTTTTGATACTTTTGAAATAATCATTTCATCTAATATTTTCATATGCAATCGCATTGATAAACATCCTTTTTTTTTAGTCTCGTAGAAAAGATGTTTTTTTTTTTTTTCAATTTATATGTCGAATGGAAATAGTTTATGGACGATCAAATAAAGGCATGCCTTTTGCAAAATCGTTCGAAAATGGACCAAGTAAAAGCCTTGCAAAGTTATTTTGTTTTTTAAAAGAGGGAAATCAAAAGATTTCATGTTGTATTATAGTTGACTATAAAGCTTTGTTTATTTAATATTATCGTAAAAACGTATGATTAATATCACTCATACGACATGTTACCGTAAATTAATGAACTATCGTTTTTTATAAAAAAAAGGCTGTCTGCTTAAGAGCTTAAAACTAATTTTTGCTCCTTATTTCAGTGTCTTTCAGTAAAAGAAATGACAGTTTATTACAGTTTTGACCAACGCAGCGTATGAGTAATATCTGGGCAGGGGAAACACAAAATGTGTCAAAGTGTTTGTGTTATTTAGATCAATTTCTGGTTTTGATTAGGTTCTATAAAAGAAGAGCGAACTCTACATTGCATAAATGATTTCTATTTTTTTATTTCAGTTGAAAAACTAAATTTTTCTTACTCTTTTCGTAATGAAATAGACAATTGGCCTTTTCGTTAGATCTGTCTTCCTTTTTTTTTTTTTGCTTTTCTCGTTTTTTTTCTCTATCTCATTTTATGTGCCAAAATCTGGAAAAGTTTCCGCTTTTCACGTTCAACGACGACGATCGCCGTCATCATCATCATCAACCAACAACCATCATTGTTTTCCTTGTTTTGTCTCGGCTTCCATTTGCGCAACATTTTGCGGTGGAGGTGCAGGATTGGTGGGCGTGCGCGGTGGCTGGGTTGGTGGCATGGCATTCATATGATTTGCAAAATTTCCATTTGCCGCTGCATGCATTGCATTCGAGGTTACGTAACCAGAAAAAAAGAGAGAGAAAACAAAAAAAAAAATGTTAATGCCACATAATCATGGCTGAAGTTGCAACAAGCCTCGGCCGCAATGGGAAATGGGGAAATGTTGATGACTGTGGGCAGAGAGGATGGAACGGGGAGCAGCGACAGCGGCGGCACGCTATGTTGCAGCCGACGATCATCACAGGCGCAGCTAGTTTTTCCTGCCACTTTCTCTCTCTGTGCCGTTTGCCATTGCTGGCACAATGATGAAGTAATCGGCCAACCCGGTGGTGCACCTCGGCAACTCGCCTCCGTGTCTCTTCTCTTGTCTCTCCTTATACCCGCCTCGTCTACCTCATTCTTCGTTTTCTTCTTCTTTTTCAACGTTGTAAGTTGATCGTCGTCGAGTGACTTAATTTTTTATCTTCTATCTCTCCATCCTCCTCTCACCCTCACTCCCATCTCTCTCTCTCTCTCTCTCTCTCTCTCTCCCTCTGTCTCTTTCTGCCCATTTTCGCTTTCATGGAAAACTTGTTTCAGTTTTCCTTTCATGCCAAATGTGATTGCTGCCTTGCAGTGTTTTTTTTTTTCTTTTGTTTAGCCTATCTTTGCCAATTGGAAAAGCAAAGGAAAATAAAAAACCGGGACTTACAAGTTTCAAGTCGGAACTGATTTAACCTGAACTGAAAATTGGCCAAGCCCTAGACCTCCGTTTAAGTTAAGCAATATTTTTTTAGGAATCCTTTTAAAGTAAATTATTATTAGGAGCATAACTTTTTAAGTCAGCTTGGATTCTCCACATTATTCTTTTATATGGTGGCAATATCTAAATTACAATAGAAAATATAAAATATTAATATGGTTTTAAATAAATATCTTAAAGACAAAATAACAGATTTAACGTCCAAATTAAACTCAGTCCTTTTATTGAAAACTCCGATGCGAAAAGCTTTGGTTTTTTAGGAAATATCGGCAGAAAGATAATCGATATTATTTGGCTTACAATGTTTTATTCCAGTTGTTTCTTTTATGTAAATAAAAACGAATGTTTTTTATGAAGAGGATTGATCCACATATATACATACATACAGATGAGATTAGTAACGATTGAAAATTGTCGGTAATGGAAAACACGAAACGGCTCATCCAGTATGTACATATATGCAAGTTTGTTCTACTCTTAATTAAAATGGCAATGTTTAATTATACTTAAATAAATTGAGACCTGCGTTGATCAACCAAATTAAGCTAGAATTAACAAGTCCTTTTATAAAGCAAAAGCTTATGAATCAATGCGAATTGGTTTAAAATTTTCAAATAGAAACTTTTTCTACGACTATTGTCTGAGGATCTTTAATCAAATGCCTAAAGTCAACTGTAGTTGTTCTTCCCATTTTTCCCCTCTCTCCTATTTTGATGGTTCCACTTTCAATCCACTGATCATTTAATGGTGGCGGCATCTCAAGCGACAATTGATGCCAAACCTCCCAATTCCCGTTTGAAATTGTTCATTGTTGCACTTCCTGCTTTGTTGTTGATTTGAAATTGATCATGCCATGCAACAGCTATCCCATCTATCTTACCCCTCCCCACCTCACACACAGCACTCCTCGACCCACCCGCCAGAGTGCGCCCGCCCGCCTACCTGCCTACCTGCCTGCCTGCCTGCCCGTCATCCCCTAATGGCAACATTGCCTGCTAACACCATTTTCCATTTACCATTTACCATTTTGCTGCATTTGTTACGTGAAAAAAACGAAAGTAAAACTTTGCAATTTCTTGTTTTAGTTGTTGTTGTTGTTTTTTTTGTGGTGCTTTTTTTTTTTTTTTTTGCGCCGATGACGACGATGACGATGACTTTGGTGCAACGTTTATTGCAATTGTTGTTGCTGCTGTCGTTGCTGTTGTTGTTGCCGCCGGTTGCCAGTTGTATTGGCATTGTTAGTTTTCATTTTCACATGGCAGCAACAAAAAACAAAACAAAACAACAAAAACTGCAAAAACTAACATACAAATCGGGTAGTACAATTCGATTGTGAAAGTTGGTGAATTCGATAGAGAAAATATAAAATCCATTCATGTCGAATTAGTTCTATATCTTTCCACGGAACTAAACAGAAAAAGTTAGCTCTATTTGAAAGATTCTAAGATTCTAAGATTATGTTAAATTGTAACAGATTTTATCTGTCTCTCTCCCTCTCTCTCTCTCAGTCTCGGTCAAGAAATAATGAAGTATTCATTCTATGGGCAGCCTTTGTTCTCTCTGCTATCAGCTGTTCATGTTAGGGTATCCAAAGTTTCGTTTTAAGATCTTGCATCGGGCATTTTCTTTCGATGGAATCAGTGAATGGGAAAACGGGATTTTCCAGACGAAGACAAACTGGAATGTGGCACAGGCACAGCACCACGACGATGACGACGACGACGACGACGACGACGACTCTCGACGGACTCTCTGTGTTCATGGAGGTAAAGATCGGCGTCGTCGTCGCCGTCGTTGAATTTGGGTTTGGGTTTTCTGTTGGCTGTTTGGTTATGTCATACAAGGAAGCAAAATTTGTGCAGTTTACACCAAACGACGACGGCCAACAGAGTTGGATTCGTGGACGTAACATTGGGAAATCGGTACATTAAGGAGTGAGGTGAAGTGACTTGACTGAGGAGAAGGAGAGAGGGAGTTGTTAGCGTTGAGGAGCGTGTTCGTCCGTCCTGCCCGAATGTCTATGTTGGGGCTAAAAACTGGCTGTCGTCGACTGCATCAACACATCAAACTCGCTCCCCAACCCCTCCCCCCTGCCCACTGTGCTTTACCCCTTCTCCTTGAATCCCATCATCCGCCCCGTTCAGTTACTGGACAAGTTTTCCTTTCATCGAAAAACTTCGTGATGTTGCCGACGTTGTTATTGCTGTTGTTGTTGTTGTTGTTGTTGTTGCTGGAGTTTTCATTTTTCGTTTTCTAGGTTTCCTGCTGCTTTTGGCGTTAGTGGGTAAATGTTACATAATTGCGATCCAAGTCGAGAGTCGAGCCAGTTTTTTGCGCAGTTGTTTCATGCCGTGCCCATGTGCACTAGCCCCCACCTCAACCCACTCTACTCCATTCCACCCCGCAGACGCAGCAACAGCCTCACCTAAGTGAGCATATGCTGTTGCTGTTGCTGTTGCCTTTGCCGTTGCTGGGCCATTGTGTGGCAAAATAATTATTTTATATGCAGTCAATGAACTTTGCCATAAAACTTAAAACAACAACAACAACAAAAACGCCAAAAACAACAACAAAGAAATAGAAATATTAGGCAAGAGGAGGTATTTATAACTGTGAAGCAAAAAGTCCTAGATAGAAAAGCGGGGGGGCGAGAGCTAGAAGAGCAAAAGAAGTTTTCAAACGAGAATTCACTTGGAAGCCATACTTTTTGGTCATTACTCAAAGTTGGCTTTGGCTTTGACCAGATACAACTCACACATACACACACACACACATACACACACCCAGCCCTACCCTACCCTGTTCCCTGCCCTCCTCGGATAATGGGCAAAAAAGCAATTAAAATGTCAAAAGCGTGCACAAAAGGAGAAAGTGAAAAAAAGTGCAAATTTTGCGCTGAACGCAAACATTTTTTTTTTTGGTTCGTTTTTTTTTGGTTTTTTTTGTTGTTGTTGTAATTTATTTTATTTCTGTCTTTGTTATTTGCACTTTAACAATTACATTGGCACTCGACCCTGGAGCTGAGATGAGGATGAAAAAGTCTTATTCCCAGCCGGAATCGAGTAATGGTAGTGAGGCAAAAGACTCAGAATATGTTACTATATTTCTAACCAATCATGGTGTGTCTGTGTGAGCCACCAACACAAACAAGCACACATAACACTAACAACAACAACAACAATAGTTATAGCAACAATAATAATAATTATAATAAACATTTGAACAACTTTCACTTGGCGCTTGAATTCAACGCACGACAAATTCAAACCAAAACGACAACGATCAAAGTCTTTTTGAGTGTGTATGTGTGTGTTGTGTGTGTGTGTGTGTGTGAATCAATGAGTGTTTGAAGTGAGTGCAATTCGAGTGTGGGTGTTTTAGGCCGATTTGCAGACAGTACACGCCCCCGCTCACCTACCTCGCTATAAAAACAAAAAAAAAAAAACAATAACAAAACGAACAGACAAACTTTGAAAAAGTCACAACACACAAAATTCGCCTATGCAAAACGCACAACAAAACAAAAACGTGAATGGTTTGTATACGAATGTGAACTGAATGAAATGAGTCTCAGCTCAATGATGGAGGGCAGCCAAAATTTATCTAACTAAGGATACGATTTTTGGTACCTACAATTTCATGAGAGTTGATCTTGACAAATACAGTGAGAACTTAATACAAATGGCAGCCAACTGCCTATAAGAGATGATAAACAATAAGTTAAATAAAGAAAGAAAGTCATGAAGTTAAACCTTTTTTGCCCACTCGACTTGGTAGAGTCATCTAACCGGTCTTTACCTCATCCTTGTTTTTCATCCATATCGCCTCAGGCTCATCAAGACTTCCGCATTTGCGAGAGACTAACAGGAAACTCTGTATTCCCACTTTTCTCTAGTTTTTTTTTATCGAATGTTAATGCGAACGCCTGTTGCAAACGTGACCAACTCTTGACGCAAATTTCGGAGGGGGCGGTGCTGGCTGATGTGTGAAGGATTGATGAAGCGACGTTGTTGTCAATGCCATTTGCCTGGTTTGACACACTTACAACACGAATTTTCATACTTAAATGTAGTTCAACTCTGTAGCTGTGACTACTTATATGAATGACGGAATATCCAGGGTCGGATCTACATTTAAAACGGGGGCCAAAATCGCCCAAATGGGTAAATACTTCTTTCCATCAGTTTGTCATCTATGACTAACAACAATTGTACTAAAGGTTTGTCACATAATTCTTCTGGTCTATCGGCATTGCCATTCGGCCCAGTAAATTCCCATTTATTTTTATATGAATATACATATGTACATATATATATATATATTTATATATATATATAGATTGTAGATAGAGGGAAGGGAAGTGTAGGGACCTGTCATCCACATGCAACGTGCAAGTCGCAACATTAACATTGTTGTCCTAGTCCTAGCCATAGCCTTGGACTCACCATGGTGCTGGGGCTCTGGTACGTTGAACTTTCGTTTTGTGTTGCCTTGGAAATGGCTGCACGGTAGAAGAAGGTGGCAGAGTGGCCATTAGGAAGGAGGAAGGAGGGCGAAAGGAAGGACTGTTGGCTCCTGCGCAGTAGCTGCTCACATATTCGAAAATATATGTGGACAATGTTTGGCTTCGTGGGTTAGGTCAGTGCTGCGAGCAGCGCGCAAAAGCTTTCATCCAATTTGCAGACACTGCAAATACCATTTCCCATTTTCCAACCATCCCCGTCGTTCCCCCTTTGTCGTCTTCTGCTCATTCGATTCTTCAGCTCCTGCTGTTGTTGCAGTTGCTGCTGCTGCTGCTGCTGCTGCGTGCCTTTTTTTTCGGCCGTTTTGTATGTTTTGTTTGTTTGTTTGGCGCCCAAGTGCAAGTTCAATCTATAAATTTCAACGGATTCTGTGCACGGCCCCGACCCCGACAACAACTCGGCAGTCTCGCCATCTCACCCTGGGCCCTGGATGAAGAGCAGCAGCAGCCATTGTTCTCTCTCTTTCTCTCTCTCTCTCTGTCCCTTTCTCCTATGTATTTACCCTGTGTCCTTGCCAAAATGCAAAGTTCATATATCGCATACAGTTTATGTGTGTGCGTGTGTGTGTGTGTGTGTGTGCTTTGTCCCCACTAAACTAAATCTAATCAAGCTCTTACATATTGCCTTACAACTATTTGAATCTAATAGCATATTGAATTTGTTGTACATGATGGGCGAGTAATTCAATTAGTGTGCCCGTATTGCTGGCGACTCAACGCAATGATCATTATCGGAATGGATTAACTTATCCAGTTTCAATCAAATGCTAATTATTTATGTTTATCAAAGTGAATCTTTGAGATAATTGTAATGTCGTAATTTTAATTTGCAAAATCTCTGGTAATTTTTGTGTGGAATCTTATCTACTTCGAATAGGCTGAAACAAAATCATCATCAAATATATTTTCTTTATGATCCTTGAGCCTTCAGCTCTCAAACATAAATTGCATATATGTATGTAGATCTAGATCTAGTTTGGGGTTTCCAATCATTTCCAATAGCCGACTAAACCCAATAACTTAACTTACTTCAAACAGGAAAACAAAACCTTTTTGAATTTTGTAAAATTTGCCACTGATCCGAGTGTGTAGGGTGTGCGATGCAATGACCCCATTTTTTGGAGCCAAAGCCAACACCAGTGAAACTTTGCCTTGGTTCAGTCTATCCCCTAAAAACCCATCAGCACAATCCAAATGGCAGACATAGCGTAGCATAGCCCACGCGTCACTGCAAAGTATGTGCCTAGATATGTGTACATATACATATACATTGATATTTATATATAAGAGTAAATATGTATACATAAAAGATCAAGATCAACAATTGAAATTCTTGTTCTTGCCTCAAACCGAAGGGGATTGGTGTGACGATTGATTGCGACTTTTGTTTTCTATTTTTTTTTTTTTTTTTTTTTGTTGTTGCGCCTAGGTCTAGGCCAGAGCCAGACCCAGACCCAGACCCTGGCCATGCCTTTCCATCTTGTTCCCGTCTGTCCAAAACCCGACTCCATTTGTCTGTCTACCTGTCTTGCATTCTTTTCTATGTGGTAAATATCAATTTCCCACCTCTTACCGCTCTTAACGCTTAACTTAGAACAACTCTAGACTATGGCTATGATCGGTCGGTTTGGCTATATCTGTCCCTCTCTCGTATGGATGTTAAGTTCAATGTTGAAATTAGCATAAAATACCGTTAATTGTATTTAGCATTAGTCTCTGTCCGTTCCCCCATCTGGCTAAGCTCCCACACAATTACACAGACCCGCCAATCCGCCAATCCGCCAATCGACCGAACGACCAATCGTCAGACCGGCCGATCAATTGCGTCGTCGTCGTCAATGTGCGATCAGGCAGTGAACACTCGATTAAACTTCTGTTTTTTTTTTCTAATTTTTTTTATTGCGCATTCTTCGTGCATATGTCACACAGCCATCGGCTGACTGCTGGCTGCTGGCTGCTGGCTGCTGGCTGTTGGCGACAGCAGTTATCCTTGAGTATATTGTCGTAGTATGTGGCAATAGTAGTCAGTAGTCAGCTATCTATCCGACATGGCTGCAACAGCAAGATCAATTGCAATTTCTTAGTAAATTGTTAGTGGGTTTTTTATTTTTGTTTTTGTTTTTGTTTTTGTCGTTTTGCCGTTAGAGCGTTAAACAATAATCATAAAATAAATGGCAAATTCTAGTGACCCGAACTGAACGAACATGGACATACCCTGGAAGAGCAGCTAATAATTTAAGTGAAATGAACACAAGGGAAAGTTTCAAAGTAAACTTTAATTTCTATTCTTGCACTTTGTCAACGTTGTATGGGATAGTTTGAATTGGAAAAGAGTTGCAAGTTGGCGATTAATTAGGATCAGTGTAGTTTTAATTTTAGAGCCACTTTTTATAGAATCTCCGATAATGGATATTAACTATTTATCAAGTGGTTAGTATCTATTTCATTTTGCCAGCAATGATAACTATTTATGAAACGGGAAAAGTTTTTGCTGCTTCGCATGATTCTAATTGCATTGATTTTTAACGCAAAGCTGATTGAACTACATCAGACATTGATCGGGATGGGATAGAATAGAGTTGACTTAGTATGGAATAGAATGGATTGGGATGGGATGGGAGATTCTATGACATGCATATGAGGCGGGCGATTGCCTGGCTGAAACTGCGCATTTCCGATTATTTGAAGTGAATCGTTGCTTTAAGTTTAATGTTTGTCATAAAGTAGATAACTGAAAGTTTTATAATTCATTTTGTATAATATATTATTAATTTCTTTTTATTTTAATAAATAAATATTCAAATGCCGCTTCCCTGTGTTTTAGACTTTTGTTTTGTGGCTTTAAGAGCAATACTACGACTTCTTCTCCTATCTAGGAATTAACCATGACCATATGACCATACGATTACGATTAGGAGAAGAAAAAGTAACTAAAAACAAATTGCAGACGGCAGAGGGAGAGAGAGAGGCGAAGAAAGAGTGATGGCAAGGGGCAGGAGAGTGGGAGAAAGAGTAGATGCGAAAGGGGGGGGGGGGGGGGGGGGGGGGGGGGGGGGGGGGGGGGGGGGGGGCAATGAGAGATAGCTAAGCAAATATAAGTAAAATTGTTTGACCCAGATTTCGAGAGGTATATATGTGATTGTTGTTGTTGTTGCCTTTTTTTTTCTTCTTTTTTATCGTTGGAATATATGTATTTTTACCTATATATATAAAAATATATGTTTAATTTCTTTTGCATACCTTTCTTAAGTACATCAGCCAGAGGAATCTGGTTCTTAATCTCCACCGGGATCACCATATGTATCGTCGATCTCTAACGAACACCGTCCATCTTTTTTTGTATTACCTACTACTGTGAAAGGTCCCTTTTAAATGACCAGCATAGGCATGTCCGCCTAATAGAGGGAGTTTTTGAGATATAATTCCTTTCGAAAGTTTTTCCAACCAACAACTAATGATTGAATATAAACATTTTAAAGAGTATTTTTAATTCATCCATGGGCTTAGATCTATTGGTAGAACATGTACACATACACACACACGCGCACACACACAAATACACACCAATATATGTATTTACTAGTAATAGGAAAACGCAAACAAACATAAGGCAACAAAAGTTTTGTTTAAACTTTTTCTTATTTGTTGTTGTAGAAAAGAACTCAAACTCGATGACTACCGATAAGATAAAACACACGCACCAAAAAAACACACAACATACACAAACACACACACACACACACACACACAACATTTATTCTCTTTCTTTCTTTTTGGTTGGTTTTTTTTCTATTTTTTTTCTATTTCGAAACGTCGTCAGCGTTGATGGCGACCTACTTGTTGGATGTGTGGGCGTGGTATGGTCCGTCCAAAGGGGAACTGAGGAAGGTGCCAGAGAGATACGGAAAGTGCCGGGTGGATGTTAGGGGGGAAAAGACACCGACGACGACGACGACGACGACGCCGACGTAGACGACTGCCGAAACAGCCGTGTGCTGGTTTGTTTTTAGTTTTTGTTTTTGTTCTTCATTGTTAAAAACACGAAAAAATACGAAAATGAACACACAAAAAAAATAAATGATTGTAAACAAAAATAAACCTTCAACTTGATACGCGTCCAGGGATGTGTTGAAGGTGTCGCCCCAATCGACAAAGATAGAGAGAGATAGAGAGAGAGAGAGAGAGTAAGCGAACAAGAGCAAGAGAGGGAGCTGGCTGACTGATAAAGAGGAGGCGGATGGTGGGGTGAGGCATTATATGCCTTGCCTCACATTGATCTTTCTTTCAATATTTTCATACCTTTCGGTAATTAGAGAGGGGAAACGATCAGCAGTTGGGGGGGGGGGGGCATCTCAAGAGGTGTGTGTGTGTGCGTTCGTGTATGTCAGATATAGGTCACCAGCAAACATAAATAGTGCTCCACATGTGGTCATGTGGTGATCACCTAGACAACAGTTTTCTAACTAAAATTCTTGCATCACAATTCAACAGCTAAGCGATCCGTTTAGAATAACTTCCATTATACATATGTACATTCTACTAGACAAATTTGTTTGTTAGTTGTTGTTAGTTAGCTGTGTTAAATCTTGCGGGAATAACCGAAATGTTTTAATGCAAACGGAAACAGCTTTGACCTAAACGCCTGAAAGTTTTAACATTTATAAGAAAATAATTGTTACAAAACAAATTTAAAGTTTATCTTCTGCTAGGTTAGATCTTTTAGTTTATTCAACTGTCTTTCGGGGGCTGGTTTTGGCGCTAACAATATAGACCTAAATGTTGACCAATTGCCTAGTTTTGTGGCTGCTGAAGGATTATTGAAAATCGTTATTTTTATTTCTTATAATCTTATCCCATAGCCTATAAATTTGTTTTTCTTCTTTTTTGTGTTTGTCTTCGCCTATTTTCCAAAGAACTGCTCCATTTATTGTTTCTATTTTCTATTGTATTTCCCACACCCACATCAATTTTCAAGTTCTTGGCCCAGCGCCCAGCAATAACTGTCAGAGAGGGCCAGGCATCGGATGATGATGTGTGCTCCATTGATGGTTGCTGCTGCCTTTTGCTTCAAATCGATCTCTGGTCATGCCAGCAATAGTTGTTGCTGCCGTTGCTGTCACTTTACTGTCGACGCAACTGTCAGAATTGACCTAAAAAGAAAATACTACTGCAGAACCAAAAACCGAATAGAACGATTGAGAATTTGAAACAAGACAAAAAAAAAAAAAAAAAAAACAGAGCAGAACAGAACTGAAATGAAAAGCGCAGCAAGCAAGCAACGCGAGG
The DNA here is from genome assembly GCA_024703675.1 of Drosophila nebulosa. NCBI lineage: Eukaryota > Metazoa > Arthropoda > Insecta > Diptera > Drosophilidae > Drosophila > Drosophila nebulosa. The sequence continues at coordinate 18,401,662 of JANFPS010000003.1, forward strand.
AAGTACACGGGGTAATATGATAGCCCCTCATCAGAACATATTGCGCGCTCGCTCTATCTATCTCTTACTCTCCCTCTGTGCTCTTTCGACACTCCTCCAGAAATCTGAGATAACGGTATAAGTAGTATATGGAACACTTGACCAACAACAACAACAACAACAACAACTGCAACCTCAACACTGAAATATGTGTGTATTCACCCAAATTCATTAACCAGCAACAATAACAAACAGAAATTACCTTTGCCCGAATCAAATATCAGTAATCTCTAGATAATTGTCTTTCCCATAACAGTTGTCATATATGTATATACATATTTTAAAAAATTTGATCCTCATTTCAAGTGTTTATGATTTATCTATGGTTCAACTGACAGATGTATTTTATGCTATGAAAAAAACGTTTCTAACTCTTATACTTGATTAGCCGCGTAGATATATTATGAGATTTGGTATATAAGCTTGGGCCATTGGTAAATTAAGTCTTGAGCCACTATATTTTACTAGGACTAATTGTTCGAAATCAGCCAAAAAAAAAAAAAATACCTTTCTGCTTGTTTCTGTATGTCAATCTCCTTTGGTCAATGTAGAGATCAAATAAAAACAACTTTTCGATATACATTGTACTTATATGTACATATAACCTTGATATTTAAATGATTATATTATGTGGAATCAGTAAAACATTATCATTAAGAATTTACTAACCTTGATTCCCAATCTTTCTAAATTGTCTACTTGCAGTTCTTAGAGGGAATGACGCAGGCATTTCTTTTGCAGCGTTGGACTTTTGTTTTATAAGGTAAGGTGTGATTCTGCAGCTAACTAAAAGATCAAACATATTATAATATATATATATATATATATATAGTCACTAAGATTCGATCTACCAACTATAATGCCAAAAGAATTATATGTGGTCAAAGTTCATTTAAATATTCCCATGTTCTTCAATATATTTATATATATATTTGTATCTTTATATATGTACATATATATACATATGTAGGTAGGTAGGTATAGGTATAGGTACTACTTATATGTGACCCAGAAATATTATGCGAGAGCTCACCAAAAAAAAAACAAAAAAATGAAAATGAAACAGAAACAAGAAAAACAAAAACAAAAGTGTCAGCATTTTGCACTCTACTAACAAATGAGAGAAAAAGAGAGAGAGAGAGAGAGAAAGAGAGACAGCGAAAGAGACGGACATCAAACGACAGAGAGAGCAAGAAAGAATGACACTTCTCAACCCACTTCTCCACTTGACATTCGCCAATAAACTGAAAATTTGTTTAACCAAAATACAACAATTTGTTGTTTTATCTTATTGTTTTTTTCTTGTTTGCTGTTGTTGTTGTTGTTGTTTATGCTCTTTACTTTTTGAAGTTAACCCAAAAAAAAAGCAACAACACACACTTGCCACACACACACACAAAGTGCCGTTAACTTTGCTCTCAATCATTTTTCTACCACATTCTACAAAATGCAATGCACTACCTTTAGCGCCTTCCCCCTCCCGGTGCCACACCCCGCGTACGCCGCAGAAAGGCCTCCTCCTGCTTCTCCTTCTCCTTTTGCATACTCTTTTACTCGTCTGTTGCAATGGTGGCGTATACGTAATCTTGTTGTTTGTTTGTTTGGTTGCTGCTGCTGCTGCTGTTGTTGTTATTGTTGTTGTTGTTGTTGCTGTTGAGCTTATTGGTTGGGTTTGTTGTTATTGTTGGTTTTTATGCAAATGGCGTTCAAGGATTTTTGTGTGAAAGTTGTTGAACCTCATGACTGGCAATTAGAGTGCAACTTACATACGTTTCTATGACTCTCTGTCTATATGTGTGTGTGTGTGTATGTGTGTGTGTAGATATACATATATATGTATATGTATGCAATATCAATATGATTAGTTTTCAGATAAGAATAAGAGTAAAATAATGCTTTAACATCTAACTGCGATCATACGAAGAAAGTTTATTCAAATGACAATTGATAATTTTTATTTTAGAAGGCAATATTTTGAAACACGTTGCGAATTGCTAGAAAAAATTGATTTAACAACAATTGATAAAAAATTTATGTGGGAATCTAAGCAAAGTTTGTAAAACCTATTGGTAGAGGGACTCATATTTAATACCTTACTATGCGCTTTTAAAAATTTATATTTCCCTAAAAGTTTTGAATATTATTGGATATATATGTATATTCCTGTTTAGCATAAGTTCTATAAAGGTTTATTTTTTGGTATCCTATGGCAACAATTGAATTGCAACTTCTGGGTATAGAAAGTGCATGTTAACAGAGAATGCACGCACACTAATGTATATACAATGTACATACACACACACACACATACATATGTATGTATATATATATATATGCATTTCCAATATCAGCCAAGGATATTTGACTGCACTAAGTCCACATGACCTTCTAAAGTTGGTTGACTCTCGATGCCCCGTCAGAGGCCTGCAAAGCTAACAGCGGTTGAAGATGGGTGGCAGAAGAGAGGCATGGGGCGGGGTAATAGTGAGAAAGAGGAGGTGCAGCACATTTACACTTACATATACATATATGTTTGTATATCTATGTGTGCAATTTTTTTTTTTTTCTGATTAAGCAATCCAAACTGCAAAAATTGAGCTATGATGCAAGCAGCATTTGAGAGAGCATTAGACACAGAAAGAGAGAGAGAGAGAGAGAGAGAGAAAGAGAGACAGCGTCAGAGACAGAGACAGAGAGAGAGGGAGAGCGAGCTTTGTAACCATGTGCCAGTGGCTGGCGGCTGATTGCACTTGATACCCAGTTTAGAAGCCATTCCGGCCAAGAGCAACTGCCACTGCAACTGAAATGGCAGTTAAGCTTTCAAATGCAGCCAGGAAAAGCCAACGAATGTTGTGCTCTTGTGCAGCAATTGTTGCTGTTGCTGTTGCTGCTGCTGCTGCCACTACTCTCTTGTTTTCGATTTCGTTTTCTGTTTCTGTTTCTGTGTCGTCGTCGTTGCTGTTGTTAAAGTCGTTGTCGTTGTCGTCGTCGTCGTCGTTGTCGCTGCCAAACGCCATCGTCGCCATCGTCGCCATCGTCGTCGTTGTCGTCTGTTGAGGCTGTTTGACAATTTCGCTGTTTGGGGGCAGCCAGTTGCACATTTCCGTTATATCCGCCAAACACGGCCGTGCAGTGAGCGAGTTAGCTCGACAAAAACAAAACCACTATAAGACACTGAAATCGAAAAGAATTGCAAATTGCTTATAATTTGTCTAACATTGCGTATGAGTAATCAATTTGTATTCAATTCATAAGAAGTGCAATTGCAACTTTTTGCATTAAAGCCACAAGTGCAACAGCAACAACAACATCAGCAGCAGCAACAGCACCAGCAGCAACAGCAGCAGCAGCAGCAGCAACTCCAACATCAGCAGCAGCAGCAGCAGCAGCTGAGACGTTGACGTTGGCGTTTTTGAGTGTGTGTTTCTTTTTTTTTTTTGGTTTTTTTTTCGGGGTTTTGAACGTTGGCTCTGACTTTGGCTTCAGTTTTGTTTTGGCTTCAAGAGTCTCTCTTTTGGTAGCAGAAATGTTGTTTAACGCGCGCGCAAATAAACCAAAAAACCAGCAAGAAAATTTTTAAAAATTTATTTTTAAATAACTATTTGAACAAAAAAAAAAAAAAAACCCAAAAAAGGATTTTAAGATCGATTTGTTTTGTTGTTGTTTTTTTCCTGTTCTTTATAAATTGGTGCCGAGACCGAGAAAATTCTTTAATATGATAAAGTGAAGTTCAGAAGGAAGTGCCAGAGCAGATGAAGTGAGTGTACGTGCATGTGTTATGTGTGTGTGTGTGTGGCGTCCAAAAGGATTTGGAATAACAGAATAACGGCAAACAAAATTCAAATCACAAGAAATTGCATAAGAAACATAAAAACAGAAGGAGCCTACCCCAGATAAATCCCAGAGCCATGCCTGGCCCGGCTTTGTGGTCCGGTGAGTAGTCCAAAACAAGCCCAGAATTTGGTCTTAGCCTCTCTATCACTCGTTTATCGCCTTCTCTTCTTCTCCTTTATCTCGACCTTTTCCTCTATCTCGCTCCCTCTCTCTCTCTCTCTCTCTCGCAATATGTCTAGATCCATTGATTTTTCATTTCTCTCTTTCTTTTCCTCTGTCTCTCTCTCTCTCTCTCTGTCTCTCTCCCTCTACCTCCATCTCAATCTCCCACCCGCTCTCGCTTTTGACTCGGCAAAGACTCTCTGGACCCGCTCGCTCGTTTGGATCGTTTGATCACTGTTCACCTTGCTCTCTTGATTACGCTCAAAACTGCAAGTTGCATATTTCCGCATTGCCATCTCTTTCATTTCAAAGTGTGCAAGAACAAGCAAAAGCATGCAGAAGCAGCAGCAACAACAAGAAACTTTCACTTTAGCTCGAAGAAAGAGCAAAGCGCCAGAGAAAGACTAAGTGAGAGAGTGAGACCGAAAAAAGAGAGCAAAAGAGAGAGAGAGAGAGAGAGAGAGAGAGAGAGAGAGAGCGAGAGTGAGTAAGTGTGCAAATTCAAGACAAGCTTCCTGACATTACCAACTTACAACCAGACTTGAATTGCAAATTGTTGTTGTTGTTGTTGTTGCTGGTGTCTTACTGGGCAACCCCGAGTTTTTGCTGTTATTGTTGTTGCTACTCATTATAAAGTCGTAAGCCATTTTCATTGTGTGTGTGTGTGTGTGTGTGTGTTTGTGTGTATGGCAAAATGTCAGTGAGCAATAAGGAAATGAAATGTGCGCATTATTGGATCTGCTGTAGTTGGTTTTTGCTGTTGTTGTCGTGTTAGAGCTGTGTGATTTGAAATCGAAAGTGCTTTCCCACACACACACACACACACACACACACACATAATCTAGTAAACTGGTCAACAAGCGAAATGTTTTAAAGGGTGCGAGTGTGTTATACGGTTTTTATGACAAAAAATCAAACCATCATATAGGACCGACTTCTTTAAACCCGTCAAAACGCATTTTTAAACCCAATTTTACTTCCAGGCCAAAGTTAAAAAACAAGAATTGGAAGTTAAATTAGGTACAATTTATATAAGAAACCCCCAATTCCGAAAATCCCCAGTGATTACTTAATAAGTACGACCATAGATATTCACCAGAAGAAGTTAAGCTGCTAAACCTAATCCAGCAATCAATTTTATGAGAGACAAAATGCTTCTTTTTAACTTTGAGCGTACAAATATTGTTATAATTTTCCCCTAAACAAATTTCAGAATTCTGGCTTTCAAAAATTGTCCACCAAATCACTTATTAATTACTTAGTTTTATTATTTTACATATATTTAATTCATCAATTTACCTGTTAAATTTAAAAGTTTCATACTTAAAACTTTTTTTTATAAATGTTTCTGAATGCAAAAAGTGATTGATTCGGGTAGATAATGTTAAAATTTTTTGGTGCAACCTGGCCTACATAACTTTTTTATCCTATGTTGTTAAATTTTTTGCAAATTCAATCCGGGATTTAATTTCCTCTCACGACGACACCCTAATATACATATGTAGATCGTAAATTGTCATATACATATGCATTTAGTTACTTAAACATTATACATATGTGTGTATGTATGTACATAAATATGTAGATATACACATTAGGATGGGTCAATTTGTGTGGGGCAAAAAAAAAATTAGTAAGCGGTAACCAGAATCGAAACCGTCAATGAATTTTAGCAAACATTCACCATGAAACCTTTGCAGACAAACCAAATTCCTAGCCCCTACGAAAAACATTTCATCATTATACATATGTATGTACATATGTACAAATAAGCCACTTATTAGATCTTCACTTAGATATTGGAATTTCACTTACCTTGCCTTTCGTTTTGATATTCTTTTATTCATTCATCTATGTCCAGGGCTACACACTGACACTAAACACAAAACAAAAACAAGAAAAAACAACACCAAAAAAAAGTAAGGCCTTCTCTTTCTCTCTTTTCTTTGACTTAGGCGGCTGCGCCGTCGCCTTTGGATCTGACTTTTTTGAAAACTTATAGAAAAAACATAACGAATAACACTCGCGCACTTACACTTCGATTTTCTTTGTGTTTTTTCAAGAATTTTCACCTATCTGTAACTTTAATAGGCAAATTAAATAAAACAAAAACACAATTCACGAGCGAAAGCACGCGACGAAAAAATAAAACTAACAGAGTTGCCAGATGGCGAAAATCATTTCGCGTTAGTGAATTATGCAGGACTTGGCAAAATTAAATACCGCTACATTGACAAAGTTAGCTTCAAATAATCCCAAAAACCGCCAAATTTTAAATTTTCAAATTGAATTGGGACGAAAGGTTTTAAGGTGAAATTTGTTTAGAATTTGTGGTGGACTCCGATTTTGGTGGACCCCTTATGCATTCAAAAATATTAACCAGCCCTTTATATGTATATACATATGTTTATTTTATAAAATTTTTGAAGCAATCGCAATGATTTTAGTTAGTTTTTCTTTAATGCTTAAACTTTCTTATGTGGCAGGAGTTTTTTTTTACTAAAGTTTAATAATATTGTTTATTACCCCATTGCAATTCATTAACAGCGCCTTCTTAGGTTGTATGTTGTTGTTGTCATCATCATCGCACGGTTGTCGCTGGTGCGCTCCACTTGCTGTTGCGCAATTCGGCGTCCATTCATTGTCCATTCACTGGTTGCTCTATTTAACTCTGAGATTAACTTTTACCTTTCAACATTTTTAGACGCAACAGCAACAATAAATACTATAGCACTACCGTTAAGCGGCGGCGCCACCTACCCCCCTACGCGCCCCCACTCCAGAAATCACCCACACACGACCACACACACACGCTCAAACGAAATTCACTGATCCCAGAGAATGATCTAAGCTTCATTTCTACCAAGAGAGTAAATGCTTCCTGCTAGTCTCTCTCTCTCTCTCTCTCTCTCTCGCCCTCTAACTGCCATTCTCTTGTGTCTTTAAAGCTCTCAAAGCTCTCTCTCTCTCTCCCTCTCTTTATCTGTAATGTGGCAGCTGCAACAATGTTGGCACAGTTTTTCATGTTTCTTGTTAGGTTCATCAGGTTCAATTTGGCTGTATAAAGTGGGGGAAAGAAATTTCCGTGTAGGAAGTTAAAATGTGGAAATGTTTCAGGTACCAATCGGTGGCCATCCAACCGACCAACCTCCCAACCCAACAGCACCCAAGAATACCCACTAATACACACACACATATGTACATACATACATATGTACACATAGCCGGTCAACGTCCAATTTAGATGTAAATTCTAATTTGAATGTAGAGCGTTATAGTGGGTGGCATTTAGCGGGGGTAAGAGTGGGCAGAGGTAAAAGTTTAGTTGGAGATAGAATTGTTGTTTTTTTTTTTTTTGCAGTTGCAATGAACTCTAAGTGGGTAGGTGGCCGGGTGACGGGTGGGGGTGGGGGTGGAAAGTGTTGAGAGAGTGGCAGGCTCTTCGTTGCACTAGCCGAAACGTTTAACGAACTCTCAGCGAAACGAATGCGCCTCGCTGCTGTTGCTGTTGCTTTTGCAGCTGCTGCCCCAAAAGCATAACTATGACGTCGACGTTACTTTGCCTCTATGCTTGGCGCTCTCTAGCGCTCTATCTCTCTTTCTCTCTCGCTCTTTCTCTCTCTCTCTCTCTCTCTTTCTGTCTCTTACTCTGTGCATGTGTTGGTGTTGACGTGCGCTTTTGTTGTGTTTTGTGTGTGTTGTGTGCTTTTTTTTTGTACTTTTTGTCTATTGGTTTTCATTTTCATTTGCAGTCGACGCAAGCGGCACTGCCTAATGTCTGATCGTTGGCAGCAAACAGCAGGCACTAGCAGCGACGTCAACGTCGACGACGACGATGTCGACGATGACGATGACGAGCGACCAAGCGACCGACCGACCGACTATAGACTTCGTTTGAAATAGTTGCGCGCTAGTTTTGGTTAGGAAAGCGGCAAAGGTTGGGTGGGGGGGAACGGAGATGCAGACCCTCTATATCGTCTACGCCTGCGCTGACTTCGGCTAGCAGCGGCAGCAATAGCAATAGCAACAGCAACAGCAACAGCAGGCAGGCAGCAGTCGCAGCGACAGCAGGCGGCAGCAGCAGCGTTTTGTGGCTGCTGCTTTCTTTCGCTCGCTTACTCCTTTCATTTCACTTTATTTCGTTCGCATGTACGCACGTTTACCGCGGAGCAGCAGCAGCAGCAGCAGCAACAACATCATCATCACAAACAACAAACAACACTCGCAACAACTCCAAAACAAACACCAAACACCAAACAACAAACAAACAAACAAACAAACAACCAGCAAATAACCAACCAACAATCAGCAACCTAAACGTTCTTTAAGGTCTTGTCTGTTGTGTTGTGATGTTGCTGCCGTGTTGATGTTGTTGCCGTTGTCGTTGTCTCGTTGCCGTTGTCGCTGCCGTTGCCGTTGCGGTTGTCATCGTACGACATTGTCACTGTTATACGGAAGACGAGACTTTTAAAAAAACAAACGGACGGGTTTTTGTTTTGTTTTGTTTTTTTTTTATGGTTGTTGATTTGATTTGTTTTGTTCTTGTTTTTTTTTTTTAAACGGCAACGGTTACCGGTCAATAATAAAATATATATATATAAAGTTAGAAATATATATTTATCAAAAATCAATATATATGTACAACTTCGGTATCGGTAACGGTTTTGAGAGATCATTGGCTTCTCTCTATATCTCTTTATATCTCTCTCTCTCTCTCTCTCTCTCACTCTTTATATACTACACCTACATATAAATTTTTTTTGTTTGTTGGTTTGTTCTATCAAGTGTGATATGTGCCGCCCTTTATAAGTCCCTCTGCTGAAGACCCCCGTCTCCCCTTTCATCGTCTCAAAAATCATCATTCAGTCAAACACTTAACATTTTACATACTACAACAACAACAACAACAACAACAACAACTTTAACTGCCGAAATCATCATCCAATCGAATGAGTCAAAGTGCATCAAAAGAGTGTTGACTGTCATAATAACTGTGTTTTGGTTCATACCTTCTTTCCTTTTGTTTGTTGTTTTTTTTTTTTTTTGCATTTGCATTGGCAATTTGGAGGCACTAACTGAGCAAAAAGTGTAGCAAAAGGATCACATTATTTTTTTTTCACAGTGTTATGAGCGAAAAAGGTTCTCATATAAAATTTTAATTGTGTTCAAGTGGAATGAAAAATTAAAAAAGGAAAACAAAAAAAAAAAATAAAAATAAAAGAAAACATAAAACAAGAAGCAAGAAAATAAGCAAAACGAAATCGGGTTAATGAAAGTAATGAATAAAAATAATGTATAATTCGCTTAGACTTTTGCTAGCCATGGCTAGAGCAATATTTATGCCCACCTAGAAGAACAATTTGGGGGGGGGATCAGTGTATCAGGAGCAACTAAAGTAAAAATACAAATTGAAGGCAAGCAACAAATGAATGTCAATCAGCAGGCGAATAATGCAGCTGCTTTTGCTGGCGTTAGTTCAGAGGTAACAACAGCAGCAATAACAATAACAACAACAACAACAACAACAACAACAACAACAATAGCAGCATCAGTAACAACAGCAACAGCTGATCAGGTGGCAATGGTCAAGCAGAATGGACATGAGGAGCCAAGAAATTTGGCCAATATAAATGGTCATAAGCATCAGCATAACGATAATGAGAATGCTGACAATGATAAGGATGATAGTGATAAGAATGATGATGATGATGCCAACAATAATAAGCATAGCAATAACAACATCAACAATAACAACGCATTGCCAAATGACACTGATGTCAATGATAATAATGACACTGATGCTGTTGCTGATGATGATGATGATGATGATGATGATCATCATCATCATGATGACAATAGTGCCAAGGATTTAGTGGATAATAATGTGAGCAATAAGCTGACCATTATTAAAACTCCGCTGACCAAAACATTGCTTAAGAAGTGCAATAGTAGCAGCAGCAACAATAACAACAACAATGGCAAACACAACAATGGCAACAGCAATGGCAATCTGCCGCACAGCAACAACAGCAACAACTTGCGCAGCTCTGTTGTTGTCGATGTCGATGTCGATGTCACTGCTGACGATGCCGATGAAGATGATGATGATGCTTTGAATTTTGCTTGTGATTCCGGTTTCCATCAAAGCGGAAATAACAATGAACCAGAACAATTTATGAATGATAATCATCATCATCATCATCATTCACATCATCCACACACACATCATCACCAGTCGCAGCAGCAGCAGCATCATCATCACTATCATCATCATCATTACCATCATCATGGGGCAGCAGCCGGAGGAGATAAGCGCACCGAGGAGCACACAAATGATGTAAACACTGCCACTGCCGCTGCAGCAGCCGGTACCATGCTATTATCAACATCATCATCAGCAGCATCAACATCATCATCGACATCAACATCATCATCATCGTCATTATTATTATTATCGTCGTCGTCGTCGCCGCCGTCGTCATCATCGACAACATCATCTGCAACAACATCTTTGACATCATCGCCACCATCCAACGATCTGCAGCAGCAGCAGCAGCAGCAGCAGCAGCAGCAGCAGCAACAACAACCAAATGATTTTCTTATCAAGACGCCAACAACAAGTGTAACTGCAGCAACATGTACACCAGCAACATCGACAACTATAACAACAGGGGCAGCAGCTAATGCATCTTGCAATCAAATCAAATGCAATAAATGCAAATCCCATAATAATAGCAACAACAGCAACAACAACAACAACAACAACAATAATAATAATAATAACAATAATAATAATATACATTACAACAATTATAATAACTTTTATAAGAAAAAATCACGTATGCCGCCCATTTGCCGTTAGTATTGTTAATTTTTTTTTCTCGATTCTTCTTGTATTTCCTTTTTTTCTGCTTACACTTCATAATCATAAAGTATGTCGTCCCTCAACTCCCCTACCCCCCGCCCCCCCTCCACCACTCCCCCTAGACCCAGCCGCAAGCACTTGTAGACAGACAAACACACCGCCCCGTCCACCGCCACCCCTACCACCCCCCTTCAAATCCACTAAAATGTTGCTTTATTTTTTAGCAATTAACAAAAATAAACAAAAAAAAAACAAGTGAAAAGTGAATATTAAAATGTGAACCCATTAAAATTGGAAATGACAACAATAAATTCAAAAATTTTTACACACAATTGGCCAAAATATGCACCAAAAGAAAACAAAAAAAAAAAACCTTTAAAATGAAACATGAATTCTTTCATTAAGACTCCTCTGTTGCTGCTGTCATTTGATGGACGCAGATCTAGATGTTTCTTAAATGACAACAACAACAACAAAAACTAAACACACACAGACACCAAAAAAAAAAAATAAAAATAAAACCACAACAACAATTGGCATACAAAATTTTAATAATCATCAAAAAATAAGTTTATTTTTTGATTTTTTGAAAATTGAGAAAAATCGGCAACCAAAATTATGACATCCATAGGTAACAAAATTTATCATTGAAAATCCATAAAAATTTGTTTTATCGAGAACTAACACACAAGCACACACACACACACACACATACTTACTTCCTATAGTTTATTCATTAACCTTCCCAAAAGAGTTGAAAATCTTTAACAACTTTATATATATCTACAATGAATCAGTTATCGATAAGTTGCATAAAATCATCAATAACACTTTTCAGTGAAAATCAAGAATTAAATAAAAAAATATGCCTATTAGATTCTTTGCCAAAACTATTAAAAGTGTAAATTTTGTTAAAAAAGAAAACCCCTCATAAGATCGATATTACCGATAACAAGACTAAATTCAAAATTCGTTTTTAAATATCGAAAGTAGATTAAGCAAGTTGTTTAGGGTAATTTAATGGGTTTCTTTTAATCTTTAAACTACTCTTCTTGAACGATTTTTAAAAATATTGTAGAAGAAACGAAAGTTGGTTAAAAGGAATTTCCAACTCTTTTTTTATTATCGCCTTTCTTAAACACACTCACACGCACGCACACACTCTTACACCTCACTTCCATTGTTATCTATTCCTAACCTATACCTCTGATTAAGTTAAATAATAAAAACTAACAAATCGATTTTTTAAATATCGAAAGCTTATCGAAATATATCGATTTGAGCTTATGAGTTTGAAAGATATATAAAATGTATGCTTAAAGTCTTTAGTAGTAGTAGATCAGGCAGGAATATAAATTTTAAATGCATTTCTGGAACACAGTTACACGGGGCCACTAATATATATACATACATATATGTAGATATGAATATGTGTGTAACTGTGTGTGTGTATACCACGCGCCAACACCTCCAACCTACGCATACATCGATATATACACACAGATACTCGCCTGTAGATAGAGAGAGAGGCACGCATGGTTTTATTGTTTAGAATAATCTTGCGCTTGATAATGAAAATAGGTCAAATTTTAAAAATACACACACAAACGACATTGTCGCGGTCGGTCGTCAGCGTTGCGCGGTCGGTACATCAACATCATCGTAGAACTTTAGCCGATCGCTGCCGCCGTCGCCGCCGTCGCCGCCGTCGCCGTTGCCGAAACGCGCGGCATGCGTAAAGAGATCGCCATTAGATAGATACACAGAGAGATGAGAGAGAGAGAGAGAGTGCAAGCAAAAGAACAACAACCCGTGTGTGTGTGTGTGGGCCAACGCACTAGCTGACCGATCGACACACACATCATACAGAAGAAGAGAGCATGATGGGAAAAAAATGAGATACAAGATACAATTTCAGTTTCAGCTATTGAAAGTTCAATTGTTACTCCACAAGTTTCACTCTCTCTCTCTCCCTCTCTCTCTTGCGCTCTCTCTTTTTTCGACATCTCTGTCTCTCTAACTATATGTAATTGGCATGAACTTAGTTTGGACTGGCGCTTGCAACATTATTTATTGTATGTCGTTGCATATATGTACAATCTGTTGATCTCTTGAGATCACTTTACGCCTTGCTGATAGCAGGAAAAGAATAGAGCTTTGGCACGCAAGTCTGTCCCTTTGTTGTGACCCATTTTAAAAAAGGGAATTCTCCCCACCCTAGCCCCCCCCCCCCCCAACCGCCGCCCGCCACCTTTTACAGGCAATTACATTTAATAATCGACATCTAATTAGTCTATCGATCCCCACTCTAATCGATTGGAGAGATCTCTTTGCGATCTGTTTATTTATTTTTTTTAGTTTTTGTAGCTTAACGCTCTCCAAACCAGTTCTCCTCCTCCTTGTCGTGTGTTCGTTGTGGAGGGAAGTAAATGCAAATTTTATTTTTGTTTAAGACTAAAACAGAAACTTCCGCAAAAAAAAAAAAAAAAAAAAAAAAAAAATTCATCGACATTAGTTAGTCAGTTTAACTGGCTAATTTATCTGTGAAATATTTATGCATATGAGATACACACACACACACACACACACACAAAAACAACTTGTGATTCATGTGAACTGTTTGCGACTGATAAGCGACAAAATAATAATATTTTTCCAATAGCAATCTTTAGATGATTATCGTCTTGTGAATCAGGACATAGTCCTAGACCTTGATTATGAATCACATAAATTTTGAAACTTTGTACAGAAAGTAAGAATTTTATTGACCGATAGATGGCTGCAGACTCAAGTGGAATGTGGCTTTAACCAATTTTCACTGAACTTCTTATCAAATAGGCTTTATGCGAGGTTTAATAGGCAATTATATATTTACCTTCAACTTGGGAATCATGTGGGTTTAGTTTCTATCCTTCTTCCCATTTCGAACCATATAGAAACCTTTATTTTTTGTATCTTAAGTTTAGTATTAGAATTAAAAGAATTCTTTTTTTTGAGACGAAAATTAATTGAAAATGTTTTTTGCTTTTATTTTATGCTTGATCCAATAGGAATTATGACACTGAGCCGTGGCCCGTACAGCGAGCTCGATAAAATGAGCCTTTTTCAAGACCTCAAACTCAAACGGCGAAAAATTGATTCAAGATGCAGCAGTGACGGCGAATCCATAGCAGACACGTCGACCTCGTCGCCTGATCTTCTGGCTCCCATGTCGCCAAAGCTTTGCGACAGTGGGACAGCCAATGTCATGCCGTTGAGCGTGTTGCCAGTGGCAACAGCCTCATCTGCATCGGCATCGGTAACGGCATCCGTTTCCGCATCCGCATCCATGTCCGCATCAACAACAACATCGGTGACTGTGGTAGCACCCTCTGTTTCTACATCGCCAACATCATCGACGACATCGGCAGCGGCGACATCATCTTCATCGTCCACAAAATCAGCCTCCGCCTCTGTCTCCGCCACAGCATCCGCCTCTGTCCCTGCCTCCGTATCAGTATCGTGCACAAGCAGCAGCAGCAGCAGCAGCAGCACTGGAACTGGAACTGGAACGGCGAAATTAAATCAAGGCTCGGGATCCGGATCGAGCTTGGGCTCTTCCAAACAGCAAGCCCAGACTGAAATCCATTCATCAAGCAATGCGGTAACAGCGGCAGCGGCTTCCTCGGTTATGTCGCCGCCGCCTGCCGAGGCCCAGACGAGGACATCACCGGCCATGGGTGAGATTGGAAGCGGTGAAGCCGGTTCGGGTGGAAATGTGGTGGTAGGCGAGGCTTTGTCTATGCGTGCCACGCCCACGCCGCCACATAATAACGGTGGAGGTGCCTCTAGTTCCAGCAATGGAGGGGGCAGCAGTCGTGCCTCACCCGATTCCCTCGAGGAGATTCCCTCGACGACAACAACCATAACGACAGTGGCAGGGCGGGCGAACAGCACCACGCCCATAAATGGCATACTCTCGGTTAGTGGGAAAGCAACAGCGGGACTGGGACTAGGACTGGGCATGGGATTGGGCATGGGAATCGGTGGCGTAGGCACCAATCTAAGCGTCATCCGATCTGTAAAGGAAGAACGCATTCTAACCTTGCCCAGCAAATGCTCGCCCTTCAGCAACGGGAAAGGGAACGAGAACGAGAACGGGAACGAGAACGAGAACGGGAGCGAGAACGAGAACGGGAACAGGAAGGACGCAAGGAAGCGGCTGCAGCTGCTGGCCATGTGACAGTATTGGTCACTCCGTCCCGGATTAAGTCTGAAGCACCACCACCAGCCTCACCCTCGTCCACCTCCACTACACAGCGTGACAGAGATCGAGATAGAGATGAGAGAACGCGAGAGAGATCGAGACCGAGACCGAGAACGAGACCGAGAACGAGATCGCGATCAACAGTCATCCGCCTCGATTAGCTCATCTCAGCAGCTAAATCTAAGTCGGGCCAGCCCGCCCATGAGTCAGCTGCATGGCCATACTCATGGTGGAGCAGCGGCCATTGTTCAGACCCATCATTTGCATCAGCAGCTAACCCAACCGCTGACCTTGAGAAAGACCAGCCCGCCCACAGATCTGCAGCTGGGCGTCCAGAGTCCGCAGCACTTGCTTAGCCAGTCCATGCAGCATCTTACCCAGCAACAGCAAATGCATTTGCACCACTTGCTGGGACAGCAACAACAATCGCCCCAACAACAACAACACAACAACAGCAGAGCAGCAACAACACCAACAGCAGCAGCAACACTCGCCGCACTCGCTCATCAGGGTGAAAAAGGAGCCCACCTCCAGTGGCCATCAGGGTCAGGGTCAACGGCATTTGTCGCCACACCAATCGCCTCATTCACATCAGCACCATCAGGCACAGCAACAGCCGCATCCATTGCAGCAATCGCCGCAGCCCCCACAGGGCCTAACCCTAATGCATCCCGCCTCGTTGCAATCCCTGCGCCATCCCAGCCGCGATGCCATTCTATTTCGGGTGAAGAGCGAGGTGCAGCAACAGGTGGCCGTTGCAGCGGCCGCCGCATCGGCAGCCGGCCTCTCTCCGCATCTAATGCAGCCGGGCGGAGCAGCTGCTGCAGCGGCGGCAGCCCAGCGCATGGTCTGCTTCAGCAATGCCCGGATCAATGGGGTGAAGCCGGAGGTAATTGGCGGACCATTGGGCAATTTGCGTCCTGGTGGCGGTGTCGTCGGTGGCAGTGGCGTGGGTGGTCCTGGTTCAGTGCAGTGCCCATCGCCGCATCCATCCTCGTCATCATCGTCGTCGCAGCTCTCCCCGCAGACGCCCTCGCAGACGCCGCCACGCGGCACACCCCACAGTCATAATGGGCGAGAGTTGTGGTGTTCGGACCATGGTCTGGGGCTATGAGCCGCCGCCGCCACCACCAGCCTCTAGCCAGGGACAAAGCCCGCTGCAGAATGCTAGCCAGCAGCAGCAGCAGCAACAGCAGCAGCAGCAGCAACAGCATCAGCAACAGCAGCAGCAACAGCAGCAACAACAACAGCAAATGCATTGCCTGCAGTCCGCCTCCTCCCCTTCAACCGGTTCGATTACGCCCACTCACACACCTGGACCCGGACCACTAGGTGGTCCTCCGCCACAGAATAACGAGGAGGCGGCCCAATTGCTACTCTCCCTGGGCCAGACACGCATCCAGGATATGCGACCGCGTCCCCATCAATTTCGCACTCCGCACGCCCTCAATATGGAACGCCTGTGGGCCGGAGATTATTCCCAGCTGCCGCCTGGCCAGCTGCAGGCTCTTAATCTCAGTGCCCAGCAGCAATGGGGCAGCTCAAATTCGGGATCGGGTTCTGTAGGAGGCGGCAGATCGCTAGAGGCGCCACATGAGCCCACCGATGAGGACGACCAGCCGCTGGTCTGTATGATCTGTGAGGATAAGGCCACCGGACTACACTATGGCATCATAACCTGCGAGGGGTGAGTACACACACACACCACAGAGATGGACCTTAACCCTTCCTTCTCCTCCTTCTATACAGCTGCAAGGGATTCTTTAAGCGCACGGTACAGAATCGTCGGGTTTATACCTGCGTGGCGGATGGCACCTGCGAGATAACCAAAGCACAGCGCAACCGTTGTCAGTATTGTCGATTTAAGAAATGCATTGAGCAGGGCATGGTGCTGCAAGGTATGTACACACACCAACACACACACACACACACCAACATGACTCTAATTTGTGTTGATATTTTGCTTTTTCTTCTGTCTAGCCGTGAGGGAGGATCGCATGCCAGGAGGACGCAACAGCGGTGCTGTCTATAACCTGTACAAGGTGAAATACAAGAAGCACAAGAAAACCAACCAAAAACAGCAACAACAGCAAGCGGCTGTCCAGCAGCAGCAGCAGCAGCAGCAACAGGCGGCAGCCCAGCAGCAGCAGCAACAACTCCACTCGCCCATCCATCACCAGCAGCATCATCAGCATCAACACCCAGCAACACCAGCAACACCAACAGCAATTACAGGCAGGCGGTCATTCTGCCCAGCTATCACCTGCCCATCATCTGCTCTCCCCGCAGCAACAACAACTGGCAGCAGCAGTGGCAGCCGCTGCGGCCCAGCAGCATCAGCAGCAACAGCAATCGAAGCTTATGGCCGGAGGCGGTGGTGTAGCAGGTGGCGTAGGAGGTGGCGGCGGTGTTAGTGGCGAGCTGAAATCCATGTTCCTTGGGCCAGTCTTAAAAACGGAACATCTACAGCCACCGCCCATGCATAGTCCAGCACAGCAGCAACACCAGCAACAGCAACACCAGCAACAGCAACAGCAACAGCAGCAGCAGCAGCAACAACAACAGCAGCAATCACCGCATTTATCCCTCAGTTCACCGCATCATGGACAGCAGCAACAGCTCTCATCGCAACAGCAGCAGCAGCATAATCATCATCAGCATCAGCATCCTGGCGGAGGAGGTGGTAGCGGACAGCCATCGTTGCCGGCCCATTTGATGAATGGCACCATCTTAAAGACTGCCCTGACCAATCCCAGTGAGATTGTTCATTTGCGCCATCGGCTTGACTCGGCGGTTAGCTCGTCCAAGGACCGGCAAATTTCGTATGAGCATGCCCTGGCCATGATCCAGACACTGATCGATTGTGATGCCATGGAGGATATTGCCACATTGCCGCATTTCAGCGAGTTCCTCGAGGATAAGTCGGAGATAAGCGAAAAGTTATGCAACATTGGCGATTCCATTGTCCATAAGCTGGTATCGTGGACAAAGAAGCTGCCCTTCTATCTGGAGATACCAGTTGAGATACATACCAAACTGCTGACGGACAAATGGCATGAGATTCTCATACTGACCACGGCTGCCTATCAAGCGTTACATGGCAAGCGTTCCCAGTCAGCGATTGCCGGTGGCGGCGGCGGTGGCGGTGGCGCCAGCTCTCTCACTGGAAGCGGTGGCAATGCCACTTCAACTGCTGTCAATCAGAATCATGGCAGTCGTCATGGTTCGCCTGCCTCTACGCCAACAACAACGCCCACTCCTGCCCAGCCGCTGCATAAGGATGATCCGGAATTTGTTAGCGAGGTCAATTCACATCTGAGCACCCTGCAGACTTGCCTCACCACATTAATGGGCCAGCCCATTGCCATGGAGCAGCTAAAGCTCGATGTTGGTCACATGGTGGACAAGATGACCCAAATAACCATCATGTTCCGACGCATCAAGCTGAAGATGGAGGAGTATGTGTGCCTCAAGGTATACATTTTGCTGAATAAAGGTACGTAAAGCAAGTCTTTGGCTCACACATTTGTTATTTCCCATTCCCATTTTCATAATGTATCTATTACCTTGCCTATCCCCTCCTCCAGCAGAAGTGGAACTGGAGAGCATCCAGGAGCGGTACGTTCAAGTGCTGCGCTCCTATTTGCAAAACTCATCGCCACAGAATCCGCAGGCCCGACTGAGTGAGCTGCTCTCACATATACCCGAGGTAAGAATCGAACGAAATCAATCGACTAATCGACGAATCGACTAATCGATTGATCGATTTATCGAGATCTAATTAAATCAATTGATTTCATTTGAATGCAACTTCTCTCTACCACTCGAACAGATCCAAGCGGCGGCCAGCTTACTGCTTGAGAGCAAAATGTTTTACGTGCCCTTTGTGCTCAATTCGGCGAGCATAAGGTAGCAGATGCTTGAGCATGGTTTGCTGCCCACCACCAATCACCTTCCAGCAACAGCAACAAGCATCGGATCCGATCGATCAGACCAGTCCGGATCCAACCCACTAGAACGTCAGCAACAGCAGCAGCAGCAGCAGCAGGAACAGATGATGATGATGGCATCGGCATCGGCATCGGCAACGCGGCGTAGA
This sequence comes from Drosophila nebulosa, assembly GCA_024703675.1. Classification (NCBI taxonomy): domain Eukaryota; kingdom Metazoa; phylum Arthropoda; class Insecta; order Diptera; family Drosophilidae; genus Drosophila; species Drosophila nebulosa. Next base: position 18,420,907 of record JANFPS010000003.1, read on the forward strand.
AGCAGGCCACAACAGGTTGATCAGCAGCAGCAGCAATTGATGCTCGATTTGCCTAAAATTAAATTGAAATTGGAACTGAGCAACCGTCGCAGCAGCAGCAGCAGCAGCAGCAGCAATCGTTGGTGCTGCCATGCACGGGCAATAGGTCCACATCTACGTCCATTTTAAAGACTTCACTGCTGAGTGGAGCGGCCGCCACATTGGCCACTCTCACTGCGGCAGCCGAGCAATAGCACGCTCGGCCACGGCAACTGCAACAGCAACAAGCATGACAACAGCAACAGTTGCCGGTGGCACAACGACGGCAGCAATCATCAGCAACTCAAGCAACAGTAATAATACTTCCACTGTGGGTATAATGCCTTTAACTAGCAAGGCGGCGGCACTTAATCAAAAGCAACACAGCAAAAACAGTTTAGAAGAGAGCAAAAGACTTGACCATCAGCAACAGCAACAGCAACAGCAACAACAGCAGGAGCAACAGCAACAACAACCACAACAGTATAGATCTATTCTACAAACGGCCCTAATGTCACAACGTTCCCTGCCATCAGCAATAGCAACAGTTTCGGCAGCAACAACAGCTACTGTCACAACAGCAACTACAGCAACTATAACAAAGGCAATGCCAATACCAACACCAACACCAACACCTGCTCATGTGCTTAAAACGGCTGTGACATTGGCCAGTCTGAGTGAAATTGCCACTGCACGTCAGCAACAACAACAGTTGCTGATATTGCAGCAGCAACAGCAACAGCAACAGAAACTGCCCAGAAGAATAATCAATTTTAATAGCAACTTAACTGGCACACAAGCAACAGGAATGGGAATGGGAATGGGAACGGGTGTAAGAACAGCAACTACTGTTAAGCCAATTGCTAGCGAGTTGCGAGCATTGAGCAGCGATAAATTGAATCGCAGTCAACAGCAACAGCAACAGCAACAACAACATCATTCAAATCCCGTGGCAAATGGTAAGCAGAAACAGTTGTGAACTTTGTTATCTATATAACATTGTCCATCAATTGTCGTCACACAGCAAGGACACCGGCAACCAGGCTGCTCAACGGCAATTGCTGCCGCACAGTGGCAACATCAACAGCAACAACAGCAATCAGCACTGCCACCATACACACACAGACCGATGAAGAGCTGCAAATGCTGTCATCAGTAGTCAAATCATCCAAATCAAATGCATCATTTGCATTATCATCATCATCATCATCATCAGCAGCAGCAGCAGCAACATCATCATCTGTATCATCTGTATCATCAGCAACATCGTCATTAGCATTAGCATTATCAACACGCTCAGCAATGCAACAATGGACTGCCGTGTCGGCGACAATGACGCCAGCAACAACAGCAACAACAACTGATGTGATGATGATGACGACGACGACGACGACACAATCAACATATGCAACACGAGCAACATTATTAGCTACGCCAATAACAACAACAACACCAACAACAGCAACACCAACTCCCATAACAATAGCACCACAACAACAACAAAACAAAGACAACAACAATCACAACAACAACATAATAATAACTATAACTGTAATAATAATAATGTCGCCACCGCCAATATCACTGCCAATGCAACTGCAACTGCCACAGCCACAGCCACGCCCATGCGCCAGCCCTTGCGCACGCCCGTGTCCTCGTCCTCAGCTTCTGTTACTGTAGTTGTGTTCAAAACAATGTTACCTGATGACTGAATTATTTTAGAATTAAACACTTTAAACACACACGATGAACGGGAAAAAGGAACGAGGAGAAGCAGGAGGAGGAAGGAGACGAGACGATTGAAACAATAAGAAAGGAGAAAGGAGAGCACTTAGTAGAGGATGGAAAGCAAAATAACATGTTTTACACACACACACACACACACACATACATATATATATATGTATATATATATATATACATCCATCTATGACTATTTTTTATTATTAATTAATTACTGCAAAATGAATGCAGAAGCGTTTCGTTTCGTTTCGTTTGTGTCTAATTGTTGAACAGAAAAGGGGCAGAAAAAAAAAAGATAAAACTAAACAAAAAAAAACACCCTGTAATACAACCCAACTACAGTAGCCACTCTCCTGACACACACACACACACGCGCAGAGAAACCGTTTTTTTTTTTTTTGTAACCGAAATGTGTGTGTGGTGTGTTTGTTTTTTTTTCGGCATGGCGCATAAAACAACAAAAAAAAAAACAAATGAATAAGGAAAATATATTATAATATAGAAATGCATAAAAAACAAAAAAAAAATACAAAAACAAAACAAAACAAAAACAAAAACCGAAACAAAATATCTAACTTTAAGTGTTAACATATATGCATACATACATATATATATATATATATATATATATACATGTGTATATATACATATACATGTATGATATAATGATTCTTAAATTAAGTATAATGAATATTTGTAATGTTTACCATTATAGCCACAATGCCACACAGCTCTATAGCAAAGCATTATTAAATAGAATGCGGCGCATATGTATGTTCTTTTTTTTTTAATCTACACAAACACACACATACACAAACACAAACACACACACACACACACATCAAAAAAGGATTAGATGAAGCAAAGAAAATCAACCAGATAAAGTATAAATAGTAGTCCATGTAGCTAGTTTAGTTTATTTGTAAATCACATCGTATAAGTCTAGTAGAGAAATTTCATAAATACAGATCGAGAGAAGGAAACGAGGTTGGTTAGGGCGGGCGGGCAGGCAGGCAGGCAGGTAGAAAGTAAGGCAGACAGGGGAGACTGTGCTACGGGGAAATCGGGCGAGGATATATAGTTCGATATGGAGGATGGGTAAAGCAGCCCTCCATTATCATCATTATCATCATGATCATCATCATTGTCGTCATCAAACATCACGAACATAAGAAGCAAACAATTCTAGGTACATAGATCAAATCGTGTTGCGTAATCAACTTTAAATTATTACCATGGCATTATGTAAAACAGATCCACAGATACACACACACATACACACACACACACACACACGTTACATATACACCCACATATGTATATCGGAATTATAAAATACATATAGATTCACATTCTTGCTTCTTCACCCGATCCAGTTTGTTAAGGATCGATCAGCCAATCGATCGATTCAGATCACTTTCCTCCTACCACTCCTCCCCCTTGACCCACAACTATGCATAAGATTAAGTGCGCATTATATCACGATTCTACACACACATACAATACAAATATACATATATATATATATATATATATATATACATATATATACATCCTATATATATATATATATATATCTGTACCATATGTATGCAGAATACAAACTCACACACACTTACACACACACACACATAACTCTAATTATAGTTATAACTATTCATATGATTTTTAAAATACATACACATATATATATAAAATACATTACACTTTATATATATATATATACATATATATATATATGTATATATATACATAAATTACGCCTAATACATACATACATCGGAAAACAAATTATATCTATTAAGTTTTTTTTTATTCATATCTTTTTTTTTATCACTCGTAAACGTAAATTGTCGTAACCCCAATACCCTACCCTTCCCTTACCCTCATTTATGCATACATCAAAATATATATATATATATATATATATATATATATATACCATATATGCCTATCGCCTATGGCCGATATTGATGCCCGATTTGTTATCGATATCGTCGTACTACGTTTTATTTTGTAAATGTATTAATTTTGTTGATTTTTTTGCTGTCTGTATACATTTTTTAACAAAACATTTTTAAATAAATGTAATTCTTAAAAGAAATTGTCTTTTATTTTTATTTTTGTGTGTTCTTTTGTTTGCTTCTTTTCAGTTTCCTTTCATTATGTTCGTTCGACAAGTGCAGACTGTAGAAATTCAAAAATAAAATTTAATTTTCTTTTTTATTTTCTTGATTAATTATTTTCAAAAGCTAGTCGGGCTCAAAAATGTTAATCCAGAGATATATCTTATGCTGGATTAACATCATCTAAACCAGATTAACAGAGTAACGTTAACTAAGCACTGGATTAACAGAGAATAATAGATTTCGAAACTAAGAAAAATGTGTGCATACTTTTAGGCTTCTCTTTTGAAAAAGCAGCTTAAAATGCAAAAAAGGATCAACACTTTCAGAGTCCCATCAAATATATTAAGCTTAACTGGATCCTTATAAACTGCCCACTAAAACACTGTCGAATGTATTAAATATCTTTTCTATAAACAATTTTTTATGTTTGTATTTACCATATTTTGTTCTTTCGATATAAAAATCTCGTAACTTATACCGATCGTCTTTGACCTTTCTCTTTCAACGACCAATAAGTTTACTCTGTTCAAAATGGCTTTCAGGGCCTTTCTACTGAGTCTTGAATTAATTTTTCTTTGGTTGCCTATCTTTCAAGCTCCTAAATATATTCAATACCTTTTTAACAACAAAGTTTCGGTGTGTGCCTCTCATTCTTTCAAATCTTGCAATTCGCAACTGCTTTAAGCGTGAAAAGCTTTGGTATGAGTTTGCGATTATAGAAAAGAACTGATAGATTCTCTATTTGATATATCTTTCGGGAGAAAATGCATATAAAGCAGTACTTCAAGATTCAAAGAACCCTTTGGCACTTTTTGTTTTGGTCTATCAGCCATAGGTGTAAAAAATTTTTAACAAATTTTATTGCATTGTCAAAATTGATCAACATTCTACCCATATAAAATTTTTAATTTATTTTGTTTTCCACTTTGAAGTTAAATGACATTTAATATGGTTAAGTTGCAGCACTTGTACGATTTGATTAGACCCTTGCCTATAACCATAAAGCACTTATAAACAAATCAAAATACATGCATATATAAATATACTATACACATACATATATACATACATACATATATGCATATACATACATATATCAGTTAGAATGAAAAAGAAGAAGCGAAAAAGACAATAGTTTGTAGATAGCAAAACCATTTCACACTTTCTCTACGCCTATCGCGCACACGCCCTCGAAAACATACATAGCAAAACACACACACCACAGACACATACACACACTAACTATAGAGCAACAAAATAAAAAATATGAAAAATTAAAAACAAAAAAAATAACAAAAAAAAAAGTAATAGTAAATTTATATACATAGCTAAGATAAACAAATAAATGAGAAATGTCGAAAAGCAAGAGTCTGACATCAAATTGCCTTCAAAAAAGTTATTTTCAATCTTTTTTAGTTAACATTTTTGGTTGATTCGATATATTATTATTATACTTTAATTTTTTCTAACTCTAGTAAAAGTTTTTTATAATAAAATTAAAGAAAGAAATACGATACGTACTTGTATGCATAATAATTATAATAAAATTAACATTTTTTGTAGACAAAATGAGAAGAGAAAACCATTAAAATACCAGAAAACAAAAAACCAAAAAAAAAAAAAAAAAAGAAACAATGATGATCAAATATTTTTGCACAGCGTGTTAACAAATAAGTGATTAAGTGTTAGGATTTTAAATGTAATATTTAAACGAAAACACTCCGGCCCAATACCTCCTCCTGCTAGTGTCCCCCAACCAAAAAATTTACATTTTTTGTTACACATAGATTGGAGCCAGAAATGCAGCTAGAAATATAGTATATATTATATATAAAATGAAAAAGAGAAACAGATGTAGGTTTATCTTTGTAAATATAGAATTGGAATCGAAATCGGAATCGGCTTATGCAATTTCAACCTTTCCCACCCACACCCGCTCTCCACACCCCCTGTACCCTACAGCCCTGTAAGCCCACAACATTAGTCTATAGTTAGCTAATTTTAAATCCATAGAAACAAACAAAATGTAACGAAAGAAAAGGGTCTCGAAACATAACGCTAAACGAACGCCTTGACTAATGCTCAATTTCGTTTTCCCAGTCAATTTCCCCTTACACTTCACCTCACTTCACCAAAGCTCACCACACCCGCGCCCACTTTATATATATGTACATACATACATACAAATATTATGTACATATGTATGTGTATTCCCATAGTCTATATACAGATAGACATAAATATATATATATATATATATACAATATATAATGTGGATAATGCCGTATGAACTTAATTATGGTGCTTAATCTTGATCTTGAACAAACGAAAACGATAAATGAAATCCCCAAACCAAACCAAAACACACACAAAATAACAAAAATAACAAAAAAAAAATTAAAGTAATACGAAGAGAAGAGAAAACGAAGCCTACAACTCTTAAATAATGGGACTGATGCAATGCTAATGAGAAATATATAATGTATAGTCAATAAATATATTGGTTAAAAACAATGAAAAATGAAAATGAATGAAACAGACAACAACAAGAACAAGAACAACATGATATAACGAAGTAGATCCTTCCATATTACTGAATATATATGTTAATGAATCGTCAACTGGTAGATCGCTTCTAAAAACAGACAATGTGGGAGGCAGACAATGTGTACTATTTGTTACTCTTGAAATTATATAATTGAATTGGATAAGAGAATCGAAAATTGGAAAATTTTTTGTGTGAATTAGTAAATTGAGAATAATATAATACTTATAATTAATATCCATAATTATACCTGTGTACCACTTATCCTAGCCCCGCCCCCATTACCTTCACCCGAAAATATATGAATGGTTATGTATGGAATGAATGGACGGATGAATGGATAAACAGATGGATGATGCTCGAATGAATGATAACGATATATTAATAAATACTGTTTTTTTGTGCATTTCTAATTCTATGTAGAGGTCGACGATTCGAACTTTTACCTTTTTATATAAGTACATATACAATATGGTTTTTGTTTATTTTTGGATTTGATATGAATGTTACTTGATGGATTGATAGTAGAAACAAAACAGAACAAAAAAAAAACACAAAGAGAAATTATAATAATGAAAACAATATTATTTAACATAAACATTGTAAGGACAGAATGAATAAAACGAAACAAAAAAAAAACAAAAAAAGAAGAAAAAGAAAACCTTAGCAAATACGACAAGAAATATAAACCAAAAATGAAGAAGTAAATGGCAAGGTAAAATGTACTTGTGCCCATAATTGAGAATTTTAAAAGCACGATTCGAGATCACATTATATAAATTTAATAAATTACACAATGTATTAATAATGAAAATGATGTATTTACGAATAAAAATTAATATTATCACATGGATCTTCTTTTTTTCAATTGGAAAAATTTAGTTGGAAACTGTGGCTCGATAATGATCCGGAATGATGGCTTCTTGCTTGCGGTGCTCACAATAAAATCGCTGAAAATGAAATTACAAATTGTAATAAATTCTAAATTTATTTAAATATAAGTTCAACTCACTCTTCATTGGCCAGTGTCACATTAATGCGATCGGTGGAAACACGTGTGGGGCGAATGGCACCAAAGAAATCGGTTATTAGCACTTTATTAGGATCGCGACGATAGAGATCTTTCCGCACTCCCACAGTCGAAATGCAGACTCGCTTGGGACACACTTGCAGCTGGAAAAGAGGAAGATATGCAACCATCTAGTGCAATTCACAATGAGAGATAATTCAAATTTACTTACAAAGTCACCAATTGTACGCTTACTGAATGGCTGGACTTTTTCAAGAAACTCCAATGCATAGAAGGTATAACGATCGATCATGTAAACTCCAATCGAAGGATCAACATGATGCTATAAACAGAAATTTGTTATTAAAACAAATAAGATACGCTTTAAGCGAAACCTGCAAATGTTGCCCTTTTATTGACCTACCGATAGGGAATCCTCGCCTACTAAGCTGCTGGCCACAGCCAATACATTCGGTGACGTGAACTTTTCGTATAATGAAGCCGCCTGGCAAGTGTCTACCATAAAGAAGAGCTCGTTGTATCTAAATAAAAAAAAAGGTACAAGAAATTTACAATTGATCGACCATTGAGAACCTTTGCCGTTTAAGCTGTATACCGTTTCTTTTCCCACATTTGCTGTATGCCATCAGCTAATTCCTGACTTGTGATTTCTTCCGAATCTTGGAATTTTAGGAACCCATCACCTCCATGGCCAGTAAGATAGATCAAGACATTGCTGCCGGCATCTGATAGCAACTTCTTTGAGCGTGCTGTTCCATTTTGTGTACGACCCGTTAGTAGGCGAACAAAATTCTCCACAGTAACCTCATAGCCACGATAGTCCACCTCCACATCATCGCCGTAGACGTTTAGATGCTGATTGGCGTTATTGTAAACCTGGCCAGGACGCGGATTTCGGGGATTGCAGGCCATATCGTCGGCAATCATTAATATAATCTGGGAATCGGGTATGCCAAGTCGCTTTACCGAACGATAAATGGACAACACGTTGGCTACATGCCGGTAATTAAACCAAAACCGGGACGCATCCACCAGTACGGCCCAGTTGTTGGTGTGTGTTGATCTCTGGGTGGCGTCCACAAAACCCTCGGGCAATATGGATGTATCGTCCACATTAGCCAAACAGCTTCCGATAATAACAAGCAGACAGAGCACTTTAATATACATTTTTGCCCCCTAAAATTTGTTTACTAATCAGCTGATGCAACGCCTTCTTGAAATTTCCTAGCGCGTTTTACTTTGGGCAAATATCGACAACTCAAACATATGATTAGAGATGACACTTTTTGCACTCACGACAATTTTTGTTACATGATTATATAGATCTCTACCAAGATTGTCGTCAAATACCATTTGCAAATATTTGTTAAGTGTTTTATGCATTGAAGCATTTCTAATTATTTAAACTAGCATAACATATTAAACAATATATCAAATATCAGAATGCAATTTCCCTAAAACAATTTTGAAGATACATAGTTCTAATTATTCTCATTACATATTTTTGATCTATCTATGATCTATCTATTTTGGAAAAAACTTAACCGGAGCAAATAGCGCAAAACATACATATGTAACTATGTATGTATATACATACATATGTATATATGCATGTACCTTACTTACAAATTGAAGTAAATAATTCTGAACAATAGCTATTACTGTATTTTTATTCTAAAAGTATTGATGAAGTGAAAAGCTATCGTTGGACTATCTCGACAAACGAGCGTTAAAAAATCCTAATGTAATCGATTAATCTTCAATATTTACTATCGAGTTCCACTTTAATCTTTGAACTCCTTGTCAAAGCTTTGATCTCCTGTAATCAAGCGTTGAATCGCTTAATTTATTACCTAGATAAAAGAAAATATATAAATACCTATTTATATGCTATATGCTAATGCACGTATCTATGTACATACATACACATACATATGTATTTTGTAAGTTAATACAAATTTGATCCGCAAAAATGCATATGTACATATGTACATACATATGTATACAATATTATGCTCGTACATTTATATTAACATACATTTGTATGTACATACATACATACCATTCTTAATACGTATGTATGTACACTTGGACACATGTCGAGTAATTAATAATATTTTTAATATTGTATACTTATCCATACATATGTATTTACATACATCTAAACTTTTAATTATGCTGCACATACATATTTGTAAAAATACATGTACATATGTACATACATCCAATGTATGTAGGTATGTACATATATCTACCGATATGTACATGCATACATACATATAGAAACTGTTATCCATATTTGCACAGCGCTCATACATACATACATATGTAAGTACATACATTTAGGGTAGAGAGATGATGATAATGAGAGAGGGCAAAGGGAGTAAATGAGAGCGACAGCCCTAATGATGGCAATTTTTATTTGCTTTTTTTATCCTTATAAATGCCTTAATCTGCACATTTTTTTCTTAAAACATGTAATTTACATAATCAACTAACAAATGCAAGCGAAAAATTCAATCTAAACTAGGAATTGTTTCATAAAAAACAGCAAGAAAAACGGCAAAGTATGCGCCTATTGTAAAAAATTTCAATATGGCGTACACAAAGCGAATGACGCGACGTAACGAAGGCGAAGAATAGAGAGAAAAAGAGAGGGAGAAAGACAGAGGCCAAGAGAGAGAGAATGCACAGAGAGAGCTTGTTCTGGTTTGTAACTAATTTTCCCCCTCAAATGTAAGCATTTGTATGCATGTATGTGTATGTGTAACCAAACACGCACGCACTCATACCACGTCATTTCGATTTTCACATGGCGAAAAATGTGTGAGGAAAACTGTCGAACATTTGCCATTTAGCAAAAAACGAAATGTTATGCTTTTTAAGAAAAACTCTATGAATTCGCCGTGATCAGCGAAAGACGCAAATCGCCATTGACTCTCTTGGCTCTTTTTCTGTTCAGAACAACTTCGCTTCGTCTGTGCTGCTCACGCTCTCCTTTCCACTCTTTATCGCCCGCTCTCCCACTCTCTCTTTCTCGCTCTCTCTCTCTCTCTGATTCACGTGGGTTTTCATATGCCTGCATCTGTGTAAGTGTGTTTGTTGAAAATTACGATTGTATTTGTCATTTTGCTCTTTGGCTTTGCCGGAAGTTTTCTTTTTTAACCATTCATCTAATATAAATTATGCTTTACTCTTGATATTCGCTTATCGCTGCTTCTGCTTTGATTTTCGCTTTCGCCTTGCTGCTGCGTGGCATTTTGTCGGCCATTACGTTTTCCAATTGCCTTTCAGCGCAAACACACTTACACACACAAACACACACATAGACAAAGTATCTGTGTGTTTTGGGTTGGTTTCTATGTAAATGTGGATTTAAGCGCTCTGCACATACATGCATCCATGTATGTATACTGTATATACATACATATGTACATACATATATGTATATGTAATAATTTCTAGGTGAAATTAATCGAGTGGGCGTAATGCGAAAAAAGTAAGGAAAACAAGAAAGAAAAGCCTGCGAAAAATTAATGTAGTTTTTCTGCCTTCTCTTTTACTACGTAACAAAAACAAAACATGGCAAATTCAATTGCAGTTAATCAGCAAAATGAAAGGGAACATTGAAAAGGATTTAGGCCTTTGGATAAACTGATCAAAAGTTTGACTGTATATTTTAACAGGACATGTTATTTGAATCAATATCAACAGTATTTAATGCTGAAATCTTTGGTTAAAGACTCAAGTTTGATGATATCATAACGTTAGAGGTCATCCCTGTCACTACGTGTCCTTGTGCCCGTATTTTGGTGTGTCCTCGATTATATATACATACATGTATGTATGTACATATTATAGATCCCTACACTTGCCTATTCACTTGACCCAGTTTGCAGGAAAAGCCATTCCCATTTCCCTTTTGCATTATGCACAGCCAGCCAGCCAGCCAGTCGACCATTGTGTTAAGCTATTGATTTTCCCTTTGCCCTTCATTCGCCATCGAAATCCAGTGTAGATTTTCTTGGCAATTAAGTTTTGCCTTTAACCTAGATACACGTGTTATTCGTGAAACAGGGTGAAGGCGGTACAAAAAGCTGCTATGAAAATGAAAACAGGACCTACACACCTGCAGCTGCCACTTGCAGGATTCTCAAGCCGAATGCGTATGTGTGTGCGCACGTACTCCATCTTCGTGGCGCTAGCATCGTTTTGGGCATCCGAACTGATATCAATTTCTGAAGCCTTGCCAAACGCGAGAGTTGTTGAGATATGCCAGATGCAAAATCAAATTGTTTCCAAAATTTTCGTTTTATTACTGCTCCTTTTTGCGTCCTTCTTATATTGGTCCTTTATGTTAGCTGCTACCCCTTAAGCTGACCCCGCTCTCCGCCCTCGTTGCCCGGCCCGGCAAACAAACCTTCATACTCATAGTTTAGTCCTTTGCCCAAGATAGCAGGCCAGTTCCAGCCCGACTCCAAGAGCAGATCAAAAACAGTTGAGACGCAGCCAAAGAGAGAGAGAGAGAGAGGGAGAGAGAGAAACGCACACACACAGGCAGCCAAAGAGAAGGAGAGCGTTGAGAATAGTATGAGAAGTGGAGAGACCATCAAACATTTGGCAAAAACAACACGTACACCGGCCGCACCCATAGGTCGACCTGTATATGCCCTACAGGTAAATCGTCTAATCATTGAAAATTAACAATGCTGAGGGATACTCGTATGTATATATACACCTATTTCTTGATGTGCACGTTACTCGTTTTACACGATTTTTCTTCTACACGGTTTTTGAATTTATAAAAATTATTTCTTTTCGTTGTTCGCTTTAAATGCTAAATTAAAATTTCTTTAATGTTGTAATGTTATTTATTTGCATTAAAATAGAATAATGGATTTTTTTATACACAAATTTTACATTCGATGCAAACTGTTTTCCGAATCAAAGGACAAATGTACCTAATTTGACCATGGTTATTAACTGCAGAGCAACAACAACTTTTAATGTATTTAGTTTTTCGAAATATAAGACAATCCAACAACTAGACGCCTTAATTTATAGTTAAAATCACTAATTAAGTCCTTTTCGGAAGTATTTGGATTATATATTAGGTAAAGAAATTTACTTGTAAGATTTTTATACATATAAAAATATATAAAATATATATATTTAGGGTTATCTAATTCCTACAAATATTGATTACCTCATATTTTCAGGCAATACTAAGAAGTCAGTTAAAATTTAGCACATATTTAATAAAATCAGGCTCATAAAGCTATATCCTTTGAATTCGCATCTTTTCCATTTACGCAATGTGTAGGGCACAAAGAGTATCTCATAGATTACCATGTGGCCGAATGAAGCGTGCGAGAGAACGTCAGACTGAGAGAGAGTGCGGCGAATCCACGCACACACACTCACATCACAAATCGACATCGATGCGCAACGCTCTCTTTTGTGCTCTCCATTTTGCCTCGGTTATTTCGATTCGCACCGTGTTTGCGTTCACAACGGTTCGGGTTCTGCATTTTATTTTATTATTATTTTTTGGTTTTCCTCCTGCTCCTTGCTTTGGTGCAGTTTATATTTCGGATATAGTGGGAAAAAGTTGGCGCCAACTAATATTCAAAGACAACTATTGACAAAGAAAGAGACACTGGGGGAGTTTAAGTTTATGTTTAAGTTGAAAATGAAATGAAAAACGCATGCGGAAAATTCGCAAATGGACATATGAATACGAAAGAGAATTAAAGTAAGTAAAAAGTATCATCGCTGGCGTTTCGGTTTGTGTATGGTGTGTGGTGCCTCTCTCTATGCGTGTGTGTGTGTGTGTATGGTTTATTTCATCGTATTTATTATTCGGTTTTTCTATCGTATGCTCCGAGACACTTCGCCGCGATTCGGCTCTCGGCGAACGGCAAGACGATTTCAATGAAAAAGCAAATGCGAAAAGTAACTTTAAAGTAAAACGAAAGAGACAAGTGAGTGCCGTTCGTTTAGGCGTCTCATGCCTGCTCTTGCTGCTGCTGTTATTGCTGTTGTTGTCATAAAAGAAAAATTTTTATTAAGTTTCCCTTTTGTTTTGTTTTGTTTGTTTTTGTTATTGTTTTATTTTTTTTTTACTTTGTGTTTGTTTTTTGCCCTCTTGGGAACCTTAAGGAGGCAAAGGAGTTGCTCTGCTGCTACTCACAGTGTTCATAGTTTTTCTTTTTCTTTTTGCCGAAACTTTAGGCAGAGACGTGTGAGTGAGTGAGTAAGTATGTGTGAGATGGCACAGCTATTGCTGTGTGAGTGAATGGGCCTCTGTTGTTCGTCTGTGTGTGCTGCGTATGTTTCTGTGTGTGTGTGAGAGAGAGCGAGAACGGGAGAGACGTGTGCTGCAAACATTGGTATTGGTGGCAACTCTGCTGCTAATAATTCTTAACAACATTTTCCCCGTCTTGTGAAAATTCTTTTACTTTTGCCAGTTTACATTTACAATCGGCCTAAAAAAGTTCCAGCTTGGCTTGCAAATGCATATGCACCCCCCTACTCTCGGCCTATCATCAACAACAAAATTTCTGTTTTGCTCCATCCTTCTACTGTTGTTCTTCATCCTGTTGCCAGTGTTTACAAATTAAGTATTTTCCTCGTAACGTTTTTGCACACTCATGAGCAGTCGTGAGAGCATGCCGTAAATATATGTATATAAAAATATTTATATATATTTGTGTTAGTTTATACATAATACTTCCATCTTCATTTCGTTTTTGCATGTTATTGGCAATTCGCTTTTGTTTCCTTTTATTCATTTTCTGTTTTTGTTTTTTGCCATCGTTCGGTGAAAGAGCAAGAGATTGATAGGGAGAGTGAGAGAGAGGGGTGGGCAGTGCTTGTGCTGGTGGTGGTGCCGTCAACAGCCATGGCTTCAGCAAATATGCCCACTGCACATATGTATATATGTATGTAGTGTGTGTGCATGTGTGTGAAAATGGAAATGGAGGCCGATTTCCTCTTGATTCAGATTTCCATTCCCATTCCGTTGAAAACGAAGTGGCATCGCTGCCAAATTGGTGCCGAAGGTCGCTTGCTCGCTCCTCTGTCCCTTTTTGTATTGCTTTCGACTAAAAAATTAGGGTCGTATTTAAAAAAGAAATCCTTATAAGGGATTTCTTAAAACATTATGGAATTCCTACTCTTTGTTTTTTGGCGTTTGCTCTTTTGGGCTAATTTTATACATATATTGTTTTTTCCGTCTCTCTTTCTCTCTCTCAATTGGTTTTGTTAGTTTCTTGCAGAGCTCCCAGCTGCTGCCAAAACTGGTTTTGAGAGGTCATAGAAGGGGGCTAAAGGGGGAACATAGGGGCTGTTGTCTGCCAACCGCAAAGCATGTTTGTTGGTTCTAGCTTCAGTGCCAGCTTTCATCTTTATTTTGCCTTAGCCAGGACATAAAAACTGAGAAAACCAAAACCGATAAAAAGCCATTTGAAATATTTCAGAGACTTAAAAGTTAGTTCAAATTGTTCAAGGCATGTTCTTGCACACCTTCTTACTATATCCTTTGCTCTGTCCCACTCTCTATGGTTAGTTTGCTCTTTCCTTGTGTGTGTCTATCTCTTTCATATTCCTGTTGGCTTCCTAGGCGTATTAGTAATATATTTTTGTATCTTTAGCAGAGGATAGTAAACCACATCAAGATCAACAAATGGGACCAAATCACTGCGACTTGAAGTGGACAACACAATTGCAATCCGAGCGGATCGAGCTGAAGTTGGAGTTGGAGCAGCAGCAGCAACACCTATTACAATTACTGGAGGCAGAGGTGTGGACAAAATAGGAGCAGCCACATCGACAGCAGCTGCGCAAGGTGACGGTCAGCCGCCCGTCGCCGGCTCGTCGAGGATGTCAACCCGTAAACCAGCCACAAGTGCAGCTAAGACGGATACGAATTCAGCTGCAGAGGAAAATGCTGCACGTCCCCAAGACGATTCTTCAATTGCTGCTGCTCCTCCCACAGCTGACAGCAGTGAGGAGTCCGAGAATTTGGAGGCAAGCAGCAGCAGCACCACTAACAACCGAGCCACCACACCCTCCACGCCTACCACGACAACAACGACGACAACAGCCGATAGCGAGGATGTGTCAGTGGTTGGAGCTGCTGAAGCTGGAGAGCGTGCCTCGCCAGAGGCTACTGCACCAGAGGCCGCCCCAGTGACTCCTAAGACATCAGCGCTAACGCCTACGCCCACATCCACGCCTACAACTAGCGTGAGAATAACGCGGCATTCATCACCACTTCTTCTGCTCAGCTCACCCACCACCAGACGAGATGCCAGCGATGGCGACGGCGAGGAACCCAGCAGCAGTACCAGCACTAGCCAAAGTCTACGAAAGAGCTCCGTAGAGCGTTCTATGGCTCCAGTAATACGCGGCCGCAAGTCAATCAAAGACCTTAAGGAAGCCAAAGAGGCGAAGACGGCAGCGGAGGTCGGCGCAGCCGATGACTCTTCGACGGTAGCCGTCGAAGTGGGCGAATTAACAGCCGAATTGGATGACACAAAAAGTGACCAGAAAGACACCCAAAAAGACAAGGAGAAGGAAAAAGAAAAGGAGAAAGAGAAGGAAAAAGAAAAAGAACCAGTTACACCTACTACCACAAGCAATCGCGTTACTCGCAAATCTCTTGCCCAGGAGCAGGTTAACAATACGCGAGTCACTAGAAATCGTCGAAAATCGTCTACGATTGGCACTGCAGCTGTCCCGGAGCAACAGCAACAGCAGCAATTGCCTCCGGCACGTGGACGTGGTCGGAAAAAGACAGCAGCTGCTATCACACTAGAGCCCCCTGTCAAACGTAAACGTTCCGAGGATGACGTCGAGGTAGCAGCCAAATACGCTAAAGTAGAGATCAAGCCTCCGCCATTAGAAGATGAGACCGTCGACGATGACGCCGAAGAAGCATCCTCCTCCAAATCATCAACGGTGGCCATTAAGCAGGAGCCTCAGGACAGTGACACATCCTCGCCAGCTGCCACTCCTACGCCCACCCCCACCACTGCAACAAGTTGCCGGCGAGGCAGAGGTCGTCCAATAACCAAGCAGCCGACGCCCACGGCTGCCTCGCTAACAGCCACCACCTCAACGACGACGACGCGGGCCACACGTCTAAATAAGGCAGGATCTCCAGGTGTTGTAGCTGCTGAGCCAGCGGCTCCGCCTAAGAGGCGACGTGTCGGCTCCAACACTCGCAAGACTGCATCTACCAGTTCTCTGACCACCACTGGCTCGCATGGAGCAGGCGATGAGGACTCTAAGGACAGCATGGCTTCCTCTATGGATGACCTGCTTCTTGCTGCGGCGGATATTAAACAGGAAAAATTATTGCCAGATTTTGATGAGGCAACCATGTTGGCTGTGACTCTTAAGGCTGAGGTGGAAACACAGGTGGTGCCCACATCTAGCTCTGCAGCTGCTGAATCCTCAAATGGTCATACATGCCATGAGCCGCTTAGTGTGGATACAGAGAGCAACAATTCCAAGCCAGTGGCCAAAAAGATTGAGGATATTGAGATGGTGGCACCGCCGGCACAACCGGAAAGCGGAATAGAGGCGGAAACCTGCCCAGAATTAGGAGGCGAAACTGGCAAGGCGCCATCTCTTAGCCCGGAGATGATAAGTGAAGGTGTCAGCGCAATAAGTGTGAAACAATTTTATAAGAAACCCGAATTCCTGGCCAATAATCTGGGCATTGAAAAGGATCCGGAATTGGGTGAGATTGTACAAATTGTGAGTAATAACGATGAAGGAGAAACAGAATCGCATACTGAAATCGAGACAGATACACCCCAAACGAAAGACCAAGCCAAGATCGCAAAAGAAAAAGAATTAGGCAACGGGACGGAGGACCAAAAACTAGACGACTCGTACTCAAATACATCGATGAAAGCTGGCGCCTTGCTCCTGCAGGAGAGCGGAGACGAAGCGGAAGAAGGACAGGAGGAGGACGGCGATCTAGTTATCAATGGAGACGGAGACCCCAAGTTGCCATCTCCATTGCCGCCAACAGCAGTTGCTGACAGCAGTCAGACGGCAGAGTCGACGGACGTTTTCGATGACATTGACCATGAGATTATGCAGGAGCTGGCCAATGAAGGTGTTGTCGATGCCAGTGGAAATGCCATGAGCGCCAGCAAAGAACTGCATCCCGCCGCGGATGAAGAAGCGCCAGCAGATGATGGTGATCAAATCAAGGAAACGGAAAATGATGATGAGGGACTAGATATGATGGACGGTGTGGAAGGGGAAAGTAGCACTGCAAATGATTGTGATACGGTCAAAGAAGTGGATGAAGATGCCGATGAGCCGGTGTCAGATGGCGACCTGGCCATGGATGTTGACTCATTTGCACCCGAGGCCGAGGCCGATCCAGAAGGCGAGACGGCGGAACAACGGTTGCAGTTGACAGCAGATCAATTTCCTGAGGAGAACAAGGAGAATGTTTCCACTTCCACGGGCAGCCATGATACATTAGATATCCAGTTAACCCTGAAGGACGACGAGGATGAGGAGAAACCACTTGTTGTGGTGGCTGTTGAGCAAAAGCCAAAACGAGACGCTGAGACGCCGCTGGATATCAAGCATTTGAACCTTAAATCCGATATTGAAACAGTCAAAGGGGAGGAGGACCATGAGGAGGATGATGAGAAACCTTTAGCTGTTGTGGCCGCCAAGCAAAAACCCAAAAGTAATCTTAATGGTAAAGAGTTGGAGGAGCAGCTAGCAGAAGAAGTGGTCCTCCAGCCTGATAGCGATGTTGATGATGAGCAGCGCAAGGAGAAGGAACTCCATTTGCAAAATCTTGGCCTGCTCACCCATCAAGCTGCCGAACTTATACGTCAGGAGTACATACAGGAGGCAAACTCGCGTCAGGCCCAGCAGCAGCAACAACATCACCAGCAGCACAGCGGTAAGCGTCATGCGTCTAAGAGCGGAAGCGGAGGAGGAGGAGGCAGTGCCACCCATGTCGAATCCAGTGGAACCCTTAAGACAGTTATCAAATTAAATAGAAGCAGCAATGGAGGGGCTGGTGGCCATAGTGGTGTTCCCACTGGCACTGTTATTCATGGCTCTGGTGGCGCTTCATCTTCATCCTCGTCGTCGGGCAACGCCTCGTCCATTGGCAGTGCCACGCGCAAAGCCAGCGCCGCTGGAACTGGTGGCGTCTCCGGCTCGGCCCACGGTGTTCGACGACAATCCCTTAAGATGACATTCCAAAAAGGTCGTGCCCGGGGTCATGGGGCTGCAGATCGTTCCCACGATCAGCATGGTGCTCACGCTGAGGATTCCTACTACACAATACAAAATGAGGTAAGTCTAAACGAACTTTCTAACCTTATTAAACATCACTCTAATTCTCTTTCTTTCCTTCTTCCTCTCTCTCTCTCTTGATTTCTTGCAGAACGAAGGTGCGACCAAGTCCAATGGTTCAACTGCTGGCAGAAAGACCAATAACCGTTTCAGCTCGACTAACAACCACAACAACAATAACCACACAACGATAGCCACGCACCTAAATAGCAATGCTAATGCATCCCGATCGCAACTGGGTTGGTTTTCTATCGATCAAACGCTTCCGATCATCGACATTCTCCATCAAACTATGCGGGCTAACTTTCAAAAGCCTTTCAAAACCAAATCTCCAATTTAATATTCAATTCAAATCCCAATCCCCCCCCAGTCCGATAATAGATTTTTCTTTGCTTTTTCATTTTGTTTTTTCGAGACCCTTAAAAATTACCCATGCCCTCTGCTTCTCTCTACGCCACTGAGCGATACGATATATTACGATATATGCGACTATATATATGTACTTGATGGGTAGGGCCTTTCATTTATATATATATTTCATTTTTCTTATCAGTCAAAGCAAATTTTGCAATCAGACCTGTTCTTGTTTCCCAAAACAAACGTAAATTAAAAAGGGTATGCTCAAAATGGTGAATTTTGTTTTTGTAAATTCAGTTGCAATTCTTAATTTGTTTATGCATTGAAAACATGGTATGGCCATTGCGATTCCGTAGCATTTTGTATACTAATGATAGAACTTGTGAATTCTTGAAATAACTGTACAGAAACCCTCGCCTCGCCTTTTTGTGCTACCTATTTTCAATAAACCTCATAAGACTGACCAACGCTCACACTCACATGAATCACGAACTTTTCACAACTAGCCAGCGAATGAATTAACTAATAACTAATATAAAAAAAAACCCTGCTCGGCGAACGCTTTTAACTAATTCCAACTGTTTTTTTTTCTTTTTACACAGATTCATCACATTCGGAGGGCCAGGCAGAGCATGGCTTTTACCAAATGGTCGTCAAAAAGGATGAGAAAGAAAAGATTCTCATACCGGAGAAGGCATCCTCGTTTAAGTTCCATCCGGGTCGGCTTTGCGAGGATCAATGCTATTATTGCAGCGGCAAATTTGGGCTATACGATACTCCCTGCCATGTGGGACAGATCAAGTCGGTAGAACGGCAACAGAAGATTTTAGCCAGTAAGAGTGGAGAACCTTTTATCGGGGTATTGATTATATAAATATTTATATGCCATTTACTTTATTATAGATGAGGAGAAGTTAACGGTGGACAATTGCCTGTGCGATGCTTGTTTCCGACATGTGGATAGGCGAGCGAATGCTCCGTCGTATAAGAAACGTCTTTCGGCGCCGGGGCATTTGGAAACGGGGGCTGGCGTTGGGCCTGGTTCAGGAGTTGGCGGTGAAGGTTCTTCGGATAAACTATACTCTGGTGGCGATGGTGTGGACAGTGAATTTGGCCCAGGGCCACCAGCAGGTAGCCAACAACAACAACAGAGGGCTTGCGCTGTCAAAGATTGTGGCGATTCGGCTGGACATTCACTTCGGCGTAAATGCATACGGAAGAGTGTTAAGAAGTTTCTGCTTAACTTTGAGATTCCAGCTGGCACCTCGAATGTGTGGCTATGCGATGCCCACTACAATACCGTTATCCAGTCATCCGGGTGTGTGCTTTGCAAGCGACGCCTGGGCAAGAATCATATGTACCACATAACCTCGGTAATAAATAATCAAACTTAAGCAATCCCTGACCATTTAATAATCCCTCTCTTCTTCAGCAGGACACTGATCGATTAGAGAAGGCTCTGGCTGAAATGGGCATTCCCGTTCAACTCGGTGTGGGCACGGCCGTATGCAAGCTGTGTCGCTACTTTGCCAATCTGTTGATGAAGCCCCCGGATAGCACCAAGTCCATTAAGGCGGAATTCGTTAAGAACTATCGCAAGAGGTGAGTCTCAGTTGGTGTAGAAATGCATTTTTCATCACTTAGTGAAACGCGTTTAATTTTTTTTTTTTTTGCAGACTGCTCAAAGTACACAATCTGCAGGATGGCAGCAATGAGGCATCTGAGGCGGATGACGAGGAGGTCTTGCCTGCTGGTGGTGGCCAGCCCAGAACATTAGCTGCCTCCTCTGACGATCCGGAGATGACAATGGTGGTGGACTATGATGGACCCACCGATTCCAACTCGAGCAGTTCCTCAACGACGCCCACTGGCAATACAACAAGTGCCATCAAGCAAATGTCGAAGCTGCAGGCCATTCTGCAGCAGAGTCAAGACGGCGATGCATCGAGAGGTGTGGGGCCCACCGCTGCAACTGCTGCATCTACAAACGCTAATTCCAACGCCAGTACCAACTCGAAATCTGCCTCCGGCTCTTCTGATATCTCAAATGTGTTGCGTGGCAATCCCAATATATCCATGCGCGAACTCTTTCACGGCGAGGAGGAGCTGGGTGTGCAGTTCAAAGTTCCGTTCGGGTGCAGCAGCAGCCAGCGCACACCCGAAGGATGGACACGAGTGCAGACCTTCTTGCAGTATGATGAGCCCACGCGTCGCCTGTGGGAAGAATTGCAAAAGCCGTACGGCAATCAGAGCTCGTTCCTGCGTCACCTTATCCTTCTTGAAAAGTATTATCGCAATGGCGACCTAGTGTTGGCTCCCCATGCCTCCTCCAACGCTTCGGTCTACACGGAAACAGTGCGTCAGCGGCTCAATTCGTTTGACCATGGTCATTGCGGTGGATTGTCAGCGACAACTTTGGGCGGCGGCGTCAAGCGACCGTCTACTGCTGCGGCGAGTACTGGTGCCCTTGCGTCGGAGCAAACAAACCCTCCAGGAGCAGCAGAACCTGTCATTCCTTTGGTCGAGCTTAATGACGATGATGACGGCGATGCCGATCAGCAGTCACATCATCATGCGTCCACAGTTGATGTAGATGCTAGCAACTTGGAGCGCCTCAGCAATGCCTCCGTTGATAAACTGACCAAACAGCTTAGCTCGAATGCTGTGACAATAATTGCTCGACCCAAAGACAAGCAGCAGTCACAGACGACTTCCTCTTCCGCAGCAGCAACAGCGTCTCCACCTCCGCCTCCGCCAATAGCAAGCATTCAATCCAAGGATGCACCTCCGCTAGTGCCCACTAGTGGGGCAGCGAATAGTCGCAGCATATTGAAGACCAATCTCTTGGGCATGAACAAGGCAGTAGAGATTGTGCCGCTGCCGCCGTCTGCTGTCAGTGCCACCGTCACAACGACATCGGCGCCACCTGCCTTCACCTCCTCCTCCTTCACACAGCAATCGAACAACAACAGCAGCAGCGGCAAACCGCCTCTAGCAGCAGCAGGAGTCAGCTTAGAGAAGCCGCACAAGATTTTAGATGTGGCCAATAAGTTGCTTAATAGCCAAAACGAGGCTCATTCAGCAAGTTTACTCAATATGCCGCCCAAGCTGAAGCCAGCCATGCCCTTAGCCAGCGGCGTTTCGGCAATTAAGCCACAGTTAAATACGGCTCAATTGCTGAGCTCACCGCCGGAATTGATTAGCCTGCAAAGAAGAAGAGCTGTTGCAGCGGTTTCAGCTTCCTCCGCTGGATCGACCATAGCCGGTGCAGCGGCAATGGCCGCAGCAGCGTCTAGTCTTCTCGGCAATATGTCCGCGGGCAAGCGGTTACAGTTGCCCAGAGCTGGCAGCGGAGGCAATGCAGCTGGCGCTCGTCCATCGGGTCCACCACCAAATGTGGTCATTCTGCCAGAGACACTTACACCGCAGGAACGGCACGAGAGCAAGAGTTGGAAGCCAACACTAATACCACTCGAGGATCAACATAAAGTGCCCAATAAGTCACATGCTCTATACCAAACCGCCGACGGTCGACGTCTGCCTGCCCTGGTGCAAGTGCAGTCTGGCGGCAAGCCTTACCTCATCTCCATCTTTGACTACAATCGCATGTGCATTCTGCGCAGGGAGAAATTGCTCAGGGACCAGATGCTCAAGGCCAACGCCAAGCCAAAGCTTGGCCAAACGCAGCAGCAGCAGCAGCAGCAGCAGACGTCCGCCAATGTGTCCGGCTCGGCCAGCAGCGCGGCGACTGCTAAACTATCGCATTTGATTCAACAGCATCAGACGACTCGCCAGGAATTGCAGCAGCTGCAACAGATCCAACAAAAGCTGCAACAAAGGAATCATCATCATCAGCAGCAGCAGCAGCAGCAACATCATCAGCACCAACAGCAAATGCCAACACTACAGCCAGGCGGAAGTGGGGCCGGCAACAGTAACCTACGATTGGCACGTCTAGCACCCAAGCCGATGCCTCCACTGACCAATCCCACACAGAATGCGAATGTGGTTGCCGCCGCTGCCGCATTTCCTCCACTGCTTGCCAATGCTTTGGCCAATAGCAACAACAACAATCCGCTTGACAGCAACAGCTCATGGCTGTGGAAGAATTTTCCCGAAGCCAATCAGTATTTGCTTAACGGCAATGGTGGCGGAGCATCGGGTGGAGGACCAGCAGGAGGAGGAGGCGGAGGAGTTGCTAGCAAATTGCCACATCTAACGGCCAAACCGTCGACAGCCACAACAAGTAGTGGCAATCTCAAGATGGGCAACAGCAGCTACACTCTAAAGCAGCAGCAACATCAACAAAAACTCATCGAGAATGCCATCATGTCTAAGATACCCAAAAGTCTGACAGTCATACCTCAGCAAATGGGCAATGAAGCAGCCGGAGCTAATGCCGCCGCAGCTACCAAGGAGTGATGATGATGACGATGACGACGACGACGACGACTGCCACAACGATCCAAATCGCCTCCCTCATTCATTCATGGATGATAGATGATCACAAATTCCATTTAAAACAACTCCCATTAACAATCCCCGCAAAATTGTCATCAAATTAGGCATATAGAGATAAAACTATAAAACTAGATCTACTCCTAAGACTTAAGTTGAAAACTTAACCAGATGTAGAAGAAGGGATGGACAAAAAATCCGGAAACAAAAAACCACAAACAAACAAACAAACAAAAAAAAATACCAGAATCAATATAGATTTTTAAGCCCAACTTACATGTAGCATGATATGTGTATTGTATATTTAACGCTATTGGATACGATTAGGTCGTAAGTAATTAGGCTGTTTGTAGACGGCGTGTGTTTGAAATCATCTCTGGATACGCCTTACATATTAGTTGCAACATACAGATACAGATACAGATACAGATAGATATATATATATATATACATACATATACTATAACTTTATATAGATTATATATAACACACACATACATATATATATATGATATATATATATATATACATATATTTTTTTATTAGATTTTCTGGGCACATTCAAATTACTATCGCGATTCGTGTATTATAGATACCAAAATTGCTAGAGCGCTACCACAACAAAAGGAACGAAAACAAAAGAAAAAAACAAAACAAAATGATTATAGCATATACATTCATTATATATATATATATATATATAAATATATTATATACACAACTTATCAGAATTGGATAATTACCTGAATCCTCAAACCAATTACCACCAACTCCTTTACTCCCCAGTCCACTCCCCCCCTACGTAAGCACAAACTGAATGTGGCCAAAAATATTTAGTCAAAAAAAAAGGTGAAAGCCTAACTAAGACTTTTAGTTTGTGGTTCTTATTAACCTACCCTCTCTTCCCTACCGCACTCTCTCTCACACACACACACACCTATTGTAGTGGAATGGATATATTGAAAGTGAAAAATAAACAAAACAAAACAAGATAAAAAAAAAAACAAAGCTAAAATAAAAAACTTGGAATTAAGCATTTCTTTTATGAAATTAAATTATATAGACTACGTTTACGATTTGATTGTACGTAGATTTCTAGCTTATACATATGTATATATATTTACATATATGTAATTTCGATTTTCTTTTCACAAACACACACACACACAAACAGAACAGCATACATACAAAAACACACATATACATGTACATATTTATATGCAACAGCGAAACAAAAGAAAAAAGGAAAACTAAATACAAACATTAGTTACACATCAAAACGAGGTGCGTCTGCGTCTTTTCCATTTATTTTATTGTTTAGTACTCAAAATCTAAAAGAGTTAATAAGCCAGCCCCCGATGCTCGGACAAATACTGATAACAAAAACAAATGATTTAAAAAGCTTTCGCAAAATGCAACTAACATTAATATATACATATATATGTATATTTAAATATATATATTAATAAATGTGTATATATTTTGCAGATGGAGAAATACAATTGTAAATTAGCTCTTTAAGCATAGTTATATTTATACATCTGTATGTGTATGTATGTATGTACGTGTATATGTACAATATATTGAAAAATTCAATTGTTGTTGTTAAACATTGAAAATGTATTTATATATATATATATATATATATATATTGTGTAAACGAGTATATAAATACACAAAACAAACAGAAAAAAAGAAAAGAAACAAAAGCAAAAAATATGTAGAATAGAAACCGAAGTAAACATATGAAATGCAAAAATCTACGAATGTTGAGAATATTTCCGATTGTTGAATATAAACGAAATGAAAAGTGTTTCTCTGGAACAAAACCTACTTGATGCCTGACTCGAGTCTTGTGCGGGATATATAATATGAATGAAAATGAAAATGCCTTTTATAACAAAAAAAAAAACAAACTTGGTTTAAGACGAACAAAAACAAAACAAACGAAATCAAAAGAAAAATTAAAAACATATATTGCATATACATGTGTTATATATAGTTAACTGATAAAACTGGACAAAAAAAATATTTAAAACGAACCTAAATAGCAAAGAGACCGGTTATGAATTTCAATTGAAAGTGTTCTATGTATATACATAGAAGAATCGAAATTGATTCTACATATATGTTATTGGAATTGAAATTGAATATCATATATCGAAATAAATTTCCAGAATTCAAGCAAGCTAAGAGCTTTAAATGGTTTTATTTGCCCAAAACCCCGATCCCTCGCAGCGCTGCCGTCGTGTCCTGATCCCATCCCATTTCTTTGTGACTCTCTTTTTCTCGATCGCACACACAAACACACACACACACACAGCATCATTCCGAGTGAAATTGGCGATATATTAAAACACAATATCACCAAATAGTCGCTTTATTTCACTTTCTCGTTTATGTATGTGTATGTGTATGTATGTATGTATGTATGTATATGTATTTGTAATCATTAAAATTTATCGTTTTTAGTTTTTAGCGCTGAAATGTGAAGTTTCGAAGAAAATAAATTAAATAAATCTATATATATATATATATATATATATATATATATATATATATATATATATATATATAAATATGAAAACGAGTTGTTTTGTTTTGTTGTCGATAAATAAATAGCTACTATAATATATAAATAGAATAGATTTCTTTGAATTTTTTGTTGTTTTTGTCATCTCTCATGGTATGGATGTTCTTTGCTTTGCCAATGGCTGATATTTTCGGATGGTAATTGTTTTTGTTAATTATGCAGATTTTATCTCTTCACCTCTTGGACCATGTTCTCTCTCTCTCTCTCTCTCTCTCTCAATATCGCTTTTTTCTCTCTCTCTTTCTCGCTCGTTATTTCTCTGTTCTTGTCTCTGTCTCTTTTGTTATAACAGGATGGTAGGAGGGATTAACGTTTCATAAAAACAGTTCGTTATTTTGTCAAGTTTTGATGTTTCAATTTTGGTTTGTTTGATAGTTTTCTTCTTGTTTTTTTTTTTTTTTTTTATTATTGAAATCATTTTCAAAAAATAATGTTTTTTGTTTTGTGTGTTGTTGTGTTTTAATTTAATGATTATGTGTTTTTTGGATTTCGGATATTCGATATGCATTTTTGATTTGTTTTCTCATTCTTTCAGTTTCAATTTCAGTTTTAACTTTTGCTTCCTGTTTAACAATCGGTTCTGCATCAAAAATATATAATCTGTATTACATATACATCTGTATTACATATATGTATATACATTTGTATATGTATATATATATATAGATAGCTGCATACATCGAGATACTACTATATAATCTGCAAAAAAATTACAAATATTCTCTCTTTTTCTCATCGTACTCTCTCTCTTTCTTTTTATATCTTTCTGAAATTCTTCTGAAGTTACCTGTACGAGCGTTACGAGTGTAGGTAATAATAAAACTATGTTTATTAAATATTATTATTATTAAAGTTTATCATTTTATAATTTATGATCTGGCTACTGCGGCTGCTGAGCTGAGTGGGGGATCGGTGCTCGATGCTCGGCCTTGGGCTCATCCTCATCCTCGGGCTAATGGGCGAATGGGGCTGGTGCTGGGGCTCGGGCTTTGGCTCGGGGCGGGTGGCTTACAAATCGGTTTCGCCATAGAGAGCTGTGCTAAAGGACATGTAGTCCAGGGCACCGGGCACACCGTTTGGTCCCTTGTATGGGGGCATGCGCTGGATGCAGTATTCGGCCTGATCTGGTGGCAACTCGCGGCGCAGTTCGTCGGGCAAAATGTATGGCTGCAATTACATACAGAGAAGGATAGAAACATATTAGTTGATGGGATAAATGTTGTTGGGTGTTGGGTAATTAATTACCTTGTCGGCTGCCAGAATTCTGAATGAATCGATGACTTGTTCGGCAGTATCCGTGTCGGTGCTCTCGCGGGTCATGAAGTCGAGGAAGGCGTCAAAGTGGACGTAGCCTGTGTTATTGGGATCGACAACAGCCAAGATGCGCTGGAAGTCCATATCGCCCTGGCGATCCTTGCCGATCGAGTACCCCAGCGAGACGAGACAGGACTTGAACTCCTCGGGCGTGAGGCGACCGGTGCGGTTCTTGTCGAAGTGGTTGAAACTGGAGCGGAACTCGTTCAGCTGTTCCTGGCTAATGCCCTTGGAGTCGCGTGTCAAAATCTGGTTCTCCACCTCATTGATATTACGGTTGATCGATGTGAGCAGCTGTTTCCCAGCCGACGCGTAGCGTCTCCATGGTGTAGTTGGTGTAGCGGTTCTCGAAGATCATCGACTCTTGCACAGCCTGGTGGATCTTCTCCAACTCCTCAATGTTGGGCTTATACGCATAGACGGCCTGCTCGTATTCCTTGAGGCGGTGCAGTTGATCCTCCAGTGAGCCCTGCAATCCCATGCCTATCGCTGTCACGGCATCCATCTGGCGTTCAATCCAGGGACCCACCACGTTGGCCTTCTCGGCAAACTGGCGGCGCAGCATTTCGTTATTTTGCTGCTTGCGCAGCTCGTTGGCCAGTGTCTGGTCGCGCTGGGGCACCAGCTGACGCACATCGGACCACTTTCGTGTCATGTCGTTGGCGGTCAAAGTGGTGTAGGGGTTCTCCAGGCCGCCGGGGATCTGGTGCTGCTTCACAATCGACTCCACTTCGCGCACGAGATTCACAATTAGGTTGAACTCCTTGTCGGCCTCGCCGAGTGTTGCCTTGAACTGGTCGTGGGCTTGAATCAGGCCCTGGATTTCCTCCATTGTGTGGACAATGAACATGTCAACCAGATCCTCGCGTGTGCCATCAAGCCAGTTGTTGAATGGAGCGGCCCTCTTGGCGAACTCCAAATGCAAGATGTCGATCTTCTCCAGAATGCGCTCGGCCTCGTCCAAGGCGGTACGGCGGCGCTGCGTGAGGGCACCCAAGCGATCCCATTGATCGCAGATGCGCTGGCAACGAGCATTCACCGAGACACAGTCATGGTACTCCAGGGTGCTATCCAAGTCAAACGAGAAAGAGTAGACAAAAAAGTCCTTTTAAAAAAATGCAGCTTAAAAATCGATTAAAGTCTAATGAGGAGAGAACCGATCGGCTTATGAAATGAGTGACAAGTGAGTGAGTAAGTCGAGTATTAAGCATGATCTATGGACATGAACCTTCAGATGATCTTAGGATACAACCTAACCTCACACTTTGCCGCACAAGTGGATCACGATCGGGGTTGCCCGTGCAAGCATGGGATAAATTAGTTCGCAATCGCATTATCAATTTTTTTTTTTTTTTTTTTGTTGCAATTAATCGATATGGACAAAAGTTTCTGGGAAAACTTACTTTAGCTCCTGGGCAATGGCGGCGATCTGTTCGACACGATCTTGGTGGGCAGCCAGATCAGACTCAAAGGCTTCGTGCTTCTTCTTCAATGCCTTAAGCTCGTTAAGCTTGCATTGCCGGAAGTCCTGAGACTGCAGCATTTCCTCCTTGCCGCGTGTCCAGTCCTCGTGAGCATCAGCCTGGAATAAACACAGAAGCACAGAGAGAAATGATCACCAGTTGCACCTTCTCCTTCACCTCCGGCCCACATACCTTGTGCTTGAACTTCTGGGCCAGATGCTCCAGACGCTCCAGGCGCATCGTCTCGGCCAAGAGCCACTCTTCGAAAGCCTTCTCGGCCAGTTCGAGACCCTTCCATGAATTCGAGATGTCAGAGACAGTCTTGCCTTCGGTGGGCAAGTAGGCTGGACGGTTGGACAGACGCAGCTTGGTCTGCAGGGTGTTGAAGTTAGTTTCGAGTTTTGCTTTCTGCTCAACACGTGGTGGCTTGTGCTTGCGACGGTACGTGCGGTACTCCTCGAGTTTCTTCTGCACACCGGCGAGCGAGTTGTCCGCCTGGCGGGAGTTCAACCATGGCATGGTGCGGCGAATCCATTCCAGCAACTATAAAAAAAACAAAACTCTGCCATCAGATTCAAATTCAAACCATTTGTCGAATAGCCGGCCATGACCCGATTTTGGTACTTACATCACTGGCCAAGCGCTCGTACTCCTCCATAAGACGCTCGTTCTCCTGGTTGACCTTGAGCACCTTGCAGATGCGGTTGGCTGCTGTTTCCGCCTGTCAATGGGGATTAGGAAGGGGAAAATTACGTCAATTAGGTATGCTTTAAGTGGGGCAACCGCTCTGAGTGTGAGCATATGTGCAGTGGATCAACTCAGATTTGGTAAGAGGAAGAAAAAATTCAACAAGACGAACAGGAAACAACATAACGGAACGGAGCGGAAATAGTGGGAAAAGGAGCGGAGCGGAGCGGAACGGAACGGAACGAAACGGAAAGGGAAGCAGAACAAACAAAGAAGCAATCCAAGGCAGGCATTTTGGCTAGCAGCAGGTTAGTCATGCTGTCAAGGATTAGTGCTTTGCAAGCTCCGTTTAAATGTCATATGTGTAGCATAGTGTAGTGCAGTGTAAATTGAATGCCAAACTTTATATACCCTTGCAAAATTGTAAATATCCTAAAGGAATACGATAACGTTTTCCAATCTTGTATACAATTGGCCAGTTCTAAAGTATTCCAAGATCTCAAGAATCATCTCAATATACATATCATTCGAAAATTCGAAGTGTTAAATATTTGCAAGGGTATAGAAAGAAAGAGTATTCGTAAAGGTTGTACTAGTATTGCGTAACGCAAATCGTGCTAAAGGAAGTCCTTTCAGTGAAAGTGAAGTGAAACTTCTTTAGAATCGTTTGGGAATTGCGTTACGTAATACGTGAGTGACCCCTAAGTAGAAAGGTAGCAAATGTAATGTAACAGTTTTTTTTAGCGTTGTGTGTGTGTGTGTATGTGTGTGTGTGTGTGTGTTTAACAGACCTTTTGGGCGCCACTGAAACAGTGATAATACGACGATACATAGGTCATGACCGCACGCTCATCGGGTAAAGCAGTATTCTGCAAATCTGTATATATATATATATATATATGATCGCGTTGTGGTGATTGATTGATTAATCGTGGTGTATATTTGTAGTAGTAGTTGTATTTATTGTTGTTGTTGTTGTTAATTGATGGAGCACAGCGCATTCGCGGGAGATACAGAGAGTGTGCGAGCGAGCGAGCGAGCGAGCGAGAGATAGAGAAAGAGAAAGAAAGAAAAAGCAACAAAACATACAATTGAATTAATTTTCGGTTAGTTTTCAAAACTGGGCATCATCATTATCATTATCATTATCATCATCATATCAATTAGGTCACATTATACAATAACAAATTGGGTCAAAGGACCGTTCGATAAATTGGGACACAGGCTGGTTAGTTGTTGAACATCAAACATGCCAATTATATGTATGTATATATGGGAACTCGGATGGAGTCCATCTCAATGGATAGTTAATATTAGATATAAGTTAGATGGATCATGGTCATAGGGCATAGCCATGGCATTAATTTGCAGCATGCAGACAGAGAGAGACCGATGATGAAGCTTTCCAAGCTCACTCTTGCAGATAGTGTGCCAAAGTTTCTTTATTATCATCGTCACGATCATCCTCATCATCATCATCAGTGTCTCCTCTTCTTTATTCGCATTCATTTGGGGTTAGTCAGTGGCAGCGACGATGACGGCGACGTTGGCGAGCGGGAGCGGGTAGCGGGAAGGGCGTTGATCGAGTGGGTGGATGGGTGCAAGGTCACAGAACGAACAATATGCATATATGCAAATAACAGTATATATATATATGTATGTATATGTATCAAGAATGTATAATATGGAAAGCAATTTTTGTTTTGAGGCTTTTTTGGGGGCATTGCGTTCGCTGCACGTTTTCTTCCAAAAAACAAAAACAAAATACTGCAATTTTATACTTATAGAACAACAAATGAAATACATATATACGTAACGTATATGTATGTATGTATATGCATTGTATATATATGTATATAACTATATATTTAAGTGTATCATTGTGAAGTTTAGTCACATTGTAATTATTCGGGACGTAGGTGTATTGTCTTGTGGGTTCGGGTACATGCGTCACATTTCCAACCTGTTGGGCTCCCTGGAAGGCATGATAGTAGCAGGAGACGTACGTCATGATGGCACGTTCATCCGGTTTCGGAGTGTTGATTAAATCTGTGATGTTGTGCGTTCACACAATATTTTGCAGTTTTGCAATTGAAGAGAATTTAAGTATAAGCATTATATATATTTATGTATTTATGTATATCGAGAGATTAACCCCTAACTTAAAATAATTGGCTAGAGAATAGGAGTGTGTTGTTGTGTGTAACTAATTTTTGTCTTAGAACTTACCATCTGGATCCAACATCCTTGGAATATCAAGGTATTTCTCAGCAACATCAAAGGCAGTGTTCAGATTCTCCAATGGATTGTCTTTGGAAAGCTTGGCATAATCAATTAGATCTGGACGATGGCGATGGATGAGTGCACAGAAGGCCAAACCGTCCTACGTGCAACATATCGGAAGAGAAAAGATATATGTACATATGTAGATTCAGAATCGAAAATATC
Organism: Drosophila nebulosa; assembly: GCA_024703675.1. Classification (NCBI taxonomy): domain Eukaryota; kingdom Metazoa; phylum Arthropoda; class Insecta; order Diptera; family Drosophilidae; genus Drosophila; species Drosophila nebulosa. The sequence continues at coordinate 18,453,041 of JANFPS010000003.1, forward strand.
AACAAACAATTCTGATCACATTTGGGACATTTCGAGGTTACTTACCTTGAAGGACAGATGGAAGTTCTGTACGTTGACATTCTTATAGGGAGCTGTCTTGCGCTGGCACCACAGCAATAGACCCTCCTTGGCAGTCATCTCCTCAACGGAGATATCCTGTATAGCGAAGCGCAAGATAATGGTCCAGATCATACCCAGAGTCATTTTCAGATTGCCATCGACAATTTCCTCGGCACCAATTGACACCAGATGGACACCCTTGGAGGCAATAAAATCAAGGGCCTTGTTCACATTGGCGATTTTATGGAAACGCATCTTGCCGCGATCGGGCTTGGGTAGTGTCTCGCCAGAGATCACCTCCAGCAGCAGCATCAGCTTGAGGCCATTGCGGAAGTCCTCTTCGATGTTATCGATGGCGGTGCCAGCTTTACGTAAATGACTGTTACACCATGCGGTAAATGTCTACAAATGAATGGATAAACCAGTATTAGACACATTGGCCACAAATAGAAGGAATATTGTTTCCGTTTCATTGGGTTAATGACTGATCTCTTTTATGCAAAAACTTAACCAGCTGATCGCGTGTCCCTCGCCTGTGGGTGAGCCATTTAGGGCAGCTCGATTGCTCTATGTGGACCACAGCCAGTCTGGCAAGGCATTACCCCATCCCCCTGGGACCCGTACACTGTCATCATGGTGGTGGCGACATTGTTGTTGTTGCGGCTGACAGTTGCAGTTATTTTGCACCGAATGGGGACAGACAACAGCAGCAGCAGCAGCAGCGGCAACAACAACAGCAACAGCAAAAGAACAAAGAGAAAACAAGAAAAGTCAATATACATACATATATACATATAAATATATATATATATATATATATTAAGTTTATATAAACCAGTTTTTTTGCACACACTTCATTATTTTGGAGTAGTGTGTCTACGTTGGTAACCGTCGCCGAGACCAAGACCAAGACCAAGCCCTCCCAAGTCCCACCGATCCCCCCATCATCTCCGTCTCCGTTTCGTTTTGTGGTGCTTGTAAATTTACAGCTTTATATTGTTATTGCTTGGCCAGAGATCCCACAACTCACCCAGCTCACAGCTGGGTATTATGGCATTATGATTCCACGCCCATACAACCAAATAAGTATAATCCCGCCCGCCCACATCTGCTGGTGTTGTTGTTGGTGTTGTTGCTGTTGCAGCTGCAGTTGGGAATATGCAAATTTCTCTGGGCTGTTTGACAAAAGGCGAATTGAAAAGGAAAGCTTAATTCAGAATAAATACAGGCAGAATATTGAGTGGTGGTGGAATTGGAGGGGAGGGCGGAATGTATTTAGAGATGTGACAAATATGCAACATTCTCTCCATATGCATGACAATGGATCACCGCTATGATCGAGTGAAGGGGTTGGGTGGGGGGAGGAGAAGACGATCAATCCATTTGTCAAAACCTGGGAAAACTAACTGAAGTTTAACTAAAGCTGAACTGATGAGGAGAGAAAATGGAACAAGCTCAACTTTATTGGCCATTAGCTTACAGTTACGTGCGTGAGACAATGGGACAGCCGTAGAGCAACGGATGCAACAGATGCAGTTGGACGTCAGATGAGATGAGATGAGATGGAATGGAATAGAATGGTAAAGTGATGGGTAAATCTTTAGAAGCGGAAAACTTGAATAGACTGGCAGAGAGAGAAGAGAGAGAGAGAAAGAGAGAGAGAGAGAGAGAGAGAGCACAAAGAGATTTGAGAGAGAGAACAAGAAATGCAACTGTTAATGCAAATCGGTCCACACACACACACACCCCACGCAGACACCAACATACATGTAACGTAACGATCAAAACGGGCGCTGTGGGGACAGATTACACATTTTCATTACCCACTCAAACAATAACGTGTTGAACTAGGCCAAGCAGCAGCAGTCGCAGTCGCAGACGCAGCCGCAGCCTCAGCAACCAGGGAGCCACCACCGGTTTGAAGTTGAAGGAGGTGCAGGCGGAGGAAGCTGCTGGTGTGCGTCGTCAAACAAGTCGTGGAGTCTTACCGCTAGTTAACTGACTCTCTCTCTACCCTCTCTCTCTCTCTCTCTCACACTCTTTTCCGTTAAGGCTTGCTTCTCTCTCTATTGCTACTCTCTACCTCCGCGCGCCCCCCCCCCCCCAACACTTGAACACGACCCCCTTTGTCGCACTCTCTCTCTTTCTCTTCGTTTCTCTGCTGGTTGCATTCCTGCGCTAGCAACTCGTTTTTTTTTTTTTAGTTAAAGAGCCAATACTCGGCTCAATTACCGTTATCAGGCAGTGCCTGATCTGACCAGGCCTGCATTGCCAGCTTTGCCTAGTCTGGGTCTGGCCTGGCCTGATCTATGATCTTTTCGCCAAGATGATTGGGCAATCACCAAAAAGTCAACGCGCACGCGCCAAAAAAAAAAAAAAAATACAAAAAAAAATCAAGAAAATAAAACCAAAATTTATTGTTGGTTCTCTATTTTCGATATGGCCGGGAAGCTTTTGCGGAAAGCTTTTCTTATTTTTTTTTTGTTTTTTTGTTTTATTTTTTGTGGTTCTTGTTGTTGCTCCGCACTCGCTCTCGCACACCCATTTTTAGCCGAATGTAATTTGAGCGGCCCCATACCATGGACTCATTCGCACATCCAAGGAAAGACGCAGGCGCCAATCAGTTGGTTAGTCAGTCAGTTGGGCCGATTGAATGGGATCAGTGGGAGAGATGAGATAAGATGAGATGAGATGCTGGCTAATGGCAGCAGTGTTCAGGCTCATCCAAAAGTTATCCTCATTCATTGACACACGCACACATACACCTGAAGTAGGGAGGGGGTGGTGTGTATGACGCATATTTTGAATCACTAAAACCAAACACACACAAACACACTCCCCCACAAACGAAGATGAGAGTGAAAGAGAGTTGAAATCATTCACAATGACTGACCGTCTACGCCTACACACACACACACACCTGCCTGCCGCATCCCTCTAACCAACCCCCTTTCACCTTCCTCTTCCCTCAGCCACCCTCTCCCTTTCTAAATTCGATCAATGTAAACAGACAAACAACTTTTACGCGTTTCAACTAATGACGAATTCTGTTTGGTAATTTACGATTACGAAATCTATATGCAGAGATATATCTCTAGTGTGTGTATATGTATGTAGTATATACACATGTGTGCATGTGTGTGTTCGTTTTTGTGTTCATACAGTTCGACCATGCCAATCTCAAAAAATTATTCATATCTCTTTCAAACTGTCCGCCTTTCTTTCTGCTTGATCTTTGGCCAGGAGCATTTCTTGTCATTGCAATATCTGTCCGTTTGTCCGACTATCCGTATCTGTGTGGGCGTAATAGACCCAACAGCATGTCTATGCAAATGTGTATAAATCATGGGTGTCGCAAGGATCTAAACTAAGTTAAAGTTACTCAATAAACTCGCTTTGAACCGAACATTGTGCCTGATTAGCTTCAGTTAAGTAGCTGATGAATTCCCTACACACATTCAAGTGGTGAGCCAAATGATGATTCAAATGTTAGCCTCCCCCAATCCCCATCCCCATCCCAACACATGCCCACCAATGTGGTTGTTACACTTACTCATGGTGCAAATTGCAGTTGTTGTCCATTTTGGCCTGACTATTTTTAATTGTCAATAGCGTCGTTGTCGTCGTCCCGTCCGCCTACCCATCTGCCTACCTGCTGAGATTGAGGCTGTGGCGTCGTCGTGTCAAAAACATTAGCCTTGCACCAAATTTTTGTGTCAGCAATTTTTAGAAATTATATTTTTATATAGAAATATTGAAAAGAGAAGAGAAATATATATACACACACACACAAACATACATAGATCTATATGAATGTGTGTGAATGTCAGATCTTCTAGGTTACTTTTTGGCAAAACAAAAAACAATTGCTATATAAAAGGAAGGCGAACAAAATGGTAAAGAAAGGCGGGAGAGTGAATAGAGGGGTTAAAGTGGTGGGAGTGGGGTTTTAAACAACATTAATTAACTACCGGCCACAAAACAAAACAATATAGTGCCAACCAATTTGCCATGTCATAGACATACATATAGATAGATAACTGTCATTTTCATGGGCTATCTCTCTTTCGCTCTCTCCCCCCCCTCTTACAGTGGCAAACCAACTACTAACTAACGGCAACCGTTTCCGCTTTTAGCCAAACAAACAAACAAATAGGCAAACAGAAAAACTGAGACATTCATTATGATCGAGGCGGTTGGTTAGAGAGATGATGAAGAAGTCATAGATAGAGAACAACAGAAACATAATTGAATCGGCTACAATGAGTAGATATGACCTTCAGCTGGATGGGTGGAGAGTAAAGGGGGGGGGGGGGGGGGGGGGGGGGCGCACCGTTTTAGTGGGAGTGGGAGTGTCCCTGTTCCCATTCACAACAGGCAAAACAAGTTGCCAATGAAATATTCTTTTTGAATGATAAGTGAAATGATGTTAGGTCATATATTACCTGATGGCACACAGAAGACCATGAAATAAATATAAAAAAGCAATTTTAAGAACATATTAAAGACCTTCAAAAATACTGGAAAACTATTCTAGCAATTAGTTACCCCATTTGTAGACTTTTAAGGCGTTTTATTCTCTAAGATTTCGATATTCTATTAGTTTTATGTGAATCGTATAATAATTTTCTCTAAGGACAAAAACTAAAAAAAAAAAAAAAAAAAATATATTATATATATAAAATGATGATATATTTGTATGTTCTATTTATTTCTCTCTGTGTAGGAACAACAACTATTTTCGTACAACATATTTCAAACATTTCGTATAAGAACCATGAAAATGAAAAAAGAATTCTATTTATAAATTGGGCGCTGAGCTTTTTTCTGCTGCCGCTGCTGTTCAGACAAATATTGAAACATAATCGAAAAATATAGAAACAGCATATATGTATATGTATATGTATATATACATATGTATACATATATGTATGTATATACATATAATAGATATATCTGTCTATAGTTGGAATTGTTGCTATATGTATTTAGTTATGTAGATGTTTAGGCAAATGAAACGAAATGAAGGATACTTCATATTGAACTCACCTTCTTCTGTTGCTTCTCCCACGCAGGATCGAGCAATCCCTCACGCTCCCATTCCTCTTCCTGTTCCATATAGCCATCGCCATACTCCATGGAGAGACCGTTTCTCCATCATCATTTTGTGGCTGGTATTGGGTGGGGTGGATGCTGTTGCTACTTGCTAATGATGCTGCTGCTGCTCCTCACGATGATGTGTCGATGCTTCTGCTTCTGCTTCTGCTGCTGTTTCCCTTGTTGCTGATGATCCAGTTCACACTGCTGGATTCACACACTTTTGTTTATTAGATTTCGAAGTATTCGAGTATTGGAGATTTGGATTTAGATTTAGATTTAGATTCAGAAATAAGACTCTGATTTAACACATCTGTGTCGACGTATGCGTGTGTATGTGCATGTGTGTGTGTGTGTCGATTCGGTCGTATCTTTTTTAAAGATTTTTAAGTTATAGGAAGTCAGAACAATATTTAATATTTCTCAAATTGAAAGTCCTGAAAGCTTTAGCCAAAAGCAAAAAAAAAAAAACCAAAGAGAACCAGAGTAAAAGATTCAGATGGAGAGTGAGAGAGAGAGAGAGGGAGAGAGAGAGTGAGAACCCGAGAGGAGAGATGCAGAGAGAAAACGGAAGGGAAGAGACAAGAAAAACGGAAGTCCTACGACAGGTGGGTGTAGGTACGTACATATGTATCTCAAATTCTCTTTATAACAAGCTTCCCACATTTACTTTTCGAGTCATTCATTATATTAGCAAATGTTCGAGGAAAATTTTAGCAAAAATTTATAAGAAATTGTTGTATAACACTTAATTTGCTGTTTAATTATTTGTGCTGATTTATTCTATTTCTTTTTCGGTTTTTTTTTTTTTTTTTTACTTTTCTTTTATGTCGTTTCTTTTGGTTCTTTCTTTCTTAATTGAATCTCTGTGTTTTTCGTATCGTATCCGTTTTAAAAATAGTATGTTTTGAAAATTTTTTATTTTCGGCGTCAACGTCAACGCCAGAGATAGGAGAGGGAGGAGGCGGACGAAGAGTTAGACAAAGGGGCGATCGGTGCGAAACGGAAAGGAGGTCTGAAGATGTTGTTGGTTTTGTCTGTCTAGTTCATATTTGAATACATTTTTCGAATAATTGCCCCACCACTGTATTATATATATTATAGTATAGTATAGTGGGTTCAGTTCGGGTTCTTCGGTGGGTTGCTTGGTTCTTGTTCTTTGGTTTTTTCTTGCATTTGCTTATTTGTTCGTTGGTATTTTTTTAACACATTTTTCATATACAAATACATATATAATATATTAAATATATATATGTATTAATATATATATATATTTATATATATAACCATCACACACACACATGCACACGGATCTGAATGCGTATGTATTCGTAAAACGTTCGTTGAAAAGCTTATTTTTATATATTTTTGTTTTATATATGTATTTTATATATATTTTTTCTTTTTTTTTTAACGAGTACAAAAAAAACAACAAAAAAATATGTTGTATACGAAAAAAATAAAAAAAATATCGAAAAAAAAAACAAACAAAAACAACAATATATAGATGTATGTGTGTGTGTGTATTGAAACAATTGGAGGGAATATCTACGTTTGTCGCTGGCGAAGAGAAAGACCCGCTCGCGTTGATAGCCAACTCAAAACTGATGTCGCGCAAGCAAAAACTGAATATCGTACAATGCGACCGAGACACCACACAGAGGCAGAGGCAGAGGGCAGAGAAGTGGCAGGCAAACGCCAGAAAGAAGAAATTTGTGCTGCAGCAGCCAGCCAGCAGACAGCAGACAGCAGTCCGAGCGATCGTGCTCGTCGCTCGATTGATCGTCTCGCACGAAGAAGGCCCACGAAGGCACTGACACACACATTCACACACACACACACACACATGCACACGGCCAGAGTCATATACATACGTAGCCGGAGAAGAAGCTGTGGGAGTGGGTGGCGCAAGAAGAAAGTACGTGTAACATATGAATTTGGCCAACAAGCGATTGTTCGTGGTGACTGACTGACTGACACATACAAACACAATGGTGTATGTATGAGTGTGAGTGTGTGCGTGTGTGTTTTGTGTGCGCCTCTCAGACAGAAGCAGAAGAGGAGTCGTCTCCCGATCATGGGGCATGCAAGTGTGCGTGTGTGCAGTTCGCGAAGTTTTTTTTTTTTGGCGGTGCAATAACTCTTCGGCGGAGGTAAGAAGCGGGGGGAGTTGTGGTTGGTGGGTGGTGACGGTTGGTCACCCTGTATGACAACAACTTGTTGTGGGCCCCTGAGTTGTTGTTGTGCCCGTCTATTTGTCTGTCAGCGGGTCCGATAAGTCCGATCTGTCAGCCGCTGTAGTCGTCCGCCGCCCCCGCAAAACTACGAAAATAGCAAATTGTTAATTTCGCTTCGGAAACTCTTTTCCAATACATATGTAAATAATACACACGCAAAAATAGGCATCTAGGGTAACGGGACGCTCTGCTAGGCGGTGGGGGAGGGGTGATGAGATGGCAACACATGATTTTTATTGGCAAGCTTTCATGGTTTTTCCGTGCGAAACATTTTTCATTTTCAAATATTTTGAATACGTACGCAATTATGTACATTTGTAGCGTTTGGTGTCTGTTTGAGGAATATTTATGCAAATTATTAAATATTTTGGAAAGCTAAAGCGATTAGCCAAAACCCATAAATACTATATTTAGTTTATATGTACACATGCACACATACAAATGCATGTACGTAGATACTCCCCCGCAATATGTAAAGGAAAATGCATGTGTGTGCGTAAGCTTTTAAAAGTTTTTGATAGTGAGCCTTTATGTCCTACGTGAAACGAGAGTCCTTGTGCCCGCGATAGACTGTCTTGATAGATAGAATAACCCTCAAAAGGAACAAGCCCGTCCGTCCGTCCGTCTGTCCGTCTGTCCTTTCGTAGTGTCCGTTCGTCCATCCATTCTTTCATTGTAGAGCAAATAAATAGTCTATTTTTGGATCATAATGTGCGTCGTCAGCGGCAGTTTTTTGTTCGTTTTTTGTTTTTTTTTTTTCGAAAACAAATTCTATTTATAGTTAAGTTTTGTGCGTTAATACCATATTTTTTAAATATGTATGTTAGTTGCACACCAAAAGAAAAAACTATAAATTTATTAAAAATTGAAACAAACTTTGTATAGCCCCCAAGGAGATCACGACTACGACTAACGACCACATATATATAAATAAATATACTTTTATATAGATACATATATATATGCATATTTTGTACAGAAGATACACTCGAAGAAATATAAGGCGAAAAACGGTATGGCAAATCAAAGCTGACTAAATTTGTGGATATTTATAACTGCAATTTTATTAAAATCCTGGTACGATGATTTTCTTTTGTCTTGGAGGTTTTTTTATAAATGGTAAAACAAATTTGTTGATGCTTACAAGAGAAATTAAAGGTAGACAAGGTGGACATTAGAACCTCGCTTATCCGACCTTCAATTAACCGAGGAACCGAACTTTGAGCAGGCTGACAAAACTCATGTGAAACGAATAAAATAGCCCAAAATATTCCATCGAATATTACCTCGTATAAACGAGGTTCTATTGAAAATTAACTTACAATATTGTCTTGTAGTTACAAAGTGTGTAAGTATATGTATGTGTGTAAGATATACATATGTATATCTTTAAAGGATTTTCTTCGAGTGTATATAGATGTATGTATATTTATCTACATACATATTCAAGGAGAATTAATTTATCTTGATAGCTATCTGAAATCGAAATTAAACTGCTCGAGATTCTCGTTTGTATAAGTATATATTTTGTTTTATATATATAGAGATTTATATATATTTCATATTTATAACTTTTGGGGTACAATTATTTTAATAAAAAATAATTACAATTGGTTTATGTATAGGTATGTATGTATATATGTGTTGCACATATACACATGTAATGCCATGCCTGTCCGTCCGTCTGTCTGCCTCTGTCCGTTTGTCTGGCTGTACATGATCATCATAACTACATATATTCAATATCAATTTGTATTATTTTGTTGTTGTTTGGGGTTGTTTCTTCTATATATATATATTCTACACACTTGCAGAAAGCATAACAACTTTTTCAATCAGTTTAAAAAGAATTTTAAGAAATATTTATATAGAATTTTCATTCAGATCGGACCACTGTGTCATTTGATACGGATGAAAGCGTTTAATTGGAAACCAATTTTTCATTTACATTCTACAGATGTCAGATTCAGATTAGATCACGCAGAAAGATGAGGTTTCGAATGGACAACTGAGCAATAAGACGTTTAGCACTGCAAGAGTATATAAACTTCGGTGGGCCAAAGTTAGTTTCTTCTTCTTCTCGCTTTTTTTTTTGTTTTTGATTTTTGTTTTTATGTTTTTTTGTTTTTCGTTTACTTAAGAATAAACGTTGAGGAGGCATCCATCCATCATATCTTAAGGAAAACACATTTTCTAGATCGATATTTAAAAAAAAAAAAATAATAAACAATTACATACACGTATTAAGAGTAAATAGTACAAAGAGGGTGACAGCTAAAGACAGGATGTGTATGAGAGAGGGTCTGAGAGAGGAGGGAATCAAAAAGTGGGCAAGGGGGGGTGGAGTCAGAGAAATGCAAAACAAACTCAATCACAATCAATCAGAAGAATTCGGCTCAGATGCCTGGACGCCTCATTCGGGATTCAGCGTCAGGGTCAGTCCTGGCGGTGGCTGTGACTCCAGTTGTTCAATAAAGAGATCCTCCAGCGGCCGATCGCTGATAATGCGGAAGAAGAACAGGTGATCAAGACACTTCAGACTAATCGAGCGCAAGGCGGGCAGGCGCAACAGTAGCTGAGCAAAACGTCCATCATCCCCGGGATGCTCCAGGCGGCAGTGCTCGTCTAGACAGGCGTAGACCTTCTCCCGACACATCTCAATTTCGGCGCGATTCTTGATGCCGCGTATGTCCGGATTGTAGAGGATGATGGCCTTCAGGCAGGTCAGCTCACGACGATCCAGATTTAGGCGCTTCATCTTTACACTTAATTCGGACAAGATGCGGTCAAAGATGGTGGAGACACCAGCTTTGATGGCGCTGTTGCGATGATACGAGAAACTCTGATTCAAAAACAGTTGCTGCGGCTGCAGGACCGGCGATCGGCGCTCGAAAGCGCTGTCATGGCCCATGCCGGACGACACATCGTCCAGGGATCCAATGCTGCACCAGGCCACATTGGCTATGAGTAGCTCATTCCAGGCAGCCTTCAGCAGGATGACCTGGTCGTCCAATGGTAACTGGGCAAAATGCGGCATTAGACGAGCATACTCAACCATCTGGTAGAGTTGTTTGTTAACCACCTGACACAGAGCGGACACCGCGCCCTTGTACTCCGGCTGAACAGTGGAATTGGGACCCACTCGCAGGAAAGACAAAGCTCGATCACCACTATGGCTCTCTGCCCGCTGTTCGGCATCCAAAAGACGTTCGATGGTAAAGTCGCGTGACACATTTGTTGGCATAAATTCATCCTGTCCGCCACCACCCACTCCTGTTGAGCCGCCACCTCCTCCACCTCCGCCACCGCCGCCGCCTCCGCTACTCGCATTCGGTGGGGCTGGCCGTCCGGCTGAGGCCCTGGCTCCACGCTGGCGCTCTTCCTGCACAGCCTCCCGCTTCATGCCACACGACAAACACTTTTGATAGCGGCAATATTGGCAACGATTCCGTTGTCGCTTGTCAATGATGCAGTTGCGATTCTCGCGGCAGGCATATGTGAGATCCTTGCGCACCGTACGCTTGAAGAAGCCTTTGCAGCCCTCGCAACTATAGACGCCATAGTGTTTGCCGCTGGCTCGATCCCCGCAAATGGAGCATAAATGTTTTGATCCGCTCAGTGGGTGATTCGGCGGATATTGCTGCGGTGTGGCAGCTGAGGCCGATGCGTTAGGCGCCTGCGCCACCATTTGATTCTCATTGGGTAGCACATGGACCATGGTCATGCTTTGGAGACCAAACGGGCCCGGACTTTCTGCCTTGGGCGAGAAGCTGCTGTTGTTGCTGTCGTTGAGCTGTGAAATATCCGGCTTGACCTCCTCCTTAATGTGTCCCAGACGGAAACCAGCGTCCTGGTCGCAATTGTCCATATTTAGCTAATTTTGCCTGTTTCCCCTGCTGCTTCGTTGTCTTTTGGTTAGGTTTCCTTTTTTGATTTCGATCTTGTTCTAATTCCAATCAAAGATTAGTGTGCGTGTTTATATCTGGTTTGGTGCTGCTGCTGCTGCTGACGCTGACTTTCCCCTGTTTCACTTTGAATTTGTATCGTCGCCAACGCCAACGCCACCACCGTGTCTGCGCGCCTCTCTTCCCCTGCCTTGGACCCGTTGCCGTCCAAGAGCAACCAATCGTCGCTTACTCTAGGTCAGAGCTCGAGTTGTTGTTGTGGTTCGCTACTGTTGCACTTGCTGCATTTACATAATCTTCAATCTTCACCTGCCTCTCAATTGGCTTTCTGCAGATTCTTATTCGCTTTTGCTCTGCTCTTTTTCCATTAAAACGTAAAAGAATGCCAGACTTTCTGACTAATAAAATCTTTTTCGCGTCGACATATTTTTTTTTCTCAACAAAGACCAAGTTCACCACACTCACACAGGCTTGCAATTCACCATGCCATGGAGATGCCTTCACCCCAAATGGTGTGACTGCAAAATCACAGTATACGAAGTCACAGTTGTTTCAGTCAATTATAATACCGTAATAATTATAGCTTGACCACCTATATGGTTTGTAGAAAATTTTTTGAAACCAATTTCTTTCATGTATAAACAAAAATTCACTAAATACTTTAAAATTTTGGGTTTTTTTTACAGGTGTTTAATTTGCAATTCTGTTTGCCTTTCCCATAGTCCTATAAAACTTAATTTATGGTGCATAAATAGCATCAACTGGAAACTTGAAATTACAAAAGAGAAAGCAGAAGCAATTGTTACTTATCTCTTTTCTTAAAAATAATAATAGAAAAAATTTTTGGATACATATCATGGTTGCAAATATCACTTATACCAGTTGCTCATCACTGATTCACCAAATACTAAGTACAATGTGACCAGTAGCGATAAAAGTATCTTTCAGTATGCTGGTTTGCCACAGTTGTTTACCAAAATTTACAAGTTTACACTTCTTGTATTTTCAAAAAAATTTGAACGCGTTTATGACAATTTTGTTTTTATATAAATATCACATTTGCACTGCCGATTATTTTGATGTGTTAAATATAAACATTAGTATCTAGTATTTTTCCTGTTCAATCAACGGCATTTATTCAGTTCCTTTCCACCATACGGACATCTATGTATCTTTGTCTGCTGGGTAACTGTGTCCGTCTCTGTCTCTGTCACTGCCACTGATGCAAATGGAATTGTTATTGCAATTATTGAGACGCTTTACCCCATTCCACCCCCCGGCTTCGACCTCAGCCTCATTTCCCCGTTCCAAATAATAATCTACGGCGTCGAACAACAAACTTAACAACCAAATCAATGATAATTCTACAAAAACAACAATGCCAACAAGATGCAAAACAAAGCTGAGCCTTTTACATTAAATTTCAAATGAAATTGTATTGATGTTAATGTAAACGCGATGAGAAATATAAAATCCAACTTACTCTGCAATCCCCAGTTAGGGAGAGGGGAGAGAGCGATTTGTCGCGGATCTTCGAATCAAATGGTGCCGGCTTAATTATCGTCGTTATCAGACAGTTTTGCACAACACACAAACACAGATGCACAGTGCAAATCTAAGGTGCACTGCAATTCAATTTTGCTATTTTGTAATTGTGAATCGGATACAAAGAGACGCGGTAGTTGGCCATTCACACAGAACGTGTGTTTGGAAATTCGCAATGGAGGGTATCCGAAAGATTGCTGCCTGTGGTCACACTAAATGAAACACAGCTGATAGCGGGGGTGGAAAGCAAATAGTATGGAATGGCGCGTTAATTTGAAATTTAAATATGTATATACATATCTACCAAAAGAGGGTGTACTAGCCAGGTGCTGGTTATGGTAAACATATATTCATGCTTTGCAAATAAAGCTTCGTTTTTCATAGTTTGCCTACTCCATTTAATGTTATTAAAGTTGCTAACACTACTGTAGGAACAATGGACTGAAAGAAAATTAAGTTAAATTTAAAGCAATGCTAGTTTATCTATTTTACGAAGCCATTTGTGGTCAAGACTATATGCATTTCTCATCCATGACCCAAGAAAGATATATGTATGTATAATGTATAGTAAACTTGTGATAAGGACGGTAGAATTCAAGTTCTTTCAAGATAACGATCTTTCTGATTATCCCTTTTTTAGCGAAAAACAAGAAGCAATTTGTTAGTTTGATGTAATAGAAAGTGGAGTTTGTCAATCATGGGAAAAGGTTTATCTAAAAGATAGAGCTTCAGTGTTATCTGAAAGTGATACTTATAAAACAACTAAAAAATTCGAAAAGAAAGTTTACCAATGGATAATGGTTTAGTTTAACATTCGTGTATTGCCTTAATGAGTTCGTTTAATTCGATTGCTTCCCATTTGTTTTAATCCCTCTTAAATGTAAACATGAATAACTTAACTTATGCATGCATATTTGTACGCACATATGTAGAAGTACCTATACATGTATATACATACAAACATAATCCGTATAGCCCACTGATACTCTCCCTTTAAGATTAATCTGTTTCCGATTCCCCGGACTGCAAACGCAGCATGGTTTCCAGGTTTGAGTTCTCCAACATTAAAGTGCTGATTCTTTGATTCAGATAATCGACCTCTTCACGATATATTCCCGTCTCGTATAATAGATTCTCGAATTCTCTATTGGCTCCATCGCTGCAGTTACTCTCGTCGGGCTTGTTGTTGTGTGTGGTGTTCTTGTTGCTATTGTTAGTCCCAATATTTGAAGAAGATTGACTCAGAGAGGTTGCTGTCTGACCGTGACCCTGATCGTGGGATGAGAAATCGTCAAAGTCCAAATAGAGTTGAAAATACTGTCTGACTTGTCTGCGGCAAATGGGGCAAGTAGTTGACCTAAAAAACAAAAGGCCACATGCTCATTTGAGTATACAAATTCTTTTGATAGTTCTCTCATTTAATAGGAATCTCACTCTTCTCGCCATCGTTGAAGACATTCTTCGTGGAAGGCATGGCCACAGGTTGCCGCATGAATACTATCCGCCGACTGGTAACGCTCCGAGCAGATGGTGCAGAACACACATTTGTTGTCGCCCATAATATTAATTATTTTTATTCCGAGTCAGCTTCGGTCAGCCTCTAGCCAAAATCCCCAAACTGTGAATGTCGACAACGCCAAATCGAAGTGGCAGCTAATGACGGGCAATTGCATTTGCAATCGGCTGCACATTTGACTGATAAGAGAGTTTCAATCCAAGCGAATGCACTACCATCGCTAACTAAACAAAATTTACGCCTCCCATCCCCAATCCCATATATGTACATACATATGTAACTGTTGATTTTAATGCGTATTTGCTAAATATTAATGTACGAGGCATTGTGTTGCCGGCTTCGAAAATGTTTCACGAAATTGGGTTACAGTTAACCGCCATCGCTAACACCCCCGCCACCTGCCCGCTACAAATAGTCGATCGGACAATGGGCGTGTTCCGATTTCCAGACAAAGAGAAAGGAGAGACGAGAGAGAGAGAAGAGCACTCTCTCTGCTTAATGAAATCACTTTTGCACTTTTCATCAAAGTTACAACGAAGTTTACAAGATGTACGGTTACTATATATTGTACTTATGTATGTACATACATACATACAAATTTGATCTCTCTCTCTCTCTCTCATAAACTGATCTTGAACTGCTTACAAAGTAAAAACCTTTTGATAACAGCTAACAATTTGTAATCTTAAAATTGAAACTCAGAATGTTTGATAGTTTATGTACATAAATATATATGTTTATATATTCATATTCATATTTGTATTCGATTTGCTTATTGTCTTTGCTGTGCTGCAGAATGAAGTGCATGTGTGTGTGTGTGTGTGTGACAGTGGGCACATTTTTACATACATACATAAGTAATAATAAAATGGAATGTTTTCAAGAGAAAGAGCAAACGATATACTTGTATCTCGTATAGCGATTTAGGTCGGACTAAAACAAAAATAAAAATAATAAAAAAAAAAAAATAGAATGTATCAGATTAATACTAAACGCGGGCAACGACGATAAATACATGTCTAGAAAGTACGTTTACGATATATGTATAGATAAAGTTAATCAAGCATACGATATTCGGTCTAATAATATACGATCTACGCCTAAGCCCTACATGTGGCTCCTCGACAGGATTGGCGGCGTTTGGTTTGTTTTGTGTGTGTTTGTTTTTTTTTTTTTTGGAATTAAAGCATTTCGTTAGTCTTTTGGAAATTTCAATTTAGCCGACACCTTGCTAGCCATGTGATCCTGGCCACGCCCGCCACATTTGGCTGCTGGAGTGCCTCATTGTTGACTGGATTGTTTGTCTGGCTATAACTTTGGCTTCTCTTCGGACTGTTGACGTTCATGTAAATGGGCGTCGTTGGTGGTGCTGTCTTGGATGGTGGTGGTGGCGGTGGCACTGTTGGCGGCGTCGGCGGCGGTGTGGACGGCAGTTCCTCCTCCTCCAGAATGATGTCGTCCCCCACCATGGTGATGCGTCGTATTGGTGCTGAGTGGCCGCCAGTTGAGGGTCGATAGATGCTGCTTCCGATCCCGCTCGTTGGATTGGAGCTGTTGGTGGTGGTGGTGCTGTTGCTGCTGCTGCTGCTGCTGCTGTTGGTGTTGTTGAAGCCGTTGTTTATGTAGGAGTGATTGCTCTTCTTGATCGGCAATCGAATGCTGCATAGATTCGTCACAGACGGCGGCGGTGGGGTTTGCGACTGCGACAGCGGCTGTGGCGGCAGAGGCAGAGGCAGAGGCAGATTCGATTTGGTGATCAGATCTGGACCTGGCCGGGACATCAACTCGAGGCCCTGTGCTGGCGATAGTGAGGGCGAAGGCGGAGCCGGAGCTTCCTTTGTCCCCGTTGTTCCCAATGATGTTCCCGTGGCGCCTGCCGACATCTGGGATACCAGGGTGCGGCTGTGGTTGTTGCTCAACCCGGTATCTTTCCATTTCTCTGAAACGATTTGTGACCGTGACTTAGTGAATGCGGTTCGCTAGATAGCCTGGCTGGCATATCCACAAAACCTACCTGCGGCACTGCTGGCTCCGTTTGTCTTGCCGAAGGGCAGTAGGAGGCGCGATGGTTGGCACAGGACCACCGTCTTGTAGGCCTTACGATATTGCTTGTTCATGATGACATAAATGATCGGATTGATGCAGGCGGACAGGTAGAGCATTATATAGCTGAAAATATGCAGACTTGGGTGCTCCACATTATTATCGGCCACCTTGACAATCGTGATGGGCAGATAGCAGATGACGAAAGACAGAAAAATGGCCAGGACCATTTTGGTGATGCGCCACTCGTTCCGTTTGGCCCTCACCTCACGTTGATCCTTGACGCGTGACGGCTGCTGCTTGACCCCACCGGGAGCTGGCTCAGGCACATCTGTGGAGTAGCTGCTGCTGTCGGAGGATACACGGCATGCCTGATTCTGATTCTGATTCTGGGCCTGGGTCTGGCTCTCAGCGCTGGCACTAATCCCAGCACTGCCTCCACCACCAACTGGCCTCAGATTATTCGGTATGGAGTTCTGTTTGTTGGCATGACTCTTTAACCGCTGCTCGGACTTGTGGACAACCCAAAAGATTTTCGCATAGCACGCAATAATCACCATGCAGGGAATGACAAACGCTGTGATGAAGAGTGTCGTCTTGCTGCTATGTCCATGACTATCGCTCATTATGGAGCAGGTCTTCAGGCGGGTGTCATAGCCAAAGCGTCCCCAGATGCCCAACAGGGTGGGCAACTGCATGCCGTAGGAGAAGAGCCAGCAAGCGGCTATCATGATGGCGATCCAGTGTCGCTTGTAAATCCGGGCATAGTAGCCATGGTGGGTGATCATCACATATCGATTGATGGTGATCATGGCTATGCAGAGCAGTGATACGCCAATGTTTCCATATTGAATGAAAGGAATTATGCGACATAATACAGCTCCATGACGCCATGTGCCCTGGACAAAGCGCAAGCCCTGGAAGGGCAACACCAAAGCGCAGAACAGCAGATCAGCAATGCAGAGGCTGAGATCAGATGAGATCATTTAGTTTATTGATTCGATTCACGGGTTTTCGTTACCCAAGAAAAAAAAAAAAAAAAACGCACCTGATAATGAAAGCGGCAGCCACATTACGCACCTTGGGACACTTGAGCAGAGCGACCACCGTAAGAAAGTTGCCGCAAATGCCAACGATCATGATCAGAAAGGTCATGACTGCGGCAAAGGTCATCAATGATGGCGAGAAGCTGCAATGAGAATGGAAATGACAATCGGATAATTGGAAATAGAGATTTAATGTTTGTAAGAGGCGTTCATCTTGGTCATCTTGGTCGACCTTTAGCCTGTTATCTAAGCAGCTTCCGCTATAACATATTCACTCGGACACAGACACAAACAGAGACGGAGACGGAGACAGAGACAGAGGACTCTAGCCATAATCTTAAGTCACTGCAAGTGCGCGAGAGAATGCGAGAGCCACTTGAAATGGTCCGCGTAATATTAATGATCTGTTATCAGAGACCTCTTACACACCAAAGCCAAGCCACTGTTCTGTGCTATAATTACCCCAGGCAGAGATAGAGTCGTGCCCTGGAGGCAACTCAACGCAACGCAATCCAATGCAAGTGAAAACTTCTACTCACCCATTCTCTTCACTGTCGGTTGCTAATGTTGTCATAGCCGTACCCATATCCAGTGGCTCCAGTGGGGTGGTGCCAATGGTGGTGCTTATATCATCATCCATGCTGCAATTAAAGAAACAATAATTTTTTTCTTTTTTTGTAGTTGAGGTAGGATGGTCCAATTGGCAATAGAAAATTGCCTTTCATTTAACTACCCAAAAAGAATTTGTGATTTAATTTTTGAATCCTTTGGGCATTACAACCGATCACTGAACACCGAACACTGAACACTGAACGCCACCAATGACAATTGCCAACTAACTGTCCAATGGGGAACATTCACAACAAACATCTGGCAAATGCAAGCTAAACTGGATGAGTGGCGGGTACACCCTTCTTCTTCATCATCATCATCATGATCATGATGATCATCATGATTTCGTTTCCTTACGATGATGTTAAATTAGTGTCAATTAAATAATTTAAAGAGGTCGCCACTGTCTCTCTCTCTACGTAGAACATGTATGTTATATGTATGTACATACATACATATATGCTTCGGGTGCAAAGATCACCATTCATTCATTCGAACCTTAATTAATTGAGTGTGAAGAGCTCTTGGATAAACTAAGCAACCACCATTCCAATATCTTAACATTGCAACATCTATGGCATCTTAATTTCACTCCATTTCCATTCATCTAATCATCTAGCACCAATAGAGACAATTGTCATATTTAGTTAGTCAGTCAGCAAGTGCATACACTTCGTATACGTAATACGTTTGTTTGGTCTTGAGTCTTCGTCTACTCGATTTAACAATTTGTTTGTTTATTTGATTGTCGTTTGTGTTGTTCGTTGTGTGCGTGTGTGTGTGTTTATATCTTATCAGCATTTGAAACTTACCTGGTTTATTTTTGGCTGGCACATGCGTTTGTTTGAGGCTTAGTTTCCTTTTTTAATGGGCACTTACAACAATCTTCGATTGCTCTCAGTTCAGATCACTCTCACTACTCTCTCCAATATGATTTCCTTGTTTTCTTATCAGTAGCTATGGTCAGTATTTTAGTATTTTAGTGTTCACGTAATCGAATTTAAAATCGAAAAAAAAACACACAAAAAAACTAAATGTTGAGAAGATGCTGCTCCGCCAGTCAGTCAGTCAGCCAGCCAGCCAGCCAGCAGTTAATTTAAATCCAAATGCCAGTTACGATAGCTGATCGAGTTGTTGTTGTTGTTGTTGTTGGGTATTAGGGTATGAGTAATGCTTTAAGCAATGTAAACAGAGTTTACGGCATTCGCTGGTTATTCATTAAAGTTGGCCTGCTGCTGCTGCTGCCGCTGCTGCTGCTGCTGCTGTTGCTGTTGGGGTTAGGCAAGGGGATAGGAAGAGATCTTAATGTTGTTGTGGTTGTTGTTGGTGATTCAAAAGCCACTCTAACATTCATGACTAATACACTTTGGATTTTAGCATGCCGCTCAGGCGTCGTTGTTGTTATTGTTGTTGTTGTCTGTCGCTGGTGCAGGTAAAAAGAGGCAAGGTTACAACCTTAAAGTTTTCAACATGGCCCACAATGCAATGCAATTCAATGAATAGACATTCGAAACTTAACACTCAAAACTCACGACGACGATATGATGATATGATATGACAAACTAACTAAACCGTAACGGACAAATTGCTTAGACGGAGGACGGAGATGTAGACAGAGACGGAGACGGAGACGGAGACGGAGAGCTTGACGCGTTTGTATAGAACGGGTGCACTTTATCGAGTGTGGAGCGTTTGTCGCCGTCGTCGTTGTCGTTGTCGTTGTTGTCGGCGTTTGTCGTCGCCGTTGGTCGTTGCTCATGATATTGGTTGACAGTTAAGAGCTGAGCGGCTTTTTTTTTTTTACTCCCGCTCTCTCACACACACACACACACACTCTCTCTCTCGCTCTCACTCTCTCATCGCGAGTAACGATCAGTTGGCAGTTGCGAGAGCGAACAACTGGGCAACTGTTGCTCATACTCGCAATGATTGGCGATCCCAACTATAGATATAGATACAGATACGCATACAGCACGACGTTTTGTTCGCATAGCATTGATATTGATAAGACCGTCCCGTTCCGTCCCACCGTCCGTTCGTCCGTCTGTCCGTCTGTCCGTTCGTCCATTTGACGCCTAACGCCCCGAGTACTTCAGGCAACGGATTGGTTTGGGCTTGGGCTGGGCCATGCAACTCTATCTTCTAATGTTTACACAATTGGACACCGACATCGGCCGAGTGAGTTCTTTGGTTTTTTCCCTCACCACGATCCTCGCTCAGTGCGTTTTGTTTATTGTTTTCTTTTTTTGATTGTGCGAAGAACATGATAGTTTATAGATATCTAAATATATTCACTTGGAAACTGAATAAGTGCGGCAGCTGTTGCTGGGGTCGGGGTGAGTACCCGTCCTCACTGACTATGCGATCTTCTTAATGTTAAAAAGGGTTCCAATTCGTATTTTGGTTAAATGAAAATAAATGAAATCATTCATAGAATGTGTTGGATCTTTACTTCTGCTATCATACAAACAAGGCAAATTCTCTTTCTTTTGCTTAATTTCAATCTGTTTCGATATGAAAAGGTTTGGTATTTGTACATACTTGCAAACAGATATCTTCCTTTTTGGTCAGGTAGCGTCTCTTAGCGTCTATTACTACCTATGGACCACTATATCAAATAGGTCCCATAGGAACAATCGGACCCAAAACCAATTTTCTAATTTCAGCTAATTTTAAAAGAAAAACGCCAACCTGTCCCTTATTTTATCGACTTTTCACATTGAACTGGATAATCGAAACAATCAAAACTTTATTACAAAAGCTCGCAAATCTCTGGGATTATTGAATTTATACTACAGTGTTTATCATATTTAAAACCCACATGAAATTGGGCTATAAATTTGATACAACAAATGAAGACTTCTTTTCTTTGTTTTATACTCCTTTTTAAATATTGAATATTAAATATTTATTGAAAAATACTCATTTTTCAAGATTTTGAGGTTATATGTCATTTGGGAAACATTTTCAGCCAATGGGTTTTTTTCTTTTCTTTGAAAAGTGGCTTATAAATATGATAAGCACTGTATAAATAGAAAGATAGACTCGATTTTACAGAAAATGCTAATGTGATCCCCTAAATGATCGAGGGAACACAATATTAATATTTAGAAATTGAAAATGATGTACATACATATGTATTGATGGTATTTTCATTGGATTTTCATGGTATGTGCATATTTGGTAGCTCAATTATCTTAAGGAATCTCTAAAGCGTGGCACACAGTCCGAAATGGCCATATGAATTGCTATCGTCCTATCGACGGATTAGCTTTCAGCTAATGCCTCTGCCCATGTTTTTGTCCCACCACTTGCCCTTGTTGTTGTTGTTATTGCCTTTTTTTTTATCGTCGTTTTCTGTTTTTTTTTTGGCTTTCTTTTTTTTTCTTTTCTGATATGCACTTTAGTTCTATTCTCGCTTCGCCTGCATAAAAACAAACAATTCGAACGGTCAATTTTCAATTATTGGGCAAAGAGTTTTCCACTTATTCAGTAATTTTAGTTGTTGTACATACAATAGTAAATATATATGTACATATGTACATACATATGTCTGTATGTATAAGCCCGCAGCCCGCAACCCGTAACCCATTGGCTAGCGAGAGCTGCCCGTTTTGTTTGATTAATTAAGACTTTCATTTGACTGATGAGAGAATGGCGTGACCCGATCCAAGAACAAGAGCTATTTCTGTTTCATTCATCTGTGACGGCATAGAGAAGAGGATAAGAGTCAATCGAAGATGGAGATGGGATGGCATTGGGTGAAGATCGTGGTCGGGCATTGCGGATTGCGTGGGGAGGGGAGGCTTTGGTCGGAAGGGGTTGGTTTTAGCTGGAAAAAGGGTAGTCATGTATCGGCATGATTCATGGAAATATATTGCAAACTACAAAATGCACAAACACATAGCCATATAAATTATTGTTCGGCCCATTTCAATGTTCATATTGGGAGGAAACTATTGTGTGTGTGTGTGTGTGTGTGTGAGAGTGTGTGTGCCCAAAAGATTTTGAAAAATTTTTCAAATTTTGATGTTGCGAGAGAGGTGTGCCTAGAGTTGGACGGAGACGGAGGGCGCGGAGAGGGCGAGATATTGCACAGGGCTGACGGAGAGTCTTTTATTTCTCTTCGGGCATCCGTACCATTTTGCACGCCCATAGCTTTGCAGCCCTGGGCCCCATTCACTCTCCATGTATTTTTGAAAATTCCAAAAAAGCGGGCAACAACAACTTTTAACAACTACAACAACGACAGCAACAACAACAACAAAACCGAAAAGAAGAATAGAAACAATGTAAACAAAATGCTCATTTCAAATTACCCGATGATGAAGTCAATTGTTGTATACAATAAAAATTTTTGTTGTTTTCCTTTTTCGAAAAAGTTTGTTCTTTTTACTTTTTCTAATTTTTTTTGTTTGTTCTTGCTGTTGTTGTTGTTGTTGCTGTTGTTGTTCAGTACTTTTTCTGTATTGTTTCGTTTCGTTTCTTTTTTCGGTTTCGGTTTTAGTGCTGGATGCGTAGAATTTAGTTTAGTACAAAAATCAGAGCAGGAACGTACGCGTCATAGTTCCAAAAAAAAAAAAAAGAGATTTTTTTTCGGGTTTATTCGGTTCGGTTTTTGGTTTTCGTTTTCATTTGTTTTTTGTTTTGTTGTTTTTCTTTTTGTTGCTTTTGGGCTAGGGCTTTCACTTGTTGGACGTCCTTCAAAGAAAATAAATTCAGAAAATTCGAAAGTACTTCAATTTAGTGGGTTTAGTTGGTTTGGTTTTGGTTTTTTTTTTTTTGTTTTCGGGAATTGGAATATGTGGCCACAGAGTCAGACCCTGCAGCACGGTCTTGGCTCTTCGTTATTCAGCCTGGGTCGAAAGGTCACCGCAGCAAATCGAACCGCGAATGTCAATGTGAACGGATTCCATTTGAATGCCGATCATCCAGTGGTGGATAATGAGCTGTTTGAGGGCTATTCGGACGAATTGCTAACATTTGCCTGGGTGGCTTGCATTGTGTTCATCATTGTCGGTGTTCCGGGCAATTTGCTGACCATTGTGGCATTGTCTCGGGGCAGGCAGACACGCAATTCGACAGCCATTTTCATTATCAATTTATCTTGCTCGGATTTGCTTTTTGGGTGTTTTAATCTACCGCTGGCCGCCTCCACATTCATGGAACGAGCCTGGACCCATAGCGAATTGCTGTGCCAGCTGTTTCCATTGCTCCGCTATGGCTTATTGGCCGTATCCCTGCTCTCCGTATCGCTGATTACGATCAATCGTTACATTATCATCGCCCATCCGCGGCAATATCCACGGTAAATAGATAGATAGTTAGATACATACATAGATAGATGGATGCATTCCATTTAGCGATCAATAATCCCCACAATTTTCTCGCTTAGCATTTATCAGCGTCGCTATCTGGCCCTCATGGTGGCCAGCACTTGGGTCATCACCTTCTCCATCATGATACCCACTTGGCGTGGTGTATGGGGACGCTTTGGCCTTGACTCCAGCATCGGTTCCTGTTCCATACTCCACGACAAATACGATCGTTCACCCAAAGAATTCCTCTTCATGATAGCCTTCATCCTGCCCTGCATTTGCATTGTCATCTGCTATGCCCGGATCTTTCTGTTGGTCCGCAAAGCGGCCATGCGGGCTGGTGCCGCCAACAAGAACAGTGCCAACGATGCTACCATGGCCATCACACCGCCAGCAAATGTCCAAGCGAACCCAAAAACACCTGCGGCACCCGGACAAATTTTGGAGCGGGAGAAGCAAAGTGGTTCCAGCGCCGAAATGGATGTGCCCTCGACTCCTCGTCCCTTCATTGTCAATGAGTATCTGGCCTTTATCGATGACAATGCCTCGGCTGATAGTCTGCCCATCTCGTACAGTATCCGCAGGGATCCGGAGACTCCCATTGAGGCCAATGTTGTGCTTAACAAAAATAACGATGCGGACACTGCTGGGCAATCGGCGGCATCGGTGGCCGGCACATTGGATGCCTCTGGTGTGCGCAAATCGCAGACTATTTTGGAAAAGAATTCGTAAGTTGTAATCCCATTTAAGGCCAATTTCGGTGAACAGATCGGTGAGGATAAATACTTATCTTGATGCCAATTCTCCGTAGGAAATATCCGATAACGACATCCTTGCGCACCTCCTTCACACGTTTCAGTCCGCGCAAATCGCATTATGTGTCCATGGGCAACACTTCGAATGCATCTTCCATATATCCGGGACGTATGAGTGTCAAGGATCGTCGCCTGCTCAAAATGATTTTGGTGATTTTTGTGTGGTTTGTCATCTGCTATCTGCCCATAACTATAACGAAAATCTGGAAAACGGCAACCGATGTTCATGTCTTTAACATAATGGGCTATCTGCTTATATACCTGACCACTTGCATAAATCCCTTGATCTATGTATTGATGAGCTCTGAATATCGTCGTGCCTATTGGAATTTGTTGCGCTGCCATCAGGCTAAATCGGAACACCAGCAGCAGCATCAGCAGCAGCAGCAAAATGCCAAAAAGAAGCACACGGAATCGAATCGGGGGGTCAAGACGTGACATGGGCCTAAACCAGATCGATAGAGAGATCAAGAGAGTTGACAGAGAGTTGATTGCCTACGATTCCGTCCCATCAGTGAATTATGTATGTGAATGGACAAGGGATGCGTCAAGAACACAATAACAATCACAATCACAACGAGAACAACACCAAATCCATACGAAATCCAGTCCAGCCTTCTTTCCACGCCCCATCCGATAGCACGGATGTGTCTGTGTTTGTGTGTGTGTGTGTGCGTTGGGAGAGTAAAGAGAATTGCATTTTATACCAAATGACTTTAATTTCTGGTTTACATTTGAATTCCATGTTTAAGAACAATCGATGTATGTAATTTCGTTTTGTTTTTAGTTTTATGTTGGTTTTCTTTTTTTTTGTTTTTCATTCGTTTTTAGTTTTTGCTTGTCGCTAATTATTGTACCAATACATAATAGATATATAATCCGTAAATGGATCACATCTATGCCCCCAATAAATGCTTCGAATAATTGATATATGTAGTTTACGTTTACGTTGTACTTGATCCGCTCTAAATTGGGAATACAAGCACATTGCATACAATATAGTATATGTATGTATGTATATATATATATATATATATATATTGTATAGGTTTAATCATAAGTATAGCTATAGCTTAATAATATTATTATCAATATACATATTGTATATGTCTTCATCTTCGTCGTCGCTATCATCATCATCATCAGAATCAGAATCGGAATCAGAATCATCATAGTCCCCCATTTTTGGTTTTGGTTTTTTTTTTGGTATGCATATGAAACTTGGACTACTTAAAAACTAGTAACACAACTAAATATCCCAATATTATGGGTAACGCGCGGTACGGTAATGCTTCTTCTTTTTTTTTTTTTTTTTTGTTAAATTTCAAAATTTCGATATCGAATACGAACTTGAATTTGCGAATTTCAATAAATATATATATATGTGTGTATATGTATGTATTTGTATATGTCTATGTATGTATATAGAGACTCCTCTAAGTGCCGGATTAGGCGGACTATGTATGCATGCATGAATATTATCCCATAACATCTCAATTTCTCCTTTTTTCCCATCTAGTATTACGATGTTCACAAATTGACCTAAAAACGCTTTTCAACACTGTGCAACAACATTTTTCGTTGCAGACTTTTTTTTGTTTCAAGTCAGATTAACTTTTTCGCATTCGATTCAATATAGCTAGTAAAAATTTTTATATATGTATGTATATTACATTGTATATAACTGAGCTTTCAAAATGTCAAAAATAACAACCATACAAAATGTTCGATCATTGAAGTTATTTTCTGACTGAAATCATTTGTGTGTGTGTGCGTGTGTGTGTGTGTGTTGCACAGTGTTACTTTATATTCTAGGAACATTTCGTTTAAGGATCAAACGAATTATTTGTGAACTCCACAAGAACATGCGTCGGTGTGTGTGTGTGTGTGTGTGTGGATGGGTGTGTGGAATGTTTATATGTATGGGTTTAGGTATATGTAACATGTCTATATAATGATTTGAAATAATTAATTTGCAATTGCGAGCGTAAGAAAACTGGGGGCAGGAGCTGAGGCAGAGGCTGATGCAGATGCAGAAGCAGATGCAGATGCAGATGCAGAGGCAGTGTTAGTGGCGGAGGTCAGTAGAGATGCGCAACTAATTCACACTGATTCCAAATGTTCGGACATCTCCAGTATGGGACTTTCGCGACTGACCAATGTCTGCCAATTGGGCGTGAATAGACTGAGCACGGGAGTTCCTGTCGTTGTCTGAAATCGGAGAAAGCAAGGACAACATGAAAATCAATATAATGGGCGTTTCCATTGATGATGCCCACTCACATGATACGACTCTGGGTCGTGTGGCGTCGCTGGCGCCTTGGCGGCTGTCGTTCCGGGTGTTCCGGCCAATGTGGACGGCGTAGCTGAACTCGCACCGACTCCAGCCCCATTGGCAGCTCCGGTACCGTTGCCACCAGAGATTGAATCCTGAGCCTGTGCCTGGGTCGATTGACTGATATAGGAAGTCTTTAGATTCATTTGACTGAAAGCATGATTGGCCCCCGGCATGGTCAGCGAATGTTGCAGTCGAGGGGTTCCGCTCCGCGGACGATCCAACATGGCCAATTCGTATAGTTCTTCGGCCAAATGTTGCTCCGGAACGGAATTCGATGAAGCCGGATGATGGTGATGATGATGTGGCTGATGATTCTGATGGTGATGGTGATGCGAATGGGGATGCTGATGCTGATGATTGAAGTGTACCGTCTGATGATGCCTACCGGCCAGCTGGGCCTCCAGTGCGTATTGCTTCTGGAAGAGTTGACGCTTCTGTTGCAGCAGGCGATGTTGCAGCAATTGTTGCTGCAACGGTGGCTTCTGCATTGGCGACATTGGCACTCCGCCTACTCCCACACCCATGCCCACACCAACTCCCACTCCCATGCCCGCACTCAGTCCGAGATGGTGCTGCGGATAGAGAGCAGGTGGTGGCGGCGGCGGCGCATAGGCGCAGGAGGCATGAGCATTGTAGAGTTCATTAGCCGCATCCAAGAGCAATGGCGGCGGCGGTGGTGGCATCGAATTGCCAAAATTGCCGGCCGATATTTGCGGATGCGGTGAATACAGCTGGTGAGCATGGTGAGGATGCTGTTGGTGCTGATGGTGGTGATGGTGATGGGGCGGATGTTGTTGATGTTGATGATGATGATGATGATGTGGATGTGGATGTGGATGTGGCAGCAACGAATGATGCGGATGGGCCTTGCCTCCGGACATCGTGTAAAATTGACCATTGGGAAATTGACAATTGGCCAGGCCAAGCTCGTCCAGGCCATATGTTAGATGACCCTGGCCATGGGGATGGGCCTGAGAATGGGCATGGACTGCCGCCACTGCTGCTGCTGCTGCTGCCGCCGCATCCTGTTGCTGTGGCTGCTGAATCTCGAGCCAGCCGTGGCGCTGCTTCACCTGATCGTAGCGATAACTACCGTATACCCGGCTAGTGCCAAGCAATGAGCCGGAACTGAGCAGTCCTTGGGCCACCAGGCCATCGCTGGCTCGCCGTCCCTCGCGAAAGTGGATGGGCGAACGCTTGTCAAGGAATAGCGGCGCCGGCAGTGGAGGTGGATGCGGCGCCGGCAATGGCACCGGCGACTGATTCATGCTCGGTGGTGGCGTGGGCGTGGCCAGCACTGCACTGGGCATATGAATGCAGGAATTGTGACTGCTATATAGCGACCTCTCCGACGAGTGCTCACTGGAGGCAGCTGCGGCGGCGGCAGCAGCTGCTGCCAGCATCGAGTTGCTCATGCAGGAGGGCAGACTGCCGGATGGCAAAACAAAGTCTAAGCTCTCGTAGGCACTGCAGTTGCTTTTGGAGGAACCGCGACTCAAATTCTGGCTGAGGCTCTTTGAGTAACTGCCGGCTAGAACTCCGCTGGAGCTGCTGCTGCTGGCATAGGAGCGCATGCGTGTCGTCTGGGCGGTGGTCAGATCGGAGCTGGATTGAGATCCCTCCTTGGTGGTTGTGGTTGTGCCATTGCCGTTGGCGGTGACGCCGTCGGCTCCCGTTCCGAGCTCATTGCCCTGATCCGTTTCACAGCCCTCATCCGTGCTAGAGCTCCCTTGGGCTAAGACTTTTTTGTCGTAGCTCTTCTTATCGCTGCGACAGCTGCGTGGAATGTGGAATCGATAAAGTGACAATCAGAAGGTCATCTTTGCCACCTGTCACTCACCTGTCTCCATTCGGCTGCGGGTCATTGCCATTGCCATTGGTGATTGGGCCTTTTCGTTTGGGCTTTTGCTGTGGGAGATTGAGAAGCGAAAGCGTTAAGTGGACTTGACTGATGATTATCACATTCTTTTGCCTACCTCAACGGGCAGGGGACTCTCCTGAAGGGTCTGGAATAGCTTAGTGGCCTCCGCTGACATTTTGAACCGGAAACTCTGATTAAGATTGGCTGTAGAGTCAAAGCTACTGGAGCTGGACATGGGTTTTATTGTCGTCGTCGTCGTCGTCGTCGTCATCGTCGTCGTTGCCGTTGCCGTTGCCGTTGCCGTTGCCGTCTTGTCGACTGTGGGCGTGCTGGTGGTCAAGGCCGGCTGGTCCGGCTGGCAGTCTGAGGGCACTACTAAATTCGGCTCTTTAGTCTCAGCAATGGCAGTTGACTGCAAGGATTGGAAATGAGTCTTATGAGTGGTTAACGTATGGGATTCACCCACCTGCTGCAGCAGTTGGCGGCAGTCCTCAGTACTCTGCTTGATAATATACTCGCTAATGGTTTGATGCAGCTGCCTGGACACCAAAGGCAAAGCCGTCATAGAATCAAGCTGCTGGCTAGGATTGCGACCCCGCAGATTGGCCAGAGAGGGGGGCGTAGGTACCGGCGCCTGGTCGATGCTTAAGGAAATGCCCACAGGGCGATGGACAGAACTGCGTGGCGAGCTGAGCCCTTGCCGGCTGAGTCGTGACGAGGATACGGGTGTGGTGGCCAGGGTAGCCAGCGGCAGTGGTGTATATCTAACCGGCAAGGGGATGCCCGGGCTGGATACATCCTCGCCATTCGCATAACGACCAGGGATATGAGCTAGGGGATGGATCGGCGAATGCTGTTGCTGCTGCTGCTGCTGCTGTTGCTGTTGCAGGACCGTCGATGCATCATAGTAGGGATCGGCAGTGGAACGCTCACTCATTAACACAGTCTGGTGGCGGCTAAGTCTTTTATGTGCTTGTTGATCCTTTGCCAGGATCGTGGTGGATATTGTCTTGGTTTGCTGCTGGTGCTCCAAGCTCATGGCCTGCTTGCTGGCCTTAAAGAGCAGGCGACTGGAGCTGGAGACATCATTGGGCTTGGCCTGCTCCTTCTTGTGATTGACGCGATCTTGAAGCAGCAGATAAATGGCTGCCACATGATCGTAGGTATTCTTCTTGAGACTGGCCCGTGTCTTATCCGGCCCAATGCCCACGTACTCGGACATAATTCTCAGTATATCCTCGCTGGGCTCCAGCACCGCTTGCCTCTCCATATTCAAATTGTATTTGGCAATCAGGACATGCTCGACCAATTCGGGGCACATCCAGCGATGCCGTTTGATCTCATCGATAGTGTAGCGGCGCGTGGGCTCCAGCACTAGCATACGCCGGATGAGATGCTCACACTCTGAGCTCATGAAGAAGGGGATGCGAAAACGGCCAGATAGAACGCGATCTCGGAGGCTCTGCAAAGTGGAGCCATCGAAAGGCAATGCTCCGCATACCAGGACATATAATACGACACCCAAAGACTGCAGGAATGAAATTGAAGTGAAATCGAATAGTGAAATTTAAACAAATTCTGGCTTACCCAGATATCTATCTCTGGACCCGTATACTGTTTGCCCTCAAAAACCTCGGGAGCGGCATACGGAGGGGAGCCACACCAAGTGGCTAGCAATTCACCGGGCTTGAAGTGATTGGAGAAGCCGAAATCGGCGATTTTGATGTTCATATTGAAGTCCAACAAAAGATTCTCTGCCTTGAGATCGCGATGGACGATTCCTTTCTTGTGGCAATATTCAACGGCCGAAATAATTTGCCAAAACTTGAACCGGGCCGCCGACTCCGACATGCGTCCATATTTGGCTATGTAATCTGCAGGGAGAGAGAAAGAGAGAGAAGAATATCGTAAACTGGGTCTGGATTAAGGCCTTGAAATACCCACCGAAAATCTCTCCTTGGCTGGCATACTCAGAGACTATATAGATCATGTTTTTCGTTTCCATCACCTAAAATATCATCCGAAGATTAGGCTCAAATTCCATGTCGCCAAGAGCACCACACTTACCTGATATAGTTTAATGATGTGTGGATGCTTTAGCCTTTTCATGATCTCAACCTCACGATAGACCTTCTGCAGATTGGTCTGATCCAGCTGCGACTTGTCAATTATCTTGATGGCCACCTCGTTCTTGGTTATGCGATGCCGGGCAAGCTTTACCACAGCAAAGTTACCCTTGCCAATGGTTCGTTCGATGTCGTAGAAGCCCACCCGCATTGGTTCCTTCGGTTTCAGCAGCTCCTTGGGACATGCGCTGCTGCCGCTGGCAAAGGCGAAGAGTTTCTGGGCCAATAGGACGTCCTTGCAGGCTACCAAAGCATCAATAGAGGGAGCAGTCACAGCATTGTCGGCATCTAAGCAGACAGACTGACAATCCGATTCCGATTCTTTCTCCAGCGCCTCCTTCAGCTCCTCCTTTTTAGCCAGGCCATGACCATTGCTGGCCTGTGGGGGGTGTTCCAGCTTTTTCTTGTTACGCTGCCCAGTAACCGATTCCGTGTCATTTGCCTCCTTCTTCTTTATCAGTGTGGCCTCGTGGCCACCATCGGCGTTGGCGTTGGCGTTGGCGTTGGCGATGGCAACACCGACACCAACACCGACGGCTTCTGCCTTGTCCAATTGGCCGGCATGATTTTCGCTTGCTCCACTTGCCGATTCGTTTGCGCTCATTTTCCAACTGCTTCGCGTTGCTAGTGCCGCTCAGAGTTGGCGCTATATTGAGTAGATGGACATGCTCCCGGCGCATGCAGGAGAGACGTCTCCACAGACGCCTCACTGCCGCCTGCTCCTCCACTGCAGCATGACAGAGGCGCGGTGGGCCCTACATATATGTACATATAGCCAGAATTAAGAAACACAAAAACAACTACAAATAATCGCAAAAAATTCTAAACGCTTGATAAGAGATTAGCCCCCAGGTGTAAGTGTGTGCGTGTGTGTGCGTGTGTGTGAGTGTAGGTGGTGTGTGTATGCATCGGATTTCCCTCGTGCGTGAATGTATCTGTGTGACTGGTGTGTGTGTGTGCGTGTGTGCGTAAGTATGTGCGCGCTCGTGAAAAATCAATAAGCGGCCACCGAAATCTCGCCTTTCGCCTGATCC
The DNA here is from genome assembly GCA_024703675.1 of Drosophila nebulosa. Taxonomy (NCBI): domain Eukaryota; kingdom Metazoa; phylum Arthropoda; class Insecta; order Diptera; family Drosophilidae; genus Drosophila; species Drosophila nebulosa. Next base: position 18,484,594 of record JANFPS010000003.1, read on the forward strand.
AAAACGAATCAACTCATCATGGGGATTCCCAACGCACATGGAGATCCCATGGAGTCCATTGAGAATATATTTAATTGCTTGGAATCTAATTACCGCTAGCTAAAAATTCGGGATACCAAGGACTCCAACGACGGACTCAGCTCGACGGCTTCTTCTGTATTCTCTGCCCGAAATTAACCAAATTGAATTTTGTTTTTAGTTTAATCCGTGTTTTTGTGGTTAACATTAGATTTAGATCAGAAAGATTTGCTTCACAATTATTTCAACGCAAATATAACATTCAAACAGTTTTTGTGGCCTGCAATGTCCCCAATCCAATGCCGATGCCGATGTCGATGCCGAAGCCAATGTTGATGTTGATGCGTCCCCCAACACTGTGTCCAACAATACCAACGTCAACGATACAAAGCACAAAGCGTTTCGGCCGAGGACGACCCCGACCCTCAGATGGCAAACGATATAGAATCGCTGCCAGAGAAGGGTTGCCTAGCACACCTAGAGCAATGGTTGCCATCGCATGGGGATGGCAACCCCAGGTTACCGGGGCCACCACGAACACGGGCAGGGAGCATGCGCTCTGAAAACTTTTTTGAATTAACTGCTAAATGGCAAACAATTCGTAACACATTGACCACATTATCCGAAATTGGAATCCAAGCTATATAATGCCTGCAGTATATAGAAGCCTACATACAAAATATTACTCTAGTTATTAAGGTTTAGAAGATAAAGATAATATGTACTTTTTATATGGTCGAACATGCTTCCTTCCAAGTGTTTCACACTTCTAAACCTTTTTGCAATTAAATTACGTTTTTAACTATCTGTTTTATATATTTAAAACCCTTAAAGAATCTTCTTTTTTCCAATCTCATGTCTAGTACATACATTCCAAAAGAAAATCAAACGTTTCGAGGTTGATTCCAAACATTCTCTAAATAATTCTAATTAACGAAATCAAAGTAAGTCCTTTAAAAATACTTGTCTGATATGTACATATATGTACATATGATATATGTATATATATATATATATATTTCCCAAGACTTTCTTTGTGTACTTTTGATGCATTGAAAGAGACAACAAAAATTGGTTAAAATGGCATAAATATCGCTTTCAGTCCAGAAGACTATTTTTAGTATTAATGAAACGATATTATAATTGAATTATTTACTCTTTTCATAATATTTTGATTATGCAAATATTGGCGGCGTTATCTGTTACACAAACTGTTTGTTTGGTTGACATTGTCAAATAAATTATTGCAAAAAATAATCTTTTTCTTTTTACAGTGATTTTGTGTGAGGCGGGGGAGGAAGGGGTGGCAGGCATACAATAATAATATCCAAAACTTGTACAACTTTTCATAACGTTCTAGTTCAACTACTTTCTCTCTCTCTCTCTCTCTCTGTGTGTCTCCTAATCTAGTTGCAAAGTGGATATATATACACATCGGCCGATGTACACACTCATTTCACATTATCATTTTACAAAAAACATGCTAAAAACTTAGTACATCATAAAAAAGATCAATTGTATTCCCGGGGGCCATTGCCAAGGACTTTGAGTTTGACTCTGTTCCGAAAGCAATGACCGTGTCTCAGTTTCAATATTAGTGTTTCCGATGTTGTTCACTTTTTGGATTCGATTCCTGTTGTGACATTTGTATCAGCATCACGATCGGCATTGGCATTGGCATTGGCGATGGCATCGCCGCCATCATCTCCATAACAGCGTCGCTTGAAATCACTAAACAGATCCGGACGCTGCTGCACTCCTCGCGTCGTCTGTTGGTGTTCCATGTTAACTGGCTGAGTTGTGTTTCTGCCGGTGGTGGATGGTAATGGATCTCATCTGTATATATATATATATATATATGGAAGTGTGACTGTTAACTCACCTTGTCTTGGTTAGGACAGTGCAGCCGTGCTCCACTACCATTGCCAGCGAGTAGAGCGTTGCCAGATTATAGAGGCTATCGTGCTCGTAAATCTCGAGATCTGGCAGGCGGATTTGGGTTTGTCGCGGATCTTGCAGAAAACGGGCGAGACGCTCGTTTACACTCAACTTAATGCTGAAGCCGGGACGATCACCATTAATGCGCCGGCAACCGGCACGGATTTCACGCACCTCTTGCACCTGGACGGGCGGTGATGAGGAGAGGAATGGATTCGATGTCTCACCAGACATTTCGCTTTCGATTTGCTTAGCCGCCGGTAGCCCATCGATGTGGATATCCATGTCCGTATATAAATCGCTGCCAGCTAAAAGATTATTCCGATGGCCTGCTCCCTGAATTTCGATGGGCTCTGAGCTGGGCGGAGCCGGCTTCATCTGAAAGCCGGATAAATTCTTTAAGGCATCTGGTAGTTGTTGTTGTTGCTGCTGCTGCGGGGCGGGAGAAGTGGCTTCAGTGCCCTCCGTACCGGACATGAGGGTGTCATCCTCGCCAATGGTGTCATCTGAGCGAATCTGTGGCAGTAATGACTTCTTGGTAAGCTTGCGCTTAGGATCGTATTTGCCGCCATGGCCAAACTCGTTGCCTGGCCAATCGGTGAGCTCGTCATCACCTTCGCGATCAGTGTCGTGGCGTCGATGGCCTCCGACGCCGCCGCCACTTACACCACCACCCTCGTCGCTATCCGAAGACGAACTTAGCGAACTGGAACTGAGAAAATCATACAGTTCGCTGCAGTCCATGGACTGAGAGTGCGGTTGGGGCGTATGGCAAAAACGTCGACGGCTTAAAACTTTGGAGGCACTACTGCTCTGGCCCATTTTCTTGATTCTTCCCGTCACCGCGGGCGTCTTTGAGGGCGTACTCATTAGTAAGGCATCGATGTCGGTTACTGGCTTCACGGTTTCCATGCCAAAGGCAGCCGCCTCTGCCTGGCGTTCTGGAGGTGGTGGTGGCGGAGGCGACGGTGACGGCGGCGTTGCAACTGTAATCTCCTTCGCGGACTTTGTCTTGGACGTCTGATCCTTTAGATCACTGGTATCGGCTGTGGTTATCATTGCCTCGTTTTCAGTCTTGTCTGTTTGTCGTTGATGTTGTTGTGCTTGCGCCATGCGATTGATCTTCGAGAGCAATCCCTTGTTAAGTGGCATTAGCCGATCGCTATGCGGCTTCGAGGTGGATGAGTAGCTGCGCGGACGCATCCGTTGGAACTCCTCCATGTGCGTGTAGCGCGGCATGCTAGAGGAGTGCAAATGCTGTTTGCCTAGTCCGAGTCCGAGACCAAGTCCAATTCCAGTACCAAAACCCGGCTCATGCTCGTGATAGCGATCACGGTTGGAACGTTTGCGTTTGCCGCAGAAAAATAAATTCGAACGATGACTGCCGCCGTCGGCTTTCATTAAACGCTTGCGTATGGTGCCCGTCGTGGTGATTGCGGTGGAGGGGGAGGCGGTAACTGTGCCAGTACCGGTGCCGGTGGCAAGGTTACCCAGCATGCCCGGTTGCAGTGGTGACTCTGTGAAACTATGCGGCGAGGCCGCCAGTTCAAATTCCATGGACATGCGCTTAATCTTTCGTTTTCGACGAGAGTTGGGCTTGTAAAAACTGTAGGAAATAAAGACGATAACCATTAGAATGCCGCTGCAAGTGCGCCGGACTTACCGCGTCGGACTGAAGTTTGTCTCATTTAGGGAATCCGATTCGAGAGCACCCAAACATTGTTGGATAGATTGTTTCCCTGGCAAAGGCAATCGTGGTGGAAGTGGCATTACGCTGCCCTCTGCTTTGTCATCCGAATCGCTTGCCGGCATTTTCAGATTGTGCGTGACCAGACCATCGACGTTAGCTCCACCGCTGGTTGCGGTGGCGGCAACGCCAGCACCACCGTGGGCGTTCAGAGCATCTGTGGGACTGGGGCTACTCGATGAGTCCTCCGTTGGCTGGGGTGCACAAGCTGCCAATTGGAAATGGATGAAGGAATTTGGTTACTGGGGTGCCTGCATTGGCTGCTTTTGGTGTGTGTCCCTGCTCAAGCCCACCTTGTCACAATAAAGAGAAACGGGAAACTCGCCCAAACCCAACGAGAGAAAGAGAAACTTACGCAGATTTCCAGTCGACCGAGTCCGACGACGCGAAATCCATCTCCCTCGGCCCACACCGCACATAAGGGAGGTCTCCTCCAGGGCCAGGGTCAAGTCGTGTGAGAATTTTTCCATTTGCATCTGCACCAGCAACAGCACGCCGGTTCAATTTCTGTTCCGTTTCTTTAATTTAATCGCGTTTCATCCAAGTATTTAGTGATTGTTGCAGCCCTGGTCCTTTATTAAATACAACAATCTGAGTCCCAGCCCTTGAGCCAGCTGGGACAATACTAATAGAGGGCGCCACTAATGCGCCCACCAGGTGGCGCTAGTGGATTAGCGCGAAAGTTTTGAAACGAGAAACAATGTTTTAATCGGTTTTTACTTATTTCGATTCAGATCTTTACAAATTTTAGCTTATACTGTGACTCTGATTGCTCTCCAACTGTCTCATATACACTTTAGGCTGGGTAAGTACACTCAAATCACTTTCCACTGTGTCCAGCTGCTGCTCCAACTGACGCTTTAGATTGCGAACCCGCAGCGTGCCCATCGAAATGGGCAAACGATTGTATTCAGCGATCAGTTGACTTTGACGAGTCTGAGCCAACTCAATCAGTGCCACACGCTGCGAGTCCGAAAGTAGAATTGGTTCCGCCTCCACTTGGTTGGGTTGAAGATGTAGCGCTGGTTCACGCTCCGATTCTGGCGGAGGTGAAGATGAAGATGAATGAGACGAAAGTGGCAAATCCAAATCCAAGTTCTTTTTCGGAGTATCTAGTGAGCGATCGCTTGGCAAATCCTCTGGTTCCACATTGGCATCGATTATTTCTGGTATGGACACTTCCATGACTTGTGGAGCAGCCTTTTTAACCTTGCTACGCTTATTCATCACAACTAATGGCTTACGTTGCTTTTGCTGCTGTTGTTTTTGCATCTCTGCATTGTCCACCGTATCCACTTCGCCGGGCACAAAAGCAGCAACGTCCCCTAGCGGCCGGTGCAGTACGTACTGACCTGGCTGATAGTTGCCACGTTGCTCGGTTATTTTGCCCAGCTCAAAGTTGGATGCACTGCGTCGCAGCTGTCCATGACTTTGCACAGCCTGGGCAAGCGGACGCACAGACTCATCGCCCTCGCTGTGACGTGACATTGGTGTTGGTTCCGCCTGACTTCGATTGAGAAACCATGTGTCCTCCGTTTGAATTTGTTTTTCCGATGACGAGGAAGCCTTTCGATTGTAAACAGATCGCTTTCTTCCAGGCGGTAGAGTCATCAGGCGCCGTTGGACTTCAGCAAGAGCTTGGGCTGATGAACCATGACGTCTAGCCAAAGAGGCAGCTGTCGGTAGCTCATAGTTGTGTGCTCTCAACGGAGGATTGCGCGGCCTCTCCATTCTGTTTGGAGCCGTTTGTTGGCCCCGCAGCAACAGCATATTCTCCCGCAAAAAGTTGCGCTCGGAGCGCTTCGAGGATGCAGCAAAAGCAAAGAGTCCACCCAAAGTCGGGGGGCAGCGCTTCAGGAACATGGCGCATACAAAATGGGGCAATGGCTTATCAAAAAAAAAAAAAAAAATCGAGTTACTAATAGCAAAGAAAATATAAACAAGAAACGTGTCGAAATATTTAATATTTGACTTTTCTTTTCTAACTTGGCTTGCTATAAAACTGAATTTGGGACTCTGGAAAGTCAATCAGATCGATTGCTTGATCGCTCTACAAATGCCACATGGATACCGTTGCGAGCCTTCAGTACCATCTGGGCCTGCAGCTCCAAATCCTTGTCAACATCTTCGTCACGAAGCTTTAGCTCGAATGCCCTGACAAGGTGCACTGTGAGCAGCTTCATCAGCATCAACGAGTATCTGCGACCAATGCAAACATGTGGTCCACCCGAGAAGGGAATGTAGCTAAAGGGAGCAGGCTTCGATGGCTCAGTATCTCCACTTAGCCAGCGTTCTGGCTTAAAGTCATAGGGATTGGCATAGTGGTTGGCATCATGAGCCAGGCCATACATATTTATCCACAGGGTGATGCCAGCACAATAGCGACGCCCGCCAATGGTTGTGGAGCAAGTAGTCTGCCTTCCAGTAGTCGGCACAATGGTATATAGCCGCAGAACTTCCTTGATCACTGCATCCAGGTAGGGTAGTTCATTGAGATCATCCAAGTTGTCGCATTTTCCTTCTGGAATCTCAGCTAGCAGTTTAGCCTGAATCTGGTGATGCTTGGCCAAAGCATATAGAACAAAAGACATGGCCGCTGTGGTGGTGTCCACTCCCTGTGTAGGTGGTAATGTGGGTGAGAAGGAAGATTATTGTGATGTGGTGGAACGACTACTTACCGCAAACACAAATGTGTTGATCTCATCCCTTATTTCCTGAAGACTCAAGTGACGACCATCTTTAAATTTGGCCAGTAGCAGAATATCCAACAAATTGCGGAAGATTTCTGGCTTTTCCCCAGCCTCAAGCTCTCGGGCCCGCTGCTCGATCACCGACTCCATGAGCTTGTGTATTACCTGGAGCTGAGTTGCAAGACGGCGCCACAGTTCGGTGCGTTGGAAGATCCAATCGGAAGCCAGCATGGGATTAATCATGCGCTTGAACAGAAGCTCACTGCTCAGATGAAAGGCACGAATAATGGGCGAGTGCCCCGTTAGCTGTGTGTCCAGCTGCCTGCCCATGGAAGTATCTGGGAAATGAAAGTTTCTAAGTGACTCTTTTTGGTGTGCTTCTTGGCGGCTTACCCACTATGGCATCCAGCAGGCAAGAAAAGAGATAATCCGTCACCGCAATGCTTGCACCTTGCAAATCCTTTAGCCGAGCAACTAGACGATCTGCATGCATGGCCACTTGCGGGCTAAATCTGCGCAAGATTTGCGGCTGGAAGGCTGGTGTCAACAGACGCCGTTGTCTAGTCCAATGGGCACCATGACTGATTAGCAATCCATTGCCAATGAGAGGCTTTAGCTGGAGAAATGTCTCTGCCTTACGTAGTGTAGGATCATGGAGAGCCTCGCGCGACTCCTCGGCGGAATGAAGGAATACCCACAACTGGGGCCCAAGCCAAAGGCGATAGGTGGCTCCAAAATGCTCCCGCATCTCTGTGAAGACCAGAAAAATGACTGCCAGGAACAAAACTCATGCCATGGCCAACAATGAAGCAATTTCAACTCACATTCCGGTTTCAGTTTGCCCACCATTTGGGCATTGCCCAGCAAGGGAAATGCCCAAGGACCAGCCAGACTGCATCCCACTCTAAGCAGTGGCCACTTGTGCACCAATGCCAGCAGTCCCAAACACAGGCCAAACACCAACCACAGAGGCATTGCAAACCGCACTGAATCCAATCATCGAACGGCAACAGAATCTCTATTTGAATTTAAAGTGCAGCTGATCGGCCACCAGTTTGGCCTGTCCACATACATACTACGAGCATATATGTACATATATTCATAATCTAATTATTGCTCTTGCATTAGCCTAGTTACCATTTGTCAGTCGGCATATACATACATATGTATATGTATATGTATATATACGGCTTCCAATATCTAATCTTGCGGCTGTGGCTAGGCCTTAGCGGGAGATTAGCTGAGCTCTCAATTGGCCTTTACTCGACCGACTCCCAATTGCAATTGAACGATTAAGTATTTATTATTAATCAATTCAATGATTTCTGCAGTCAATGGAAAACTTTTCAATTTGTTTCGATCTATCAGGTATCAGATGCTGTCTGTGGGGAGCATTATTCCAAAGCCAAATGAATCAAGTTTGCTGTATTTTTCATTTGTTATATTTAATATATATATATTTATATGTGTACATATATATATATATATATATACTATATATATATATATATATATATGTACACATATAGATATTTGGTATCCAGACACAAAAACTGTTTAACATATATGTATATATATTATTCGATCTGATTTGGTTTTTATATATATTATCAGCCATGCTTGGTAATATTTTTTTTGTATTTTGTCATTTGTTTAAATTTGATTTTATTATTGAAATTATTTCTCACTTGTCGTCAATTTGCAGCTTTCATTATGTTTTTTGTTTTTTTTGTTTTTTTGTTTTTTGTTCAACATTTACAACGAATATAATTTTTGGTGTTTGTTTTATGGTTTTTGGTTTTCGTCTTTTAAAGCTACAAAAACTCATTTTTTGTTGTGGGCTTGTTTACGTTTTGTATATTTCGTTTCTTTCTTTTAATTTTCAACAGTTTCGTTTTGTTTCAATTATTTTTCAATTTTTTTGTTTTAATATGTTTCGGTTTTCACTTAGCTATACATACAAATAGAGGCAGGGAAAAGGGGCAAGGGGAGTGAGGGATTTGTATTAATTAAAATTTTGACTGAATTTTGCAAATTGAAATTCGAGTTCGAACTAAAAATTTAAATTTGAAATTTTCAATGCAATCATTGGCAAAAATTGTTTTGTTTTTTATTTTTTTTATTTTGTATATCCCCTTATTGTTAATAAATGTATGTATGTAGGTAATATATGTATATATAAAGTATTTATATATCTATAATTTTTAAATTATTATTTTTGTATTCTTTTTTTTTTTTCTTTCTTTTGAATTTCACATAAATTTTGCGTTGTATTTGTAATTGTAGTGGATTTTTGTTGTTGTTTGTTTAGTTACATAACATAAGTAATATTTGTTTTTTTTTTGTTTGTTTTTTAGAATCCAATTGGCAACATTGTATGAGGGAATATCGAATTCGAAGTCCGATTTCGAATTTACTGCTTAACCTTTTTTTTTTTTTGTTATTTGTATGGCAATTTCGAATGCAATTTATTTAATACCAACTACTAAGTATTAATATATATGAGGAGAGTGGGTTGGGGTGGGGTCGGAGTTCTGCTGAATTGGCAACTAACCAAACTCCATAAAACATTTTACAATTAATTAATCGTTCGTTTTTCTAAAGCGTTTTTGTCTACTTGGTGTTTGATTTTGTTCTTTGTGCTTGTTCTTATATATTTTAAGTTTTTGGGTTTTTGTTTTCTGAGTTTTCCATTGGTTTTCATTTTATTTTTATTCGTTATTTTTTTGTGTTTTGTTTTGTTTTCTTTTTTTTTTTTTTTTGGTAATTACTTGGTGTTTCGTTTTCTCTTCGATTTTGGTATTTAATTTGTTTTATTAAATTTTGTTATTTAATAGTTATATAAGCGTTTCGTAATTGTTGTTGGTTTTCCTAATCCAGTGTTTTGGTTGCGATTGTTTCTCATCCTGTTGTTGGCTGTCATTCATCATCATCATTATCCATTACCCATTATCCATTATGCTGGAACTCAGTTGTAGTTACTCCATTTCCAATTTCCATATCCAATTCTATATCTAATTTTACATATATTATGAAAAACAAAAAAGCAGCTCAAAACGAAGAAACATAATGAAATTCAACAATGTAAAAAATGTCTTTAAAAAGCGTTTCATATCTCATTTCGATTCGATTCAATAATGGGTTATTAAATGGAAAATTTTATTGCTGGTTAGAGCTATATGCGTGTTCATGTGTGTGTGTGTGTGTATGTGTGTCCATGTGTTGGTTACTTCAATTTCAACATTATTCACCTTTTATCTGTCATCTTCAAAAGATGCCTAAGTCGAAGCCAGGCTTCAACGTAATCAATTTGAATAATTGTCATTTAATATCGTCTAACTATATATATATAGTGCAAATATATATGTGTATATATAGAGTGAGTATATAACATGCACGCATGCTCTTTTTTTTTAGCTCCCTCTCTCTTTCTCTCTCTCTCTCTCATATATATATATAAAATACATTTCTCCAATTACAATAACTTTCTAATGAAAACCAGAAACATTTAGAATTACATTTTCGAGGAGATGGGGGGGTTGAGAATTTTTTCATTTAAGATTTAAGGCATGCATATTGGTTTCGATTTTGGTTTCGGTTTTCGGAGTTTGGATCTCTCTTTTTATGTGATATAAAGTAAGTTATACATTTTTTAGATGCAGTCATTAAATAGCTTGCTGAACACGTTTATTTCTTGCTTGGTGTTGGGTTTTTTATTATATTCTCTTATTGTTTTTGCCCATTGTGCTGACTTAAGTCCAATTCGTTGGATTACAAATCGGTATTCGATTTGATTCGAATAAGGCTGCATATTTGGTTGGCTGATATATTGCGGGTGTGTATATGGATGTGTGTGTGTGTTAATAAGAACGAAAAGAAATCATAAATATTGTCAACCCAAAATACATACCAAAATAATAATATTATGTACTATAAATAAATAAATCCGTATCGCATATAAAATATTTTATTTTATGGTGTGTTGGTAAATACAAATATAATTTGTGTTTTTTTTTCTGTTTTTCTTATAGTTTCTTTTTTTCATCTCTTTTATAATAATAATTTTTTTTTTCATTTGTTTGTTTGTTTTCATGCAAGATCAAGATTAACAACAAATTTATAAAGCTCTTACAAAAAGCATAAAATAAAATTTATATAAAAAAAAAAATAATGAAATTTTACAATTATATTACTAAACAGATATAATAGACTGTTGCTGGTGTTGTTGTTGTTGTTACAAAATATATATATATATATATATACATATATACATATTTGTTTGTAGCCACATGTTCTATTGTTTAATTTTTGTTTGAAAAGAGAAATACACAAAAAATTATTAACTTAAAGCGGAGCCCTCAAGGTACTGTGCCTTACACATATTGCATATTAAGTTTTGCTTTTTAGAAAGAAATCACTATAATTAATTAATTAAAAAGAAAAGAACACGCACTGATATACACACGATATGTGCATATACATATGTATATATGTATGTAGACATATCTGCCAAATGAAAAATTTACAATAATTACAGCTAAAATTAAAGTTGCTAAATACGAATTGTCATAAGCATAATGATCATTTCAAATGTAACACAAGGTATATATTTTATAAATTTGATAAATAATTATAATTAATTATATATATGTATGCATGTAAAATTTATTGATAGAGATATATGTTGTATGGTTTTATAAAAAAAAAAAAATAATAATTATAATAATAATAATTAAAGCAAAATACAATCAAAACTGGCGCATAAAAAAAAGACAAAAGCAATAATGAGAAGGAGAAGATGTTCCAAGTCCGTTTCGAAGTCAAAAAGAGTGGAGGAATTTTTGTGTGAGTCGGTAACGGTAACGGTAACGGTAACGGTATCGATATCGTTTGTGGGTTGTGGGGCAGTAGAAGTTAAAAAGTAACTAAACAGAGATTTGATTTTAGATATAGACTTGGTTATAGAAATAGGGGTAAAGATCGGTTTTCCCTAAATACTTAGTCTATTTCCACTTTTTTTTTGTTTTCTTTTCGTTTTTAGACTTTTTTTTTTTGTTATTTGTTTTGTGTTTGTTGTTCCACTTAAAACTCTCTAAACCGCTCTTTTAAAATTATCCATTCCCTTCTTTTCTTCTCTCTTTTCTCTTCTTCTTCTTCTCTCTCTCTCTCTCTCCTCTCTCTAACTATCTGTTCTTCTCTCGGGTATCTCTCTTATTCTGTTCATGTTTAACGTTTACGTTCTGTTCTCTCGAATCACAATCAACGCTTTGTTGTTTAATTTTTGTTTTTTAAATGTTTAATTTTTGTTTTTTTTTCTTTCCTTTTTTTTTTTGTTTTGTTTCGTTTTAACACTTACAACACTAAAACTTTATCTGATCTTCTAGTTCATCTTCACCTGTTTAAATCTGTTCTGCTCGTTGGCTTGGCTCGTCATCAATTTGGTGGAGAGGGGGGCGGGTGGGGGCTTAGGATTTGCGGGAAAGGTGTGAAGGATGGGGGGTGAGTTCCAATATTTAAAAATATATTTATATTTCGTATATCTTGCTTAGAACATAAAAAACGCCTGGTTAAGGTATAAGAATTAGACTTGTGTGTTGACTGGTTGGTGCACCGGAGGGTGGAAGTGTCGTGTGGGGGAAGGGGGGTGGAGGAGAGAGGATCTTATAACATAGAGCGAGACATTTACATTAAAAAAAGTATCTAATTATTAGACAATTAAAACAAACAAAATAATAATTAACATACACACACACACACACACTCAGACATACACGCATACAAGCATAAGACAAACACACTCACACATACACACACAGAAACAACAATAGATACAAGGTGCAAGAAATTTATGCAATTCTGCAGGTGGTTGGTGGTTGATAAAGGGGCAGGTAGTTTTGCAGGCAGGGGGCAGGTGGACTCTGGAGAGGATTTGCATGTCAGGAGTTGAGAATTGTTTGTTGTTGTGGTTTTTTTCATATTTTTTTTTTCGTTTTCTTTTTGTTTTTTGTTTTTGTTTTGGTTCCCAATTTAAAAATTCATTTGTCATGTTTTGCGCGGCGGAGTTGGTGGCGGCAGCAACGCAGGCACTGACGCTGACGCCGACGCCGATGCAGACGCAGACGCCAATGCAGATGCAGGCGATGGCGACGACGACGACGATGTGGACGACAACGACGACAATTGCCTCATGCTGATCAGGTCTTTGGGAATGTTTTTGTATTTTGCTGAAAGATTATGGGACTGGTGAGCAACTTGAGTATACCGGGCCGTGGCCGATTCGGCGGTTCCACCAGTTGCTTACCTGCTGCTGCCGCCTGCTCATCTCTAAATAAATTTGATTTACGCAAGTGGCCACCGTGACCAACGCCACCGCTACCACCACCAATGCCAATACCACCGAGTAGGACATTTATGTTGCCATTGCTGCCATTGCTACCGCTGCCATTGCAATTGTTGCTGCTATTGCTGCTGCTGCTGCTGTTGCTGCTGATTCCATTATTATTGTTGTTGTTATTTGAGTTGCTGCTGCTGCTGCTGCTGCCGACACTAATGCTGCCATTGTGTGGTGGTGGCAGAGGCGGCTGTTGCTTACTTAGATGCTTATTGCTTCCTCCTATTCCTACTCCTATTGCTCCTCCTCCTCCTCCTCCTCCTATTGTTGTAGTGGTAATAGGTGGTTCCCTGTCCCGTTCCCCTGCCGTTGCCCCTGGTGTTGCTGGTGATGATTTACTTGATACTAAACTTATACTAGAAATTGCTGGTGGTAATGGAGATCTTTGTGAATCGTTGCCAATTTCGCCCGTGTATCTAAAAGTAGAGCAAAAACAAATAAACCCAATTTACATATAATCCAGTCCAAAGGAGAATAAAATTGCTGTGGGGGACTCACTTGATATTGGTATATTCGCGTCCAACTTGTAGGCTCTGCTCTTCGGCCCGTTTGCGGGCAATTAGTGTTTGGATATAATGCTGTACTGCATAGTAGACAAACTTGTACTGCGCCTCGGTCTGGACAAGGCCAGAGCGTTGCGAGCGTACCATTTGGATTGTGCGTTGTATATCGATTTCGGTGTCCAAACCTTAAGAAATGTCACAATTAATCGTTGTTGGGGCATGAACTTTGCAAATCTTCACTTACCATTGCGCACAATCTGATCCAATATCATGTCGATCACAATAAATGTGCCAGTGCGTCCAATTCCCGCTGAGCAGTGCACACAAATGGGACCCTAAGGGAAGGAGTGGGAGAAAAACCAAATGAGTTAAGATCCCAATGGAGTTTGGGGTTTTTATTTGTCTTACCGGCTTCTCACCCGCCTGGGCTAGATTGCTCTGTTTGGTGTTGACATCCTGCAGAAAGTTGAGCACACATCCTGGGTCGGCGGGCACACCGTGATCGGGCCACACTTGAAAGTGGTAATGATAGATGCGTCGCTCCGGCTTATCCCGCCAGGAGACAAGAAATTCACGCAATGTATAATCGCTTGTCGAGTTCTCCGATACGCATTGAATCTTTGCCGGACCAAATTGCTTGCACTGTCCTTCGTCTGGCCAATATTTGGCACACTTCTCCTTGCCGCGCTCATACTCCTTGGTGGTCATCACAATGACACGCGTATTCTCCTGCCAGATCATGTTCCAGAAGTCGGTAACCGTGTTCACCTGCTGCGTAAAGAGGCAACCCTGGGTGGCTATATACGTCTTATACATCTCCCTTTCACGTTCCCGCTCCCGCTCGACGGCCGAGGCGTAAACCCCATACGGATACGATTCAGCGCTATGCTTCTTCAGCAATCCGGCCAGGCAGCCAGTTGCCACGGCCGCTGCATTCGCTGTTGCAGTGATGCAAGTCGGCGTACCGGGCCCAGTGCCGCTGCTGCTGCTGCTGCCGGTTGTTGTACCATTTGTGGACAGCGATTCGCTGCGCTTGTGCTTGCTGAGGGAGTCGGATTTGCGGTTACAGGTGGCACAATTGCTGTACGGCAAGGTGGCCGATTTCACCGCACACTGGACGCAGGTCTTGTTGATTTGCTGACAATTGGGACAGTTGCGCTGCGTCTGGGCGGCCGTGCAGGCCGGACACGAGGGCACCGAGCTATTCAGGCTCTCCGACGAGCTGCTCATGTTGTACAGATCGCCATCGGTGGGTAGGCGTATATAATTGGCATTGATATACTCGGCCCCGGGCACACTGTGCTCCACATCCTGTAGTTTGACACGCGTGTGATCATCTGTGGACGGGCAGCAGCATAATAGATTAATAGATAGATTCCCATTTTCATTTACCAATCCTCACTTACATGGCAATATATTGCGATAACGATTCTTAAGACGATTCTCTGTCTTGTAGCCTTCGTTGCGCGAAAATGTGTCTCGACTGTCCTGCTGCAGTGACTCGAATTCTTCCCAAAAGCCGCCCTTGACCAATTGTTCAACGCGGGAATTAATGCCAGCTGCCGTAATGCGTGTGGCATTGAACGGCTGTCGCAGATGCACCACAGTTCCACACGTCTCCACCATGGGATTACGTTTGTAGTGCTCAATCAGTTCTGAGAGTGTGGCAAATGATTCGCCGCCGCCCACGTCATACTTCTTATCCTGAAAGTAATTAAAATACGTATTTAAATATAGTAAGTAATACTAACTAACGGTTATATTTCGACGCTTGGCAATCAAATTAATTAACATAACACACACACACACAGACGCACACACATACAAAAAACCCAAAATATATATTAGCAAATAAAGTCAGAAACGTGACTAAAATGTCAAATGGGGAAAAAATAGTCTATGTAAATGACTTACTGGGGTGATGCGGTAGCTCAGAGGAGTGGCTAGAACAAAACAAAAAAAAAAAAAAGCCCTACACTCCTGTACCACCCCTTCCTCCTCCCTCCCTGTACTAATAGCAACTACAATTTACATTAAGACCTGAGAGGTGGTTAGATAACAATTTACACAAACTCAATTTCCGTAAGTTTTTGTTATTTTTTAGTTTAGAAAATTAATTCAAGTTTACGGAAAAAAGTGTTCGAAGAACACTATTCCCGACAATACTCTAAGATTTCGTTGATTACTAGGAAATCTATTGTTTCGGTTACATTTAAGAATTTACTTTTGAAGTAAAAATTTAGAATCAAAAGTTTTCCATTATTTACTACAAATTAATGTGAAAAATCTAGTTTTATTCCAAGAAGTTTTCTTCTTTTTTGGGCCATTTTTTTAAACTGGATTTGAAATGGATATTAAAATTGCAAAACAAAAAAAATTGAAGTCTAAAAAAATCGAAAATATTTAACATATTTTCAAGGCTCATGCATTGCTTAGGCTGTAGTTATTGGTGAAACCAAGAGAAGAAGCAGTGCATATGCAACTGTTAAGGCGCTGTTAAAGTTAACATAGCTAACGCTATACACAAGCAGTGGCGCAGCAGTAGCTGTTAAATATTACACATACGCGACATTGGCCAGCCGCCGCATTTTAATTCTGCGTTTTAAGGCCTAAAAAGGTCAAGTTGTGGCTTTAGATAGATATATAGTATTTATATCTATGTAACCGAAGTAACATTGAAGATTACAAATTGTACAAATATACATACATATATATATATATCTGTATCTGTATGCACATATGTATATATTATTGATTGACATCAACAAAGTGGACTGTGAGTTACCAGTGGGCATTACTTCTACTTGCCGTAAAATGCAACAACTACTGTGTGTGTATATATTATATATATATATACCATGTGTATATAAATTCAAGGTCAAATGATGAGGAACTTTATGGCCAGTGCCAGTCATTTGCCTACAACTTGTTATTGTTGGTGTTTCTATTAGTTAGTTGCTTGCTTGCTTACTGCTTGCTTGTTGCCAGGCTTTATATATCGAAATCGATTTGCATTTTTCTTTAGAGTACATTTATATAGTATAGAATAAGGGTTTACATACCTGCCATCTAATCATGACATGCGTTACTTTATCATCTGTTCGAACGGATAGAACAAAATCACCAGGTTTACTTTGAGATTCACGCACAAGAAACGAACCATTCTTGCCACGTTCCAATATTAATTTTTCCGCTTCCTTGCCAGAAAGATTGCCATGAAACCATCTGCAATGAAAAAACCGAAACCAAAAAATTTAAATATGCTCAAAACTGAAACACAAAAATTTATCAAATTTATTCAACTCTGACTGACCGATTTGACGATTCTCGATTGACTATTGGCTTTGCGCTACGTGCGCGCTCGAAATGCAATTACAAACTACACAACACAACGCAACACATTTAAAACAAAAAAAAAAAAAAAACGCAAAAAAAAAAACAAACAACCAAACGAACGTCTGAGAAGCGCGCAAAAAGCAGCAAACGATGCCGACAGAAGTAGTAGAGGAACAACGAGCAGTAGAAGTAGTAGGAACTAGGCAGGCAGTGCAGCAAATCGAATATCGAATCGTATGCACATATGTATATGTATGTATGTGTGTATATATATATGTGTGTATGTGTGCACTCCTACTTATACGTGTCTACGAGTCTCTACTCGTATACATATAAGCAAAGAAAACAGTCAAATGCATCCCCGACACAATGTTGGCTAAAACGAAAAAAGTGCAAGTGTGCAAAAGTTATGGCTCATTCGGCACTTTGTCGTTTCGTCGTCGTTGTCGACTGCTTGCACTCACTGTAAATACTAGATATAGCTGTCCATAACTATATAAGTCGAGAGCGACTCGCTAACTTGCCTGGCCAGTCTAGTCATCGGCCTGTTCAAAACAGATCGACATAGTTAAGACATTTTTGGACCGTTTTGGCAACACATCTTTGCACTGCTTGCATAAGTATACAGCATCCTAGGATCCCTGGGAAACCCCATTTAAGCATTAAATGTGGAAAGGGAATGAACATATGTATTTAGTGAATTTCACATACAAATGGATGATATTCTGCCGCATTTCAAATTCTAAGTCAATTCTTACGTTATCCTGCAGTCTTAAAAAAAGTTTATATGAAGTGGCGCTATTTTCATGACGTTGGGTGTTTACATTTTGTGAAAAGACAATTGTAGGCTACCAATGAAAATGTGAATAACATTTGTGGGAACAAAAATTAATGCCCACTTTAAGCTGGGCAGGCTTTATGGGCCGGGGATGCACCAAAGTGCTTAAAGCCAAGGTGAAATCTTTTAAGTTTCAAGTGACTATTACTAAAAATGTTGAAGTTTATATAAGTTTTCAAATAAAGCTATCGATTTAAGAAATTTAGATAATTAAAAAAACCAAAGTTAAAATGAAACATCTCAAGAGATTCCTTAATCTCATATTGTATTTTAAGAGATGGAAGATAAATTGTGTGTAATTTCTATTTATTTAACCACCATTGTCTTAAAGAGATAGCTAAAAATTATTTATATGGGTCTTATTCAAATTTAACTTAATTATTTTACGCCATGTTCGAGAATAGAGTGCAACACTTTTATATTCTTGTTTATATTTTACTTCTATTTATATTTGTTACAATTATCTGCCATCCCGTTTCTAAGTTAATGCGGCCCTGTTTATTGTGTAGACCAAAACTCTCGATAATTCGGGTAGGTTATTTTTTTGGTTTTTGTTGTTGTTGTTTTCGTGCTCTTCTTTACTCTGTTCATGATTAAATTGTTTTGCCTAACTATTTAGCATAAATAACACTAACTTAAAAACTTGCTTTGAATTTCATATCAACGGCATTCTCCCTCTCAGTCTTCCCTCTCCCACCAGTCACCGGACCCTGCGTCTCTATGGCTGATCTGCTATGCTCTGCTCAGAGTTCGTCGCCTTCTATAACTACGACTCTATACACACACACACACACAAATACACATACACGGCAACATAAAATGGATATATAAACTACCATAAATCGAGCGAAATTGTGCAACAACAATCGATCGACATCGACATCGACGGGTGACGATGACAATAAGCAAACAGAAGTTGGTGCCGGGGGGAAGCAGGGGGCGCTGTGGGTGCGACTATGTGAAGTGTGTGGAGTTGGGGGCAGTTGTCCTTAAGCCGGTTTCGATTTCATTTATTTTGTTTTTGGGGTCATAGATATCATAAAATACATGTACATATGTATGTATATGCTTAGCAGTTTTCTAAAATATATTTATTATATTATTTACATATAGTAGCTGACACAGACACACACACGTCACATACATAGCACAACTTGGATTTTGTTTTGAAATTTCAATTTCAATTCTGTTTTTGATTTTTGTTTGGTGTCTCTATAAGCAATTTATCTTCCGTATGTGAGCTATTAATAGAATTTTTTACAAACGGGCTAAAAACAATTAGCATTACATTGCCGCCCCTGTAACCCCCCCCCCCCCCCACCACCATTCCTCGCCAGTTCTTCCCCAGCCCCCACCAAGCACTTCAATGTTTCATAGTGAAGCGTGCTTGAGAAAGAGAAGGGGGGAGAGATAGAGAGAGAGAGAGAGAACGGGGGAATATTTGTTACACATTCAAGGTGGCTAAGCTCACGCCAAGTTGCCTCCAGGTGGAGAGCCCGGAAATATGGCCAAGGAAGTTTTGTGGATTCGTGTATTTCCATGAAAATTTCTATTCTCAGATGAAGTGGAAACCATCGAAAGATCGAAGGAATGGGTAAGTGCCCAGGGCGGTAAATATTCAAAATTCCAATGGAAATTTTTTATAATTTGTGGAATATGATAGTTGATCGTTTATATGGGAAGTGCGAAGTTGGAAAATTTCTTGTTATTCTAAATTATTTTTGGAATAAAGACTAACTAGAATACTAATGCCCAGGGGGTAGCCCAGAGTTAAGATGGCTCAAATATTAGATTAAAAATTAAAAGGAAATTTTTGTTTCGCATTGACTTCCGATTTATTTATAAACTGCGCATTCTTAGCAATGATTCAGACTATATACACAAATGGATATATGTATGTATATGTGGTTAAGTAGATAGGTATGTATGTATATGGAAAGGTTTCACATTATTTACATAAAGCAATTCACAGATTTTGGGTTAGGCCAGCTATTAGCACATTTCTATTGTTGACCACGACAGAAAAATGCGTGCATATGTATACAATATTTGTTATTATTATTGTTGTTATTTTTGTTTGTTTTATTTTTTTTTTCATTAGCTATTCTTAAATATTGAACAAGTCTACTCTCCATATACTTATATTATACATATATTTACATTGATTTCCAACAAGGCCAAAAGGCAACTGACAGCCGCCCTTTACGCAAATTTTTGGCAACTTCTCTTGATCCTTTGATATTGATCTTTATATTTAGCATTAAAATCGAATAAGTCGGCTAAGGCGACAGAATAAGCACTCATGTGTGAGGGAAGAGGAAGGAGGAAGGAGGGCAAAAGTATTTAGCGTCAATCGGGGGGAAAGATTTCGCAAAATATCTTTACAGTTACAGAAGCCGGCATTCATGAAAGAAATCACTGCACCTTAAGGTCAACAAACAATGAGACAAATGAGAATATATTTTATATATATGTATGTTTATCTGTATATAATTATGATAATCGTTTGTCACCATCAAAATGATATTTTTGTATGCCAACGCACCTGGCTGGCTGGGCAATTCGTAACTGAAGAACAGTCAAACTGATCGTCTCGACCAAATCATACACTTCAAAGTGATTCTCATTCTTTGATTCTAAACTTTCTGTTCATATTTTGAGGCAAAAGTCAGTCTTTGAATTCGAATATTTAACAATTTTTAAAATAGAAAAGTTTTAGTAAGTATTAAAAGAAACCAATTCGTTGAGAGTGTATACCGTAGGAAAAATTGAAGGTAGGGGCTTGAGAAGAGTATTAAATAGTCGTAACTGAAACACTTGTCATAATTATATTTGAGTTCTGAATGAATTTGCACAAATTAAACCATATTCAAAAGCAACAACAACTCAATTTTGTTGTGCAATTGGGGGGAAAAAAACGGAAATATGCAAAAACGTAGAAGCAGTCGGCAAGAGAAAGAGAGTGCATGATGAAAGAGATGCAAGAGGTAGAAAGACAAACGCATTACGAACAAATGCAAACAACTTGTACATATTTGATTTGATAAATTGTTTATAAACAATATAGAGAGAAAAAAAAAACACATCGAAGACAAGCAGCAACAACAAATGCAATTTACTATTGACAAATGACAGATCTACCTACTATATCTAAACTGGCTACGATATGTTGACCTAATGTGCCGGGTGAATTACTCGTATCTTGGTATAAACGAAGGTCAGTCTCATGATATCTCCCCCCACTCTCTATCCCCTCGAACAGAGTTGCGGAAATAAACCAAGTTCAAATGGAAAGTTAAGTTATTGAATGGAATATTGAAATATTCCTCATATCATATAATTGAAAGAGAGAGAATGATTAGTTTTAGTGACCTTTCAAAGGTCCCAAAGGAACGATAATGGAAAGTTTATAACAAAAAGACAAAAATAAAAAAATGTGAAAAATTGTCAAGAAAAATAACAACAAGAATTCTGTCTGCGTTTTCAGTTCTTGCTTATCTTACATTATTTATTTTTATCAAGACAAATCTTTGCCGATTCCAAGTAATATTATCTCAATCTATATACATAATTTAGCATGGAGAGAAATTCCAACTAGATTATATCTGCAGTACAAAAGACAAAAGAAACTGGTCTACAAATTTTAACCTACGACAAGACTTATTACCTCATATACATATATGGAAATTAAAAGAAAATTTTATGGGTTGCTATTGTGCTAGATCTTATCAAAATTTTGACTACATTTTAAATTTGTTTTTTGATTTTTGAGTTTGCTTACATTGTAACATAACTAAGACGACTTTTAATGTGTTTTTCTTTTATTACAATCGGAGTCTAAAGATATATTAGTTTTTTGCGTTGTAAAGGCGCAACTATGATATCATCAGCGGGCAAAGGTTTTTCATTTTCATTTTAATGCAATTGATTTGTTGTACAACATGACGTATGCGTAATATATATTACTAAGGACCACTCTAGATGATATCAATCAAACGAAGCGATATTAATGTCTAAGTGATCTGTTTTGTAAATGGCGTGGCTAATTTCATTAGATCTTTTGGCCAGCACTAAATATATAAAATCAATATGAGAATAATTTCAAGAATCATATCATAAATAACAGAATACACACCCACAAAGACTAAGAGAGAGAGAGAGAGAGAGAGGAGAGGATAGAGGAAGGTTGAGAATAAAGTTATATGCGCGTGGGATAAGAGCAAGATTTGTTTACGCATCTGATTTGATCGGATTGGATCTAATCTGGACATATGCCTTAAATGGTCATCACCTCCCCCGCACACACTTCTCTTTAGCTCTTGCAGCTACTACAATTTGTTATAGTAGTATTCATTCTATTCATTCATATTAGAATGTCCAATTTATGAGTTGTTATTGCTGTTGCTGTTGTTGTTGTTGCTGTTATTAAGTGATTGTTGTTTCAACTGATGCCTCTGCGTAAATATTTACTCATTTCCCTCATTTTTTTTTTTTTTGCGTGGCAATTTTGAACACATGACAATTTTGTTGTTGTTGTTGCTGTTGTTCTCTGTTTGTTATTACTGCTAACTGGCTTGTTGGCTTATTAGGGCCGAGATTGGCTGTTGCCAAATTGAAATGTGATTTTAAGTGTATTAACTTTTTTGTTTCATGACAGCCCTGATGGCTGTTGCATACAAATGACGATGATGATGACGATGATAAGTTTTCATCTCGGAAGTATTTGCAAGCGCAGCTAGAGAAAAGCAAATTGCAATTCATTTGAAATCACAATTAAAACTTGCCCCTCTGTCTGTATATACAAGACTAGGGCGGAACGCAAAATTTTCAAACTTTGAGACCCAAGAATCGATTCTCTTCCAAAGAGCAGCTAATTAATCCAACTAAACACTAAAGTTTCCCCATAATGAAATAAGATTCCCACCCTAAGTAAGATTCTAGCTGTGCCCTGGAAAGCTTAGCTTCTTTACCCTTTCGCTTTAACATATCCGATAGAGAATATATTTTATGAAGTATCTAAAAGGATTAAGTAATCAATTTATAATAAAGTTTTCTTCTCAGATTTGCATTTTGTAGCATACATTTGTGAGAGACATAATTCCAGGTTCGAACTTACTTATAGTTATGCAATTGGACTCGCATAGTAGCCAGGAGATGGAGTGTGCTTGTTGAGCAGACAACGCCACCAAATCCACTGGGAAATGGTGGTGGTGTGGTTGACCATGATGTGGGTGTGGCTGGATAGGAGGCGGCACCACTGCCACCAATGCCATTTAATGGACTTAAACGATGCAGGGATTCAGTTGATGTCGATGTGGATGGAGCTGTTGATGCCTGTGCCGAGACAGGGCGACGTCTGCTGTTGTGGTTATTATGGCTTTTGTTGTTGTTGTTGTTATGTGCCACGCCCTTAATGATCAGAGCCAACTCATCGTTGGTCATACAGTTTTTGCATTCTCGATTTGCAAATTTCGACGATGCCTTTGTTGACTTTTTGTGTGACGATGTTGATGATGATGATGATGACTTTGTCTTGGATTCGCCTCCATAATGTGCCTGGATCGCTCGCTCATATTCAAAGTTGCGTTGATTGTTGTACGCATTATTGTTGTTGTTAATACTATTATTATTATTATTATTGTTGTTGTTATTGTTGTAGACTTGTTTCTCTTGCAATTTGTGATTTACCACATTGCCCAGCGAACTGGACAATTTCTCAATGCACTTGTTGAAAAGCATTTTTGCGGTTATGTGAGTTGTCTCTCTCTTTTCGTGTTGTGTTTTTTTCCGGTTTTTACACTGTTGTTTTTTTTTTTTAGTTTAGTTTAGTTTATTTTTTTTTTGTGAGTTAGCAAATTTTCCTTAATTGCTCACACTTGTTTAAATAACAAGACAGAAACTGTGTAATAATTAAATAAACACACAAACAAACAAATAAAATAATAATAAAAAAACATACACACACACTCACACTACTTCCACTATGTGTCTTGAGTGTTGTTGTTGTTGTTGTCGTTGAGTAAGTTGAAACGGTTCTTTTCGCCACTCTCGTTTTGGTTGTTGTTGTTCTTCTTCTTTTTATAAATTTATTTCTCTCACAATCAGTCAGTCATAATATATATCTATATATATTTTAATTAATATCAGTTTTAGGTATTATAATTATTGCACAATTTTTTTGAAAGCCAATAAAACTTTGTTCTCATATGCCTTCAGTTTGGATGTTTTTTTAGCCGATGTTGCAGGGCCGCTAGAATTTGACTTGACTCCCAATGTTGTGCCTGCTGCTGCAACCTCATCCAGACGCGTTTGTGCCGCAATCAAATGCTCGAAAACAAATGCGGATGAAGGCATAATCTGTATCTGAAGGATTGGGTTAACAAGATGATTGGATTGGACGACCAATAATTTTTTTTGATAAACGCGTTACAAACGAACGCGCGCGCGCTTGTGCCTTACTCTGCACGAGAAGGTGAAGAGAGGAAGTGTTTAAATGTGTTGTTGTCCCGTTGAACCGCAACTCAAGAATGAAGCTGTCTGCCGCCGACTCTAAAGCTTTTGTCAAGGTGGAAAGGTAGCTACTAAAAGCTGCTTCTGCTGCTGCTGATCGTTTCGCTCTTGTTCTTGACTCGACACTCTCGTGATCGGTTAGCTGGTTGATCGCCGTCGTCGTCGTCGTCGTCGTCGTTACTCGTTAGCTCTCTTACTCTCTTACTCTCTCCCTCTCGTTGCTGGTTTTCTCTCTTGCTCTTGCTCGTTTAATTGCCTGCCGCTTTAGTTGTTACTTTTTCTTTTTTTTTTTGGGGTTGCGTTCTAAGCGCTCAGACTGTGTGCTGGAGAATGAATGAATCTGGCTTGAGTGTGTCCAGCGCTTTTTGCTTTTAAATCATCCCTCCACAAGATGGTGGAGGCGTGACCCCTTACATCTTGCCCCGAATCTCTGCTACTGCTGCTGCTGCTGCTGCTGCTCCTCCTCCTATCATCGTCAACTGTTTTGCTTGTCATTGTCTTAATCATTGTCAATATTTTAAAGTTAAAACGAAAGATGTTTTACACCTTGTTTATATGACGAGGGGCGTGGATGAACCCACCACAGGCCTCCATCCATCCCGTCTCACCTCATCTCACCACACCACACCAGGCCCCCCATCTTGCTCGTCAATTGGCAATCATCAAGTACAGTTGCATCATGATCTACTTATAACTGAGTGAGACTTGCACCACTAAGATTGAACCTAGAATTGCATACAAATCACTTTTACTTTTTTCCTTTATACACACAAACGCACACACACCGAGTTAGTTGGAGGAGATTTGCCGCTGATGACTAATTCTACTAAATGTATGAATCAATTGTATGCCAAATATGGGCAAAAAAAAACCGAGTAACCAGGCGCCTCCTGCCACCGGAAATGAAATTGAAACCGGGCTCAAAAGAAAATAACAACAAAATAAAGTCATAGATTCGACTTGAAGTTACCCTGCATACCAAGTATGCCATGAATCGTTAGTTATACCTTTTCAAATTCTTATCCTATTCCTAAATTTAAAAATGCGAGACTCGGAGCACGTTTTGTCGGCTAATCGGGGACGGGGATTTAGGAAGCTTCGTTATCTGATACATTTTTGTTAAAATAATATAAATAAATAGAAAGACCTTTTGTTTCCGGTTGTCTAACAAGTCGATTATATTTGAAATTTATACACCCTTGGCCATTATTATAGGTACATCAGTATAAACAGCGCATTAAGTAGCATTGTTGTTGGCGTTAAATTTCTTTGGCATCGTTTTTAAAAAAAAGGTCCATGAAATAAAAAGGAGTGAGCGTAGTGAAAAATTTCTGAAAATTTTCCTAAATTAAACGGCCTCTTGCGATGGTGTATTTTTGAAATTGAACAGAGGTGTATGTTTTGCCATCTAGAGATTTAAAAACCAATTACAGAACATGAGCTAACAAATGATATCGTTTAAACTTCTTTCAATTTGGGCAGATATGGAGTAGGTTAAAGAAGAAGTATACTTGATATACCTCTCGAGCAGCATCTGACGACTACAGGGCACACAGCGCCACTATGTTTTGCTAGGAGCAAGTGTAAAAGAGACGACAACACAGTGCGGCGTTGCTTTACAACGCGCAGGCGTAGACGTCAGAGGCATGTGGAAACGTGCCCCGCATATTTGGCAAACAATTTTTGTTTTCGTTTTTGTTTTTGTTTTTCTTTTTTTTTGACGACGTGTGACAGTGTCAGGCCCGAACTAAGTATAAACTGTTTGGTTGGATGACAAACAACATGGTTCATTTGGTTCATTTCGTCATTGGTTTTTCGCTGGAATCAAGCAGCAGCCAAAGCAGTTGCCATATGACAACACATTGAAAATGTTTCAAAGTCAACAACAACGACATAAATGTTTAAGCATAAATCAAGAAAAGTGTGAAAAAAAAACCCCACCACATGATTTACATACATATGTACGTATGCTTGTATGAGTGTATATTTATCGAGGAAAACTGCAAAAAGTTGGGGGAAAAAAAATGGAAATTTAATTCCGTACATTTAAAATCGAAGCACCGGCTTAGAGATTGCCTCGCGTCATGCTCATGGAGACCCACAATTTATGCGAATTATGGAATGTCATAGAGAACACATTGCTTAAAAATTATTTGGACTTTTTATACTTTGAATATTGAATTAAATACTCAACTCCAGCTAACATTTTGCTATCCATTGTAGCTCAATCAAATCTCAAAACTAGTTACCGAAAGAACTTTGTTACGATCGGACTTAGGCAACTCCTGATCTCTCCTTAACTATGCATTATCTTTAAATTTTTATTTAGACTTAAAAGCTTTGCCAAAAAGTCAAATTTCTCTATTGGGAATGCATTTTAATGGACATATGGCACATAAATGTGTGCTTGTATAACAAAAAGCTCTGATTAAAACTGTTTTCAAATACGCCTTTTTTTTTTTTTTTTTGAAGTTCTTTAAAGGTTTTTTGTTTGTGCCTAATAGATATACACAGAGAAGCAGAATCAGAATGTTAAGAATTTAAAAACTTCAATGCCAATCCTGAAATAGCGACCTTGGCAAACCCAAAAACGGAGCCACGAGACACTAAGATCGACCCAACGACCGTATTTGGGCACAACAATAATAACAACAACAACAGCAACAGCAACAAGAATAATAATAATAATCAAAATAATAATAATGATGATGATGATGGGGGAGAGCCTCCAATAAGCAAAAAAGGAACAACCAAAAACAACATTAAATTAATAAATAAACATAATTTATTGTTATTTTGTGCGCAAAATGAAGGCATTTAATATGCCAAACGCAAAACTATGCGTCAATTGAGGCGGACCCCCTCACCGCCCTTTCTCCAGTTATTTTCATAATGAGAGTGTGCCAGGCAGACGACAGGCTCTGTCTCAGTTTCAGTCTCCTCCACAAAAGGGGACCCCTGGCTTGGATTGATCAAATATCTTCTTGCCCATCCGAATTTAATTTCAACATGTTTCAAATCACTTTTTATTGTTTTCACACAAAAAGCAGATTGGGCACGTAAAGTCGCTGCCTTTGAAGTGGAATAGGTCATCGTGCCTGAAAGTGCAAAGTGCCATAGCTGATCATGCAAATATAGGAACTATGTACTCTCTCCCTCTCTCTCTTTCTTTTTCTCCCTCTAGAAAGGTTTAGGGTACAGTAGAGCAAATACACAAGTATATACGGGCGGGTAGAATGACTTCTATAAATAGTTAAAGATTTACGATTTCTGGGGTATCCCCCATATACTACTTATTAGTTATGACATTTATGAATGTTACGTATACTGAGGGAATCATGCCCAACTCACTGGACCCACCGTACACACTAGTGATCGTGTCGAAACTAATGCATCGAACAAAAGAATCTTCATCATTAATATAATTTTAACTTGGTACAGTTCGATGGCCCGTTGGTAGACGATTATTGTATTTCATCAACATTTGGTTGTTCTTTTTGAGCAAGGGATTTACCCTGAATATATAATTACTGACGACAGACTCAGCCCCAGATACTATATACATAAATATATGTACATATGTGTATATATATTCGTACAATTGCATTTGCGGTTACTGTTCGTGTACGACAGTTCGTGCCGAGAGCTTTAAATTGAGTTCTCAGCCATTTAGGATACAAATTTATAATGAGTGTGTGCGTGTGCGTGTGTGTGTCCAGTTGGGGTTTTTGTTGTGGCAATAATGGGATATGCCTTTGTGTGCATAGAAGAAGAAGAAGAAGTTAAATCAAACTATTTGAGTTTTTGTTCTCAACAATTGAAATTTTACAATATGCATAGAGAGAATATATATAGAAGATTATTTGATCTACAGTCCTCATCATATTTACAACCCACTAAACAAAAAAAACACAATGGCTGACAATTGTTCCCAAATGACATATTCTCTTAAGATCTTGAAAAATGAGTAGCTCAATATTTTAATTTTGAGTCGTTTTCCAAAGGGCATTTCTTAAAAATAATCTTAATAAAGTCAAATTTGTTAATGTGGGCTATAATTATGATACACAAAAATGCAAGCCAAGATGCGAGCACATAGCAAAAGTTACTCTGTTTTACTATACATATATGCTTCTGTCAACTACAGTAAATTTTTGGAAAAACCTTAAAAATATTGTTAAAATTGCTTCAAAGCTGCTGGGTGGGTTATAAATATGATAAGCACTGTAGTATGTTTCCTCTTCAAACAACCATTTTGAAGGGGATGCCCATTATAAAAATGGCTTTTAAAGAAAGTAAAAGTTCTTAAAAGAAACCTCAAAGCTTAAAAGATCACGAAGAATCAAAAGGATTCGGAGTATTAGAGTCTTTTATTGACTTAAGTAGATTTTAAATATTCTATGCTAATTGAGTGATTTATTGTTTGAATTTTGATTAGACCGAAACCCAATGAGGCGATTTACTATGCTATTTTTGGAATGTTTTGCAAAATCCCCCACACAACTTCACAACGGTTAATCCCACATTGTAAGCATTATCGATGGAAAGTAATTGCATAATGAAGCGACATTGTTTAATTGAATATTTGCATACAGCACGATATTTGACAGTATAGTAGAATGTACGAAAGGAATTACCCCTTTCTTATGTAGTTTTCAAGAAGGAATTTACCTACTATAAGATCTCTGACCCTTTGATAGAAATATCTTTAAATCTGATACAAATTTCGTTGCCTTATTTGCAATCTATAATTAAAGAATTATAAAAATACGCATTAGATTAATTTAATGATAATTAAAATGGAATTATTCGTGATGCGATTTAAACTTTAAATTGTTGTGTAATTTGGAGTATAAGTGAATTCAATTGATACGAAGGGAGGAGGGAGCTTGGGGGGGGGGAAGTAAGTACTGAAAAACCACAAATTGCAATTTCATTATATTGTAGAGCAAAACACTCCGATATTTATTGTGTCTATATAGTCACGATGGAATTTAACTTGCAAACTTGACAACTTGATCGCTGGGTAAGTAACACGCGGCAGAAGATGATGACTAGACCAGACCGACTAGACGGGATAGACACAGACGCATTATTCTCCGTTATCGGATGACTGTGTGGAATCGGTAAACTTATGATAAAATGCCTTAAGCCTGATGTTATATACCCAAAGTGGATCATGAACAACAACAACAACACAAAACAACAACAACAAATGGTGTATGTGACTGTAGACATGTGGGCGATATTAAAAGTGAGGGGGCGTGTTCGCCGTGTCATGTGTAAACACTTCAAATGTCTGGGATCAAATGTATATATATATATATATATATATGTATGCACAATTAATTTGATTTACGTATGAACAATGTTCATTATTATTGCCATAGATATAGATACAGATGCGATCAGTTACGGATATATACATACATACATACAGGCAAAAGACGAAAGCAGATGGCGGGGCGTACAACGGAGGGTGGGAGGCCAGCCAGGTGATGCGAGGCGGCAGCTAGCGATCAACGTGAACGGCATAATTTATATAAGATAAAAATTCATTTCATTTTATAGGCTTGTCGTCGTCTTAATGGCGAAAATTGAGAAACATTTTGTATTTCAAAGCACTTCAAAACAAAATAAGTACAGCGGGTATACCTATGTAAGTTTAGTTAAGTAGGATGAATTGTAAGGTAAGGTGAAGGGGGATTTACACCATCTTATTTAACACGCCAACACAACAACAACAACAACAACAGCTACAAACAGCACAAACAATAATGAAAGCTTAATTGATGAAAGATTTGCCATTTTGCTCCAATATGTAAGTACACACACTCGTCTATATCTCCATGTACATTATATTTGTGTGTGTGTGTGTGTGTGTGTGTGTGTGTACGAGAGAACTTTGCGTCGTTAATCGCATTGAAGAAAGTAAAGCAATTAACAATTATCATCATCTTTAATTACAACAATTAAGCTAAACTGTCAAATCGCTGCAATCGCTGGATAAACAACAATAACACACATTGCACAATTGCCATTGCAATTCGGTTTTGATCAAAGGTCAAGATCGATCTGTCTATTTACCTATCCATCCATCATTAGAGAAAGGCCAAAGGCAGTGCATATTGGGGAAATAGAAAGTTTCCCACCCCACACCCAACGACCACGAACAAATGAAATTCATAAAATATGATCCTAGTTCCATATTATTTATTTATTTTTCTTTACTTTTTCTTTTCTTGCCTCTCATCTTGATCTCTATCATTATACCCCACTGACTCCCACCATTGGCAAATGTTTTTATCAGATTTCTTGGTAACACACTTCTTAGGTCTTTGCATTAAACTCTCTCATATTTCATTTTGTTCCATATGTGTTTAAATTTAAAAGTTGAACCAAAATTTTGAAACCTAATAACCGTTTGACGTCAAAGTTTTTGTCAACTTTGTGATGCGATCAAACGATGCTGTTGTTATTTTCGTACATGAAATACGCAAGTAAGTATTACACAAGATCTTAGGGCTATAAATATGCGAGAGTTCGGCTTTAGAGTTTATAAATATAAACCACAGAGAGTCACGTCAACCAGAAAGAACAGGAACAGGACAAGCAAAGGCGATACGCCTGGAGATGGGGAGTGGATGAGAAGGAGAAGGAGGAGGAGGTTTTTGTTATTGTTTTTGTTGGCGGGGAATACATTAGCATAAGTTCAATTTAAGTTTCGACGCGTCAATGGAAGAGCATTGATGTTTGTTGTTGTTCTTTTTATTGTTAAATATACTTAACACAGTTTGAAAGCGAGCACCGCAAATTGTGTGAATACCAGTTGTGATGTGTGAGTGTGAGTGTGTGTGTGTGTGTGAGTATTTTAAACAGTCTCTTCTTCATCTTCTCATCAGACCAATTATATTTAGTTACAAGACAAGCCGGTCAAAGTCAGTGGGCGTGGCTTAAATCAATAAACAATAAAAAAAAAGGTAGCTGACCCTTTCCGACCCGTTAGGATGAATGCGGAAAATGCGCAAGACCAGCAACAACAACAACAACAACAACAACAATGGCAAATGACACACAGACAATCACACAGGAGGTCAGGAGACGGAGGAAGAGATCATCATCATCAGATCAGAAGGAGGCGAAGAAGGTAGGGAGATAATATAAAATTTCAATGCCTCTCGAGGTTCAAACAAAAACACAAAGAAAGAAAATAAAAAAACGAAGAAATATTAATAAGCAAAAGAAATATAATAAATAACAACAAAAAAAAAAAATTGGTTGCGCGTGGGGTTGTAAAATGGCAACAACAAAAGTCACTGCTCCATGAGTGTGCGTGTGTGTGTGTGTGTGTATTTGTGTGGGAGTTTCGTTAAATGGAATTAGAAATTATTCACACATTTCATATTAATTCAAAATGAGACACAAGCCAAACACATTCAAACATTAAACAAATTCTACGAATTTTATTAACAATTCATGGAAAAGACAAACTATGACTAAAATTTCAAAGAGCAACTAGACAAAACTTCTCCTTTCGAGAATTAATATAATATTTGTGTTATTCCTTTGTGATTCACAAACTTATACAAATAATATCAAACAAATTATTTTCTTAAGGGTCATAAAAGGTCCTGGAGCTGCCTATTCATAGGACATTTAGATTTCCTACGAATTTTTTGAAGGCAAGTTAAGTATCAGAGTAACGCTTGATATAATTGTTTAGCTCCAGATTTGCCAAAATGTTAATGGACTATAATCGTAAACAGGGATCTGTTCAATGTCCTTAGAATGAAGAAATCCTTCTCTTCTTAACAAATCACTTGATCTTGAGACCATTTTTCTAAAGCTTTTTATCGAGTCTTATTAACTATTTACTTTCAAAAGCTGAAAAGGAAAATCCATTGGCGTGACGTCTTCTCAAAGTGAAAGTACCAAAATAATACCAAGCAATTCGTTTCAATACGGTTATTTTGAATATATATATTGACTTATTTCTCTGTTTACTTCATTTATTAACAGAATGTTCGCTCCATTGCTGCAATAATTTACAACTTCAACAAAACCGAATAACCAAGAGACAATTGGAAAATGCATGGTCTAAAGAAATTAACGGTTTTGGCACATCGAGCCTCCAATTTAAGTAAACCAACTTTAAAATGAATGCCATCTGGCTCAATCTTAAGCCACAATGAACTTAGGCGACTTTCTTTGTAAAATGTTCGATTTGTGCGTCTTTACATCATTCAATTCTAAAATGTTTTCAGTAGGTATTTGGAGTTTTCTTTCGAGTTGTGATAGACTTACCTTTCCGTGGTGGGCTCGGCGCAAATAAGCGGCTGTTTCAACTCAATGGCTTGGCCATTTTTCTCCTTCAGCTCACCATTTTCCATATAATATTGTACCAGTTCCGGCAGTGTGGCGAACTTTTCACCTGTAATTTTTGAAATGATCATATTATACATATGTATGCATGTACATAGGGGTCAACTGTGTGTGTGTGTGTGTGTGTGGGTGTATGTTTGTGTGCCACTTACCACCATAGAGATCAAAGAAATCGCCATTGTTTTGAATTTTGATGTGTGTTACCTCATTTCCACGGCGCACAGAGAGCGTAAAAGCGCCTGGATTTGAGGATGAGAGACGTGCGAGAAATGAACCATCAAAACCGGCTTCCTGTAATAATTTTTCAGCTTCGATGCCAGATATCGTTGGGTGGAACCATCTGAAACGGTAAAAAAAAAAAAAAATACGAAAATTTCCATTACTATGGGCACTTTTTATGACCTTTATGGTCGTTTGCAATTAGCATATGCGACTTGAAAATGAATATTAAACTACTTAAACGTGACTGCTTGCAAAATAATACTGCATTTTGACTAAAACAATACACAATTTTCAACTTCATGATATATGTATATATGCAATAATTTTCACAAAATTTGTTGCAACGATCAAAAACAATTTTGTGTCTAATATTATTCTTTTATCGATTTTTTTTGCGTTGCAACTTAGAAAAATTTTAGTATACCCTTTTATATACTGTTTCCAAATCTGTCCGATTCCGGCAACTTATAAGAGCTAGAGCTACCAAAATGCTACCAAAACTCGGCCCAATTTTTCTCCCGTAATTTGAATTGACATACCGAAAAAACATTTAATCAAAATTTGGATAGCTGAGTTATGCGTAAAAACGATTTGTACTGACCACACTAAAATGCCAGAAATGGCCGTTGGGTGCACTAATGTGCTAAGGTGCTTGTAAGAGTAGGCGAAATAGCATGTGAGAAGGAAATTAAAATATGAATTTGGTGTCACTTAGTGCAGGGTATATTTAAGTCGCCGCTACGACTTACTTACTTCATTTTAACCAGGGCTTTTCCTTGAGCTGGATTGAGATAGGTCATGTCCGTCCGTAAATCGGTTGTAATAAAAAGCATTGTCTTGGTTTTTTTGCAATTCTAATACAATAATATCAGACTGTTAAAAACTTTAATCGAATAATTTAGATTAAATTAAAGTCCCCTTTTTTTTGAGTATCTTCTCCCTATCTCGCGTCTTTGACTCTGCCACCAGACCTCTACTGATATACAAATTTTTGTTTAAGATATCTAAACCATACCGAATACGAATTCAGTGCTGATAAGGCAAATGAGTTGACGATAAACCGAAATAATAAATTTATAAATAACAAAAATGCTGCAAGAAATGTGCAATAATTTTATAAGTAAGTATTTTGATTTTTAAATTTACATTTTATAGTCAATCATTATATCCCCAAAATCGTTATAACCGCCTAGTAAATTAGTGGCAACCGTTTCACATGGCAACCAATAAACCGTAAAACGTGTGACTGTTGGTTATCGTGTTCCACTAGTTGCATTACCTGATATAATTTTGAAATTGCATTTAAATCGTTTGCGATAAATTTTAAATCGAAGGAGTCCTTTTTTAATAGAACTATCTGCCATCCATAGCCCGCCCACTTCACTTAAGTTGAAAGTGATGCGAGCTTCGAACAGTGACGGACTTAACAAAAAAAAATAAATAAAAACAAATAATAATATTTTTAAGGGGACTGTCGAAGGAGGGGGGTGAAATGTTTCTTTGTAAATCAGCTGTTTCCTACAAATTCTGCTCGGTGGCGGGTTTCTCTGCCTTTACACAATTTGCCTCACCCGTTCACCACCAATTGAGGAGGGGGCAAAGAGGGGGTACTTGAGCCGAAACATTACCTTTATTTAATACAATCCAAAATTCTAACTAAATTTAGACCCAAGAACCTACCAGAGTGGGTTTAGCAGATATTTAGAGTCTGCGTCTTATTCCATGTAATGGATTTTCGAAGAAATCTGATAGTTTGAGTGCTGCTGCTGGTTAAGGGGAAATGGGGGGGCCAAAAAACTAAGAAACGAAACAAAAAAACTCCCCGCCCCTGGGATCCGTCCCTGAGTGTGAGTGTTAGTGTAGTGAGAGGTTTTTGCGTGTATTGGTGAGAAATTTTTGCAGTGTGTACATTGTTTTTTCCTATTGATTTACCTTCGCGATGACA
Source organism: Drosophila nebulosa (assembly GCA_024703675.1). NCBI lineage: Eukaryota > Metazoa > Arthropoda > Insecta > Diptera > Drosophilidae > Drosophila > Drosophila nebulosa. Next base: position 18,519,114 of record JANFPS010000003.1, read on the forward strand.
TTTTCTTATTGAATGCGCACTTAAAAAATAAATAAATGTTACACTTAACGAAAAAAACGAAACTTATGTGTATATGCTTTTTGTTTTAAACTTATTTTTACAATTGGATTTGGATACAAAAAAAAAACTATAGGCTAGGCTAGTCGTAGTGATGGGGAACTAGTCGATAGTTCTTAACGACGACGGACTATCGAAAGGCAAAACGTTGGCAAACAATCGATATACGCTCCAATTGCACAGTGGCTCCATTTACCGCAACGTGGCGCCCTTCGTGTAACGGAAATTTCCAAAAAGACGTACGTTTCAAAGCGATTATCGTTGTTTTTGATTTGCGCTTCCTGTTTAGGATTAAGTAAACGTTTTTGGGTTAGCAGTTGACCGCAAAAAATGGCATAAGCCTCGTTTTCCACGTTATGTTTTCATTTTTTTAAATAAAAATGCATTAAGCACGATTTTTATTGAAGTTTTCTCGTTTTATTTAAGCAATTTAAAAGTTTTTGTTGTTGTTCCTTTTGTTTTGTTTTGTATATAGAGAGCATTGCATTGCATGTATACATATAATAATGTACTTATTTTGTGTTCGTTTTACTGTTTTATTTGGTTTTACTAAATTATCAAATACATATAAGTATACTGTAATTTCCACACTATGCTCACTTTTAAGATGCGACAATTTCGTTACTTTAACATGGACTTTTTTGGGGCTTGCTTTTTAAATAATTTACAAATACACATCAAAGTCGTATCCCACATACGAAATTTATATAGGTATACATATATATATATGTAGGTATATATACATATATTTTTGTTTTTGCTAAATCGAATTTACTTTAGAAGCGCAATCGTATGACATATAACTCTAAACATTTTTCGCAATTTCTCTTCTGTGTGGCTTTTCAACAGGGAGCGGGGCCCGTGACCTACATTCATTAATCTTTATGTTTTCGATTTGATTTTGTTATTGTTTTTCGTTTTTGTTTTTTTTTTTTTGTTTTAATATGTATGATGCAATATTGTTTGTTTATTAATCAAAGGTACCTAAGATTTGCATTATATGTGATTTTGTCCTCTTCTTTGGTTGCATTTAGCTTATAATTTGTTCAAATGTATTGCCTTAGCTAGCTAATGTACTCATCTGAAATTGGAAATACATATATGTATGTATGTATGTAGGTAATGAGCCAAGAGATGATGTATCAATCTCCCGTTTTTTAATATGACTTTTATAATTTGTTTTGTGGACTTTACGTTTTGTTGAAATGTGAAACATGATATTACTTTGTTAATGTTTGTTTGTTGTTGCAGCTTATACATTGTACAAATTGGAAAAGAAATTAAAATAAACTCGGCAGTGCCAAATTTTCTATACCCTTGCAAATACGCATTTCAGGCGTTCAGTTCATTTAATTTCAATTGTAAAATATATAAAAAAAATATCGACCGATCGTTAAAATGGGCAAAAGCTCTACGACGCAACGCATATATCTGCCTTATTTAGATTGGTCGGAAATTATTTTTTACTTTATTACATTTGCAAATATAATAATCTTTATGCAAGGATACAAAAAAAAAACAGAAATGTGCGCCTGACATATTTTTCTTTTTTGTTTTATCTATTTCTCTTTATTTTTATATTATTATTATTATCATTAATTATATTTATGCAAGTTTAGGTAAATGTATATAACACAGCGTATGCAAAACAATTTTATAAAACAAAAATAAGAATAGGCCTTAAAAGTTCGACACTGCCGAAGTTGATATACCCTTGCAGTTCTTTAAGCAAATTTCAGTTCAAGAAATTTCACAACAGTTCACCTGTTGGCGATACATGTAAGGATCGAGAATGTGCAATATATAACTTAAAGGGTCATCTGAACCTTTACAAGAGCTCTTTCTTAAAATAACTTATATCGTTGCAAACAAAACAGAACTCATTTTATGGCCACTAACTAAAAATGAAATAAAAACTATTGTAATTATACATAAGTGTGTGGATTTCGATACAGCGATAATTGCAAATAGAAATATTTGTATGAGTATTTTGGAAATTGCACTCGAAATTGATAATGCTCAAAAGTATTTTACATATAACTCTTCTGCTTGCAAGAGCCTAAAATTAATCGAGATATATGCATAAAATGCGTACAAAAAAAAAAAAACCAACAAAACAAGCAGAGCGAACACATGTAAAGATTAAGCTAGATTACGATTATATAGACAGATTTAGTTATAATCGGCATCAACAGACCAGTGCGAAGATCAGGAAAATTCTGCTTAAGAGAGAAAGTGACAAAGATGATAATGATGAGAAGCAGCATCAGCAGAATTTTCAATTATATATACTAGTGTTCATACAAGATACAGATAGATATACATATATATATTTCAAACTGTATATATCATATTTAAATTTCGGTTTTTAAATACTTTGAATTGAACAACATTGAATGCATTTTTGTAGGAGAAATATATTTTATTATATTTTATATACTTGTTGATATTGCTGTAGATTGCAATGAGTATTTCATCCTGTTTTGTAATTATGCCCAGGCTTAAATAGTTGAAAATTGTATTTAGCATATTTTTTTCTATATAATTGTTTGTGTTCCTCTTTTATGACAATCAGAAGCAATTATTTATTTTCTCTTATTGTTGCATTAAACAAAAAGGAATTTCGATGAGAGTAATAATAATAAAAATAAACAATTTAAAAATTAATAAAAACTAATCATAAATTATATATAGGTATATAAATACAATGTATATAGAGATAATAATAATCGTATAAACACAGACAGAGAGATAGAGCGAAATGAGTTTTGTTTGCTTGGTTTTTTTTTTATTATTATTATTATTTGTTATTTTAATTTTTTGTATTTTTTCCTTTTTATTTTATATTTTTGTTGTTGTTGTTGTTTGCAGCAAAAGGATGCGGGGCAGCATTTATCATTTATGTCGGGCAAAGAACCTTGAGAATGTAGTCCGTCAGCAGGGCAGGAACCGTAGGACTATCCTCATTAATGGCCTTGAGTACTACAATGAAAATAGAAAAGATTAATAGCGATTGCAAACGATTGAAATAAACCCAAGCTGCATTTTATAGCTAATTGTGGTTCTTATCGCCTGGCTTGCAATTAATCCGGACCAAATCTGTGTTTACAGTTACTTTATACTTACTTTTAATCAACACCTGCAATGATTGATTATTGGGTGTACCGTTCTCCAGGTGATACGGAATGACAGTGGTCAAATATTTGGGTTCGGGACCTAAAATGTGATGCAAAGCATGAACATGGAAAAACTGTTGGCTCTCTTTCTCTATGTGTTTACCTTGAAACTTGCCACGCTTCTTCTCTACATGGTATTGTCTACGTTTATTTTGAACTGCCAGCAGCAGGGAAATGAATGAGTTCTTTAGCTCCTTCTCAAATTCGAGCTCATCGCGCAGCGCCAGCTCATTGATCAGTGTCTCGCTCAGCTCCTGGATGAGCACTTCCATTTCCATATACAGTTCGTTCAACTGTGTGGTTGTTAAATATTGCAGTTCTAAAGAAAAGATAGATACAATTTTAATTAATTTAAGATTGACTATTCGAAATTTATTTAAAACTAACTTTCTGCATAGAGCGGTGTACCAAGCACTTCGCGTGCCTTCTCTATGACCTCTGAATCACAAGTTTCTGGCTCGTCTAACGGACTGTCGGCCTCATCCATAATGTCATCGATCTCTTTGATAACCTCTTCGACTGTCTTAATGGGCTGATCATCGATATCTGGATTATTGAGGCCATTCAAGATAAGGGCATGCATATCCAAATCGTTGGCCACTGCTTCATCCTCGCTGGTCAAATCGTTGAACTCATCGCTGGGAGTTTGTGCATTCTGTTGTTGTTGCTGTTGTTGTTGGTGTTGGTGTTGCTGCTGTTGCTGCTGTTGCTGTTGTTGATGCTGCTGATTGCGCTGCTGTTGCTGTTGCTTTGTGAGACTCTGGCCAAGATTTAGTGTGGGCATGTGCATTTGACGTGTATACGACTTGGACCAATCTATGGGTAAGATATTGCCAAAATTGCCAGTAATGGTCCACCACATTCTGTAGAAACAAAACGAAAATAAAAATAGTAAAGTTTTAACAAATGTTTCATCTTATTCTGAACGCCTACACACAATCACAACAACAACAGAAAAAACTAGCACACGAAACTTTCAAGTACTAAAGAGCTATGTAGCCTAAGGGCTGTACTGAAAAGAAATTGGACTGCAAAATATACACTTGGAGAGAAAAGTAAATGCAAAATGTTTGCATCATTTTATTTTCTTTGAAATGAGTAGAAGAAGACCTCACTTTAAGCCATATACCAAAATACTGTTAGCCGTAATCGTTATTGCATGCTTTGTAAACTAACAGAACCTTTGCAATAAATGTTTTTTTTTTTCAAAAGCGCGTCATAGGAAACGCCTTGAAAATGATTTTGAATGATTAATCACAACGATAAGAGATATGGTGGATATACGGAGGTTAAATTGAAAAAATATGTTCCTTAAGTATGCCAAAAACAGTCAACAAATGCAGTTCTTGTAGCTAAAAATAATGCTCAATGCTCGAGCATAAAAATAATATATAAATCCTTGAAATTTGCAAAAGTTGAGTTAAAAGTAAATATCCTGAAATGTTCATTGCATACTTAAGGGGCAATAATCTACCACATTTCACCAGTGTATGCATGTATAAAGAAGCAGATGCACTTTGGCACTTTGGTCTGCAGTCTCTGATTGGGAGGGGATTGTTTGTAGGCGCCTACAAAATGCCTCATTAGGCAATCAACACGCATGCATCATTCAAATGAGTTGGCAAATTCAGAGACTTACATCGCATCTCCCTTTGCCCACAGTAAATGTCAAGGGGGTATAAGAAGTTCATGGGGAAATTCTCTCCAAGTTGAAGTTGGCAATGTGCCGAGTTTGTCTTATCCCCCTCCCTTTCCCATCCCCTATCCTCCATCATCAACACATCAGCTGCTGCCGTTGAGATTGTCAGACAGTGTGTCTATCTATTCATTCTGCCACATTTGATATCAAATTTCATGATCATTGTCGATCATTTAATTGCCCGACTGACAGACTGACTGACAATGTTTGACTGACTGAAGCTTCTTCCTATTCAATTTCAAATTGTGTATACAAATGCGATTGCTTCTTGTTTTCAGTTTTGGTTTTTAGTTTCTCTGTTTTCTGTTTTCCCATAATTATTCATGCTCTACATTACCATCAGAGTATGATCATGATAATGACGGGCGGATAATTTGCACTTGAATGCTTCTTTGATGGGTGAATACCCCCGCATCATTCATGAATCATGGGTAGCCAGCAAACCAAACCAAATGAGATGCCCAATGCCTTCAATGAATTACTCACTTATCCATTTAAAACTGATCTTAAGATTACTTTTATTTGGCATTTGCTAGCTTCTTGATCCAAGAAATTAAATTCAAAAGGTGCCTGGAAATTGCAGGCATCGATTCCTTTCAAATGCTTCATGAGTAAGAGGCGAGGTAAAAAGGGTTCAAGGCGGGTGGGTAAATAATAATAACTAGTGATTGATATTTAAATTTTGGCAACATCTTTTATTTATTTTCTTCTTTAAACATTTGTGTTTATATGAATGTTTTAGCAAACAGTCAAAAAATCAATCAAAAAGGCATTAGAAACATGTGTAGAAAATTTAAAGCGAGGTATGCTTGAAAAGTAATTGGTAAAAATCCCAAACCGCCGCCACATTCACAGAAACTTTGTCATAAAATAGGTTTTTTAGAAGTTGACAAATTGTCCTGAAAGTCAGTGCTTGGCAATGTCCTTATACATATTTTAACAAATTTTCTGAAAAGCTACTTCAAAGAGACCCAGAATTTTATATCTTTTTTTATATATGTACATATGTACATATATTCTTTCAAGAAACAGACGAATAAATTTGTTGGCGATTCAATTCATTGAAATTTGTTTCGAAATAGATTTTCGAAAATCTGCATCTATGGAATGTGTGTATATGTACATACATATGTATGTATGTACGTATTTTAGCAAAATAAATAAAAACAAATCATTGGTTGGGTCAGGGAAATAAGTAATAAAAGTACCCAAAATACGAAAGATGATGATGAAAAATGTGTGAAATAGGCAGAGAGCGCAAATTGTTCGTGACAACATTTGCCACACACACACACACACACACACACACGCATAGAACAGATAAAAACATGGGCGGGAAATGCGTCAGGTAAATGGAATATACATATAAGTAGATACATATATATATATTTGAGTGGGTATACAATGTGTACAAAGCTCTGTAACTAGTTGCACGGCTCTGTGGGGCTGATGATGATGATGACGATTATGTGTTGGATGGATATGGCCTCCCATATAATATTATATATGGCAAGTACTTTGCATATTATATTAATAATTCTTTTTTTGAATTCTTTGCATGTCTCTCTCTCTCTTTTTCTCTCTCTTTATTTCTTTCTCACTCTTTCTCTTTTTCTCTGTATGTATGCTTAATGCATTTTTAAAATCCACTAATTGGAAGATACTTTATCTCCTCAACTATTTAACTCACAGTGTACACTGAAATCTCTTTTTTCCGCCGACTCTGAAAGCTAAATAAATGTTGAGCAATTGTCAAGTGATGTGTAAAGCGATGTTAATATAATGTATTTCATGTTTATGATCCATTTTCCCAAAAAAGTTAAGATATTGCAAAATGAAAAGATTCACTTGTTGTCAATGTTTGAAGAATTTTAAGGAAGTAATAAACCGGTCAACAAATTGCAATTGGAGAACTACATATCTTTCGATGTTATGACAGAACATCAAAACTAGCCCGTTGAGTCCGGCGCATGACATAAATTTTCCTGCTCAGTTTCCCGGACTATCTATCATATTTCCGTCTTCACATTTTCATTATCGTCAACTGGACTCTTATCTCTGGTTTCACAATTAGCCGAGGCAAGCCTAGATGATGATGTTGTTGTTGTTGTTGCTGCTACTGCTAATGATGACGCCGCCGATCCGACATTTTGACCCTGACCTGATATGAGGCTTGCCCATGCGTTCTCGTTGATGATATGCATGTCCCACATGTTTGAACAATTAATTTGCTCAATTTATTTAAAAGATTCTTTTTTTTGGGGGAGGGAAATGCCTCTAAGACAAAGGAAAGAACAAATGTGTGATGTGATCTCATCATTTTAAACACACAAAGAACAACAAATAGACAGACAGAACAGCAAGCAGAAGAAAAAAAAAAACACAAATTACAACATATTTTTGTAGTTTTTATTTTATGAAAATTGATGAGAGAATATTTTGTTTAATGAATTTTAATTGCAAAGTACTTAGATAACACAGAAAATGTATGTATATGTGGACAAATTTGATGAATCAGATGATAGACAACAGAGTTCACTTCTCTCCCTTTCTCTTCGGCCACGTTTGTCAATATTTTTTATTGTAATATCTTTTATTGGGCATCGCCTACGTCTCGGAGTGGGGGGGCGGCGACGGCTGCTTTGAGGTTTTTTTTTTGTTGTTGGCTTTAAATTGGAATTTCATTGGAACATGTAAGATGAAGATGAAGGCACCGAATGACTAGGGAAAACTTTCGAATACGTTTAGGAGAATTTTGTATTACTTTCTAGTGTTGTGAAAGTCAATTAGCCAAGTGTTGCATAACCTGCATAAAACTTGTATTGATAAACACAAACTATTAATGAGGTAAGTTAGTCTTCGCGCCGACTTGAATGTACTCTGCACCAAAATTGCAAAAGTTAAATAAATTATCTGTATAAGCCGCAATAGCTAATGCAAGTTATCTTGCTCAAACGCACTTTAGCGCACCTATCGACCAACTTTGTCCCACTGGTCACCAATCCTAGACTAAGGGCACACTAAGAGGTGCCACATTAAATGGCTTTTGCATTACTCAGCCTTAAAAATGTTAAATTTTAAGACTCGAGAAGAAGCACCTTTGCCTGTCTTCCTTTACTTAAAGTCTTTCGACTTGAGTTGAGTCTTTGTGCTTTGTGTAAAATTCATAACAATTTGGAGGGCCTAAAGGAGCTTACTTTGAGCTGTGCTTGAATCGTATTTTTGGAGATGTGTGCGAAAAATGAGTTTTGGAGTTCTTGAAAGTCCTTTAAATGTTTACTCACAGGTTCCCGCATTGGATCACTCCTCACCGTTTAAAACCCTTTAAAGAAAGGAAGTCTTCGGGCTGCTTATACACCCAAAGTCGTAACTCTATAAGGCATATTCTACTATGGTCTTCCGCTTTAAAAGTGCAGCTTGGGATTCGATTAACAATATTTAGCATTTAGGAGTCAATTTCTAATGAGGTTCAAGTTCGTTTCAGTAGTCTACTAGCCAGGTCGGGTATCGCCTTATTGAGTTCTTTTTTCAATTTTTTGATTGCAAGTGTATAGAAATTTGAGTACTGACAAAACTAACACCCAGCTAACCCCCCCCCCCCCCCTCCGTTTGATAACTTTTGTTGTTGTTTTTGTGTTTTGTTGTGGGTTCATTCACATTCCGAAAATTTCACTCAACCGCAGCGTATAACATTCACACATTTAATTTTTGGGCAGGTTACAGCCAACAACAATTGAAAATGAGGCAAACCAAATTGTAGATACTCTAACTAACTGCAGACCAATTGAGTCTTACAACTCTCTTAGCCTAATCAATTGTGCTGCTTTGGCCGAAAGGGTACGCTAACTGAAAATGTTATGCGGCAAATGGAAATAAAAACATATAATGGCAAAGAAAATACATAGATCGAAAGGGGGAGGAGTCGGAAGGGTTGGAAGGAGACAAGGGAGTAGCATTCGTCTTATATTTTGCTTGCCATTGTTCAATTGTAAGCAAAGTGTGAAAGTTTTTTTCATTACCCTGCACACACAAATGGGGATTGGGGTATATTTAGTTTGACCAAATATTCATTCAGTATAAGTATTATCTAGGAATAGATGGCGTCACGTGCCAATGCCATAATCGTTTGAACAAAACTGGCTTGGGTTCGTTTCTTTTTCAGCGTCGGGGTCACCTTTTTTTTTGTAGTAATAAACTTTTGGATGTCAAAAACATTTTTTAATTTAACAGATTTTATTTAACAAAGTTTCCGCCACTGAAACGTAATTTGGAAACTCAATTTGGTATATTCTTTGAATCAACACATTCGTAGGATATCTCACAGTCGACCCCCCCAATCAAAGATACTTATTTTGCCTCCCTTCTTGCCTTCAATACGCTGTAGGTGACGGCCCTAAAGCTAAAAAAAAAAAAATGTGCCACACACACACAAAAACTAAAACTAAAAACTACACTTCAAAGCAAAAGTCTAAATTTAGTTGTTCACACTTTGCGTTGGCACTACACACACAGAGATTGAGATTCGGAATCCGATTTCGTTTTTGGCCACTACAACAAAAAAGTGGAAAAATGGGGACACAAGTGTCGATGATGACACAACTTGAAGGAGCCATTAGAATCGAGAGCAGCGAATGATGACGACCAGGATGATGAGGAGCAACATGAAGAGGAGGACGAGAATGGTGGAAGTGGGAATGTCTTTTCTGTTGGCACCTCTTTCACTTTCAAGGCTAAAAGAGAAAACGCATGAAGCGCGGTTTGCGTGTTCGTTGGCGTAATCAAATTTTACTTGATTAATTTTATAAATAGGCTATCAACATTAACAAAATGCCAACGAATAGGCGGAAAAAAGGGGCAAATAGCTCAGTGAGGGGGGGAGGCAAAATATATAGGTAGGTAGGTAGATATATATGTATATATATATATATATTTATGGCTTCCAGCAATATTTAACCGCAACTTGTGCATCGACTTCTTCTTCTTCGGCTTCGTCTTTGCCGACTTGCCAGTTATGTGGCCTATAAACAAATAACAGCAAATGGCCAACTGGAAAACTGGTATGCAAAATACCAGAAAAAAAAAAACCAAACAGCAAAAACCAAAAAATAAAAAAAAATGCCCAGTAATAGCCACCTAATTGAGTTTCGCAGTTCGTTAATCATGAAATTTCAACATATTCAATTTCGAATTCATAACTCATTAAAACAAACAATTTCAACGGATTCTAAATACCCTAACGAAATTACCAGTTGATAGCACTCTTCATTTTTTGATCTACAGAAAACTCGTATTATTTTCAAATCCTAAGGGTTCTGCTTTTCCTTTTCCACAAAGGAATCAAAATTTCATTTCATTTTTTTTACGTTTGTACAAGTTGTGAATTGTAAGACCGAAAACAGCTGTTTAGACAGTTTTGTCCGCAGACTTTATTGGACTTGATTTTTCTTAAAACAAATTTCTTTACTACAAATTCAAAAGGTTAAATAAGATTCACTTCAACCACCTCTTCAGCTTTGTTTTCATCTGAGATCTATTTGTCCTTCTCTTGCATAATCTAAGCGATTTGCTCTTCAGAATAGAACGTGAGACAGTGGCGAAGGACTTTCAGGACTGTAATAATGGAAACGTGCCCTTTGAAGTATGTATACAATAGATATGTTCGACTCATGTTTAAGAAGTTGTCTAAAGGGGGCAAATCTCCCTTATTTTATCCCCTTGATCCGCCACTGTTATGAGATTAGTTTTCGCATTGTAAAATGTCTTGGATATCTTTTGTCTTTTCATTCATTCACGTCGTTTGCAACGTTTTTGCATTTGAATGCAGTTATGCAAAAGATTTGGCCCCCTCAATCCCCCGTGGACAAATGTCAAGGACTGTCTGCCGCCGTCGTCTGGTACTGACACTTTACTCCACTTGCAAGCGGATCCCATTCCATTCCTAACTTCATCTCTACAACAATTTGCTAGCGAAAACGCGTGGGCTCTCTCTCTCAATTATTCAACATCCACTCAAAATTTCTTCTACATCTTTTGCAAGCTCTTTTGGTTTGCCGTTGCCGCCGCCGGCACCGCTTGGCGTTGTCCTTGACTGAAACCTACAAACAACAAACGACATTTCAAATGTTGTTTGTTATTTTTTTTTTTTTTTTTTTGTGTTATTTGTTGGCTGATTGGCACTGATGATGTAATATAGACAAAGCTATTTTCATATATGTGTATGTACTCCTGTGTGTGTGTGTATTCCTGTGTGTGTGTGTGTGTGTGTGCGCGCTTTTTGGGTGCGCTGTTTGTGCCTTTGGCTTAGTCATAGCCAAAAATTTCTATATATCACACACCGAAGCCAGACAATTATATAATTCAAACGGCGCCAAAAATTGAGTGTGGCTAAGGAGCAGAGAGAGGTAGAGGCAGAGAAAGAGAGAGAAAGCGCTAGGAAAAAAGGTTAATGCCCCCCCAAGGAGAGGGAGGAAGTGATTTGCATGCATGCAACCAAACAATCAACCAGTCAACCCCCAGAAAGGGTCTCTTATTAACTTGCATTTGTGTATTGATAAACGTTTTAGCCTGCCCCTTGCCTCCCTGCCCTATAGAGACTCTCCCCCACAAAGTTTTTCCACTCTGTTTCTCTCGGCCGAACTTCGTTTCTGTCGTCGTTGTCGTTGGCCACCCTTTGCCAGTTGGCAGTTATTTGTCCTGACTCTGACTGGGCATGACTCATCGACATTATCGTCCTAAACAAAAATTGTCGAGCATTGCTGCAAAAACTACCCGAACAATTTTTTATGCGATGTAAGGGAGCCATGGGTTATAGCTTAATCCGGAAAGTAAATAAATAGTGTTCCAAATGTTGTCAAGTTTGAAATTTGTAATATTTTAGGTCATCTAGGTAGATGGTAAGTTAAGTGGTTTCCTTGTAACAAAACGCCAAAAGGAAAGTGATCAAATTTTAGATAGATTAGGACAAAATATATTCAAAAATAAAGAACGCCTCCAGTTGGCTCTATCGAAATATCGGAAGAAGAAATCACCCTTTGATATAAAATAACCCGGGCGCTTATGTCACAGGGTTGATGAATTCTCACATTACACTTGGCTTTAGCCTTGTCCCCTCTTTGTCCCATCTCACTGGGCTTCTGCTTCCTGTCAACCTAATGGGCACACACATATGCGATTATATGAGCGCTTAATTAATTATTTATAGCCTCCTACTAATTGCCATAATTGATTAACTTTGCACAGTTCAATGGTTGGCACTGTACTTGGCTTAAAGGCATATTTCCTTATAGTAATTCAATACGTTTCTATTCATATATATGTATGTACATACATATGTATATGTAAGATTCAAAGAAGAGACATTCCCTTGCTCCTCTCTCTAGCCACAAAACTGGCCTCGTTCGATGCATTTTTATTATGATTAAACGAATTAATCGAATTGCCGGGCATCGATTTGTTCACAACGCACACACACACACACACAAACACAACACGCAATCTGTTGCAATTTGGTCAAAGCCCAAGCCTGCTCTGGCTGGCTGACCATAAATGGATGGAAACAAGTTTTACTCTTAGCCTCTCTTTCTCTCCTTCTATCTGTCTCTCATGCCTGGGCGTCTACATAATTCAAAACCTATGGCAGATGATGCTGAACACATGAAAACAGGACGTAGGAAGACGACAGGACATTGAACTTTTAGCAGCATATTGCATAAAGTAGGTCAACATTTTGAGTACTATCGATGTCAATCCGTCCGTCCGTCCGCCTGTCCGTCGAAAAGAGAAATATTCGCGTGTGCTACCATAAAAAAAAAAAAACCGGAAGAGAACCCACCTAAGCAACCCAGCTAAAGAATGCCATTTAAGCCAAGTTACGCCAAGTTTTGTGTTGCCATATGCGGAAAAGTAGTTAGCATATGGTACACGTCCAAACACTTGGCTCAAAAACTGTTTGAGTGAAATGGTATGAAGCGGATTTTCACGGGGGTTGGGGTGGAACACACTTTCTTGGCATTTCTCAGAGACTCAGAGACAGAGAACCAGAGCTAGACCCGTCCTTGAAGCGTCAACTACTCTAAAACACACTGAACGTGACGTCTTTTGCACAACATGTTCAATAAAGCAAACGCAATCTGTTCCATACACTGAGAAAAAATATAATTTGCCACCGATGCAACTTGACTCTATAAAGTAAAGACAAAGATACCTTCTTTTGGTCAAAGTTTCGAGAATTTCCAGAAAATAAGCTACAAAATAGGGAGATAACAAGCCCAGCAAGAATTAAGCCCCGGATAAACGAGATTCTACTGTATGTTGATAGATTCAAGTTTCATTTAGCTGGACCCTTCAAAAAGACTATTCGTAGACCTAGCAAGAGGCCAACAACTCAGAGAGAGAGAGAGAGAGAGGGAGAGAAAAAGAGATAGTTGTAATAAACGGTATTCTGGTTCCTATTCATATGCAGAATACCATGCCCCGATTTAACCTTTCCCAAGACCTCCACCAAGAACTCATCAACATCATCATCAACAACATTGAGATTCATTCGGGCGGCCGGCAGTGAGTGTTGTTGTTGCCCTCTCAACTGCATCCACTCCACTCTCCATCACTCTTCACTTTTCTTCGTTCTTGCCTTCTTACTTTGCTCTCTCACAGTCTGTTAATTACGTTTTCCTACGTTTCCCACTGCATCATCATAAGCTGCAGTTCTTTTCTTCTATGTATCTTTCGTTGGTTGTTTTTCTTTTTTGTTGTACTACGGTTTCTTTCTAATGACCATTGAAATGATGGGACAACATTTCGCTTTCGTTTACTACCTGTAAAATGCAAACGTCGCGATGTTCGCTTAAAAGTCAATTCTAGGGAAATCCTCACAATGTAAAGGCCTTTCTAAAAAAGAAACCAAAAAAAATATTATCGCAAATTTGGAAATAAAATTTTAGTTATGTATATGTATGTATGCATATCAATCTCATTAAATTTTCTGCCTATTACATAATAAAAAAACATTAATTAACTGCATTAAATTTTACCAAAATATATAAATATTGATTATACATATGTATTAACTCTTTTTTTGGTTTTTACAAATGGCAAAACCTTCAGAAGGTTGCATCTCCTTTGATCTACTCGTGATCAGCTTGAGAAGGTCATAAAGGTCATTGAGCGAATATTTTTACTTGTTATGCATTAGCTTAACTTTGACTAAACAATTACTGAGCAGGTGGAGGCTCTCCTCTGTGATTCTCAACAACTCAAGTTAATATTCTACTCTTACCTTGTATCTTGCATTTCGACAACAAATTTGAAAAGAATTGGTTTTGGTTAACTGCGCTACAAAACAAGAAATTACAGAAAGGGTATACACCAAGTCTTCTAATTTTTTGTTTAGCAATTTTTGCTTCTTTCGTTGCTTCTATTACAGCCCTAAATGAATGCAGTGAACTCTATTCATATTCATTCATATATATTCATATGAGTTGGATGATTAAATATATATATTTTTTTTTTCGCTTGTGCAAACAATACTAAATATATGTATTATTCACGTATATATTGGGTAAATGTTTATTTCTACAGCCTGTGAGTAGGTGTGTGTGTGTGTGTGTATGAGTGTGGTATGTGTGTGGTGTATGCTTGTGCACGCGATTATTAATTTTATGGCTGATGTCAGCTCTCTCAGCTTCAATGTCCCGTCCAGTCCAGTCCAGTCCAGTCCATCCATCCACATGATGGGGATGTGTGTGTGTATATGTGTTTGTGTTTGTATGTGTACACTTTTTGTTTTTTGTTGAATTTGCATTCTAGTCAAATTTGAGATCGTTTCGAGTCGCCCAGACTGGAGCAGCAAGTGACCATTGCACTGTCAAGTGTTTATCAGGCCGCACACTCAGCCTCAGCCTCCATCTCCTCCTCCTCTGCCTGGGGCCAATTCAAGCATCATCATCATCATCATCATCATCATTATGTACATAGTTTTGTTTGACAAATGTCACTAGAGCTGATTGTAACTTCCCTTCTGAACAAGTGGGCCACTCTACGCATATGTACTTATAACGAGGGCTGATCAAAATATTTCCTTAATTTTTCCCTTTTCCAGCCCAAACCAAACTCGTCTCAAATTCTTCGATTCTCTGAACTATCAACATTTGTTTAGAATCGGTTTTACCCGGTGCCGTATCTGGGGCGGCGCATAGGATGGGCCAGTTGAGGGCGCCAAATTTATAGTTATCCGTAAATTGAACGAACTACGGCATGAATATGGTTCGAAATGCACCAAGCAGCAAGGAGCAACAGTGTTGCGGCAAAATGTTTCGCTAAATTAGGGGAGAACTACTCCCCCATTTAATCCTCCGACCCGGCAACAATCTTGGATAGCTCTCCCTCTATCATTCTCTCTCTATATATCGATCCAACAAAACGAAATGCGAACCACCACCAAAAACCATCACAGGATTACGTCGTAGCTATGTGGCGCCGGTGGCAAAGATGATGATGGGGGCAAGGAGGGGGATGCGTTTGACGCATGCGCCTTGCCCCAAGCTCACGTCGCAATAGACACACACGGCAAAAATGCCAACAACAACAAGAATATCGTATGGTGCATTGCATTTTTACATAACTAATGGATAGAACGGATGTTGGGGGTTGGGAGGGGGGAAGAAAATTGTTTTTACTTACTGGCATTCATTCATAATCTCCTCCTGACTGCGCACCTGTACGGGAGCCAGTTCCTCCACATTCTCGCCATAGTTGCCAAAGCATTTGGTAATTTTCTCATCGAATGTGTTAACCAAATCCTCCAAACTGCCGCCAAATGTCTCGGTAAAGTTATCCACATGATCGCCGCCGCCGGCGCCAGATCGTACAGAACTGGCAGCATCAGCAGCTCCGGTGGCATCGCCTGGTACCAGACCCACATCGGACATACCCAAATCGGATGTGCCGCCGCCCATGCTATTGCAATTGGGGCTAATCGAGCCAGTTCCGGCTCCTCCTCCTCCTCCTCCACCGCCTCCATTCTTGCTGACATGAGCATCTCGAACTGCATCCTCGAGCAAGCGTAGCTTATTGTTGGCTGCCGTTTCCACTTTGCCGCCGCCGTCCTTCAAATTCAAATTTAACGTATCGTTAAGGGCATTCTGATTGGAAATAAAATCACAGCCACCCCAATCGTCGGTCTCCTCGAATTTTGCCAATGGAGCCTCAAATTTTAGCTCGGCCATTTTAGTGCCGAGGTCACGCATGGCACGCGTAGGACGCCTCTTTAGGGATGTCTCTTTGGCTGCTGGCTGCTCCTTGGTTTTGCTACAAGTCCCCCTAATCCCCGCGTCACCCTTAAAAAGCTTCAACAACACACACGATATTTCGCGCAACCCCTAATTTGCCACTACTTCTTCTTCTTCGATGTCGTTCTTCTTTTCAATTCGTTTTCGTATTTTTCACACTAAAAAAAACATAAACACAGAAAAACAACAACAGTGATGACCACCAACAACGAAACACACACGCGTAGAGACTAGCTTTCTTCAGTTCAAATTTGGTTTTTTTATTAAAAAAACAATAATCATCCATTCCATTACTCTTTATATTTTTGTTTTTATTTTCAATAATTTTCTTTTCCACTCAATTTCGCGTTAACTACGTCCGCTCAGTTCGAAAGCAAAAAAAACACTGAAAAAAAAGAGGCAGTTGGTATGTTTGCAATTTCATGATTTCAACTCAGCTGTCTGCATAATATTTGCCATCTGGCAACACCATTTTAGTGTAATTTTCCAACACTGTATTACTGGTACTCATGATAAACCGCTAAATATCGATACTTATCGATAATAATCACACCTTTCGATTCACATTCAAAAAAGCCATGCTTTAGTCATATTTATGCGCGCACCATTTAAAGTTATTCATACTAATTTTTCGTTCTCTCGCATATTGTGGTATTCTCCAATCCAAACTTATTTTGAAATTGGTTGGACAACATACGCCAATGAGAAAAACCCCTCTTACGAAGTTACGTTCCACCTTGCTTCCATGCATGGCTTATTTGGCTTTTATTTAAGCGAAGTCTGTTATTCAACAAATTTATCGAATTTTTTCCGTCTCGCCATCAAGATGGCGCCAAAATTTCAAAAATCTATGTGCGAAAGCGTTTTTCTTCTCGACACTTCGAAACAATTCTCCCACGCAAACTAAAACAAAGACTTGAAATTCATTTTTAATTAATGTTTCCGCAACACATGCATATGGAAAAATACACAAAAAAAAAATGAAAAATAAAAACCATCCGTCCATCTTCCTCTATCATTCTAATTTCATTTTACGTTTAGCTCAGTAATAAAACACTTAAATCTACAAAAAACTTCTTACATTGATTGAACAAATAATTTTGATAAATAATTCGAAAATAAATGAGAACAAAATGTGTGTAATTACAATTCTCTTGTTCTTTTGTTTTGTCTTTGTTCTTTCTTGTACACCAAAAAGAAAAAGAAAACAATATTGAGGAAAACTTTAGTGTTTGCTTTGTCTCTTTCATTTTGAGGGCTCTACAGATATTTCTAAATGTAAAAAAGTTTTGTATACAAATCCACTAAACACAATATATGTATATAAACCGTTGCAGGGGGTATTATCTTAACGTATATAGTATTATATATATACATGAATTCCTGATTCATCAACCAAGTCTAATGAAAATTGATTTTTAAGCTTAGTTTTCAAATATATAGAAAATATTCACCAAAGGCATCCATTTTGGACTATACATTACAATTGAAACGATCTTGTAATTAAATCAAACTATTAGGACCCATTTAAGATCGGACAATCGGTTTCATCAGTTCCTAATGGATCCTGGACATAAAAGTCGAAGAACTGCAAGGGCATATAATCTTCGGAGTGCCGAAGAAATGCATTTTTTTCATCTTCTCTGTTTTATTATGATATTAATCTAAACGTTTCTGTTTTTTTTTTCTTGAACGGTAATTTTTTTTGTTTTAAACGTCATACAATACACAAGAAAATTTGTATGTACATATGGTTGGATAGATAGAAGGGAGAATAGAGAGTGGTTCAGGAGGGGCGATTAAAAAGAATAAAAAGGCTTCTAATATAAATTTAGGAAAAATATGAAAGTTCTATATATATGCTGTAAAGGGAAAGAGGAAAGGAGAAGGGTTAAAGGGAAGCAGCTTAGGAGTAGGAGGAGCTAGAGGGAGCGGCACGCATCTTTGAATTACAAAACGATTAATCAATCAACCAAACAAAACACTGATTAATCCATTCATTGAGTGCGCGCCGTTATCACGATATTAATTTGCGGATAAACCTCTGGCTTGGCATCTGATGTGATTAACTGCACCATGCGTTGCTGTAGCTCATCCTGACTGGCCTCAGTTCCAGGCGGTATCATCCAAATGGCATCTAAAAAGAGACAGATTAAAAAAAAAAGATGTAGCGAAATTCTGTTCGGGGTATTTAAAATCTTAATGATTTTTAGTTCGTTAGGTTCCTTGGATCGTTCAAAATTCATGGCAAAAGCAACAAAAGGAATGGGTTCCAGGTAAAGTTACGCTGGTGGGCAATTAATTTGTATGTTCTCTCTCTTTTTCGGTTATTTTTACCACAACGGAGTTAGTTAAGCGGATGCTGTGGGTGATGGTAGTTGGTGGTAATGCTTACCGCCAAAGTACCATCCATTTGGTGTACACAAACGCCACATAATTGGCGGCTGTGTGGGCATTAGATCAGCCAATATATCACATGTTTCGCCTGGCCTCAGTGATGGCACATTAATCCGTTGCGTCTGTATGGGTGATGTTAGATAGCAACCATTTGGCCAACGCTCCTGACCATCGTTTCGCAATTGAAATGCCTGCTGTTGCGGATTCACATGCTGTCCCTGGACAATTTTCATTGATGGCAATGATTGCAGACTGCAAAAATCCAAATAGCAACCGACGGCAGTTTGTAAATTCCTGAAAACAGAAGAAAGAGAGAAGAATAAATACACAGTAGAAAATCTTCTCGAACTTTCGACCGATTGATCCTCGGACGGAGAGAGTGACGGGTGACAAATCAAATGGAATCTCTATTATTACTAACCAATTGCTCATTTCAAGATAAAACCTTGCCGATTCACGATTCATTTGATTGTTCATGAGATTTTGAAATTGACTGATTAAATCCTCATGATCTGTGGTGCCCATGCAGCTGAATTGTTGCAATAGCAATGAATCGATATCATAATCATTTGTGGGTAAACCACCAAAATGAACACCCTTTTGTTGTAGTTGTTGTTGTTGCTGTTGCTGGAGGTTGCTGCTGATGTTGTTGCTGCTGGCGTTGTTGGTGGTGCTGCTATTACTGCCGCTGCTTATGTGGGTGGCGCTGGTGGTGGTAGTGGTGGACATGATTATAGCTGGCGTTGAACCAATTCCAGGCGGTGCAGGCAATGGTATTGCTATATTATTTGTATCCATCATTGGGTTTGTGGTTGTTGTTGTATTGGTGGTTAAACCAAATAGGGGCTCGCACTGCATTTGTTGTTGTTGTTGCTGCTGCTGCAGCTGCAGCTCTTGGTTGCTATCTCCTCCTCCTGGTTGCGGCTGCGATTGTGACTCGTAGTTCTCCTCCACATCCATGCTGCTTTCCTTATTTATTTTCCTTATTCCTACTACTTGCTTATTTCTCGGTTTTCGGGTTTTCTTCTCTTTTTCTTTCTTGTTTTTCTTTTTGTGTTTTATACGTTTTTTTTTATGTTCGTTCTTCTCTGTGTGAGTGTGTGGCGAGCGTGTAAGGAAAAACAGAGACAGAGAGTGTGAGAGAGAAAGAGAGTGATTTCTATTTGAAATTGTTGCTATATATGGGAGCACCCCAATGTCAAGTTGCTTGTCACTTTTTGTGACTTTTTGTTCTTGGCTGACTTTTTGTCAATGGTTTTGTTGTAAATACATGAAATGGAAATGCGTTTTACGCTTTGTTGTTGTTTCAAAACAGTTCAACACACACACACACACACACGCGCGCACACACACACACTCACACTTTACATACGCACACAAACACACACACTCCCTCTCACACACACTTATGCAAAGACTTAAGATTTTTTCTGTGCTCAGAGTGTTGCCAGACCAAATATTGTCGATAGTTAAATGGCGATAGTTATCGATTATTTAAAAATTTAATTTGATTTACATATTGTATTTTGATTCCAAATAAAATGGCTTATAAATAACTAGTGTTCAGTTCTAACTTTTCTGTCGTTCACCTGTAAAAATATAAAAATAAATAAAAATATACTCGCGAATTTAGACAGATAATTTTTTTGGCTATTTATCTATTAAATAATATATATATTTTTTTTTATTGTAAACTATCCGAAATAAAAGCAGACCTTTATTTTTCTATCTTCCTGAAAAAATGGATATTAATAAATAGCGCATACTATTATTTCCATCGATTTAATTGCCGATTATATCGATTGCTAGCTTTTGAGAAAAATTTCTGACACTTGGTCACACCCACGCACCACGATGTTACCGGTTTTAGCTTATTGGAAATATGTCTTTAGACCCTGAACGCCGGGAATATTATCAAAAGCGTTTAAACCAACTCTTACAAAATGCCATACAACATATACGCATCTATCACAATGATTTGACCACATTAAAATGCCCTCAATTGATTGAGCAGGCGCAAAATTTGTGGGAACTGAGTCAACGGCAACGGTTAGTGTCCAGGTAATACGTTTAGTCTGTGTGCTTATCTTTCAAATTGACAAAAAATCTTTTAATTTAGCTCAAATGCTCCAGCTGGTCGTCTTTTGCTTGCCGCTTGCCAAGATATCTTCACGTCCATCCATGAAACGATGTGAGTTTATATAAATAACATTTTCTTATAATTTGTTTAAGCGTCAATAATAATATATTTATTTACTTTTAGTTTACAACTAACTGAAGATCTAACAGAGTTAGCCAAAGATGTGAGGGATTTTCATCGAGAACGTCTTTCCTTGGAGGCAGAATTAAATGAAGAGTCCAATCCTCTTCTGATGGACTGGAGCACTTGGCTGGAAAAGACATTAACTGTTCTTCAGACACAGGCGAAATATTTGGAGTTAATTACTCGTTCAATGCTGCCAAGACAAATAGACAATTCTATTGTGGAGCAGTTTACAAAGGACTTACAATTACCCGAGAATTATGTAGCCTCTATTTACCTAGGTTTGGCCAAAGCCGAATTGAAACCGCTCGTGCTTCTCCCGGCCAGCTGAAAACTGCTAAAAGTTTGTACCAGTAAATTGTTGTGATAAAAGAAATCTGCATTTAACTCGCTTAACGAACACCTCTTTTCGGCTTTAACAAAAAGAATAAGGTAAATTCCGGATGGCAGAGTAAAATAAATTGTAAATAATCAATGAATATTAAAATTGGATTTACCAAAATAACTCGTTTCGTTTTGTACCGCTTATGTGGACTTACTTTGCAGACTGAAATTCATAATGCTATTTAGAGAAGATGCATCAACCTATAACGATATCTGGAGCTTTTAAGTGGAAATTGAGATATGTTTTCCAAATATGATCTGTCATCACTCCGAAGAGAAATTGTATTACTTGGAAACCAATTTCCGGTTCAACATTTGCAGGAAAATAAATATTATTTGCTTTTTTTGAGCTTTTTGGTTTTATTATTGCTTTAAGAAACTCATTGAATGCTCTTCAATTAGTTTTAATGTGCAAAAAGAACAAAAAGTATTTTTGTTTTTGTTGTGTTTGAAAGTTTGGCATATATCAGCGATGATTCCTTTGCTTAGTGCTTTTCAATTCAATTATCGTCTTGGCTGAGCTAACACACATGCGATGTGCCTACTATTAGTCTTTTCTAGTAAAATATAAAACAAATTCCCTTTTATTTTTGGGATAGATACATCTAACTGACAATTCCAAAAATTTTGGAATTAATAAATGTTGAGAACAATATAAAATATGAGAGGATACATGCGAAGCAACCACAAGAATTATTGAAAGCAATCGACACGAAATCAAATGGTTTCTTTCCAAGTGGTGATAGAATACGATTTGGAATTGCTGTCGACTTCAAAATCAATCATTTAGGATCTAGATGATTTTGGGACTGTCTCATCTCAGCTTATTAGCTTTAAGCTATTACAATTCATGGTCACAGGAAAAATTTTGAAATATTTTGGAATATTAAAGAATTCCAAGCATTATTTTGCACCGATTTAAATCATTGTAAGCCATTTGCCATAGCCATTATATCACTGGAACACAAACAGTAAAAAAAATGTATATACATATATGAATAACCGTTTCATTTAGCACATTCTTGAAATTTATTTAGACACATTTAAAATTTGTTAAATTTTATTATGCGTTTTTGTGTGTTGCGAATTTTAAGATAATTTGTTGTTTATAAGATTTTTGCTGGCAGTCGCGCTGACATTGTTGTTGCTGTTGTTCTTGTTGTTGATGTACCGAAGCCCTCGTGTGCAGGCAACAATGGGCGAGAAAGAGAAAGAAATTCCTGCAAAACAAATAAAATTTAATTGTTATAAGCTGCTGGTAGCTTGAATCAATGTTAAACACAAACCTTCAAATAAACTTCAAGTAATGTGCTCTCTCCCAATATACAAACAAGTTGTTAGCGCAATCTTCTGGCTTCACGTTCAGATTCCAGCAGGGTGAGAATATCTCCCTCACGTACGGGTCCCTTCACGTTGCGGATGATCTGACGGTTCTGTTCGCCAAGGAATTCCACTTTCACCTGTGTACACTGGCCCTGGGAGCCGGTGCGGCCAAGGACCTTCATGACGCGAGCCCAAACAACTGGTTTATCCATAATAGAATTGTATTTTTCTATGTGAAAATTCACGTGCCAAAGTGCGCTCTGTACGACAGCCGCAAGAAAAAAGGAAGTTGACGCGTTATCGAAACGTATACATGAAGTTGGCTGCGCTTCAGAGTTGCCAATGATATAACTATCGATAAGGCCGCTGGCGATAAGTATCGATAAGCAAAATATTGACATACTGACAACACTGACAAGCATGACAGTTACAATATTTTACAACACTTGTGCTGGAGACAACAAAAAGAGCTGTCGCAGTTTTTGAGTAAATTAAAATTACAACCAAATACGCAAATGTTAATTAATTTTACAAAAGCACTTGTATAAAATATTTTTTTTAATTTAATTAAGGACCATTTTTACTTAGAAAAATTTACTCTCATTACATCCTTTTAGGTTGTTTTCATCCTTATCAGTTAAAAGATAGTGTGACTTGACAACCCTAGACGTGGCACCACGTCGACGACAGAATCGTGCGGCTTCGTGCTTTCGGCCTTACGTTTACCTTGTCGGTTCTCTCGCTCTCTCTTGTGATACGTCTGTAGTTGTCATTTAAACAGTTTCACTCGACGTCGACGGTCGTTTTTTTGCCTTTGTTTTTGCTGTAGGAATTTCTCCTTACAGTTTTTCTATATTATAAGTGAGAACGGGAAAAACATTGAATTAAATATGAAAAATTTAATGTTTCTGATGTTAATGGTGCTGCCCATTGTGCTAACAACATTCATTGCACGTAAGTACCGGACGGAATGAAATTTCGTAGAAAAAGGGCCGGCCTACGTGGCACACACGTCGATTTGACGTTTCAGTGCGAGTGTATGCGTTTTTGTTATGTGTCTGTGTGCATTAGCAAGTGTGCAAGTGTGAGGGAGAAAGGGAGATCAAAGTCATGATTTGATTTCCCAAGGAAAACCTAAACTAAACCATGTAGGGCCAAAGCAGACTTTCTACACCTTTTTATATTCACACTATCTTTCCCTTAACTAAGCTGAGTTATTAAATTTCGACATACAAATGTGCTATGTCATTCAAATAGTTGAAATCAGAAAACAGACATGAAATTATAGAAACAATTTCTAAGTGCGAAAAAGCTATATGATATAGTTCTTTAATATGACGTATATCTAGTAATCGAGATAAACCGATACTCTTTTTAACCGTATAAATGGATGCATGGAAGAAGTTATTAAATTTGTTGAGTTGGCATACATACATATATAACATATCTCACTTTCTCTGTCTATCTCTTTCGCTCTCATTTTAGCCAGCAAATTTGGAGCTTTCGCCGCTGAAGCCGTGGAAGATGACCTCGTCGATGTGGACAGTGATGAGGGCGCTGTGACTGGTGAAGATGCCGATACTGATGATGATGCGGATACGGGCAATTCAAATAGCTCACCCAATGCCGATACTTATTTGCTCTTCACGAAGCCATTGTATACGGCCGGACAGCAATTCGATTTGCCTGGTGGCAAACCAGTTGAATTCCTCATCGGTTTTACCAACAAGGGCGCCGAGGAGTTTGTGATCGAGACTGTTGAGGCCTCATTCCGTTATCCCATGGACTTCAACTACTTCATTCAGAACTTCTCCGCTGTGTCGTACAATCGTGAGGTGAAACCTGGTTTTGAGTCAACCGTTTCGTACACGTTTGTGCCTTCGGATCAGTTTGCTGGACGTCCATTTGGCTTGAATATCGCTTTGGCCTATCGTGATGCCAATGGCATTCAATACAATGAAGCTGTCTTCAATGAGACCGTCTTGATCTCTGAGGTCGATGAGGGTCTCGATGGTGAGACTTTCTTCCTGTATGTCCTGCTAACTGGTATTGTGGTCCTTCTATTGGTCATCGGTCAGCAATATCTGTTGGGCAGCTCGGGCAAGCGTAAGCGTGCTGCTGCCAAGAAGGTCATCGAAACTGGCACAGCCAATGATTCGACCATCGATTACGATTGGGTGCCACAAGAAACGCTGCGAGCACTACGTAAGTTACTTATACCACATCTCAATTCTTTATTTCATATATACTAATTTCAACGTTTTACATTTTTACAGAGAAATCGCCACCAAAATCCAAGACGCCAAAGACCTCTCCCAAGCCCAAGACTAGCCCAAAAGCCGCTAGCCAACAAAGTCCCAGGCAGCGTAAGGTGAAGCGATCGGCGGGCGATGATTAAACTAGCCAAGAGACTGCTGTTACCCTACCACCAACAACACACACACACACACACCTACACAACACCCAATTCCATGCAACATAAGAAGAATCATTCACCCTCCACCTCCACTTCTCCCATGATGCTGCAGAGAAAGAGAAATCGAAAAGAAAAACAAATGTTTTTTTTTTTTAAATTTATTAGTAGTACCTACTATATCTAATTTGTATTTTTTTCCCCCATCACGAGATTGTTAGTGTTTAGCGCAGAAAATTTCACAAGAAAAAAGTTAGCAAATTCGTTTGAATCCTCTGCAGAGATACTCTAACAAAAACCACAAAGAACTCGCCAACTTTAATTGAAGGAGAGCAAAAGTTGATTTCAGATAACTTCCAATTTTTGTATAATAAATTGTTTAAAATTTAAGCAAATTATTATAAATATGTGGTTTGTTTTTTATTTCTTGTTTAAGTTTATTGTGGAGTGTTTTTTTTTTTTTTTATTTAGCTTTTGTTTTCATAGTCTCTCCTTCAGCTGCAAACGATGTCAATGATTTTGTGTTTGATCTGGAACAAATCATTAGATAGAAACCGCGTGAATAAGCTAAATCCAATGTAAGGAATTAAAAAAGAAACATTTTTTTCTTATAAAACCAAAAACGAAAAAAAAATAAAAAAAAAAATACAAAATTAAAATGAATAAATGCTGTTTACTATCATGATTTTTATAGGGTTTTTAGAGGCCGAATGAAAATTTTGAAAGTTTATTTTTTGCCACAAAATCTCAAGCTCCCAAACCTCAAAAACGAATAAGAAGAGTTTTTGAATTACATATGGTAAAAATATTTACACTTTATTAAACGTTAAAGAACGCCTGAAATTTGGAATATTAGATTAGAAATATTATTATAAAAAAAATAAGGCTTGGAAATCACGAAAGGATAGCAAAACAGCGATAATTGGATTTTTGGAATTGCAAAAAGTGTTATATTATCTCGTTGAGAAAATCCGATTTCTTTCCTTGTAAGAAGAAGAGATTGCTGCCGTCGAACCTGATCACCTGAACCTAAGCGTATCAGGCAGTGCAGTGGTAGATCTACGAAGGCAAATCGAGGAAATTTAACCCCGTAAAATATGCAATACAAATAGTCAAAGACTTTGAAGGACATATCGAATGTTTCTTGGCTAAAAATTATTATGAGCTTCATGACAATTCTCTGAAATGAGGCTTCACCCTAACTCTCTCTCTCTCTCTCTCTCTCTCTCTCTCTCTCTCTCGTTACTTATAATGTCATGCAAATAAATGACTCGATATCTAGGATACATAGACTAATTGATAAAACTTTCGAAAAGCATTTGGTCAATTGGATTTCTTATTGGCATTGTTCATTTACTTGAATTTGATTTTCCCCATGCCGCTGTTCGAGCTTGACTTTCACCTTGAACTTGCAAGTGAATTTTCTAACAGTCAAAAGCTAGTCGAAAGCTCTAAAGCAAGCTTACGGATGTTGTAAGCGAAGCTTTTGCGGCCATTTTAAACGGCAACACTGTTGCGTCGCTGTAGGCAACAACTTGTTGTCCTGTTGCTCTGTTAAGGATACCAAAAAAAAAAAGGAATGCCAAAAAAAATTCATTCATTCTTCAACAGACACTCGTGCGGTTCGGTTCAGCCTCAGCTAAAGCTACAGCTCTCAGCATCATCCCTCAGCCACAGCAAACAGCCAAAGCCAGAATCAGAGTCAGAGCCAGAGTCAGAGTCAGAGCCAACTCATATTCTCTCGAATTGAGCCCAAAGAGCGTTTCAGGCAACAGTAGTTCAATTTCGGATTCATACATGTCCTTCTTTCTTAGTTTTGAGTAAACGCGCGCAACCGTTGCAAATTTTTGAAACATAATAAACGAAAAGCAAATAAGAAGAACGCATCGCAACTTCTCAATTTTTTTGTCGTTCTCAATTTTTGAGTGAGTGACGTGTTAAATGGTGTTCGATATTTATATATATATATAAATATATATATATCAAATTTGTTTTTTTTTTTTTTTGGCTTAAGTTATTTAGATAATGTTCTGAATTCGTTCAAAATCAAATCAATGAAAGAAAGCAAGTAAAAGAGAAAGTCAACAAGAAAATTAAAACGACAAAATTAACAACAACAACAACAACAACAGCAGCAACAACAAAAACAAAAACAACAACAACAAAATCAGCAACGGCAGCGACAACAACAACCACAACGGCATTTAAGCTGTTAACATTCCAGCTAACTGGAGGATTAAGTGGGACGGTTTAATCCACA
Organism: Drosophila nebulosa; assembly: GCA_024703675.1. Lineage (NCBI taxonomy): Eukaryota > Metazoa > Arthropoda > Insecta > Diptera > Drosophilidae > Drosophila > Drosophila nebulosa. The sequence goes on from JANFPS010000003.1 coordinate 18,546,371, forward strand.
AAAGAAAATCCAGCTACAAAAAAAGAAAAAAAAATAATCAAAAAAAAAAAAAGTAACAGAAAAAGGTGAGTGAAAATGTAAATACAAAATTTGACATTGGCTCAATGAGAGGCTGGGGGTGGTTGCCATGAGGGTGGGGAGTGAGGTGAGCCCGAGTATTTTAGGACTAGGATCAAAAACACAAAAAAAAAAAACGAGATTGTACATATATACCAAAAAATGCCAAACAGAAAAACGAGAAATAATTAATTACATGCTGGGCTTGAAACTGTAATTAATTAAAGGTTATTAGGATATAATATCGAAAGCAGTTCCGACTAAAAACCAAAAGAAACAACAACCACAACAACAAAGGATCTAGCAAATGTTTTTCTAACGAAACTCATAACAATTATAATGAAATGTGAATTTGTATAAATTTTTACCTCGACTCTTGGGATAAAGTGTTTTTTAAAGGTGTTTAAGTTTAAGTTTTCTTCCTGAAATGGTAGCAACAGAAACAGGCAAATCGATCAGTCGAAACGTTTCAAAAATCAAAACGAAGTTTCCAAAATTAATTAAAGAGATTTGGGGACTGCTTCAAAATCACATTCTAAGGCATAGTTCAAAGATTTAAACATTGCATTTTTTTTTTTAAATTATTGTTCTTGTTTCTATAGCACCTGAATTTTGGGTATTCAAAGTTTTAAAAAATTTAAGAGCCACTTAGGATACCTTTCATACAGCCCTCGTGTTCATTTTGGTGATTTTTTTGAAGGGTTTCATTTTGGTGTTTTTTTTTTATTTGAGGGAGGGAAAAGGAGGGGGCTAACAATTTCTAAGTAATTTTACTTAATTGGCTTTCTTCAGATAATAAATCATTTTCCTTGCAATTTGCGCCACAACCAAGCAAAAACCCTTCTGAACGGGGATGAGGGTGGCTTTAACCAACCCGTTTTTCCTTCTGCCCTGCCCTCTCTGAATACCCCTCTCTTTATTCCTTATTACTTACCAAATGAGACCTTGGATGGCCTTAGACGTTAGTTGTTGCTCTTTTACTTTTTATATTTGCTTTTTTTTTGTCGTTTTTGTTTTGTGTGACGTTATCTGGTTTTTTGCTAATTAACTTGGCTGCTTGTCGCCACACACCCATACACACACACACACCCATACACACACCCATACCCATACATACACCCCACACACACACAATAACACACAGAGAAAAAGCGAAATTTCTTTGGATTCGAAAATCTCATTAAAATGTTTGGCAAGCTTTTTGCATCACTTTTATTTTCATTTTTATTTTGCCCTTCTTAGGGAATGAATGAATGAAGAACCCTTTCAAAAACTTAAAGGTGTGGCTTATGTGAATGGGTGGGGTGTAAGAGGGGCAAGGTGTGCGGGTACAGAGTGGTTAGCGAGGGGCCAGGGGCATTGGGGACGGCTGGCGCTTGAGTTTTCGTTGGAATTGATTGTTAGTTGTTACTTAGCCAAATATATAGTCATTTCAAGAGAACAGCCAGAAAAGAGCAACTGAGATGGAGAGAGAATAAGAGAGCGAAACCAAGTGAAAGGGTAAGTCAGAAGAAGAAGAAGAAGATGCTCAAGGCGGCTAACTAGGCGTATGTGGAATTTTAATAAAGTTTTCTTCTTTCCTGTCTCTCTCTTCCTGCCGCTCTCTCCCTTTCTCTCTTTCTTTCTCTATGTGTGTTTGTGTGTATGTGTGTGTGTGTGTGTTTGGTTGAGGTTGAATTTATTTACGTTGCGGCTTTCAGTTTACCAAAGTGATTTACATATTGAAAGTAGAATGCCATAAATTTCGACTTCAATATAAAAGATAAAGATAAAATTAAAGCTTTCTGTGTAATATTCATGAGATTCTATCTAGTTCACAACATTCCCACTTAGATTACAAGACAATTGTTTTTTTTTCTCAATCGAAACCGAAGCTAATATCTCTTTTACTCTGAACACTTCAGAGTAAAGAACAAACTAACCATTATCCATTCGCCGCAATCAAGAAAGAAGTCTCTAGGTAAAGTATGAGATAGAGTGGATACAGTAACAGATTCGGTCAATAAAAAGTGAGTAGTCCGAGGGCGAGTTAATTTTGCAAAAACTTTTTGTCGTAAATTGTCATTTGTTGACCTCCGTTTGGGCTTTGCCTCTGCCCTAATCACGGTCCTTCATACACATTGCGAAGGTTTCAATATTTTGGAATTATTTTGTAAACTAAATTGCATAATAGTTATTTGGAATACATACATAAATTCTTGCAAGGCAACCTTTTGCTTTAAGAGTCCAAATTGTATACACCTAAAATACATAAATACATAAAAATATATTTAATTAAAAAAAAAACACAAGAAACATTGCAACACTTTTTCATTTTTTTTTTTTGTTGTTCACTGTTTTTCTCTTGTGCTCTCTACTAGAAATTAATTGAAATATGAAATTATAATTGCATTTCCTTAAATTCCTCTTTCCATACAATTCTATTTTCGCGTTACACATACTGACACCCACACACACCCACACCCACACCCACACCCACACATAGCTGATGACAACATTTTTTCCCATTCCAATGAGACACTGCAAAGCGAATCCTTTCTTTCCGTTCTTTGTATACTCTTTCCACTTTCGTTATGGAATTTTAATCTGATCGACAATCAACCAAAAGCGAAAGCTTCTATATGGCTAGATCAAGAAGAAGAAAGAATTCTCCTTTTCTCTATCTTTCTCTGATTGTTGTCGATGCATTTTGCAGCTGGCAAGTGACACAATATATCCAAGTAAACTTTACTCTGTTAGGGTATTGAAGCAAAAAATTACAAATTCAAATTGTATAACAAATTAATTAAGCCAGTAGTAAAAAGGATAACACTCTGAATCCCTATCGTCCTGGAGGATGTGGTGAACAGTGTGGTCATATTCCCTGGGTTTGGTTGCTTTGGTCAACCAAAAAATGTGTCAACTTAAGTACAGTTGGTTTCTGATGGTAAAAGCAAGGTAAATTTAAGTTGAGTTGAGCTGAGAATATTTTTACCATCTTGCTTCTGCTTTTTTTTTTTTTTTTTTTTTTTTTTTTTTTTGCTTGGTAACGACAACAAAACTAATGACCATGCGTGGTGTGTGTGTGTGTTTGAGTGTGTGTGTGTTTTGACAGGCACCTGTCACTTGTAATGAGAGAAAGTAAGAAATAAGCGAGTGCTTACCAATTATCAACTGGCTCGACTTTTATATATCCTAAAGGATTCTTAATATCCCTTAAGTACACTCGTTAACATAAAATTTGTCTCCCCATATATTTTAATTTTGGATTGTTTAAAATGTACAATTTCTCAATTCCAAAGGGTGAAATGTCTTAATTAAAAATTTATATGCATTTAAATTAGTTCTCTTCCCTCAAAAAATTAAATTAGTAATTTAAAATTGATTAAATTCGAACTTAAATCAGCTAAGGGTTAAGTCTATAGTACACTTAAATAATTCCAGATGAAAACTTTTAAAAACGTGCCGTAGAAAAGGAGATTAATGGAAGGAAATTCGTTTCCTAGTTGCAAGATTCGAATGCCTTTCAGTATGCCACATGTGCTAAATGTGGCATATCCATTGATACCCTACATGAAAACCAACAAAAACAAGTGAAATATCATGTTTCGCAACAATAACTTTCACACAGACATAAACGAAACAAAAGCATACAAATATACAATGCGTTGCCTGCACAATTTGAAAGCTGAAAAGAATTCACCTACACATATATATAGAGAGAGAGAGAAAAAGATATATATGGAAGGAGAGAGGGAGAGAGGAAGAGAATGAGAACGAGAGAAAGATAAAAATATGTTTCTGTTGTTGTTTGTCGCCATGTTTTTGTTTTGTTTCTCTTTTGCCATAAAGACACATGAGACTGAGGATAAGGCAAGGCGAGCAAAGATGAAAGAATTCACTTTTTTCATGCCCTGCATCCCTGTAAATAACAAAGAGTATAATTTTAGTCGGTCCTTAAAAATACGCGATTCATTTAAGAAGATTAAAAAAAACAGTAACATTTTTAATTCGATACAATGGCTTAAACTAGTTGGGAATTACTGCAACTGAGTTTTTTCATAGGTTTCATTTTGTTAATTGTGTCGTGTTTTTGTGACTAGCCGAGTTGGCGAGAGTTTTATACTAAAATCTTGAGTTCTTCTTCCCTATTCACCTTAGTATTCGCTGCTTCTTCTAATGCTGTACATTGAAAACTGAAATCCCTTAGAGTTATGGACCTCGAGGATGTTACAAGGAGTTTTAAGGTGTAAGGGCAGGGTATTTAAAATTCAGTGCTACAGCATGATTAGGACTCTTGTTTTATTATTTTTGTTTTGTTTGTTTGTTGAAATAAATGTTTACGGACACTTTTCACGATTTCATTTTTGTTTTTGTTCTTTCGCTCATTCGTCGCGTACCTACACTTGATGCAGATGAGCTACTATATGAACTCTCTGAAAGAGAGAGAGAGAGAGATGGTGGGAGGCAGGGAGGAGAGGGGAAGAGACTTTACACACCTGCTGGCCCACTTGTTGGCTCACACATATTATTAGACATGCGACTTTGGCTTTTTGCTGCGCGCAACTTAAGCAAAAATGCTCCCGTTTTGAGTGCCTTTGGATCCCATATCCACATTCATATCCCTATGTGTATGTGTATGTGTATGTGTATGTGTATGTGTATGTGTGTGCGTGTGCGTGTGTATATAAAAAGATAGTTTATAGTTTTATTTACTTATTCATGCCACTTCATTTGCATCTCGTTATGTAGAATTATGTGAGGTCATTCAATTTGCAGGAGAGACTTAACATTGACATATGCATATACATATATACATATATGAGTATGTGTGTGTGTGTGTGTAATCACGAGCAATCTCGGCGAAAAAGGCTGCCATAAATGGAAAATGGATGGTCTTATGTCGCATGTGCATGGCGGGGACAGCGCCATCGACGGGGCTGGTAACCTTCTGTATACTTATTCTCTTAACTCTAATTACATACACACACACACACACACACACACCCGCAATGGCCCGTAGTGCTCACACGCACAAATATTTTTTTGCTTCTTAACAATTAAATCGGTCGAAACAATATAAATTTCTCAGCATCGCATTGCCCAGAAGATGTTCCCGTTTTCGAATTCGTTACAAAAAGTTTTCAATAGTGGAATTTAGATGCTTACAGAAATCAGCTAGACGCAGAAATAAATCTTAAGCGCCTTGCTCTTTCTGCTTTGCGTTGAGACCTTCTTTCAGTCCTTTAGGGACATCTCTAAAACTAAACTGCAAATTCCAAGTATCAATGTTTGGCAAAATCATTAAAAAACTCTCACTTGAAAGTAAGTAACGATTTCTCAGGCATTTAACATAGAGGTGGAGAACTATCGATAGTAGAAACAGTCGATAGTCCGTCCCAATAGCATCAGACCAAAAAACAGTTAGAAATGCAAAAAGTCTATTCAACTAGAGCCTTAAAATATTCCATATTTTTGTACCTTTTACCATTATTGAGGAAACAATTAAAACAATTTCTCAATTCGATTTGCTATTACATTATTAAGAAAACAATTAAAACAATTTCTTAATTCGATTTCCTATTTTCATGTAAAAGTATTTTTTTTTATTCTGGTATCGAGCAAACAACTTTTTTAATGTTATTGGGACTATCGACTGTTTCTACTATCGATAGTTCCCCACCTCTAATTTAACATATACATAGATCGATGCTATCTGTTATCTGTACTCAAGAAAACCAAAATTATAGCATGCCTTAGGGCACTAAATCAAAATTTCTGATTGAAACTAATGTACTTAGAGTTTATGTTTGGAATTTAGCTTCACCTAAATTTTCTAAACTTTTATTTAATGCGGAATTCAAGTCGATTAACTTTTACAAACCTTTTGTGATAGGTCTGATTGTTCTGTTGGATCTTTTACAAAGAGTTTGATATACAAATTTAAAAGGGTTTAAAAACTTTGTCTGCCAACACTTAAATAAGATAAATCATTATGAAATTTAGATTGGAAGTCCTTGTTTGTTGTCCACCCATGCGAGTGAGTTCATTAGTTGGAATTTTCTAGTTCTAACTGGATCTTATTGACTCGAAAGGTTTTCTTAAATCGCTTCATTTATTTAAGCTCAGTTAAGTGAAATTGAAAAAAGAAATTTCGTAAGCTTATACAGAAAAAAGACAGAGAAAGAGAAAGAGAATGAGAGAGAGAGAGAGAGCAAGCCTTTTACCTAACTTCGACAATGTAAGCTTCTGCAGTGTTTCATTTACCTAGTTATTTAATGATTTCATCTCTCTTCTACCCTTCTTCTTCTTCTTCTATTCACAACGTTTTCATTATTTTGTCAGTTTTTATTATTTTTTTTTTTCTTTTCGAACGGGAGGGGGTGTTTTGGGTGGATATCTCAAAGTGAATTTTTGAAAAAGACTTTGCATATTTAATGACCTGTAGAGCAGCAACATTACTTAAACACATTTCCTCTCTTCCTATCTCTCTCAATTACTCTCTCTCTCTCTGTCTCTCTCTCGTTCGCTCTTGGTTTCTGCGTAAATTTTTCTCTCTTTCTTTCTTGCCCACTGACTATATATATAAATAGATATATTTAAATATTTAGGAAAAAAAAAGTGCTGGACAGCTGAAAAAGCTAGCACATAAAATGGCAAACAAGTGCTCTCCCTCTCTCTCCCACTGCCCCCCCCCCCACCCCCTTCTCGCTCTCTTTCTCTCTCTTGCTTTTACTCAATGCCTTTTTAATTCCATCTCGTTCTTTGGCCACTTAAAAAGAGAGCGAGAAAAGCTAACCGTTGGAAAAGTTATACAAGTAGCACCCATCCACTTGGTAAAGTGGCCGCGATTACAGAACAGGGAATCGGGTGTAAGTAACAGGAATGAACAGGCAGGCAGGAAGGCGGGAAGGCATTGGTTCGATGGGGCTAAACTGCACAAGGGCATTGCATTTTCATCGCATTTTTGCCGACTCCTTTACACATTTTATTGTGCACTCTGATTATTTGCTTCGACAGTTAACCTTGTATTAGATGTAGGCCAATTCATTAAAGTGAAAGAACGCAAAACCCATAGAAAAAGTAAACTTAAAGAAATTCCATTCATTCAAATTCACACTGAACAACACAATATTCGATATCACTTGGCGGTCAATTGTCAAACAAACTAAACGAAATGACAGTTTATGGGATATACAAATTCTTTGGTTAGAAAATTTTGCTTTTCCGCTCTCCCTCTCTCTCTCTCTCTCTCTCGCTCTCACTTTTTAATGATTAGAAATTTCCGCACACACATTTCCTCTAATGTGTCGCTTGTGTCTGGCGGAAATGTGTTTTTCATAAAATGTCATAGATTAAATGTGAAATGTGGGAAATCATCAGTCAACGAGATATCATCAATCTGAGGCAAGATATCGATGTTTTCCCATTATTATTATTATCTATTTTTAGGCTTAATGGCTAAAAGTGTTTTCCATATTACGAATAAGTGTTGTAAAGAGAAAGTATATAGAAATTGAAAACAAAAATATTACTAAATATTAAAAACAAAGTCATATAATGGATGGAGTACCGAATTTTCGGTACTTCTAGCAGATCTACAACTTGTGCAAGAATTTGTTGTGCTGTGTTGAAAGCTAAATAATCTGAGTTGCCTGCTTTTTGGCGTTCCGCAAACTCAGCTCATTCAACTTCAAACAGTGTGTGGGGGAGAAAAAAATAAAACTAACTGTAAGACCAATTAGAAGAGAAACAACAACAATAAAGTCTCATATATTTCAATTGGATGCGCGCAAATGAACAAAAAAAAAAAAAAAAAAAAATAAGTGAACGGTTATAGCGAGTGCGAAGTAAAAGGGCGTTTTTGGAATCGTTTTTTTTTTTTTTATACCCTTGCAAATAAAGGGTATATTGACTGCAGACAGAAACTGTTTTTGCCGCCTAGAAACCTCTTGGATAATTGTAGTACTCTTTTCATTATATCGTTAGCTATTCACAACCAAGACTTAAACTTAAGAGTATATCCTTGAAGCAACTTTAGCATATAAATTAATTCACTTGTAATTCTCAAGTGGTTTCAAAGCTACTCCATTAGAAACTAAGAAGTTACCGAAACAGTTGAACAGACTATTTATTTAATTAAAAAAACGATTTTATTGAATAGACTGAAGAACTATGTATTTTCTGCTTCTAATTATTAAGTTATTAAACTCTGTTTTTTTTCTTTTTTTCTTTCATCGAATTAGACTAAAGTTTTTTTTAGCTATATTGTCATCCATTTGAAATTTAAAGGGTATAGAAAGTATGGGATACAAAACTTTGTTATTTGGCATACTGCAGTACACTGGCACGCTTAATTTACCGCAGTGTTTGTATGCGTGTATGTGTGTGTTGTGTGTGTGTGTGTGTAACAGTCTGTGTACGCGTTAGTCCCTTTTTAATTACACTCAACCAATTTTGGAGTGGCTCTGCTAAAAGATGGAATTGGGCATGGGTTAGTGGTGGTGGTGGTGGTGGGCGTGGCTAGGGCGGGTTGCGGGCTTGCTCGGATAGCTCGGTTGGTTGGCCAAATATTTTACGCTTGAGCAACAACAATAACTACATACAGTTACAGCAACACCAGCAACAGCAGCAACAACAGCAACACCAGCAACGATGCCCGCATCACACATTGCACAAACACACGTAAGTGCGGGCAAATTGTGCCATGAATTAGACTATGTTCAACCGCAGAGTACACTGAAAGATAACCTTTTATGATTCTAAATGAAAATACATACATATATATGCCATCTTAAGAAATTAGTGTCTCAACTGAAGCTTTGTTGGACAGCTCTTGAGCGGCGATCGAAGCGTAATCAATTTGTTTGGAAAACCCATTTTCCATTTGAAGTGCTTAGTTATGCCTTGCATTTTTCACTTAAGAGTAAGTTGTAATTCACAACAAGTTTAAGCTTTAAAGCAGTCGTTTGGCATCTACATTCCAGAGTAGTTAGCCAAGTTTGCGAATGAGAGAGAAGCTAGCAGTTTCTGCTTCCATATTAACTTATGTCGACATATTCAAAAGTTGAATATTATTTTAGTTTCATTTCACAACATTTCTCTTCTCATAAGGCTTGTCTAAACCATCTCTTGCACTTAAAACCATTAATTTTTGTCATTCAGTTCTAGTTAAAAACCAAAGTTTCTGTATAAGCGGTAGCAGTAGCTCGATTAGCTAATTCAATTCGCTAAGGACCTATTTTCTGACTGTGTGAGAGAAAAGATCGTTGCTTAATAAAGGCCACAGTATTTGGCCTTAAATGAAAAACGCGACACGGCATAGCCAGAGCTAACTTCCGACCATTTGTGTCCTTCAACAGTTGTTGTTTTTGCCTTGCGAAATTAAAAGGGTGTGAGTAAGGATGTAAGGGAGATGGCAAAGCGATATAGATACACATACATACATATATGTGGGTATGCATGTGTGTGTATGTGTGTGTGTGTGTGTGTAAGTAGCGATTTAGGTTGCTGCATGCAATTGATTTTTATTTATCCAATACATTTCCAATAATCAGATTATTAACTTTTTGTGTACGTGCAAAATACGTGAAGTCCTATTCCCCCCCGCCTGTAAGCTCCTCTTCCTCCTCCTTCTCCTTCTTCTTCCTCTTTCTCCATGTTAAAGAGGTAGCGTATAAGTGTACTTACATACATATCCATATACAGACTCTGTAAGTTTGGTTATACAATAGTTTAAATTGGTTTTCATTTCCCCGTCGCCACACACCCCCTTTGGAGTGGTGGCCATAAGGGGGGATTGGGCGGGGGGTGCGGTGGCACATGTAACCTGCTACCACAATCAAGGCTCTGCAAATATCAACTTGCAACTTGTTTGCGCAAAACTTTCATTGAACATTGCATACTTATGGGAGAAGTAGAAGGAGAGAAGGTAGGGACAGGGGGAGCAACAGCATTGCGTTGATTGGCTTTCTCTTTGTGATTCTCCCATGGGAGAGAGAGGGAGAGACAGAATGGGTACATAGCTGCTTGGCGGTACTAAAGTTATGTCATGGAATCAAAATCGAAATCGAAATCGCAAATGCTTTAGTTAGGCCTACACTGCGTATACTTGATGCCAACTGGGAAGTGAGGCATGAATTTCAAATCGCAATGCATCTGTGTGCGAGTGAGTCAGTGTTGTGTGTGTGTGTGTGTGTGTGTGTGTGTGTGTGTGTGTGTGTGTGTGTGTGTGTGTGTGTAGGGACCACTACACCATCAACATTACCCATTACACTGAGTGCGCCTCTCTTGTGTATTCTTTTGCATTTTTCTTATTTTTTTATTTCTCCAACATTTCCTATTAGCTTGGAATTTTTCGATTATTCATGACCATTTTTTTTTTTTTGTTAACTTAACTTTGGAAGCAAAGAAATTGATAGAAAACTTTACCAGCTGCACCAAGAGAGTGCAATGATTTGTTGGCTTTGCTGGTTAAGGTCATGGGCGAGTTTCTAAAAGAAAAATACTGCAGACCAGAATCTTTTCCTCTCTCTCTCTCTCTCTCAATTTTTGTTACTACGCCCTTTCCTCTACCCATTCTCTCCGCATGGCAGACAAAATTCCTAGTCAAGTAACAATAATTTTATTGTGTGGCATATATTCAGGGAAACAATCCAACATCTAGCAAGAGATTGGATATGCACATTCTAACCCCCCTCACCCCCGTAAAAGACAACACACACACACCAAAAAGAAATCAATTCAATTTGACTATTTTCATTTAAAATGCATTTATGCAATGCAACTGCATTTGTTGCACTTTGCTCAAAAAATTTACCACAAAAGAATGGAAAAATTAAATTAAAGTAAAAGAAGAAGTTTGTAAGATTTATAGGCATCTTTCGTACCCTGTAAGTAGCCAGATATCATTCTCGTAGATGCAACTTTGAGCTTGCTGAGTGGACTTGGAGTCATTTGACAAAAGGGTATCTAAAAGTCGACTGTGTGTGATTTTTGTTTTCTTTTGGTTGTTGTCTTGTTTTTCCCTTTTTTTCGTTTTTGTTATTTATTTGCAAACGTTAGCACGCTTTATGCCTGCAAAAGCGAAATGAAACAAAGATCTATCCTAAGAGAATATCTTATGGATATGTTTCTGCTGATGATGATGATGTTGGCGATGATGATGGGAGGCAATGCCAAGTGCCTGAAGCTTTAACGAACACGGATATATATGATTTTGTGTGTCTCTGCGTAGGACTAAGGCCATAAAGCGCCAAATACGCCCCCAAGAAACATGGTCAGCATGTGGAAACGGCATTCGTTAACTTACATTTCATATCTGTAGGGCAAATAAACTATCATTTGTTTAGGCAGTTTGCAATTCTCAAACTTATCGATCAATAAATTCCGATACCGATTGATAATGACTTGACCTCTCACTTAACTCAACTCATTTCATTTATCTAACGTTTATGTTAGCTATTTAAAGAAAAAGTGCTGTATTTCCCTTCAATTCAAGCAAAGTAAATCCGCACATTCTAGACGAATAGAGGGAGAGAAAGGGCGAGAGGCTTAGACTAATGGAAAGAGGAACAGAAATAGAGACAAAGAGGAAGACAAGTATACATGGAGATGGTTTCATTTCGCCAGAGCGAAACAGATATTCTTGTTGTATCTTTGGAAACTTTATATATGTGAATGCCCATGTGTGTGCGTGTGTCTGTAGGTGGGCGTGTCGTGTGTGGTGCCGTGAAAAGTATGCGCTCCGAAGGCACCTTTTTCTCAACAAGAAGCACACTTACTAGCATACTTTTCAACCTTTTCGTCTTGTCCATGTTGACTTCTTAACTTGTGCTTGGCTTAAATGCAATTAGGAAGAAACATTTTGATGATACGATTAAATCCTATTATCCTAGATAGAAAGGAAATTCAATAAATTCTAAGGCTAAGGTTAAGTCGCTAAAATACCCTTTGCTTGCCATTCAATTTTTTCTTAAACTCTTTTTGATGATGAACAAGAATGCATATTGGCTTCCTATTCACATGGATTTTAAGGACTTTTGTCCCTATTTTTGTGTGAGTTTAATTGTTTTTATTTTGGAAAATTATTTTATATAGATATTCGATATGATTTTTCAATGGTGCAATAACAATTCATCTAATTAAATTTGTAAATCGAATTCTATAAAATTGTCGCCCCTAGCTAACACTTTGCCATACAACTTGCTTTTTTGGCAATTAGTCAAATCTCATGTAAACAGAAATTTTGTTTGCGGTTCCCTTCTGCTTCTCTCTCTCTCTCTCTTTCTGTCTTTCACTTTACCTCACACTCATTTTATGTTTGAGTGTTTTGTATGTGTGTGTGTGTGTGTGTGTGTGTGTGTGTGTGTGTGTGTGTCCTAAAGGCATCCTTTTTCCATCCACTAACCCATACCAAATGCCACACTAATTGAATATGCATATTTAGCTGTCAGTCATTTGAAGCATTTCCCACAACCTCAAAATCACATCTCATTCCTTCATTCCTCTGTCTCTCTCTCTCTCTCTCTCTGTCGTCCATTCATATCCATTTGCAGTTGATTGGCTTGGACGACAAATTGATCTGCCACATTTCACAAAATTTTCGGTCGCACACAAATGACCAGCAAATTAATGCAAACAATAATTAATAATAGGCAAAAAGGGTCCCCTCTTGCTTGCCTCTCCACTTGGCATATGTCAATTAACTTGAATAGTTAATTGAGAGTGGATGATGGCCATTCAATCGCTTTCGAATAGCTCATAGGCCCAGTGCGAGGGCTGTAACAGTTGAAAATCTGTTCTAAGTGTCCATCTGGGGTACAGTTTGCTCCAATCGAATAGGGTCACTCTATTTAGTATTGATGAAAGTTATATATAGATCAGGTTTATGGCCGAGTGCTTAATGGCAACGTGGAATAACTTACAAATCCTTAGTTGCACAGTGACCCTATTTATGTGGCATACACTGTATGTATTTACACGAGTATTACGAATTGAATTTGAATTTCTACTCAACGTGCAGTCAAACAGCCCTCGCCATATAAGTTTTGCTCATCTATAATCGCTTGACAATTGCCAGGCAAACGGAAATTGTTGAGATGAATGACAAATGATGACATAGATAAACACATTTCGAGTGGCACAAAAAGCAAATGGGCTGTCTTATGGCAATTAAAGAGTTAAGCTGACTTTGGCTAAACCTTTGCATGCGAGATAACTGAAAATTGGTAAGGTGAAATGTCTCAAAGGCAACATTCCATTCCATGATGATTAAGCTAGAAGAAGTCTTAAAATGTTTAAGGATTCGTTTAGTTGTTCGAATTTTCCTTTCAGTTTGATATTGAGAAGTTTTTGCTTTCAGGTTTACTCTGTTCGTTCGTTCGTTTAAAAACAATTTTTTGCAACAATTTTAAAAGCATAAAAGCGTTCTTTGCCATTTTGTAAAAACAAAAATTGAATTGTGAATTGAATTTACCAATATATATATATATGTGTGTGTGTGTGTGTGTGTGTATATATATTCCAGAGGGTACATGCTAAATTCTCTTACAAAGTTAATCCACTCATTCCCTCTCACTCGTTCTCTCTTTCGTTCTTTGGGGTCACCAACGTTGGCTCCGACACATGAACTCAACTTGTGTGTGTGTCTTCGGGTCTGTGTTCGTTTGTGTGTGTGTGTGTGTGTGTGTGTGTGCTTGTGGGATGCTCATTTTATTTGTCACTGTAGCTACTGGGCTCTCGCCCATACAACATAAACCATACATTGATGAATATGTATAAATAAATTTCTATTGATTTTTCATTATTTATATTTAATCATAAATAAAGCTCTTCTCACCTTTCCGGCCACAGGTGAAATAACAAAAAAAAAAAAAAAAAAAAATAATAAAAAAACCAACCGAGAAAAATGTAACACACAAATTTCAAATGTACAAAAATTTCCGCTTTAGTAAGCCAAAAACTCCATTACAATATTTAAAGGAAATTCCATCACAAAAAAGAGTGAGCAAAAAAAAAAAACACGCTACAACAATTCGAAAAATCTACTCTACAAGAGTTTATAAGAAAAATGATTTACTGATTGAAGGATATTTCAGTTCCATAGATACGGCCACACTAATTTCGACATTGCAAGAAGAGGCATTCTAAGTAAACATTTTTAAGTGACAAGTAAAAAGAATCTGCAGAATTATTAAACAAGCATTGCGTAAGTACCTTAAATTCAGAGATAAATTGTAAATGGCAAAGTGTAATCAATATTTATACCCAGCACCAATAAATGGGATGAAAAGTTATATTTGAGCGAGTCAGCTTGTTTCACTTTCTAGAAGTTTGAAGAGATGATGCCGACTAAATCAGTTCGACTAGGTTCTATACCTTTTGTTTATCATAGTTCATGGTCTCACTTGGGTTTCCGCATATGTACTTTGCATATATTTCACTACTGGGTATCAAAATATAAATATTGAAAATGTATTTATAGTCAAATACGCTACACTGCACCTGGTTTTTTTTATTTGCTTATATACATACATTTACCTACATTGGAAGGTTGTCAACACTTTATTCTGTTGCTGTAGATGAGTGTGTGTGTGTGTGTGTGTGTGTGTTTGCTGCTTCTGGGTTATAAAAATGATTGAGTGTTTGAACCTAACTTTTTTGTGCTGCTGCTTTTCAGCATCGTCATCATAATTATCATCATCATCATCATCATCATGTTCGCTGAGCAACAAATGTAATACTCATAATAATTTGTTGGCTCTTTTTGAAATCGAAGATTGTTTTCAATTTTAAATATTTTCTTTGTCTGCTTTTGTAAGTTTATTTGTTTTTTTTTAAGTATTGTGTAATTTATCCTTTGCCAAGTATTTGAAAATTTATTCAGTTATATTTTGTTAAATTGTTGTATCAGATTTAATTGAAAATCCTCAGTTCTCTATATCAACGTATTGTTTATTGATCAAGTTAAAGTACTTTCTATATTTTCGCATTCTCTTGTCATTTTGATGTGTTTTTTTTTTTATTTTTTTTGGGTTAGGTATACAAATTATATTTAAGCTACATTTGGTTTTTTTCTTCTTGCTTTGCTTCTTTTAAATATTACCAACAGATTACAGTCAGGGGGGGTGTGTGTTTGGGACGAAGGGGACATTTGGCGACAAAGGTACGACGCACTGTCAACAGTTTTCCCCTATGGCTGACTGACTTTGCCTTCAAGCCTTGTTTGTTTGTATGCACTTCAATAAAAATTTAGCATACGCTTCACTTCATTCGCCACACACAAACACACACACACACACACACACACACACACGAGCACACATACACACACACACAATTGCACACCTGTAGTAACGCTTACTGGTGGCAGATGAAAAACATTGCTTTGTATCATTTCCCAAAGCTTTCAAGAGAAGGAGAAAGGGGAATATCCATTTTTATACCCTGTACCCATACGACTCCAAAGGCATACTTGAGTTGATCAGTTGCGATATAAAGGAAATCTATATCTATCAAGAAAATAATAATGAAACAAATGAAATCAATGAAACTTCATTCGCCTAAGAACTTAGCAATTTCAAGATGTGTGAACCGAAGCTTGCTAGTCTTTGCCATAATCTGCTAAATACCTCCTTAAGTTATCTTTATTTTATTTATAGTTTGATATTTAGCTAAATGCTCGATGATTCAGAATCTGGCATACCTTTTCGGAAGGATATCTATCGAGATATTGGTCAATGGGGTATGTCAATTTGCAGGTTATCTTGATGTCGGCGCTCTGTTTGAAGGTGCGCAATTTTTCGATTATATGGGGGAATTCGGCTGCTCTTGCTCTTGCTTCTTCTTTTGCTTTGCTACTGCTTCTGGCTGGTTCGCTGGCTGGATGGCTGGCTGTTGCTTTTGGGCTCTCGTTTTTCAATCTAAATGTCAGCACACGCGTGCGTGTGTATGCGTGTGTCAAAATGGCTGCCATATCCTGTGTGTGTGTGTGTGTGTCTCTGGTATGTGTGTTCGTGTGTGAGCGCGTGTTGAAGCAAATTACTCGAGTGAAGTGTGTGTGCACTTCAAGAATGAAATAGCCCAAGCAACTGACACGTCAAAGAAAACAAAAACTCCCTTGTACTTCTTCAACTTCTTTGCGTGTCGATGTGTTTGTGTGTGTGTGTGGAAATGTGGTGGTGTGTGTGTGTGTGAATTTTCTTTCTAATTTGTTTAACGCAACTTTATCAAGTCTTTTCTGGTATTCCTCAATCATATTCTTGATTCTGCTGCTAATGCTTAAGCTTTCAACAATTGAAAACAATTGTAAAAAACATTTGCTACACAAATCTCTTTTTCCCCTTCTTCTGGCTGGTCCTCCAGCTTCTATTGTTAACACCGGAAATAGTAGTTTCGGTTATAACACCAATAATTTTACGCTTAAACTCATTGGTAATCGCTGCACTAACTAATTCGATTCCTTTTCACTAACCCGAACAAGTGCTTATCTATAACATCTTCGCTTATTCCTTTTGGCATTTTTTTTTAAGGTTATTAAACAGTTTTTGAGGCTTACACTAACTCCTCTACTATGCTTAGACCCCAATTGAAAGTTTTTTAAAAGCCTTTGGCTATTTATAAAATCGAAAAACGATTGTTAAACTATTTTGAGCTATTTTGTCAACTTTTTTCTTCTGTTTGCCAACCGAAGTCAGAAGGTCTTTCATAGGTTAAATATGCAAAATGAAGCTCATGCAATGTAGAGCGAAGTTTTTGTGCAGGATTAGGTTTTGCGTCTGTTGGTGAGCTCTATCAATTAATATTTTCATCCAAGCAACTAACTGATAATGGTGAGTCTCTATATCAAAGTCAATTTTTTAGTTTTTAATACATTTTTTCCCCTTTCTACACTTTTGTTTGTGGGCAATCTGAGAACAAATTTCATTGCCTACTATTTGGGGCATTTACTCTCCCATTTCAAAAGTCTTAGATGATCATTGGATTATGAAATAAAGGCGCAAGAAAGCGGCTTAATGGGCATAAGAGTCCCTGAATAGTTATAAAAGAAATGCATAATTGTTAATTTAGTATTCGATGAAGAAGTTTGCTTTGGGCCTAATAAAATTTGCACTCGATTGAGAATTGTTAATATTTAAGTGCTGGAATATTTTCAACTTAGTGACAGTTTTTGGTACATCTCTTAAGGATATTTAAAGCAAATTATTGAAGCATAAATCCAGTCGGTTGAATTGCCTTATTTTGTGCTAAACATCAAATATGCATTTTGTGCCATCTTCAAAGCACGAAAACTGTTGGGTTAAGTTGAAAGGGGGGGTGGTAGGCGGAGAAGAGTCAATCCAATCCAATTCCTGGCACTTTCACTGTCATTTTCACTTTCACTTACCCCACAACTACCACTCAATCACCCCCCGCCCCCTAATCATCTACTACTTATATGTGTACCTACTACCTCTGTATACATGTCCATGTAAGCGCGTGCATGTGTGTGTGTGTGTGTATGTGTGTATGGATTTCTATTAGCTGTCAAGGCTGTCTAGTAATGTGATACTTACACACACACACACACACGCATACACTGACATTTGATGGATGATGAATGTCTTCACTGAGTAACGACCCCGCCTTCGCTCCGCTTTCTCAAGGTTTAAACGATTGATTAATACTTATCGAAAATATTTAGGTATGCATTTTTCGATATACATATGTATGTATGTATATCGATATTACAAAATACCATTAAATTAATGAATGCTTGCCGAATTTTATTGCCCATGAATTTTAATTAAATATTTTACCGGCATTTCATTTTGTTTTGGCTTTCTTTTGGTTTTGTTTTTAGCATGGGGCATAAAATATATGCAATTTGATTGCCAGATGATGATTTCTATATACATAGAGACATACATAAATACATATAAATACGTATGTATGTATGTATATACACATTCATTCTATGCCTCAAGCAAGCTGTTGACCTAAGCCGCAAAAGGTGAAACTGTAACAAAACAAAAAGTCCACAAAAAAATAAAGGAATCATACGCGTTTCGTTGTGTTGAGTGAGCCCGACTACGCTATATCCTATGATAGTAAAGCAAAATTATCGATATATATCAATATAGGATAGCCGGATAGCCTAAAGACTTCAATGTAAAGACTTGTGGGGAAATTTTCTAAATAATTTATGAAAAAAGAGCTTTTCGGAAGGCTTCTCTATTTTGAAGTTCTTGAGTCAGTTTTTCTGTCTGTTTTTTTCTAATTTTGTCGTTTATGATATACTCTTTTAGGCTTTTTGATAACTATCGTTCCTAGCGGTCTTCAAGCAAGTTAGTAAAGAGATGTAAAACTGTGTATAAGCTGACTATTGATCTCAACTTAAAAGTTTAGACAAAATCAGGCTTCGATTTAGCAACAAACTCTTAAAAAAAACAATCGATTATCGATTGTATTCCAGGTCAGCCTTGGAAAGTAGCTAAAAGAACTTTTTTAATGAGAAACAAAGATACTGAACGAGAATAGAACAATCACTCTGCTTACATTTTGTCAACTTAAATATACCCCGTAGCTCTGTAAAGGTGCAGGGTATGAGAAGAATACAAAATAAATATGATGAAAAGAGAAAGAGAGACAGAGGAAGAGGAGAGGAGTGGAGAAACAAAAAAAAAAAACAAATTCAAGTCACGACAATTGCACCTGAGGGTGAATGGCGTTTAAAATTCAGTCAGGCAAAGGGCACAAGTTGAGGACGTTGTGAAAAGTTACCGTTCCCGTTACCGTTAGCGTTAGCGTTACCGTTACCACTACCGCTAGCCGCTAGTCATTGGTCGTTTTGGGCAGCTAAATATATAAATACAAAAAAAATATACATACATACATACAAAAGGGAAAGTATATAGTAGCTAGTCCTTTATTTTTGTGAAGGCTTCTGCTTGGCTTGAGGTGACTTGGGTTGGTCTTGGTCTTCGGGTTGGGTTGGGGTTGGGTGGCTCTGGTGGTTTTTCATCTAAATACTTGATGGCGCAAAACCTTTGGCCCATTTCTTATATTTGCATACCCTGCAAATTCAAGGGTCCCTATGTCTATATGGGAGATACTTTAACAGAATAATTAATTAAGTAATTGGTGCCAAAGTCATGTCAGATTCATTTCAGGAAAGTACTCCAGCGGAAGCTGGGGAATGTGGTAAACAAAGAAAACATTTACAGGATATTTTAAAGTCGTCAACCCAATGATGACTAGTGTCGGCATAGTCGTAATTTTTTGTTGTTTTCATCTTCCATCTCGTTCGTTTTCGTATATGTAAATGACAGGTGACGGCGTATATTTCAATTTTTTTTTTTTTTTTGTTGTGTTCCTTTGTATGTATATACCAACATGCACATGTATGTGTGTTTGTGTGTGTGCAAAAGAATGCGAAGCTCTAGCTTCATCATCATCATCATCGTTTCCCGGTTGCCCTGGCATTATTTCCTGCTTCCTAAGCTGTCAGTTTATATTAAAAAATTCATTATAGCCCCGCTAAGTTGGGTTCGTTCAAACGCAAAATAAAAGAAAATGTTGAATTTGTTTCAAAAAAAAAATATATATATTAATAATAATATATGTATATATTAATAATATAAGTTTTTCTATAACAAACAACATAAAACGGTCATTTAATACATTAATGAATCTGAATCTGATTTCCCTTAGTCGCAGTCGAAGATAACGATTTCTAAGCATATAGAAATAAATATTTCTTACTTAACACTTTACGCAGAATTGCAAGTTGAAATTCACTTTGCCAGTGCAATCTATTGCCCATCCATTTAAACACTTACAGTTGTCATTCCGATGCCATTAACATGGAAAATCGCTGACATTATCAAAATTTCTGAGCAACATTCTCCAATGGAGAATACTTTGGCTTGCCATGTTTTCTTGCTAAAGCGCTTTTCACTGTCAAAAAGTGTTGTGCACTTGTTTGTTTGTATATGGCATGGGGATGCATCCTGAGAAATGGCAGCAGGCACCAGCCACCAGCCACCAGGCAGGAGCTGTAGCTGTAGCTGAAGCTGAAGCTGATGCTGAAGCAGTTTTCGTTTTCAACATATTCCAGCTAGAATTTTCAACAACAACTGCGTTGACAGCATTTTACTGCTGAGATTTTCTTTCCTTTTCCTTTCTTTTTTTTTTGTTGCTTGTTGGTTGGCTGAGAATCCATTTTTGTCCTTCTGCTTTGCCATTCAGCTTCAGCTTCTCCTGCTAGTTGTTCTCTTTCGCTTTTTTGTTCCACTCTCCATCTTTTGTCAACTATGGTTGCATAGACAACAGTGTGTCTGGGTGGGTCTAGCCAGCTTTCACGTCCTTCTCGACTGTCACATTAAATACTTTTTGAAATTGCAATTTAACTTTTATAGTAAGCAGACAACGCCAACAGGCAGCCTCCTATCAGAAGGGGTAGTCAGTGAGAGGGCGAGGGCGAGGGCAGGGAAGCAAAATAGCTGCAACAGTAGCAACAAGCAGTAAGCAAGAATTTCCCCCAGGTACAGTTGTACCACCAAATAATGTTCCCCTTTAAATGACTAAGATCCTAATCTATATTTGACACTTGATTTTAGTTCAATTTAGATTCATTTGTTGCGTTCACAAAACCTTTCAATGGCATTTTAACGAGGTTAAACGATTCTGTCGAAAATAGTGTGGCTGCATATTTATGCCAGCAAAATACCAATGAACGAATGCAGCCTGTGTCAGCCACGCCCTACCAAGCAGACCATTCGCAATGAGAGAAGGCAAAAAGTGACTATTGAACAAATCTAGTGGCAAATGGTCCTCCAACTACTCGCAGCTTATCAATGGCAGGACATGCCAGGACATGGGCACAAGGCAGATCCGCAAACAAAAGGACATCTATACATGTGCACACTTATAGAAAAAAAAACACATACACATAAAGGAGTTCGCAACGGAAGTGCCATGTGTCCCTCTTGACTCTGGCATGTGGTGGCCATGCCGATAGTTTATTGAAAACTTGCGTATCCTTTTTCCCTTTGTTTTTTTTTCTTTTCTTGTATCTTTATTTTTCTATATGCGATTTGTTGGCGCAGCTAAAATTAATACTGTCTTTCAATTTGAAAAAGGGGCAAAGGTGGAAGGCCCCTCCTCCAAAAGAAATGACAAATGGCTGGGCATGGCAGAATAGTTTTTTATTCACTTTACATTCCTCTGGATTGACGCAAATGTGAACAGAAGCAACAGAACCAGCTGGCAAAGAATGTTAGCTGCTTCTTTTGCGATACCTTTAACAAGATTTTGGATTTAAGCGGCTTAAAAATGAAAGGAGAAGAGTGTATATATACTATGAAAAGCTTGCGATCTTACCAACTTATGTCAGTCTAGTATTTGCTCTTAGTTTACTCTAATGATCATCTAGAGGGGCTGAAAAAGCATTCATTGATTTTCAGTTTAGACAAAATTAGTTGAATATTATATATACATATAATAGATTCTTTTAGATCTTCGAACTTAAAATACGTTCAACTTTGGGCTTAGCTTATCCTCTTGACATCATTCACGAACGAACATCTCGTTTTGGCAAGTGTAATGAAAACGTACGCACAAATTTTGGCAAAGTGGTGGCTATTTAAGCTTTAATTAAAGTACATTAATGTAAGTTTTAAGAACTTAGACGAAAGCTAAAAGCGAAAGAGAAAGAGAGAGAGAGAGAGAGACGAAGAGAGAGGGAGAGAGAACGATATAGCGCTAAGTGAAGATAAAAGCGATTTGAGTTTAAATTTTTAACTAATAAGTATGTTAGCTAATTGGAAAACTTTTCAAGTACTAATAATGGGCGGTCGAGGCAGCACAAACGTAACTTGGCTAAGAAATAGAGACTCGCTTCTGGTTTTAAACAAAACTTAAAGTTAATAAGGTTTCATTTCCATATTTTTTCTTCCCATTTTTTCCCCCCAATATTTTAATCATAAATCCTTTATTGATTTTAAAGCGAAAAGCCATATAAGTTGTTCTTTTAAAGTCTTCTTGGCATATAAAGGGAGAGAAACAAAACAAAAGAAAAGTCACTAGAAACATGAAGGAGGAGTGCTTAACGATTGGGATTTGTTTTTTCCTTGGAAAAACTGCTTAGCAATCACAGCTCATCAGATGGATGACAGTACACATAATTCCAATCAATGGGGAACGTTCTTTAATGTTCTGCTCTCTCTCTTTCTCTCTGCTTTTGGAAGTTCATTAGAAATAAGTCACAATTTTCATTCATAATTGGTTTAAAAAGGTTGACCTGTTTTTCTAGTGAATCGACAACATTGCTGCCGTCGTCTTTCGATACCTATTGAATGGCCCTCGTAAGGCACCGTTTCACAAATACGGTTGACACAAATAAATATGTCAAGTTCAGCTGTTCAGCAATAACAATGATCAGCTTAACCTTTGGGTGCCCATTTGCACGCACTTTTTTCTGCAAGCAATTTCAATCCATGTTCCATATACAATCTACATACATATATGTATGTAGATGTATATAAAAACCAAAAATTGGGTTCAATAAAAACGAAGCCCCCGTTCCCAGCAGTTGCCGTTTCATCAATCGCGCACCAGAAACAGAATCAGCACTTCGTTCCGTTTGTCAGGTTGAGAGCGTCATAAACGCTCAAAATAAAAGCACCCAATCAAAGACCCACTCCCCACCCACACCCACTCCCATTCCCACAACACACACACACACACACACACGTAGACATACTCACACGCACATACTTACTTACTCATTCGCATTTTACGATAAAGAAAAAAAAAAACGTAACGTACTTCAACAAAATCTGTAATAAAAGAAGAAGAAAGCTAAATTAAACCAAAAGTGAACGAGGCACGTTTTGATTTAAGAACAAAACAAAAAACAAGAAAAAAAAAAAACCAAAAGAGTTTCAAAATTACATTTTATGCGACAGCAGCGTATATATTAAGTAACAATGGGCAAGAGGGGGAAGGTGGGGTAGAAGGAGGAGGGAAACAACTTTCAAGTTGTCAAATTGGCAATGTGCATTAGAAATTTCAATTTGTAAACTGATTATTATATTATTCTTGCAGTGGATAGTATAAGAAAATAAAATTGTTCTGTTTCTATGCGAATTATAATTCTAAATCGATCGGATTGAATCCACAAAACATATGGAAATCATTCTAGAATCAATAGATTATACCATAAGAGCTAAGATAGAGTTCAGGTCGGTTCAAAACCTTCTTATGTGAAGAAGAGTAATGTTTTGGGGGTCATTTATTTGTTTGAAGGGAAATGACTGCCGAAGTTAACTTTTTTGAATAAATAAATTGTACTAATCGGTATATTGTTTTCAATAGTTAATTTTGAATAACTCGAAATGTTAATTGGCCCGCTAGATGGCGACACATTGTTAGAGTATTAGCTTACTCTAGACCAATTTGATGGGGAAAATTTGGCAGGTAATTACTTTTGCGATGTGCTAAAATAAGAACGATTGCGCTTAAATCGAATTGCTGTTTGCTTTACGGCAGGACGAAAAATACGTAGAAGGTTTTTTTGTCATTTGGAAAATTTTTTGGTAGCAAATGAAAATAAAATGTGAAATAATCAAAGCGTATGTGATTTGCATAATTTGTAATGTGGAATTTCCGCTCACATGGCTCTTATTTCCTGTTACACACGCTGCCTCTTTATCTCTCTTTTCCATCTCCTGCTCCCGCTCCCGCATCCCACTGCCTCTCGCTTACCCACTGTCCCTGTCTCTGTCTTTCTGTTTATTTCGCTCTCACTCACTCAGTCACTCACTCACTCTTTCTTTCTCATTGCGCTTGGATAACTGTTTAATATGCATAAACTTGACGGTGCTTCCGCCCCTTTTGTCCAACACCCGCCCTTTCCTTCCGTACTCCTGCTAACCTGCCGCCATCGCCCCTGCCGCCCCCGCCACCGTTCCGTTCGATCCACCTCATTTACCGTTGCTTACGTCCCAAAAGAGACTTTTGGTTGTTGTATCCTTCCGTTTTTGTTCCGTTTCTCAGCTAAAGCTGACTCTGGCATCGGCCCTCAGGCCAAGCAGTGCGTGGGCTCAATGCGATGGCTATGCCAAGGTCGAGGTTGAGGTAGTTTTGGGCGGGTGGCGGCGGCGAGGGTCCGTACGGTTATGTAGCATTGTGCTTTGTGTGTGTGTGTTTTTTTTTTTGTCCTGATTGGTTGCCGCTGTTCAGCGCAAAACTTTGTCTACTGGTTTACATTTCTTCTTCTTTTTTTTCTTCCCATTTTGCTGTTTTTTCTGTTTTTTTTTTTTTGTTCTTTCGATTTTTACTTTAAATATTCTTTGACTCAGTTTTTGGATTTATTAGCTGCTTTTTTTTTTCTTAGACAAATGTATTCAGAAAAAGTTATCTATGGGGCTTCTTATGAACAACTACAATCGATTCGCTGTCATTTGTTATCGATAAAGTTGTCGGAATCTTTCAGCAGCAGCTTTTACAAATAGAACTGCATACTTTGGGGAGAAAATTTCACTTATACTTCATTTCGAATATAGTTTGTTTGCATTTGTTGATAATTGTTAATGCATTCGATTTGGTTAGCTTATTTTTCTAATATTTCTTTAATACATTTTTCTTGTTTGAGTGAATTTTCCCTTCGACTGTTTTATATTCATGGTGTGTCAGATATTTTTCTGATTTTTACACATGAATTAATAATACAAAAAAAAAAAAAAAACAACAAAAACCACTCATTAAACCTTTTTTGCGTTTGTTATTTCCTTTTTTTTTGTGTTTTTTTGTTCTTTTGGCGGTGGAATGAAAAGTTTTAGTTTGTGGGTGAAGAGGCTTAGATTCACTCACATGGGTTTTGTGAATAATGTGAAATGTAAGCTAAGCCAGTGTTGGAATTTGCATACGAGAGGCGAGAAGAGCCTGCTCTGGGCTAATTTGCATGCTAAGGTTTGCTTAGGTTTTGCTTAGAGTTAGTAGTGCGTGCGTGTGTGTGTGTGTGTGTGTGTGTGTGTGTGTGTGTGTGGTGGGATGGGTGAACCAGACAGACGTTGATTTTATGTTTTGTATGCCTCTTTGTGGTTGAGTTTTCTCCTCTTTGCTTTTTATGGAGCTGCTTTTTATACCCTTTACACACACATTGGCCAAGAGTGGGCATATTTAAAGTCATCAAACGGATAGAAGCTTCTTTTCTGACCCTATAAACTAGATATACTTGATAAGTCCTAACTCAAGTGAAGTGTTTTTTCTACTGAACACCATAAAAAACAAAAAACACAGTCTAGACCAAAAGGCGTAAACCTGCATCGTGTCTTCAGTTTGATTCACCTTTAAAATAAGAAAACAATTTTCGTCTTATCCAGAAGCACTTCCTTTATTGCAATGAACCGTTTTCATTTTGAGTGAACAAGCATCAATTTTAGGTAAGTATTGCATACTTTTGGGGCGGCTACCATCAAAGTTTGTCGAGAATTCTTTCAGCAGTTAAACCAACCATCAAACTGTTAGAGTAAATCAACTTTTCAACTCTCAGAAGCATGCTGGGGTGCATTTGTAGGGTATTCTATAGTCGGCTCCTAAGCAATATTAGTGAAATTTTTATTTTTATATGTTATTTGTGTGCTTTGCATACTTTGGGGCATCTTTAAACTTGCATTTTGAACACGGGTTTAAATGGCCTTTTGTGTGTGCTTTTGTTGGCTTTATGATGCGGCGGTATTTTTTCCAACAGGTTTTGTTTTCGCTTTCGTTTTCGGGGTTTGTTTTTTGCGTTTCGGTTTTGCTGGCCATATAAAACGAGTTTGTATTTTATTTTATTTGAATCTCTCGCTCTCTGTCTGCCTCGCTTGTTGCGGTTTTCCACGAGAGTGGAAAGTGAAGAGTCGTCCCTTTTGGGCCTGTACGATGCGTGCAATTAAAATTTTCTGATGGGAACAATCCCCCAACCAGCCCACACCCCACCTCCCCGTATCAAAAAAGGTTCGCCATTTGCTCTTTTAATTTGCATACACTTTGAGCCAACTGCTGCTACC
This sequence comes from Drosophila nebulosa, assembly GCA_024703675.1. NCBI lineage: Eukaryota > Metazoa > Arthropoda > Insecta > Diptera > Drosophilidae > Drosophila > Drosophila nebulosa. The sequence continues at coordinate 18,572,443 of JANFPS010000003.1, forward strand.
GTTGCTGCCAGTGCCTCTGCTGCTGCTGCTGCTGTTGCTGCTGTTGTCCTTATTGTTGTTGCCGTGGAAAATTGATTTCATTTTTCGCCGACAAACGGAGGGCTACAACAATTTCTGTCCCGGGAGCAACTTAATTAACGCATGTCAAATTCATTTCGTAAGAGGCACCACACACCAACACACACACAACACACACACACCCACACCCACACCCACACCCACACCAAAAAACAAATGTCATTTTGTTGAGGGCGGGCGGGGCGCAAAACTTATTTTTGTCATTTACCAAAGAAAAGACGCCAAAGCGTCGGCAACAGAAAATGTGAAGGAATTCGTTTGGCCGTAGAATGACCCCGAGTATAAGCTGAACATTTTGACTTTTTACTTTCTGTTGTGATAAGCAAAAATAAACAAGTGCCTAAATGCATATCAGGCATCGACTTGGAAATACTCTACCTTCGCTCGATGATAAGTTACTCCTTAATGTTCTTGAATCTGTCTTAAAACTAAACTAAACGTTCCAATATAGAACTAAACGGGTCAATAGGAAATCAATAAGAATTTCGAGAGCACTTAGATTTTATGAATCTTTAGGATACTTTATTGCTTGCTTTAACCTTTTATAAGTAGATTATAATATGCTCTTTTCTTCTCTACCAAAGTGGAGTAGTGTGACTAGTCTTCTAAATTATATAGATCACCTTAGCTGGTTCCAATTGAAGTGAAACCAATTTGAATGGAGTTAGTTTCAAACGGATTTACTTGCTTAGAATAACTAATCCTGCTGACATTTGATAGACGGCAAGTGTATTAATAGTAAAAGTTGACTGAAAATTATTTGTATGTTGTTTCCTGTTAAATTGTAGTTGTGTTATTCTTAGTCTTCGCTTCACTTTATTATTATTATAAAATGGCCGAGAAACAACAACGAATGTTAACTGAAATTTATTTTATTACAGCCAGGAGGCGCCGGGTTGCTTTCTTTTGTTACTTCTTAACGTATTGCTACTGTGTGTGTGTGTGTATATTTCTTCAGTGTTTTTTTGCAAGTTGGCCAAGTTGAAAAATTTCACTTGAGACAAATGGTTTTTGTTAAGATGAGAATGAAACTTTTGTTTTTTTTTCTTTCCACCAAAAATTTCGTGTGGCTGGCCAATGGATAGGATGAGGAATGTGTGGGAAGGGAGCGTGGGGCGGAAGGAAGATGGCCAGTTATATAATATATAAATTATCAAACAGAAATTTGCTGAAACGGAAATGGACACCTGCTTTCAAGTGCCCTCAAGAACAGATTGAACAAACGAAGAAAAATAAACAAACGAAAAAAAAAAACATAAAAATTCACAAAATAAACTCAAAAGACAAAACGATAATAAAACAAAAAAGAAGAAAAGTACAAGCAAATAAACCTTTTCATTTCGGTTTTAGATTTTTTTTTTTTTTTTTTGTTTTTCGGTTCTTGGTTTTGTGGTTTTGTTCTTTGATTTGCAACCAAAAGTTGCATCTCATGCGTGAGAAACAACAGAATAACAGAACCGTCTACCGTAAATAACGATAATTTCATTTTGCCACAGCAAACAACAAAAAGCACTGAGAAAAGGTCCTAGAGCAAAATTGTACCAAGTTTTTTTTAATACTCATGAACTCCAAAATGAACTTAACAAACGGACAAACGACAAACTTTTAAGAATTATACTCGAAAATTGCTTTTCAATTTCTTTTCAACCACTTTGCGGGTTTGTATGAAATATTAAAATGAAAATTGCGTTGCGAGGGGCTTCAATGGGACTTAGCTTAACAAATGTTCTATCAATTTCAGAAGTCAATTTCCGTTTCCTTACCTACATATACCTAGATCTTAGTGTTTCCAAGTTAAATAATATACATTCCATTTGGACGATAATTAAAAGAGAATATTAGATAATTAGAAATACATTTTAGTGCTTTCTAACTTGCTTTCTTTTTTTTATTTTGCAGGTAATATTAATTAACTTCTGATTGCATAAACCAGCTATAAAAATTTCAAATGTCAGCTCAAACGGAATAGAATATTTTTGATATTTGCTTTCAGAATTAAGAGTGTTTAAAAGGGCCAAGTCCCTATAAACATATTTTTCAATTATGCATGGGATTCGAGTAGAAAAAATAAAATAAATTCGACGGTCAAACAGAGTGAAAAAATCGTGTAACAGGAGCCTGGGTGGATTGCCCTCAATTCCATGTTATTCTTTCTGGTTTCTCCGACTTTCTCTTCACTTTTAATCGCACAAATTGGACTTCTAATGTGGATCATCATATAAGAGGGCTTATAGATAAATTTTTTTAGTTTTTGATTAAAAAAAAAGGTCAACCAAATAGCACTCTCAAATATCTTGATTTTGAAATAAGAGAACCCAAATTCTTAACGACATTTTCTGTGATCTTTTACTTAATTAGAACAAAAGCAAATGACTAGAGGAAGGAGTAAAGTGAACATTTTAGTCATCAAGTGCTCTTACAGCATTTCTCTTAGTGTACTTAACAAGTCATCATATACTTATGTATCTACCTGTTGATGTGCTCAGTAGAGTGGAGGCCAACCCAAGAGGATAACATGAAAGGACAAACAGAGAAACAGAGAATGGAAGAGCAAGAGAGACAGACAGAGGAGTCAGGAGAGAAACAGTGTGCATTAAGTAGCCAAAATTATTGAGTTTACCGTAATGCCAGAATAAACACAAGGACAAGACACAAGGTTGAGTGATAGACAGAGAGAGAGAGAGAAAGAAAAGTGGAGAGGAAACACTAAAGGCGAAGCCATTAACACAATTGCTCTCAGAGAGTGGGAATGAGAATAAGAGATGCCTTGCCTTGTCTTCAGTTAATGATTTTTATGTGCATTTTAATGTGCAAACCGTTTTTGCCGCCTCAACTCGCTGTAAAATGAGCGAAAAATTAAGCAAAATTGTTTGCCCAAAAGCAACGATACACACACACACACACACACACACACACATTAGCTAACTACAATAACATTAACTTATTACACAGTGAGGATGCAGGATGGAAGTGAGGCTGAGAGAGAGAGAGAGAGAGAGAGGGAGAGAGACAGTGACAGAGAGGGAGACACATGTGCGCACTGCGGGTAATAAAGTTTATTGCCTTGACAACTTGTGTCAACTTTCTTCTTCTCTTCGCAGGAAGCAATTACCGAATGTTGAATTTGGTGAAATTATGTAGACATTGGAATTTACTTTATGGGACTTAAACCGAAAACCGAAATCCGAAATCCTTTTCCTTTGCCACTTATTCGTTTTCTCATAATTCCTTTCCTCTTTGACATACCCTCACACGCGTCAAGGGTATATCGATTCGAGCATAAAGTTTATATCGTTAAATGATTTTCGTAAAATATCTAAAACTTGTAGACTTTTGTAGACTGAATTGAATTTTCTTTGTTTTAGAAAATTCTCTTTGCTATGTTCAATTGACATGAGAAATCGATTGGCAACTGAAATCGCTTAACTAATTAGGCAGAGCATCCCAGATCGGCGTTGTGCATGAAACCTTCATGTTATTATTTTTTTTGTCTTCATGTTTTGTTTGTGGCTTTTGGGCTTGAGCAAATAAAGTTTATTTTACTTTTTGCTTCGTTTTTCTTCCCTTTTTTTTTTGTTCTTAATTTTTTGTGTGTGTTTTTATGTTTTTTTTTTTTTTTTTTATCAAAATTGAACTGTCAACAGCATAAACTGATTGCCCCACGGTATTTCAAGTAGGTGGAGAAGTAAAGTAAAGCGGTGAAGTGGGCAAATGAAGGGGGAGATAGGGGGCGGGGGGGGGGGGGGGTGGGGGGGGGGTACTCAGTAATAAGAAAGCAAGTTTCACGTTTTTCATGCCTTCAAGGCATTTTTTTTCTCCTTTTTCCTTTTCTTTTTTTTTTTTGGTTCTTCTGTTAGCTGGAAATACATCTATGTATATGCATGCGTGTATATGTATGTATGTATGTGTGTGTGTGCGTATAAGTATACCCCTCGCAAAATAAACAGAAGAATTAAAAGTACTTGGCATATATGTGGAAAGTTTTTAATGTTAATTTAATGAACCAAAAACAGAAGAAAGAAGAAGAAAGATTTGTACGCCAAAATGTATTAATATTATATGCTCTGTGAATGAAAGTCGTATAAAGCTCTCGTCTAAAATGTACTAGGACATCAAATGTGTGAAAGCCTTGAAAAAGTTTATGTAGAAAGCTACGAAAAGAAATTAAAATTTACTCTACATAATATTCATAGTAAAGCCAAAGTCCACTTCAGGCCTCTAGCCTCTAGATCCTAGAATGTGCTTGGAATATTCGTAGGACTTCTTATCTTTCTAAGCTAGAAAGTGGTTTAAGATTGAGTATAGAAAATTTAACACAAATTTTGTTCTTTAGAAAATAAATCTTTGGGAATAAATTGATAAGAATTGACTTTAAGAGACTTTAATTTCTATTTCATATGAATTTTTCTTTTTAATAAACCAAAAAAAAAAAAGAAAAGAAAAGCATAAAAAATAGTTAATTTCAGTTTTCTCACAGGTTGGGTTTTTTTTTTTAATAAACGAAATATATATGAGAATCATTTCTATATAGTATTCACTTCTTGAAGTATATATGTATGTATATATATGTATTAATGACTTTAGATATGTGAAAATTGTTGCAAAGATTTGCATACAGGTTCATAATATGCCCCACTTGACTGTTTATTGAGCACCTGTGCTCCCGTTTTGTAACGTTTTCTCTTTCTTTTTTTTTTCTTTATTCCATATTCTCCATTTGCATATTTATATTCTTTCACTTTTTCTTTACCGGCCGTTTGTGTGTGTGTGTGTGTTTTCTTTTTCCTTTTCCCCTAACTTGCTTCTTTTTTTCTTTGTTTTAGACAAAACTTTCCGATTTGCTGGCTGCTTTTATTTGCATATGAAAATTGGTAAAAATTGTTGCCCATTTTTAGGCCACTAAAAATGATTATGTAACTTTTGCTTAGTTCTTTTTGTTTCCCGCATTTTATTTAATTTTTTTTTTTGTTTGTGAAAAGAAAAAATTCTCTGAGCGACTTAAAATTGATTTGAGTAAATTATTAAGAAGATACTTAGAATTGTTTTCCTGGCAATTAGCAACCTTTTCAGATGACCTTGAACCTTTGCGAAACGAATATGACTTTCAGTGGGCGTGGCTCAGGCATTTAAGCCATCATTCTTAACGTGTTTATCTAATTTATGTCTTTATATGGCAGGCAAGTGTCCCATAAGTCGGCCTCTTGCCGAGAATCTGCCAAGAAGAATCCAAACATTACACTGGCTAACAAAGTCAAGTAACACGATTTTGGACTTGTATGAGTATCCATGTTTTGTCTGTTAGTCGGTGTGATTAATAATGAAAAGACAGTGAGCAGAAGCTTCGTCTGTCTTCTGTCTTCTGTCGAGAAGAACAAAAACATGACAAGCAACAACTGGCAGAGTGCAAAAGTGAAGATGATGAAGTGATAGACAAGAACAAGAAGGGCAATATGGAAAAAGAGAATATGAATACTATGTATGAAAATGTTGCCAGTGGCATAGATTTCGTGTACGCGCGCGCGTGTGTGTGTGTGTGTGTGTGTGTGTGTGTAATTTTTTATTTTTTGTTTTGCTGTGACAAAAACAAAATCATTATGCAGGCAAATCTGGCGATCAAAATAAGCTACAGCCACAGCTAAGATAAAAGGACGAGAGAAGCGCAAGAATTCTAGCTGGCTTATTCATTCTTTCGTCCTAGAATTTCTTTCTATCTCTCTCTCTTTATCTCGCTTTCTATGCATAATTTTGAACGCAAAATGCGGCTTTAAGTTAAATGATGAAAAATTTTGCTGTAAATGCTCACTCACATACACACACAACACACACACACATACACATACGCAACTTTGTTTGGGTCTTAGTTACTGTTGTCGTTGTCGTTGTCCTTGCTCGTCGCATCTCGTCCTCGCCCTTCTCGTCCATGTCCTCCAAATTGAGGCGCACAATATTTATTAAGCTTTTATTCAAGCCATCAAGCATTAGGGATAACGACGTGGCGTTGACGTTGTTGCTTTAACTTTAGCATTCGCCCGCACTTCCACTTCACCCTCCACCCTCCACCCACCACAGTCCACTCTCGCCCCCTTTCATCCTGCTCACCGCCTTTCACAGTCGTCAGTCATAGCTTCTGTCTGGGTTTCGCTTTTCGCTTGGCTTCTGCTTCCGCTTTTGGCTAAATCTTTTCTTTTGGGCCTCTGCGATCCCTAACCATTCAAATTTTCCCAAAGTTTTTCTGTGTCAAAGGCTTACATCTTATACTGGCGAACGAAAGGGAGCGAAGGACATGAATATAGAGAAGAATGGAAGGAGCCAGCAGTTTGGTTTTTCAGTGTTGAGTCAATCTAGTTCATTCAATTTATCGTTCATTGTGAATTCATTTAGAGAACAAAATTTTACTATGTTTAGAGAGTGTATAAGAGATATTTTTCTTGATCAATTGATGGCTACTCCTTTTAGAATTATCTAAAATCTGTCTAAACTTGTGGCTGTTTAGTCAAGGTCTTGGTTATGGCCAACTTCGTATGGTTTTATTACAAATTGTTAACGGCTTACATGTCGTATACATATTATCATTGATCATAAGTGCAGAAATACAATTGAGGCTAGGTAAGTGATATAGTGAAAACTTCGATTTCTTTTTTATATGTTGCCATTTTGTAAAGTCTCAACACTAAAATATGTGACTGTTGCCTACTTTTTTGGGCAACTGTGGGCAAAAGTGCTAAAAATAAAATGTTGCCTACTTATGCGGGCCGAATGGGCATTAAGCATACGCCATGTTGTCGGCCAATATAGTTTTCTATGGTTATTTAAAGGGTGAAATTTTTAAATGACTATTAAAGATTGCTTGCATCATAAATTTTAAATTGATTGGCACAAGTTTCACAATCATTTGTCTCAGTCAGACACGCAAACACACACACACACACAGAGACAGACATATTCTTGATTCGCATCAATTGTGTATCCCTATTTAAGATTATTTCATGCATTTGGCTGACTTTCACAAATGCGCAATCTACCGCATACATTGAGTCTCATCCATCACTTTATCCAACAGATAGATAGACAGGTGGATAGACAAACAGATATGCCTTCGACCGAGTACTTTCCGTTTAAGCCAGTTAGCAAGTTGGTCATGTGGTCGAACTTTTGAATTTTAATATCAATTCTATTAAAGTGTTTCATTCAGTTTGCGAGATAAAAGCGAGGCCAAACTAAAACAGATTTCTGTTAATATTGTCATTAAAAATAGCTGCAAATTGAATGGTTTGTTGTTTCTATTGTTCTTTTTGTGCTCCGTCTGCTTCTTGTTCATGTTATATGAACTTGTTGTTGGTGTTGTTGTTAAAAGAGACAGCTTCATTGTGAGCGAAAATTTAATCAATTTTCGTTGGCAAACAAAAATAGAAATCCTAACTAAAGAAGAAGCTAAAAAGCTAAAGAAGGCCAAACAGACAGCTAAAAGCAAAAGAGACACAGAAAAAGCAAGAGAAAGACAGCAGAGAGAGAGAGAGAGAGAGAGAGAGATAGAAGCGGCGAACATAAAGAAACAAAATTTGCATGAAGATGTGAAGAGTATGGGGCATAAGTGGCAGGGGAATGGATAGGGATAACATCATCATCATTTCTATCTTCAGCTGTCATGTTGAGTTTTTGGCGCTTCAAAACTAAAATCCATTAAAATGCACTTGGAGAGACTGTTATAGGATGCACACAGACAAAAATTCGAATCTGCAATGCAAGAAAGGACACTTCAGGCTCGCTCTTTGTACCTCTCGCTGTACGTGTACGTGTGTGTGTGTGTGTGTGGGTGTGCGGAAATCACTGAATTCAATTTGAGCAATTTCCTGTTTTCCCCAAAATGTGCTCAAATTAAATGGGCTAAGCTCAGGGAAGAAAAACATACATATCTCAGCATTTTTGTAAAACCGACTTCTAAATACCGTTCACTTGCAATTTTGCTACAGTTCTTTCTTCAATGAAAGCGAAATTAATAGAATTAACCTTTTTCCTGCACTTCGTTCAATTCAATATATCTCGAATAACTCTTTGATTTGGGGTAAAAGCATTGGAAAATATCAGAGAACTTTAACTGCGCCGAAGTTTATATACTCTTCTAGTTATGTCCTAAACTCTCCTTTCCAATTTTCAGTCTTCTGTCTGATCGGAGCAAAAAATGTTCTGACAATAAGCTTTACGCGAGTTTTGGCTAAAGTAGATCACAAATTGCGAGACTCGTTTGGTTTAGAGTAACAGATAGAATTTATTATACCCGCTGAAAGGGTATAAAATATATGAAATGAAGAAGATGAACAAACAAAAACGTGTCGCCTCTTTTTGCTTTGCTTTGCTCAATTGAATTTCTGAATTTCAAATTGAAATTAATATTTCTCTTTTAGCTCAAGGGCCGTGCTACTGGAAAAAAAATCAATAACTCAAGCAGCCACAAAAATTGATGGCTTTCAAAAAAGAGAAGAAGAAGACGAAGAAAAAAATAATCAAATCAAATAAAACAAAAGAAGAAAAACAGAAAAAAAATCGAATAAATATAGTACAGGCTTATCGATTATCTGGGAAGCTGCAAACATGTTCCGGGATTAGGTGAAATTAAGATACGCAAAATAGGATTTATATAGAGCCATAAACACAAAAAAAAAAAAAAAAAAAAAAAACACCCAACAAACGAGAATGAGTACAGAAACAGCATACAATGATAGAGATGAAGGTACAAAGGGAGAGAGAGTGAGAGAGAGAGAGATGAAGTGGGTAGATGCTCAAAAAAGGGCCAACTGAAAGGGATTCCCATTTACGACATCCATTTGATTTACTTAAAATGGAGCCGAAACTCGTCAGGCCAGGCACGAAACTGCTGTCAATGGGACCAAAACCAAATCCAGTGCCCAAGTCAAATTGTAAATTTAAAAAAAGAAACAATTCGGCAAGCCAACTAACACCCAACGACTTTGAAATACCCTCTAAAGCAAGAAACTTTCAAGCAGTTGGCAACTCCTTTCATCCATTTAGGTCATGTCTAATATAGACTTACACGATACACAAATCAGAGGATACAAAGCAAGCGAACATAAAATCTGTCCACCGCATATCCTCATGAAACGAACGTAAGCACAAGGAAATAGAATACGAAAAAGTTTAAGACCTCCTCTCGGCATAATAAAAAGCAATCAGCATAATAATATTATTGTTTAGCGTGGGGGAAATTCTTTGGTTTTCTCAGTCAGCCAGCCTCTGCTTAAGTTAACCCTCTCTGTTCGATACCTTTAATAAATGGTTCGACATCGACATAAGCGATTCTTTTTGGCTGGAATACTGCATTTGGAATCCCAATTTGGAAAGTTATGTTAATGACATAGAAGAAAGAGTAAAGAGTGAGCACTCAACTCATTTAACCTTGGTGAGAAGCATTCGTTTAGACCATCTAAAGCTTCTTAGACTAAATGTTTTTTAGCCAAATCTTCTATTGCGTCTATTAGTTGGCTTCCTTTGCCGTTTCTTCTTGGCAATTCGTTACACTTTGATTAGTAGACAATTTTTGTTGGCGTCAGATCAGATGCGATGAGTTGTTCTTGGGCAACATTTGCTCACAAACTTAAAGTATAATCTAATTTGGTGCTTAGTCAAGGCTTAGCCAATGTAATAACACATAATGTAATTAAACTGTAAATAGCAAAAGCTAGCATCTAGTGTTGAGATAAACGAAAAACTTTGTCATCAGCTCGACGAAGAAACTTGCCTCTCTCTCACTCTCTCTCTCTCTCTCTCGCTTCTCTCTGTTGCGTTAAAGTCCATTGTAAATCCTCAACTCATTACAAGTGAAACTTTCACTAATCTACCATGGCTTCTGTCAGTCAGTTAGTCAAACAATCAGTCAGTCAGACAGACAGACGGACAGACAGAGAGAGTCACTCAACTAAACTTCAGTCGAGAACTAACTAACCTCAAATCCAAAAAGGGTTTCCCATTCAAAGAGCTAAGCGGCTGTTGATGAGTTTCAAATTATCTTCACAATTTCATTTCATTTAACTTTGTTGCCTTCTTTTGTTGTTGTTGTCCTCGGATTCTTCATATGTGTGAGTGTGTGTGTGTGTGTTTCTTTTTTTTTTTTGCTATTTATTATTTCCTACAATTTAAATCAATAAATGTCCGCACAACACACATATTTCCACAACATTTCGCACTCAATTCCGGTCTTTGCCCCTTACGAATTGCTGCTGACAGCTACACTTGAAAAGGGACTCTCGATATGAAAACAAAAAACCAAGCAAAAAAAAAAAAAAAAAAACAAACACACCAAAAATATATAAAAACAGAGAAGGAAAAAAGAAAACAGAATGAAATATCTGTGTGTGTGTGTGTGTGTGTGTGTGTGGTGCATGATGAAAATGTTTCATAGGACATCTCCCATACGACGATGGGTGTCAAATAACTAGACTTTGAGTCATTTGTAGCTCAATCACGTGCCGGCAATCACGCAAAATCATTGCGCCATCATTTATTATACACCACCAACGCCAACTCCAACTTCAACTTTAACTCCACCTCAAAGGCAAGATAAATTTTGTGCCAAAGTTGAAAACTATGACACAATATGAGCAAACTTTTTTTTTTTTTTTTTGCATCCAACAGATAAGACACTCATTAGAGGATAAAAATAGAAATAACTCGCTACACTCCAGCAGAGAAGACCTCTATCTCTCTCTCTCTCTCTCTGATGTTATAGTATCATGGAAAGTATCAAAGTCTTCTCAGTTTTTCAATGGCCTTTTACCATATCTTTCAGCTAGAATGCCAGCCAAATACCGAGCGAGAATGAGAGAGCTTTGCCAAGTTTTTCCCTTAATAGCTTTGTGGTCTTATGATTAACGGGTAAGACCAGCAGCGGCAATAAATATACAATTTGGTGATAATTCATTACGGAACATAAAACAACGCAGTCACGTTAAAGAACCTACAAGTTATTATCTCATTTGAAAGGCACTTGACATGCATTCGTACGGCCACATATCAGATAGCCTCAGAGGGCTCTGGGCCAAGCTAATTTTCCATTTAACCGATCGTAAAACGAAAGAAATATTAGTCACGCACTTAATGGGAATAAGTTGCTTTGGGCAACTTGTCACACGGCATTTCATTTTGAAGATCGATACTGATTTTTGGGCTAGCACAGAAAGAGGTTAAGGATTTGAATGCTGATCAATTTGTTTAGGCTGATTTGCAGGGGTCAAACAAGATGCAATAGATGGTTCAAAAATTTTGTTTTTTTAAAGTTTTGAAGGCATTTTTAAATGTTCTGCAGCTAAAAAAAGGGCCTTCCTAACAAATGTTGTACAACGAAATTTCTAAAACATATAGACAACTGCTTAAACCTTTAACCTCTGTTTTGCATTTTTAAATTGTGTGTCCAAAGCTTAAAACCTATTTTTTTTATTTTTTTTATTTTAATTATAGAAATTTGTATCACAAGCTAGTGTCCTGCTACCTAATAGGCAATTTAATCTAGTCAAAAATTTACAGGCATTTTAATTAGGCTATAAAAAATATTTACAATAGGGTATATATGTAGTTTTAGAGGTAGGTAGAGTTAAAACCTAAACAAATGACTAAGTCAGGGTTCCTCCGGTCGCTAGACCACTGAGCTGGCTCAGTTGCTTACTTGTCTTTACTTATATGTCACCGAAGCTATAATTTCAAACCCAAAATATAAAGGGGAAATATAGAATATTACGATAATCGACAGTTGTCTTTGCCTCATCTAGATCGAAGTTCTATTCAATATGGCCATTTCTGTTAGAGTAAGAGTCGCAGAGTTGACCAGAGAAGGGCCAGACTGTACCTGTGTGTCTATAGCATACTTTTGGGCCAAATAGGCAGAATCATGAAAAAAAAAAAAACAGAGGTATGAAAATAATGCACGTATCCCAAGGGTATTATTGATAAATTTTACAATTAATTACTTTTCATTTGCTTTTCCCTTTTGCACATAAATGAAAAATAAATAAATGATATATATGTTTGTATGTGTATTACAAATATTTTCTCATTCATGGAGATTGACCATTTATTATTCCAGACACAGAGAGCGAAAGAGAGAGAGAGAGAGAGAGAGACACACACACACACATGCACACACACACAGTGAGTGTGACCGTGGGAACTAGAGAATGGGAAAAAAATTGGCCAATCAAGCAAAAATTTTGTTGCCACTGCTTGTCATTTCATTGTAGATTTACAGCCCTGTTAATATTGTTTATAACCAAACATTTTTCTTTTTTTCACACACACACACACAGTCAAATACACTCACATCTACACACATTCTTTGGGTGACAGTTATGTATTTATTTATTTTTTTGTAATTTATGTCAATCGATGTTACTTTATTATTAAGTATTATTCTTATTTCACAATTTTTATGGCCATTTCGATTTGACTTTTATTCCACTTGACCAACTTTGCTAAATTGCCTGCAATTACCGCATCATTTGTCACACCCACACACACACACACACAAAAAAAAAACCGAAGGCCAAGTTTGTGAAAATATGCAATTGACCAGAGAAAATTGAAATTGAATTGTTTCATGTTAAATTAGTTGCAAAATGCCAATGACAGACACACAGACAGACAGACGGACAGACAGACAGACAGACAGACAGACAGATAAACGGAGTGGGAAAAGCAATAAAACCCATAGCCAAATGGCCTGAATAATATAGAAATATTACTGAAAACGTTTAAAAAGGGCTTAAGTTAGGCATAAAAATTAATAACATTTTCATATGACTTAATCATCTAAAAAACGTAAACTTAAGTTAAACAGGAAGAGGAGCTCTCTATGCCCTTGCGAGTTGTTTTAGCCTGATGATGATTTCAGATTGAAAGAGGATCTTTTTTGAAACTTCTCTTTCCAATATCTAAATCATCAGTAAGCTAGCTCACTGAAAAGTGAGAAACAAAGAGATTTTTCCCCAACATCAAATATGAAAGGATATATTTTGCAATTCCGCTATAAGTTCTTATTCAACGAGTGCTAGGAAATTATACGCCTTTTAGAAGGAGATTAAAAATCCATTAGACTAAATAGAAAACCAGCAGGAAAAACCCTTCATTAGTATTTGGATCGCCGATCAATTGGTTGTGGTTGAGGTTAGAGTCCTTTGGCTTACACTCTCTCTCTCTGTGTTATTTTATTTGGTCTAATTAAACCATTTTGTAGCCTGATTGCATTTACATTTTGCTGTTGGGGGCGTGGTTTGTATGGGTGGGCGCACGTGTTGCCTCTTGTTTTAATTTTTTTTTTTTTTGTTTGCATCTGATAAATCAAATTTAAATGTTTGAGTGAAATTCAAATTTGTTGCCACTTTACTCTTAGCCATGGCACATGGAAAATGTGTAGCATAAAATGAAAATCATTACAAAAAGTGGCGAGAGGGGAGTGCGGGGTGCGGCTCTACTCGCTCTGCGATTTGGGACTGCAATTGAGACACTGTCGTTGTTGACTAAATGGATGACTGGCTGACTGATTGATTGGCCTGGCGCCTTTTTTTTTTTTTTTTCTTTGTGTGTTTTAATGTTATTTAAATACTTGCATAATAAATCCCTTATTTAATCTTAAAATGCAAATCCAAGGGACACTCAAAAACAAATCGATCGGTGATGGCCCTATGTAGATAATCAAAACCTAAATCACGCTTTTACAGCCGATTAAAGTTTTATATTACACTTTCTCGAAAATGAACTTCCAACTAAGTCCTAGTTAAAGGCATATCGATCGTTAGGGACTTTATAATTAGTTTTAAAAACGGGAATATCAGTCAATTGAATTTTGAAGAGAATATAGTAGAAGTTTTTGTTGTTGTTTTTTTTTTTTAGCTTTTACCTTGACTTTCATCAGAATGTCAGGGAATTTCTGTAAGCTGAATTTGCTATCAGCAGCAATACACTCTCTTCCTATATCCCTTTGCGACTCCATCTCCTTCTCTCTTACCTCTCTCTTGTTCTCTCTCTCTCTCTGTTGCTTTGCCAACTTTCTCTCGCTTTTGTTTTTTTCGTTCAAGTTTATTGAAGGCTCACAAAAAGGGAATTTAAAATGAGACGCTCTTGGCAGTTGGCTCGTTGTTGTTTACCGTTATTGTCATGCGGTGTTGTTAAAGTGTGTGTGTGTGTGTGCTATTAGAGAATTCAGGCACTTTTGCTAATTACATGACATCCTATACACACACACACACACACACTCACACATACACATAATTATACATACATACATACCTCACTTTTGTGCTGATTAAGTGGAAGGGATTTCATTTCATTCCGGGACTCGCGATGGGAAAATCTCGTTTCATTTCGATTTGTTGCCAAATTGAATGAAATCACGGCCAAATTTTGGGCATTATGGCCAAGTCAGCAGTAAATGGTCCACACACATACACACACACAGCCAGTCACACACACATGTCAAATCAAAATGGCGATGTGCCCGTGACTTTTACAGATTAAGGCTAAGAAGTGGGAGGGGTGCGAATGCTTGTATCATGGGGGAAAACATACTAATTTGGAGCGTTTCTTTTATGTGTTCGTGTCACGTTGACATATCTATTGGCGAGGAGAAGGAGGAAGAGCCGAAGGCAGGCAAAAAACATTTAAGCTGTCATCGTTACTGCTAAACATTTCTCTGCTTTCATTTTACCTTTCTTTGTTTTCTTGTGATTTTCTTTTGCTGCCGTCGCCTAATGCTTAAAAACAATTTCATTTACATTTTCGGCACATTTCATTTCACTTTACTATTTTTCCATAGCTTTATCGCTCTCTCTCTCTCTCTCTCTCTTTCGCTCTCTTTTTCTTTGCCTTTCTTTGTCTTTTTCTTTCTTTCTCACGTTCTCTTTGTGCGTTGCCCTTTAGCGTATGGTTTGGTATTTTTTTTTCTTTTTTGCCTTGCTTTTGTTTAAACATGGCAAGGGTAAGAAAGGAACTGTAGAGAATAGAGGCTCTCACCTTTTGACCATTGTTCTGGCCCAGGCTCAAAAAGGTTTCATGCTTTCTTTGAACTCAATTCAATTAATTGAGACATTTCCGTTTCAGGGCCATTGGATCCCTGTCTAAGCTGCTTTTTCGCGTTTTTTACTTTTCTAACTCCGAAATGCAGCAAAAAAATATTATTAAGACACAAAATTTTGTGCCCAATCTTACCACATATTTCCTCCACATAATATATATATACGTAAGCTATGACTAAGCTGCATTAAATGTTTTGAGTTGGGGCATATTTTAATATCAGCGTTAATATGTCATTAAATATCAGCATTATATCTGGACAATATATCAGTTTCATTATCTCAGCGTAACATTGAACGTATTTTAAAGATCGCATCTAGAAATTATCATGAAATTGGGCCATAATTTTCATACAGCAAATGGGAGTTTTTTTTTTTTTTGTTTTTACTTCTTTTTAAGAAATCATTATTAAGTCGTTAATTTTTTTAGTGAAAAAGTTGTTTTTCACTCTTAATTTGTGTGTTTTCTAATGTGTTTTGTTTTTTGTTTAAAAGTGGATTAAAAATATGTGTAAATTTGAAATTGGTTCAAGCTAAGTGTGGTGCATTGCTTTCTGGTTAGAATTTTGAGGATCGGTTCAATTAAGATCTTGAGCAAAATTTCATTTGCTTCTTGTTCCAATCAAATGAAAATTGTATTTTATTTTCTTTTGTAAATTATGGTAGAATATTTCAAAAACGCATCTAAGAAATTTTGTATTTGCTTCTCTCTTTTTCTAAGCAACTTTCATTTCATTTCTAAAATGTTTTCTTCTCAATATTGACAATAACGGTACACACGACTTCGACTTCGCCATAGGATAGCATAACAATTTTAAGGAAACCCTCTGGCATATATTGAGGGAAACTATCGTTCTCACTTGACATTTCTCAAAGTGATATGTTTCGGGTCCAAGTTCAGTTATATTCTCCTTGAAGTAGGGCAAATTCGAGCAGTCATGAGCACTTTCCATAATAATGTTCTTGTAGATGCCATTCATGGCACTATAGAAGCCCTGCCTCTGGACTCCATACGGTTGCAGCTTGTATGTTTGCCCACTGTCCGCACTGCGATAGGTGAGCACTTCAACATCAATGCTGGGGGGCACCTGCACGCCCAAAAAAATTTGGCCACTCAATGCGAACTCGCCACGCCCCATGCGCTCGATGCGTGCCTCAGCTTTCACCTTGCTCTCATCGCTCGATGTTACCGAGATGTCGACCAAAGTGTATGTCCATGTTTTCTGCAATTAAATGATTAGTCAGACAGCAAGTGAGACGACTTCTGTCGTGCATAGTGTCCTCACCTCGGTGGCCATAGAATTTGCGACTCCTGGCAGCAGGATCGGAACCACAAGTAGCAGCAGCCACATCAAATTGTTGTTGTTGTTGTTGTTGTTGTTTGTTTCCATCTGTGCTAATGGTTGGCCCCTCATTCGACTCATTCTCTCACTATAAATGAATTCCCATTGGGCTGTTTGCTTTTATAATCCGTTCGTAGCATGCCATTTGTCATGTTCCATAATAATCTAAATCTCAAAAAAAAAACATGTCATGAAATGTCTGAATGTTTTACATAAAATTACAATTGCCCTGCCCCATTGAGATAGCGAAATATTATAATTGATTTCATTAAGTTTTTGGCGAAAACTGGAATGGGACTCGTATCATTTACGAGATAATCAAAAATTTTCTATTTTTAAAGTTGCGTAAATTTAAATTTAGTTTCCATTTATTACTCACTACTCAAACTTATAACACGCGTGTCCAACACAAAATGTTCATTGTTGTTGTTATGTGGAAAAAGTTTTGTTACATGCAGGACACGCCCAGTTACATGACTTTATGTACATATGTATATAGGATACGTAGATTTCAACATATGTATGTATGGACAATAGGGCGGGTTAAAAGGTTAACACAAAACAGCAAAAACTTTTGCCAAAAACTCAAAACAGAAATCAAGCTCAGCTGTGACGAGCTTTAATTTTACTCTCCATACCCTTTCCATTTAAGGATACATGCGTTTTATGAGTTGACAAACATGCATATGGTTTGAAAGCTAGTTCAAAGGATTCTAAATCGAGTCCCACTGAGCTAGGGTTTCTTAAAGACCAGTTCAGAGTTTTATGTTTTCTAAAGTATTTTGCTATAGATCTATATTTCTATATTGTTTCCATGACAATTGTTTCGATCTGCTTAATGTTTTCGTTTTGATTTATACTCTTTTCAGTATATTAAAGATCCTGGCCCAAAGATGCGTCGCTCCTCATTCACACCCGTCTTTAATCTGAGCACCCAGGAGCCGTTAATTGTGGTTGAGGAATCACATGCGGCCGAAGATGGTGACGATTTGGAGGGAGCTGCCGGTGGTTATGATCCAACTGGCATCGGTGGCGGCAGCGGTGCCAGTAAGCGCACCAACAGTGATGATTCCGAGCCCGATTCGCCGGTGAATCCGTATCTATTGTGCCCGTTTCCCGATATGCAACAGCGACGCAAGCATTCGTTGCCATCGCTTCAGATCACCGAGGGGATAACAGCCAGCCAGGTGCGCCGCTTATCCGAAGTGGGCGGCGAGACTGGTGGGCTAAGTCCCAAAGAGGTCGAGTTTTTGGCAACACTCTCCCAGAAGGCCAATCCAACCGCAGGCGGTCGTCGTCATTCGGTGGTCACCATATCGGCTGTCCCACCAACGCTATTCGGCCGTAATCGTCGGGAATCTATTTCCGGTGTTTCGTTCAGGTACAATTTGGTTTTTGTTTTTTTTGTTCCATTAAGGGGGAAGTGAAAAGAGATGCAGAAAAAGAGACAGCAGAGAGCAGAGAGAGCAAGAGAGAGAGAGAGAGATCTGATGAAGATGGAGTGAGCCAGGGACATAGTCAATTTGTTTGGTAATTGGGAGTTTTGTGCGCCATTAGCAACGGAAGTGCATGCGTCCAAGGACATTGGACAACTTTCTCCATCGTGACCCACACCCCCACCTGCACCCTTATCCTCATTCCCCATATACATCGTGTTCCTTCTTCCCCTATCTGTTGTAGCGTAATTGAATTGCCCCACCGGCTGTTTTGAAGCTTTTGTACCGTAACCGTAACATTTTGATACCCAGCATGGCAATGCGAGTATATGGGTGAGAGAACGAGAGTGGGCGCGGTCAGGGGGGGCGAGGGCAATGAGAGTGTAGTTGAAATTATAATGAGATTGCCATCAAATGGGCAAAGCGGACCCTGGACCCAGGCTAAGGTCCCTATGCATTTTTAATCGCCGCCTATCGATGAGAATTGCCTTGAAAAAAAAAAAAAAAAAACCAAGCCAGGACAAGTCCAATCGATGGAGAATGGACGACAGTGTGATAAAGCGGAAGTGTGGAGAAAGGTGAAAACTTAAAGGCTAAAATTAACTTAGGTCAAGTGAGAAAATGAGCAAAAGATTAGAGACGACAAGCAAGGCACAAAAAATGAAAAAAAATTATTAAGCAAATGGAAAGAAGCAAAGAAAAAACAGACAATGAAAAGATGAGTCGAAAGAAGTGAGAATAATAATAATCATGAAAATATTTAAAAAATATTAAAGAAATGAAATGAAACAAAAGAACAAATTCGAATCAAGTAAAAAGAGACAAAGATAGCGCACAGATAAAGAATAGATGATAAGGCATAGATGAAGAAGAAACGGAAGGTTTAAGAATACAAGAAATCTAGAGATCGAAAAATATATATAAAAAGCCAAAAAAATAGGTTATAAAAAAGCAAAGAAGAGGGAAATGAAAGAAGAGAAGAGTATTTAGTTCTTACCCTTTTAAGCTAAACTATTCTTAAGCTCACCCCCGCCCTTCGGCCCTTCCCCTTCTTTTTTCTCCTCCTTCTCCTCCTTCTCCTCGTCCTTGTCACCGCAATTGTTGCCCTCTGACTTTGAGTTATGCGCACATTTTGTGCAGTTTTTGTGCCGCGCCGTGTGTGTCGTTTTTAATTGCATTTCTCACAAAATTCCCCACCCACCCATATGTACATATATGTATGGATGTTTACCCCCCACTCCGACGACCTTTGTGTATGACCATTAAACGCTTCAATGCATTTAGCAGTAGGAGAGAGAGAGAGAGAGAGAGAAACAAAGTGTGAGCTCCATAGAGTAATTTATGCACAAAGTGATGATGATGATGATGATAACAGATGCATGGTAAATTTTTCATCCTTCCACCCAAAACCAAACCCAAGTTTCCAAGTGCATATTGTCATCATGTTGTCATCTCCGTCTCCATCCCGTCTCCATCTGCTTCTCCATCTCCAATCTCAAACCTAATTGTCATCTAACTGGCATCTTTGTTTTGCAGTGGCAGTCGTCGGGGCAGTGTCATTGCTGGTCCACCATTAACCGATCATCGTGGCAGTGTACACAACTTGCAATTGGACATTATGGATGGGATTGTGCAGCAGCGGAAGACGCGCAGCGGCAGCGGAGTTTGGACAGCGCCCGTGCTCCAGGAGGCGGACAGCAATGTGCCCGTACAGACATAAGCGCTCAATGGCGGCCATGGCACTATATATGGGACATAAGGAAGCAAGGGAAATGGACAAATGCACACACACAGATACACACACACACACACACACACACGCACGCACACACAATCACCTGAATGAACATTGAACTGGACGTTTATTAACCATTTTTGGGTTTTTTGTTTTCCCATTTTGCCTCTCTCGCTTTCGTTTCTTTTCCAGATATATATTTTTTTTTTGCCACTGTTTCTTTTTCTGTGAAATTGCTTTTCGCGGCAGTGCCGCAAAACAAATAAACAAAAACGCAACACAAAACAAAAACAAATAAAAAAGCACACAGAACGTGAGAAAAGCGAAAAAACCAGAACGAAAAAGAAAAACGGGAAACTGCATACAAACAAAGGAAAATCCTGAGGAAGCTGCGTAAAGTTGAAACGTAAAAGGAAAAAGTTTACGAGAGAGACAGCAACAGAAAGAGTAAGAGAGCGAGAGAGAAAGATAAAAAAGAGAGAGAGAGAGAGAGAGAGAGAAAGAGGGGGAAACAGAATGAAAGGCAAGAAAAAAATTTGCTAGTTTGATTGGTGGCAAAAATGCGGCAATTGCCAACACCTGCCATGTGGCAAGCCACCCAAGCCAACCCAAAAAAAAAAAAAAAAAACACACACACACACACACATTTACAAGCAAACACGAATCTAAAGTAAGCAAGCAACACTTTAATTGGTTAGAAAAGTAAAGAAATTAATCAAAAATTACAAAATCCAAAAATTAATCACCATAGAAAAAACCAAAAAACCAAAAAAAAAGAAAAAACAAAACGTAAAGAAAACAATCAAACAAAAACAATTTGCACAATGAACCAAACCGAGAAAATGGCAAATCACCAAATTCTCTTCCCTCTGCCTCTTCCCGTAACGAAATCAGCGAACCCATGAAGAAAAAACAAATGATGAATGGAAAAACAACAAAAATGGTAAGCTTTAGAATTATAATGCCTAAATCTAATTATTAGTTTCATTATGCAATTGAAATGTTATAAATTTGAAGATTTCCCAGAAGACTCTGCATGTGGAGACCCTAGGGACAGTAGCTATTTGCAAAAGGAATAATCATTTGATCTATATACACATATGTATAAATTGTATGTCGAATGGAGTTCAATTTAAGACTCCTTAAGATGACCTACATCAAAATGTTTAGACATTACTCCTCGATGAGGCTAGACTCCATTCAATTTCTTTTTAAATGGGGGGTTATGGCCACACCATTTGCACAAAGACTTTTATAGTTATTAAATTTACTAGCAGCTAAAATATTTCGCTTTGAGAAACAAAAAAATGAAGCAACTGTCAAAGCGAGTTTAGAGACCGCAAATGGTCGATGGACATGATTGGTTTGCATTTTTAATAAAGCGCTGCTGGCACCTACTAAAAACATAAAATACACACACACACACACACACACACACACACTCACGCACACTCATATAATGAATGCCGCTTCGCCCCAAGGACATAAATGTGCACAAGCAGCAGGGCTGCAGGGAATTGACAAGAGAGTAAGAAGAAAAAGAGAAAGAGAGACACAGAGAGAGAGAAAGAGAGAGAGAGAGAGAGAGCGAGCAAAGAGGGGTGGGGTATAAAAAAAGAATGGTTGGGGGCAACAAGGACAACACGCGCAAGGCTGTTGCATTTAATGGTGCAACTGGAAATACGGCATGCGGGACGTTTATTTTCAATGCTAGTTTGGCTAATACCCTGCCAAAAGGACCTTCACGATTGTTGATACAGTTCCAGTTATAGTCACTAAAATAGGCTTAATACATACAAGCATTACATTCTGAAAGAAACACTTAAATATTGACAATATTTTCGTTTCAATTGTGACGGGTAAAACTAAATGCAACGCATTGTATAGAGTATATGAAGGTTCGGTAACTTACGGAAACTTTTTTCTTTTCGCTGCCTCTCCCTCTCTCGCTCTCGCTTTCGCTTTCTCCTTCTCTCTCTCTTGCTCTCTCTTTTCGTCTTTCACACGGCGTATGAGTAATATTTTACAGGCAGCAACAGCAACAGCTGCATCAATGCCAATGCCAATGCCAGACGTCGTTGCTGAGGATGCTTTTAATGGCCTGGCGTTGTTTTGTTTCTCATGCTGCTGCTGCTGCCACCCTTCATCTTCCTTCGTCTCCTCACCCCCCCCCCCCCCCCCCCCCCCCCCCCCCCCCCCCCCCCCCCCCCCCCCCCCCCCCCCCCCCCCCCCCCCCGGCCCCGACCGTTCTTAGCAACTCATCACTCTGTCCCCACAAAAACTGAACTCATTTGCAGCTCAATAAAGCTAATTTAATGTGGGCGTGTGAAATCAAGTAGCTGGTCACATGTTGGCCATTGTCCTATTGCCTATTTAATGCTTGGCTTAAAACTGTTGAACCAGAAGTTCATAAAAACAAAATACGGTTTTGATAAATTACAAAGACCGACACCGATCTTTCTTCCTACAAATTTGCAACATTTCTACGAAAAATTGGTAAGAATTCCAGCGACTCAGCTAAAGCTGTAGCCAGAAACATAATTTTCATTGGCAGTTCAAATTTTTAACTAATACGAAGCATATAAACACGTAACTTAGTTCGTTCTATTAAGTTCGCCAGATATTTTGATTTTTACCAATGGGAATGTACTCGAATTTATTAACCATTCATTCATCTTTTGGTTTCAGTTCATTTTGCCAGACTTTTTCATTCAAATGTTGAGAATTTGATAAAGCATTAATCATGATCTCTTGATTTCATTGCAGATTATCTTCCCCGCCCAGCGACAAGTATCTCATTAGCAATCGATTTATATAGTCTTAACATCTACGCGTACATTAATCTATAACTATAAATATATATACATATATATATATATATGCATACATCTATTTGAAAGCAAGTGTATATGTGGCAAAAAAGCAAATCTATATATTTATTGTATATTCAGGAATTGATAAATTAGTGCATAATTAGTGAACAAGAATAAAAAGCAACCCTCTATCCCCATCCCTCCAAACAATAAGTTAATCTTTAGCATTTAGTTACCATTTACCCTCTTTCATATTCCGCCAAAGACCATAACCGAAATTGGAAGAAAAACAAATGTAACTTCAACTTTTTGAGAGTTTAATTAGTTAACCAAATTATAATTGGATTGTTTCTCTCCTCAGGTCTTTGAGCATTGAGCTTTGTTTCTCATTGGTCTATTCGAAGGGATTTTTTGTGTTAACCTTGCAAATTTTTGCAATATCAGAATCGCAGAATCGCTAAGTTAGTTTCTTATGTTTCCTGATTATTTACTATTTCAATTAGCCAAAGATTATTCAGTTTACCAAATGATTTCTATCCACAATTGAAGAACTTTTTTAAATCCTCATTATTTATAGGGATACTTTAGATTATTCGCACTTTTTCTTCTCTCTTTTTGTTAAACTTTCTTTTGGTTAAATAAGAAACAAATTTAGCCATTCTGCAGTCTGATTTTCAAAGTAGATCCTTCTCAAAAGGAACAATCCCCAGTGAGCAAGTCAAAATACAAAGAAAATAAGAAGAAAGCAAGTTGTGTCATATACCAAATGTACCTACCTTATAACTAAAACACAAATAAAGACAAAAAATTTAACCTAAACTTAACTGTAAGCTAAAATCTTTTTGGAAAAGAAAACATTTTCCCAGAGATTTTCCAAACTTCTTTTTATTTCAAGATGCTTTAGTTGAGAAGATAATGTAAGCCCCATCAGAGGGAATAAAGAGTTTTGTGAACGGGAGATTGGCCAAAGTATTAGGGAATCTGATAATTAAGCAATACATATAAATATATTAGTTGTTTGTTTTTTTTTTTTTTTTTTTGTTAGCTAAGAAACAAAATAAATTTCTAAGCCGTTCATTTTTTTTGTTTTTTTTTCAAGTGAAAAAAGAAATATTTTAATAGAGCGTCGATTTGAAAAGTCTTGAAATACATGCCGAGATAACCCTTTGCAGTTTGACCACCGCCTAACAGCGCCACAACCCACACGCCCCCCGCCCCCCTCGAAAGACAGAGTATAGTACAATCAAAATCTGGTCCGTTTTAAGTCACTGTCAAGTGTGCCAAAGATATTTGAACTTGGCTAGCTGCTTGCCCCAGCCCAGCAAGTCAGCCAGCTATAGTTCGATCCACCCAAGCCCACCAACTAACTAACTTATACTATACAAATACACACACATATGTATATACATATTTATATATGTGAAAACAGAAGTAAAGAACTAAATCAAATTTATTAAATACTTTTTTGTCAATGTCTCGATGTTGTTGTTGCTTCTAGAGTATATCAAAAGAATACAATTATATATAAACAACTATTATAATTATGTATCTATTCTAAAATAGAATCTTAGATTGTACATACACAACACACACACACACACACAAACACACACACACACCACTCCACATACAAATGAATTGACAGTGCAAATTTTTTTCTCACCACCTTCCTGCGAGTCTTTATTTTCCCTCTCTGATTAGAAGAGACCCCCCCCCCGCCCTTACCCCAATAAAATATATATATAAATAATGAGCTTCTATCTCTCCAATTTGACTTGATAAAAATGTCGCTGGACGACGAACAAAAAACAAAACAAAAAAAAAAATTATATAAAGTCTACATTTTTTTTCCCCATTTTAATGTTATTACAAAAAAAAAAAAAAAAAAAGAAGAAAATTCAATGAAAAATCGTTTGCCGCAAATGGGGACAAAAAAAAAATGGAAAAAATATATAAATATATATATATACCTATATATTTATAGATGGAACTACGTATGTATATGTAGTATATACATACTGATACAGATATAGATAAAACTATATAATATAGAAAAACTTATTGTCACAACGCAAGAGCAATCAATGTTTAAAATTTATTAAATGTTACAAAAAAAACCAAAAAAAAAAAAAAAAACAAAACAAAAAAGAGAAAAGAAGAGAACACAAGGCGTTTTAACCCAATGTGTATATATATATACATACCTATATATATATATATATACATATATACGTATTACAGGATTATATACTGTAAAAATACTAGACGTACTTTGTAGTTGTGTTGCATTTTCATTTGCCAAACAAAACACATGATAATCAAATTCTGAATCAACAATTAATTATTGTAGCATTGTTAATGTATGGCACAAATACGATGATATATAAGTTTCACTGTCTCTCTCTCTCTTTCCCTGTCTCTTTCCCTCACTTTCTCTCTCTCTCTCTCTCTCTCTGTCTGTCTCCATCTTTATCTCTTTATATAAATTCATCTATTAGCAGCCTGTCTTTGCTCCCTTTCCCCTTGTGTTTTACAAAAATTGAAACAAAACAAAATGGAAGAAAAAAAAAACAAAACAGAACAAAAACAAAATAAAACAAAATCTTATTAATTTTAACGATTGAATTATTTCGTAAGTTTAAGCGGATACCGTGTAAAAGTGGAGTATTATCTGCAAAAATTTAAATAAAGAAAACGATTTCCTTATATTACAAAAAACAAAAAAATGGCAACAATTTGGCTTTTCCTATTGGGTTCGAAGCTTTTTTTGTGTAACAGTACATTACAAAATAACAGTTAGTTTGTGGCGAGCTTTTGCAAGCTCATTACAAAAACCTGTTATGCTAAGCTCTGGGTGCTGCCATCAAGCAAAAAATCATGAAACTCAACGAGCTTTGCGAGCTTTTTATAAAAATATTTTAGTAGAGTTTTTATATCCTCCATTTTCGAAGATCTTTGAAATGCTTGTAACTGTTCTAAGTCGAGTTTACAACAAAATAAGTAAGCTTCCTAACCCAAGTTTATGTCCAAAAGAATTGGCGCCATATTGAAAATTGAATTGAATTGAATTGAATTTAAGTTTAACAGGAAACCGCCCAAATATAGGGAAACGGAAACAAAACGGAATGAATCATCGATGGCTAACAAAGTTGCTATCCTAATCAGTTAGTAGTTATAATACTAATAAAGTTAGGTTACTAAAAAAAAAACCAAGCTATTAATTTTTAATTTATAGTTATAGTAGTAAAATTAATGACAATAACAATGAACAGACTAGAGGCGTTTGACAAGGGATTTACCAAATAGCATTTAACAATGTTTTACAACTGTTTTTCAAACTCGCTAATGGGCGGGGATTTACTGCATAAATTAAATTTAACAAATATATATATTATTAAGTAAATGAACACATTTGTTGAGTTATCCTAAATACACACTTAAAGCTTACATGAAAAGCGCTTTTTATAAATGTAGATCTAAGGATGGCAAGAAAATGATAATCTGCCAGATGACGCATTCTCCTCATGGCTACTGTCTAGTCTGTAAGGTGACCAAAGTAAGCCCCAAGAATACATACGTCTCGTGATCAAGGTAAACGTGCTTAATGTGCAATAATTTATCAATTTTTTCTCTTGTTTTTGTTTTTTTTTTTTTTGTAATGAAGATTAACATGCAATCACGCACTAAATCATAACCTTCACGTTGGCATTTTTGGTTTAGGCTTTAGAGTGATCCATATGTGACTTTTGGTTAATTATTAAATCACGCCATCGATGCGAATTTAGGTAAGAGCCCTTTTATAATTACAAAACGTCTTCTGCATTACCATCTGTTTATTTTATGTTACTTTATTTTCGTGCTTTTGGGGCTTGTGCAAATATTTTAATAGAAATGTGTTTAATGTGGAAACAAAATTTAAAAAAGAATTAACAAAGTTAGCCAGATCTGGGAGCCTACTGGATTTACCTGTAGGTGGGCGATAACAACACAAACATTTTAAATGTGAGATATTTTCGTGTGTGTCTGTGTTTGGTGTGTGTGTGTGTGTTTGCTCGGTTGGCTACTTTTCCATATAATCCGTAACCGTTGGTGATGTCACTCGAAGCGATCAAGTGGCAAGTGGTTTCAATTTTGTCTGGAATTGTTTATATTGTAAGCTTAGGACTTTAGCGTTTTGTCTGATTGCGGCAAGTTGGGAGTAGTTTAGGTTACTGGAATTTGAATGTGCCTTGCCACATTTGTCTTGGGGCTAAGTGGAAAAAAGATTATTCATTATTGGAAATCAAATGGGATGCTGCATATTTAAGTCATTTCTAGGGCCTCTTTTCTTGCCTTTTTTACCAACTCCAAAGCATTGAAGCACTAATATAAATAAAAAAATAAATAATATAAATAACAAATTGTAATATTCAATCTCACAAATTGTTATAATAATATTGCGAACTTAAAACAAAACAAGGCATGACTTTTAATAACAGAAAACCTTTCTATTCAAATAGATCATTAAAATGATGTTAGGAGCTCAAAAATGTACTTAATTATTTGAAGAAGTTGTATGCTTTGCCGATTTAATTTGGTTAACCAACCGCCCACTATTTGTGCCCTGAAGTTTAAAACATTCTTTAATAAGTTTTAACTGGAACTTATGTTTAATATATGCAAAATATTTTGCACATTGTCCCACCTCTAGTTGCACATGACCACAACCTGTTGAAATCATATCCAACTAATTTGCGACATGTTGGCTTGGCCTTCAAACATGTTGTAAGCCAAGATTTGTGTGACGTCTTGAAACGTAGTTTATGCTCTATTGGAATTTGTAGGTTTGTTTCAGAAGTTATTAGTCCAATACTCACAATTTATGTAAATCAAATTTAAATGTATTTATTTATGTGAGTTAATGTGTATTATAATAAATAATCGGATTTCGGCACAGGTCAGCGAGTTAGATAGACACAGATAAGCCGGGAATGCCTGATCTCGGGAGTGTGTGCTTGGACGAACATTCTAGTTAAAAAGTCCAACAAGTTGTTGTATCGAAAAACAAAAAAAGTCAATTAGATGCACGCAGCTAAATAAAAATCCCCCTTTCAGCCTTTGACAGGAGCGGACTGTGGACAAAAACGGTTAAGTCATTACATTAAATTATCCAAAAATTAAATTGAAATCTCTTCAAAATTCTCTGGCAGTGTGGCAAATATTGTTCTAAGAAGCGGCAAGCAACAATTGTCAGAAACGAAAACACAACATGCAACATGTTGCATAGACAGAGGCGTAAGTTAGCGAGGGTTACTTATTATTCACCAATCTAATTCGTATTATTTGAAAAATGCTTGACTTAGTATTTCCAATTGGCGCCAAGCATTCTTACTTAGCTTTGGCTATTCAAACAAAATTCTCTCAAGTCAAAGTACCATTTCGCCCCCTTCCTAATTTGTCGGCAGCAAGCCGCTGAGCAATTTGCATCAAGTCGAGTCGTGAGCCATCATGTCGCGCATCAACCATGTTGCTTGTTGCTGTTGCTTCTTCTTGGTGTGTCGGTCATTTTCATTGTTTGGCCCCCACCAGCCGCACATTGCCCCAAGTCAGTCGCTCTCGGAGCGTTGTCGTGAACGGTTATCCGTGTGCCCAGCAGCGTCTCCAAGTACTTTCAGAGATCAGAGAAAGAGTTTTGAAAAGAAAGAAAGCATTCCATTTGAAATCGTGTTCTGGTATTGAAAAAAATAAATTATTGACACCTTGTTCGAAATCGCAATCGGGTAAATTTTTTCAACATCATCTTTTTGTGTGTGTGTTTGTGTGTGTGCGTGTAAGAAGAGTGTGTGAAACAAAAAAAAAATTTATATATAAATGAAATTTACTATTTTTTTGGGTTCAGATTGATTGTTTTTTTTTGTTTGTTTTTTTTTTTGGAAATCATGTGAAACAAAAATTAAATAAAAAAAAAATAAGAAAATTCTGGAAATTAAAAAAAGGAAAATCATTGAAAATTGTGAATAACAAAAACAACATGTAAATTGAATCTCTGAATGAAAAGGCACTGCAAGAAGGAAGTTCACTATATAGAAATTAAGAAAGCGTTGCAGAATTTGTTGTTCGTTGTTGGTTGTTAGCTGTTTGGTGTTGTTTTTTGCTGTTGTTGTTGTTGTTGGCGGCGGCGGCGGCTTTCGCCACTTTACGAGCAACTTCCTTTTTTAGTCACGGCCAAAAGCCGAAAACCAGTCTTTACCATATAAAAAGCAGTCCCCGACCCAGACCCAGACCCCTTAGTAAGTTGCAACTGGAGTTGCTTTTCAGTTTTTCGAAGCAAAAAGCCAAGTTAAAACGTAAACAAAACACATATAAGAAGTAACTGTGCGTGTGTGCAAGTGTGTCCTTTTATTTTTTTTATTTTTATTTTTTTTTTTTGGCAGGATGAAACGAAACGTACGACAAACGGAAGCAAATGATTTGCAAGTTCTGTAGACAATTTTCAAGAGAATTTTGATGCAATTCTCAAAAATTCGTCTCTGGACCGAGGGTGAAAGTAAAGCCAGAGAGAATACACAACAAAATCTATATGAAAACTTGAAGAACTTGGAGCTTGGAGCTTGGAGCAAGTCAAACAAAACAGAAGGGGGGCAGTGAGAAGGAGAATGGGGAGAATGGGTATTAGGGGATAGGGGAAATGCCAGCGGTCTCTGGCTTGTGATAAATGAGCCGCTTGCAGGCTAGTTGTAAATCATTTTTTCGCTTCTGACAATTTCACAAAATTTATATGCCACATACCAAAATAAAACAAAAAAAAAAAAAAAAACTAGAAAGAAAAAACACACACACACAAAATTAACATCTTGAAGTCTTTCTAGAAGACGGAAATAAACAAAAAGTGCAAAACAAAAAAAAAAAAACTGCTGAAGACTATTAACTTTGTATAAGCCGAGTCACAAGCTTAAAGAAATTTCCCAAAAATATCTAATTTAAAGATGAAACTGTTGAACATTTTGATTTAATTGTTTCATTTAAAAGTAAAGGGTTAGGCTATAATTTAAAAAAAAACAAAACTTGGGTAACATAACTAATCCGATCAAAAGAAATTGAAACACAGACATTAGATAGAAAATATAGAATTTCATGGTTCGATGGGGGAATCGTTAAATGCCTTCACACAAGTCTATTCAAAAATTTCACACTTTGAATAAGCAATACGATTAATTTTTATTTAGTGTAGAGAAATGGATTTTGTTTTTTAGTTTGAATTAGTTTTGCAATTTTATGGTTAACAATTGTTTCAACTGATAATTCGTTCTGGAAATAAATACTGAGACCTCTATGGACTATTTATACTAATTGTTTCTACAGTCTTCCATTTAACATTGACAAATGCGTATTCTTCTATGATATTCCAGAAATTAACTGAAATTCTCTTTAATATTTCAACAAAATATTTGATCTATCATTCAAATCGAGCATTTAATTCAAATGAAATTTTTTCTTATTGTAAGTGATGTTCTACTTTTGGATTGATTTATGCAAAAAGCTCATATAGTTAGATATATATGTAAAAGTGTATATATGTTTTGTATATATGTATGTATGTATGCAGATGTGGAAATTGTCTCAGCAGTTAGTAGTCGGGCTGCCATCAGTTCGTCGTGTCAGTTAGAAAGCCAATGAACAAGTTTTCTAAACTGTGCAACTAATTTTCTAAATTGTTGTCGTTGTCGTTGATCGTTGAGCATGGCAAAATACCTATGCATATGTATACATACATACATACATGTCTATGTACAGCTCTCTCTCTCTCTTTCTTTTGCTCTCACTCTCCCTGTCTCTCTCTCTCTCTCTCTCTTTTTGTCTAGATTGTTGTAGATTTTCATAAACAAATCAAATGCAGAAAAGGAAAACATAAAAAACATAGACCTACACAAACATACTTAATTTGACATCCACGAGAAGTTTTTGGCTTTAAAATGAAAGTCAGCATTGGAATTGCAAAATGTGAATTTTAACCAAAGCAGCGACTACTAGATACCCTTTGCATACTAGCATGTGGCAGAGAATTCGAAGGGTCTATCATTAAAAATTTGAAATTGTTAACAGACAATCAAGATCTTAAAACATTGTCAATTAAATCCAACTTGATTAATCTAAAACATATTTGTGTCGCACATCTTTAAAGAAGAGTCGCAAATGCTTTCTTTTTAAAACCATTTTGTCGACCTTAATAAACGGCGAAAGGTCTTTACTCAAGCAAAAATACTTGACAGTCGAGTGGCTAACGGCGGGGGAGAAGAATTTCCAGT
This sequence comes from Drosophila nebulosa, assembly GCA_024703675.1. Lineage (NCBI taxonomy): Eukaryota > Metazoa > Arthropoda > Insecta > Diptera > Drosophilidae > Drosophila > Drosophila nebulosa. Next base: position 18,603,204 of record JANFPS010000003.1, read on the forward strand.
TATGAGATCAAAAAATTTAAATCTCTTTGCATACATACATAAATTTTGTTGTTCCTATGGCCATTTATCAATGGCAATTGAAGTTCTATTTAAGGTTTTTGATTAATCGAAATTAAAAGAAAAATTTACCAAATCATTGTGAAGTAGTAGTAGACCGAAAGTAAATAAGTGAGGGAGAGAAAGAGAGAGAGAGAGCAAATAAGCCAAGTTAATGGATTAGGAAGCCAACAAAAAAACGGAGAACCTTTTCTAGCCTCTAGAATGGAAATGTGAAAGAAATAGAAAAAGTTGATGGCAACAACGAAAGGTGAAAATAGGCAACTTGAGATAGATGATAATAATGAGCATGATGACGACGACGACGACCAAGACCCAAGACCAAGACCGAGACCACGACAACGACAACGACAACGATGACGATGACGATCATTTCTGGCTGTGTGCGTGTGGACAAACAGGTATCATACACACACACACACACACCCAGACATATACCTAAATACTCACACGCACACACAGACACACACTCAGCTGGTATAGAATAACTAAGCAGCGACGTCAACGTAGGCGACCGCGACCCGATTTTTATATAGAGAGACGGCCATAGAGAGGGTGTGTGTGTGAGAGAGAGAGAGAGAGAGAGAGAGAAAAGAACCATGGCAAGAAGGAAAAAAAAAATGTTTAGAACAACAAGAGCCCTAAGAATCCATGGCGTTTGAGATTTCATAGCAAAACTATCGATAACTTTGCCGATATTAAAATAAATCAAATTGGCTGAGCAAGAAACTTAAGATTACTATATAACCTTATCCATTTGAATTTAGTTTTATTCTTAGTTCTTAGTACTGACCAATATTGAAATCTCCGACAAATCGTTTAGAAATAATATGCAGATATTTACCGATTTTCATGTTGGGTGTTAAAAGAATTTACTATATCTTATATTTCATTTATGGAGTTGACTTAGAACTACAATGACATATGTTTGATATATGCAAAATATCGTAAGAAAAATCATGTTCTATATAGTATAGAACTTTGACTAACGATTAGAGATGCGAGATCAATGTAATGTGTGTGCACGTCTGTGTGTGTGTGTGTGTGTGTGTGTGTGTGTGTATGCATTCTATGGCTATGAATGTTCCCAACAAAAATGTATAAATTTATTTCAAGTGAGATTTTGCCGGTTTGCCACACCTGAAATTCTCTCTGGCTGCCGTCTCTCTCTCTCTCTCTGTCTCTCTCTCGCTCTCTCTCTCTCTTATGCTCTCGCTTCTTCTTGTGTCTTATGCGAGACAACGCATAAGAATCACAAGCGAGAAAAATCATAAAACTACAACAACAATTGAATGAAAGAGTGATGAAGAGGGAAAGGGAGAGGGCAAGAGGAAGAGAAGGAACGAGCGGGAGAGAGAAAGAGAGAGAGAGAGAGAGGAAGAGAGAGAGAAAAAAACACGAAACGAAAGACTTCAACGCGATGGCAAACAGGCAACATACTTACTTACGTGTCTCTTGTGCGACGCTGGCGTCGTCGTTGTTGACGCTGACGTCGACGCTGACGCAAAGAGCTGACGTTGGCAGCGGCGTCGTGCCTTTAATTTTGAGACTAACTTTTTCTGCGTCTCCATTTCCAGTTGATATTCATAGGTACTACCAAAATGTCGCGACGTGGCTCACAACAACAATAACAACAATAAACAACAACAACAACAGCAATAGCAGCAACAAAAACCAACAATAACAAACAACAACCTTAGCAATTCGCAAACGTGAAAATTGTTAAACAACAACGAAAGAAAAGAGCAGCAACAACAAAAAATCAAAGAGAAGGAGCAAAAGAAAAAAAGAAAAAGAAAAAGAAAATAACAACCAACAAAATTCCTAAATTTTGTAATTTTTTGTTTTTGTTTTTGTGTACTTGTACCTTGTGCCTGTGTGTGAGTGTGAGCAAGTGAGACTGTGTGTATTTGGCGTGTGTGTGTGTGTGTGTGTTGTGTGGCGTGTCGTGTGTGTGCGTGTGTGCTTGCGTGTGTGTTCGTGTGTGCGTGTATGCCTGCGCCTGTGTGTGTCTGTGTGGGTGCGCGATATTGTGTGCCTCATCGTTTTGGGCCATAACTACTACCTGTTGCCCAGTTGCCCGGTTGCCCAGTTGCCCGATTGATTGCCCATTTACCCTCCTCATCATCATCATCCTGCAAGTGCCAGTGCAGGCAAATGCAAACAACAGAAAAAAAGGAATTGGAAACAGAAAATAAATGCCTCTCCTCTCGCGCTCTCTATGTTTATATGGAAAATTGTCTAAAACTTGCTTTCGCAATTCACTTAATTTGGAAAACAAACAAAAAACAAAAATGGATTAAAGACGCTCTAATTATTGACAGGTAAGTGCCGATTGCCGAATTTCTCACTAGAGAATCTCTAGTTACTTATTATACCATACGGAACTTCAGTTGATACTTTACCCTTTTTTGTTTTTTAAATTTTTCAATCGAGTGAAAAAATCTTTATAAAGAGAATGTTGACTAAAGTATTAACTTTTGGAACACTGTAAAATTGAGTTTGTTGGAGAATTTGATATGCCAGGATCAGTTTATTAAGAGAACGATTTGAATATACTCTTCCCATAGTCTTGAGAATGTTTAGAATTGTCTTTGTTATTCTTTGTTCTGAATGTTTGTCGCTTGGGTAATCAGTTACTCTCACTCTAACCCACCGCCTTCCCCGCCCCCACCATACATACATTAGGTTTATCTCTGTTCAAATTTGCGGCAGTTTGCTTAGTCCCTCATCGTGTTTGTCATCTTATCTGGGTACAACAATAACATTAAGAATCCAAAAAAATAAGCACAAAAGCATGTTAGTAAGTAACTAAATATGTAGGTAAATTTACAATAACAACTATAAATAGTTTAGAGATAAATTTTTTAATCGCATGAACATTCTTTCAACGAATGGAATATCTTCCATTTGTTTTTGTTTAGCATAATCTAATTAAATTTCTACTAAATTCAGCATATGCCAATAGAAAAACCAAATCTGCATCAGCTCAATTATTTCTCGCTCACTACACATTGAACATTCTGCTTGCCAGCTTAGTTCTAATGCATTCTCCAAAATCCTTTGCCCTTCACGTCCTCCCTACCCCCATTGATGCTCTTCGAGCTGGGATGTTGTTCCCTCTGTGTGTGTGTGTGTGTGTGTCATGTCATCATTACGATGTCGCCTGAAAGCAAGCTCACTGTAACACACTCTACTACAAGGGACTTCATTTAATGGTCTTTTGATTTTCAGACAAAAATTGTTGATCATTTAACTACATACATATATGTAGAATAAATTTTTAGATCAACTTATAACTGAGCTTTAACATCAACCTCATTATCATTAACATGATCGTCATCATCTTCATCATCATCAACAGTCTTCATTGTCTTTATCGTCATCATCTTCATTGTCATTTGCTTCTGTTCCTGTGGCGGGCTCTAATGCATTTTTCATGCATACATTTAGCAGACGTTCGCCAATCAGTCGCTGATGCTTGCCTGTCTCACTGTCGGTCTGTCTGTCTGTCTATCTGTCCCACTGACTGACGAGTCGACTGCAGACTCTTCTCGTCTCGACTCGACTGCAGTTTTTTGTTGTTATTTTTGTCTTTTGGTATTTGTCATGTTGACAAATTGCAATGCCAGCTCTTTCCAACATGCATATGCACATACATAAGTGACGAGTGGAGGAGTGATGTTGGCTGAGTGTGGCAGGGGGGGGGGGGGGAGGGAAGGCAAGGCCTGGAGGAGTCCAAACAGACCCTCAAATCCCAAATCCATATGCAAATGCCAATGTCTGGTAGATAGGTAGGCAAGCAGCTTCAGGTAATCTGCATGGCAATTTATTTATTTTTTTTTTTTTAGTTTTTTGGTTTTTTGGTTTTCATTTTTGTATCTTTAAAAAAAACACTGCAACGAATTTTTTAGCCTAAATGTGGTACACTAAAAGAAACAAATTTGTTATACACAAATCATAGAACAAAATCGAGTATCAAAATTGCATTCAAAGTCACCAAATTTTGATTTATTGAAGAGCAACGATTTGATGTCCTTGCCTGAGAGGTTTTTGTACAATAAAAGTGTCCGTTTTAAGACAGTTCCTACTGTGTATAAAAAAACATCACTTTGCTGTTATTCTATTCGATCTTGGCCCAAAGTGACTAAGAGCAACAAATCGCTCAACGAATGAACAATCTTTTTAGGCAATTTATGCAAGGCGATCGTGGAAAACTACAGTGTAAATGTCCCAAAAATGATATTAAAGATCTGTTCCATCTCTTGACATGATAAAACCTAGATTAAGCTTTGGGTTTGTGATTATGATTTGTATGCCAAGTTTTGCTTTTTTCTAGTGTTTTGTCATAGGATACGAGATGTAGGTCAGGCCAAAAGGACATTTTCTGATCGTAGAAAAACTACGACTATCTAATTATCAAATAAAGTAGCGAGCTTCTCGATTGTTAGGGTCATTAATTTCTAATTACCAGAGGCAAAAAATGCATCAAATTTTCTTAAAATGCAGTTTGCCTTAAAATGTTAACCGCTAGTGGCGCTAAAGTGCTCGTTTGTGGGAATTGGTTCTGAAATTTTAGTTCAATTTGGTAAAGGGTATTTACAATTCTATGCCCGGACTTACTTCATTCAGTTTAATTTTTAATTTCTTGATTTTGTTTTAGAAATTTTACAGGATGTTATTTAAAATATGGGCCCCAAGGTGTGTGTGTGTGTGTGTGTGTGAGAGCGCTGGGGCATTAGAAAATGGTATCAACAATTGCATTTTAATTGCAATTGCAATTGGAATTCCAATTTCAAGTCCAATTGGAAATTGCAATTCCAATTGCAAATGCCATATGCGTGGCAAATTTGTTGCCCAAAATGCTAATCAAGTTGACGCGCTTTCCGTTTCCGCAGTTGATTTCCAAGCATTGTCTCCACGCGCGCGTATGTGTATGTGTATGTGTGTGTGTGTGTGTGTGCGCGAGTGTGTGCCTGTGTTCACTTATCTGGCCATTCTTATCGATAATTGTTATCGGGAACAAGGGAACGTGTCGATTTGTGGAAATTCTATCAGATGAGATCATCTAAAAGAACAACAACAACAAAAGCGAAAAAAATAAAACACTGTGTATAAAAAGATGAAATTTAAATTGCGCTTATTTTTGTTTGCACAAATTGCAACATGAGTGATTTTTGTGAGCAACTGTACCTGGCTGCGGTGTACCTGGCGTACCTGGCTCTAACTCACGTGAAGTCAATCAGCCTTTTTTTTTTTTGTTTTTGTTTTGTTTTTGCTTTCTAGGAATAAAGCAAATGAAAGAACACACACACACACAAACACACACACACACACAGCAAAAAACAATTATTTGTTAATTATTTGAGCCCACATTTTGCCAATAAAACGCAAATAATGTTTATACAATCATACCCAAAGAGAATATGGCATATAGAAATCCCGAGAAGCCCCAGAATCCCCCCCCAGACGTCCCCCCCGCACCCCCCCTCGCTCTTTCGCTCAGTTCTTTGCCACAGTGAGCCGCCTCTGTCTAAGAAAACAGGTTTAAGGGGAGAAAAAAAAAAAATATCTGGAAAAAACACAAACTTAATTAGAAATAACAACAACAACAACAAACTACATGCTATGTGGTATATGTGTGTGTGTGTGTGTGTGTGTTAGTGTGTGTTTTGAGGCAAATAAAAATTAGAAATCTTGAAATATTGTAGAAGTTGTTGTTATTGCTGAATGAGAGCATCTGTGGGCTACGTGGACTGCAAAAAGCAAACCGACAACTTGCCAAGAGACTTGTGACTAGAGGTGAGTAAAACACTGAGAACTGGGTGGGGGGACCGGGGTAGCAGGGGGATTCAACTGATTGTCAGGGCCTTGATTACGTATTTTCGATGGCAAACTTGCCAAAAATAAAACAGACATATGATTAATCTATGCCAATTATTTCAAATAATTGAAAGGATCTACTCCCCTGAACAAAGCTCGTAAGCCATTTCTAAAGAACCAGCTTAAAACTGATCAAAATAGTTTGTTTATTTCATTTTATTTTAGCTTCCAAGGGCTCAAAGGGCATTTAGCTTACGTTTCATAAAGATTTCCATGACTCTCTTAGAAACTGCGACTTATTTGAAATTAGTTTTAGCCATTTGAAATACGTTTATTTCCCTTCTCTTGAGGCAAAATTTACGCAAAACTTTTGCAATTTGAAATGGGGTTAAAATTACCGCATCGATTTTTGGACAATTTTAATGCGATTCTCGAAATCCCATTCATTTGGTAAACTTTTGATTTGTATTTTTTTGTTGGTTATTCTTTTAGTGTGTGTTGGTGTGTGCGTGTGTGTGTGTGTGTGTGTGTGTGTGTCGGAATACCTATGAAAATGGATTTATATGGCTTGGCACATATGTATGCCACTCAGATGAGTCCAAAAAGAAGTCAAAAGTGAACAGTTTGGTTGATATTTTGGCTTAGAGTTACCAACAACCAGCTAGCAACTAGCAACTACCAACTACCAACTGCCAACTGAAAGCTGAGGCCAACAAAACCTTTGGAGCAAGTTAATGAATGAGCTGACATTTTGCTTGTTGGCCAGCGATTGTAGCAAAGTTCAATATTGGTTTGCATCAGTTTGCACACAAATTAAGAGTAACGAAAAAGTAACATGGCAAAAAGTGCAGGAAAGTGCAGGAAAAAAGGAGCAACAATTGCTTCGCATAGCTACAGCGGGCCAAGTCACAAAAAAGTAAGCAGACTAAAAAGTTTAGAGAGTTAACTAACAAAAAAGTTTACCCACGACCAGAAGATAGTCCCAAAAACTTATAGACGTGATCATAAAAAGACTATATGTATATAGTATGCATATACATAGATAGATATAAATATATATATTTTATGTGTTGAACAAACAGCAGCAAATGAACTTTATCTAAAAGTTGGTGGGATGGAGAGCAAAATGTCAAAAGTATTACAGGTTCTTTTGCCCCCCTTGCCACATTTCGACCTTGCCCTAAGGAATTCGAAAAAACAACAACAACAGCATACGAAAGAAACAAAAAAAAAAAAGGAAATAAAAGTCGATCATAAATATTTGCCTAACAACAAAATAAAGCAAACTTAAATTAGCCTGCCGAAAAATTGCGCGCTGTCCAGCCATAAAATGTAAGTAACCAAGACTAAGAGAGTAGGAGAATGAAGAATGGAGAATGGAGAGGGGGACTAAGTGAAAGGTAAGCGAAGCAAAGCCCTGGCAAACAAGCATCTTCACCTGCTCAAAAAGATGTTTGTCTGGTCCGTGTGCTGGAGTTGGTTGGTCTTTGGTTCTGGTTTCAGTCCTGGGCATCATGCCACCCATTCCAAACGACACCTTCGTTGGCAGTGTGTAAAAAAGTTAAATGAAGATATTTGTTACAGTCAGTGCACCTTGAAATTGCTCAACGGTAGATCTTAAGCAGTCTCTCCCAGGGCAAGGCATGGCCAGGCTATAGAAAGAAGAGGATTTTCCAGACAGATAAAAGATGTCACCTTTTCATTCCCTTTATCCTAAACGATTTTCACACAGACAGCATTCTTGAACATTGTCATTGTAGTTGAAATATATCATAAATATTGTTTCGTTCGTCATCATATCGAAGGCTTTCCGGTGGTCTCTTTGAAGAATATATATTTCTACTAGAAATGGCAATTTTTCGATAGCTACATTAATCGATACTTTTTCGTTTGCAAAGTGAATAGAATAAGATTTCTGTTTCTGGAAGTTTTATGTAGTTAAATCATCATCTTAATACCAAAAGCAAATCAATTTCTCATTTGTTAGTTAATTTTCTTGACACTTGAAAATAAATTCAAAGTTTTATTAATAGACAAAAAGTTAAACTAAAGCATGTGCATGGCATATGTGGATATATTTGTATGTTCCGTATAGTTGGCCGTCCGGGAAAGTAAAGTTATCAGTTGTTGCAGAGTATTCAGAGTTTGGGGCGTTTGCATTGGCTGTTGTTGAAATTATTTCAGCTTGTTTTACCCACTGGCTTTGGCTATATCTTTTATAGCCATATCCTGCTGCTCTTCTGTTATGTTCTCTCTGGTTCTGTCTGGTTCTGCCTGTTCTGGCTCTGACTTTGACTGCGGCTCCAACATTGGCTTTGGCTTGGGCTCGGGCTTGGGCTTGGTCTCTGCCTGCCAGAGTGCCAGAGACAGATTATCATCAGTGGCCAACTTTATTAGTGTCATTAGATGCAGTCAAAGCGCATGGCATGGCCTCGCATAGAAGTCTGTTGTTTGTGTTGTTTCTTGTTTTCTTCCTTCCACTCCCACCAGCCAGCATAAGCACCACCACCATTTCCAACATTTCCACCATTTCACACCATCTCCATATCTTTCTCCTCCTCCTTCTTCCTCTGTTTGTCCTCTCTTCGTCTTCTCGTGTACAAATGTTTTGTGCTATTTTTCTGTTGAACGACTAACTGCAAATTAGTAGCTACTTCTAGCAATTTATCTGGGCATTGTGTATGATGATGTCTGTGCCAACCGTCGGAGACAGCGTGGACAGAGTCACCCATACACAAAACAAGAGAGACAGAGAGAGACACAGAGAGAGGAGAGAGAGACTGACAGTGACATAGACCAGGGTGATGGTGGATGGTGGATGGTGGATAGCATAGATGGCGGTTGGAAGGGCAAATCGGAGGCTCATTACGAATATAAGCGAGAGCGCGTTTACTGTTTTGGTCAGACTGCGGGTATACTTACTTACTTATTTAGTTCTACGAGTACTTTACCGAGCACTTAATGCCTGCCTGCATTTGCTGTTCAAAAAAGCAACCAAAAAAAATATCATATATAAACTAGATCCATGTTCATATATGGGTATAAGAAATGCATTGCTTTTCATTCAATCTAATTACATTAAGTGAGTACAGTATAGAGAGAATAGTTTAGGGATTTTTTTAAAAAGACTCTCTCTTAATCCATCTTAGTATCTGAGTAAATAAAAGTAAAATCAAATGGAAAATTGAAATTAGATACAGTGTTGGCAGAAATAATAGAAACGGCATACAATTTCCCTTATTTTGAGTCTATCTTTGGCAAAACACAACTTTTTTTTAAGCTGAATGGTTTTTTTTTAAAGACACTGTTGCAAGCAATAAAAAAAATAATGAAATTAGATAGTTAGATTTGTTCTTTGGTATTACAATTTCAGTTCAGTGCATTTCCACTTATTTGAACTCTTTTTCAATTTTTGCCTTATCTATCTTATATCTTTATCTCTGTTTTATGCAAGCATTTCATAAATTTTGTATGCTCGTTATTTTTGGCTATGAAATGGCAAAAGGTACAAACAAAACATATATCGTATGGGTGGGATAGATGGATGGATGGTGGTCCTGGGCCATCTTCATTTATTGCACGTTTTGTTGTAGTTGATGCTGCCTGTCGGGAATGGGAGCCCAATGCTTTTTATCAGCGAGCAGTCCTCTACTCAAGCTCCATGTGAGTCAAACTTTGGCCCATACACGCGCATAATAGACAGTCAGACAGACAGACAGACCGACACAGAGAGAGAGAGAGAGAGAGACATGTGTGTGTGTGTGTGTGTGTGCTAGTATGGTGGCAACCTATTTTTAGGTTTACGTTCAGTTTTAATGGGCTTGGGAGCAGACACCCGTCGTCTACGTCTACGTCTACTTCGTCGTCGTCGTCGTCGTCGTCGTCGTTGTTGGTAGTTGGCAGCATCCTCATCAAGAAACGTAGGTAGCAGGTAAATTATAACAAAAACAACAACAACAACAATAGTAACAACAATACAACAAGCCGCCAACTAGTTTTGAACCAGCCTCCATTCTCCATCAACCCATACCCTCCCATCTTCCCAACCCGCCAACTTGCCATACCATCTCCTTCTCTCTCGCTCTCTCTCACCGTCTCTCTTGCCACTTTATTCCTCTTCAACGCTCTCGCCAAAAAAAAAAAAAAAAAAACGCTCTCAAAACATTGTTTCTTGTTTATGACCCGAGGCGCAATTTTAAATTTAGTTCTCTTCAGTTCAGAGTTTTCGTTTTGGTTTCGCTTCGGTTTTCATTTCGAAAATACTCTCGCCAAAAATAAGGGTAAATTAGTTATGTGATTTCAGAAACGTGAAGACAATGCTGGCAGGGTACAGTCTGGCTCGACTCAATGAGTAGTAACTCATCCATCCCACTGATTTCCACTGACCCAATGGGGCTTATTAGTGGTTGAAAGCAAAAACCCCCAAAAGAGAAATAACAAAGCGAATGAAAAGAAATGCCAAATAAAAGGTCAAATGATCACAAACAATTTTCGAATCCATGGTCAGTTTTTCGTTAGATTGATTCACTCATTGAATATAGATACATAGATTTCGGTTCAACTCATGCCTCATTACTCAATCAATGGGTAACAATCGGTTAAACGTGTGCGTTAAATTGTAAATGAATTTTAAGTTTGCAGTTGGCAAACATTTTCCCTGCCATTGTAACTTCTAGAATATGGATATATGTATGTACATACATATATATTCTGAGTATTCCAATGGATTGTAGTATAAATTGTTTGCAGCCCTAACCCCCCCCCCCCCCAACCCCCCACACCCCACCCCTCGCCATCTCTTGTTAGTCCCCTACGGGCTCTATCCCTGGCCATATGCTGTATTCATACTATAAAACTTTTGTGTTCCATTGTTGTGGCCGGAGCCGTTGGCTCTGCTCGCATTAATAGTCAGTTAGTATGCACGGTAAACGCTGGCGGTGCTCGAACAAATGAAATTAATGCCAAAACAAAATGCTCTCGACGTCGAACTTTTTTATGATGTACAAAATAGTGTGTGTGTGTGTTTTTTTTTTTTTTTGTGTTCTCTTCTTGCAGCGTTTTTTTTTTTGGGTACAACAAAAAGCAAATAAAATGCAATTAATTAATGAAAAACCAACCACGAAAAACAGGTAAAATATTAGCCTCAAGTTGTGTTTAATACCCTTTCCAAAAAAAAAAAAAAAATCAGGTGCATAAGCTTTGCTTACAATTTTGCCTAAAGAATCTGTCGTATATAGTAAATGGCTGAAACTAACATTATTTGGCTTACATTTTAAGTGAACAGTGTTGCCTTACTTGGCATAGAAATACATACATACATATATTCATAGAGACATACAAACCACACACACACACACACACACACACGTACACATACATACAGCACTTAGGTACCAAAAATGATTTCCGTTTCCTGTTCATTAAACTGTCCGAAAAAGAAAGCGTCGACCAAAAGAGAATTACTATTCCTACAAAAAAAAAAAAAATATATATATATATATATACACAAAACCCAACAAAGCTCTAAAAACGTACAGGGAGATAAAGAGAGAGAATGAGAGAGAAGGAGAGAGATAGACAGTGAAAACCTCAAACTACAAGAAAGTAAAAAAGATAATGATCACAAGTAGCTGGTTGTCAGATATTTAGTTAACTAAATGCGAATCTTCATTTATATATCTTGATTATATATTAAATACATTTTTCTTAGTCTTCCCCCAAATAACAAAACAAAAATTAAAAAACTCTTCAGATCAAATTATTCGAAAATTATTCTTATTGATTCTTAGAATTCTTAAAATGAAGTGATTTTTACGACAGAAAAATTGCAAATATGAGAGACAAAATTTACAGTTTCAATTGGGGATCAAAAGTGAGAAATTTCCATATTTTCAAAGATACCTTTTGAGGTAATGCCAAAGCAACTGCTTCTTTAGATTGATTTAAACGAAAACCTTCAATTATAAATTTGTCGATATCAGCAAGCATTGTCATATGATTCACTTAGAAAAAAAAAAAAAATAGAGAGTATTAGTTTAGTTCATTGATTGCATAAGATACAAACAATTTTTCCATTATAAACAAACAGTTCCGGTTGCTTTTTATTTTTAGTTTGAAATCGTATACAGGGAAGGTCGTTTTCATTTTTTTATGGCTCATTTAACTGTTATTAGGGGGCGGGTGGGGGAAGGATGATCAATAACTATTCAAAAGTTAATGCTTAAATTAGTTATCAGGCATTATTTAAGTTAAGTTTTATTGACACTCAATGTGAAATTTTGCAGCAATTTATTTCTCTTCCTACTTATTAAAAATTTAACATTTTTTTTTATAACATTTAGATGTTGGCTTTTAGAAATAAGCAATTTGTCCTCACTCAAATTAATGATCGCACCCTTGGATACCATCTCTTTTACTTGGCTATATTTTGCTCATGTTTTTTATTTTCGGGCTTTACGAAGTTTGATTGTATTTTTATTGTTGGTAGTTTGTTTTACTTATTTTTTTTGTTTTTTCTTCTTCTTAAGCGTTTTTGGTTAGCCGCTAATGTATTCAAAAAATATAACTTACAAATCCAACGAGTCGCATCAGATACAGATAGAGATACAGATACTTGTTGGCGCTGCTTTTTGCCTGTTGCTTGACTTTGGCTCGGTCCCCTCTAACGACGATCCCCTAGCCCAATAGTTCTCTTTGTTTCTATGAGAGCTTTAGTCCCACACACACACACACACACACACACACACACAGATACAAGCAATGTGAATGACCCTTTTGTCGGTTCGTCGTCGCTGTCGTCGTCGTCGTCGTCGTCGTTTTCGCTGTCGCTGGAACGTCTATTGGTCTACGTTTCGTTAGTTTTGTGGTTATTATTATTTCTGCAGAGATTTTTCTAACTTGCCTTTGTCGTCACATTCGCCCTCGTCTTCTCTCCACCTTCACCTCCTCCTTCTCCACCACCATTCACATTGCAAGCAACTTCACTTTGGGCTCCTTCTTCGTCTACTTTTGCTGCTGTTTGGCTTATACATTTATAGGGGAAAATCATTGAAAATTACAAGTACACTGTGAGTAACTGAAACCTTGCATTAGTCGGCCCAGCTGGCAACTGGGCAACAGGTAAGCCCCTTAGGCACACACAGGCTGAGAGTAAGTGGGGAAGTGGGTGGCTACTTGATCCATTAAAATAATTATCGATGCAGTTGTTTTTGTTATGGTTGTTGTTGTTGCTGCCGCTGTTGTTTGACCTGCAATCTATTTCTATGGCTTCGTATTTCACATTCGCAGAAATGCGAAACGGACGGTCGAGTCATTTCAAATCGCATGCCCCTAAAATGGTTCAAAGAATATGCGGTTTAAAAAAAATTAAATATTCCAAAGACTTGGGAATGGGAATATTTGGTTTTACAAAGATCTTCTACTAATCTTAATAATATTTATCGATTATGTCCCATCTCTAAACGCTAGAGATGGATATATAAATTTGAATGCTATAAGGTACATATATAACAGGTCATGGAGTAAACATTGACAGACAATTACTAATTGCATTCTGAATGAGATTATGGTCTTAAGAGCTTATGCTGGCAAAAAAAAAAAAACCATTTGATTTTTAATAATATATTTATTGTATTTCCATTTTTATTGTAATGGAATTCATATTAATTTCGTCCAGCTTAATTTATTTATTTATTTATTTTTTTTTTTGCTGTGTCAAGCATTTAGCGAATTTGAATCAGTTGCCATCGGAATCAAAGTCTCTTTTAATCACACACACACACACACACACACACACACACAGATACACATATCCATCATACGTTGTTTTTTGTTCTTACCAAATCGTAAAGTACGCAAAACGACAAAGCAAATAAACGAACGTGACTAGAAATTATAAAATTAACACGAATTTATTTTTTTTGTGAACGCTTATTTTGGGGGTTTTTGTTTTGCTTTAAATCTATATTTTTTTTTTTTTTCGTTTGATACTCTTTCTTTACTGTCTGCAATGCAAATAAGATTTAAAAAAAAAATCAGAAATATCTTTATATATTTGATTTAACCTAAATAGTTCAAATAACCAACTGAAAGTTAGTTTAAACTTTTATTTTCAACTCTTTCGCTTGGGATTCAATTATGGAATCATTTGATTAATAAAAGTTCAATTTAAATTAAACATTCTCCCACCCTGTTTTTCTTTTTTTTTTGTTTTTTTTTACCTAAACGTATTCTTTTTTATATACAAATATTATTATTATTGTTCCAAGTTCCAAGATTGATTGATGGGATTTCGGTTCTGTGGCTGTGATTGCGCCTGGATTCGTAAAATTCGTGGGAATCGTGGGCGCCAGTGGCAGAGGGGGGCGCATGAGAGTGATGGATAAGGCGTGGTCGACAAATCGCATTAAACAATAGCAAGAACAAAAGCAACTAATTGCATTTTCACGCATGTTTTTTTTTTTGTTGATTGTTTTTGTTATGTGTGTTAGTCGCTACATCGATCGTAGAGCAATAAAAGTGGCTTTAAGTTTCTGTTTCAGTTGGCGATTTATTTTTAGTTTTGAGTTTTTTTTTGTTGGTGTATTTTTGATTGGATTCGGTTGGTTGCATTTGCCACTTGATTGGATTAATCCCAACGATATTTGTAGTATCTGTATTACAACAATCAGAAAAGAAACAACGAGAAGTATAAAATATTGCCACACGAATTTTTAGTTAGATTCTTGTAGATTTCCAATAGCAATAGCTCTTTGTAACTTAATGTAGACTCGCCTTATTGTTATTAAAGTCATTTGACATCTACTTATATGAGTTCTTCCTATGTACCTCACCCCAACTTCAGCTGGGTAAAATATATAACTCAAAAACTTTATTTCTCGCAACATTTTGATTTTTAGATATTGGTTATATTTTTACAATTTTGTTGATGAAAATTGGAAATTGGGCGCAGCTGTAAATGTTGTTTCCTTTCAATATTGGTTGATTTTCTTTCTCCATGAAATGCAGAAAAAGGCGGGAGGGGGTATTGCGGGATGTCCGAGGGAAATGATATGGATGGGGAGCGTCTCTAGTGTAGCATATTTCCGCCTTGGCATCGGCATTGGCATCCACATCGGCTTGTCTCTTGTCTATCTTCGTCTATTTTGTCTTTATTTTTTGGCTTTTTGTTTTTTTTTTGTTTTGTTGTTTGTTTGCTGGGCACTTTCGGGTGTGTCTTCTGTCGCCTGCACCTTTGAAAAGCGCTTTGGGCTGGCTGTCAAGTTCATGATGCCCCATCATTCCATATAGTCGTGTGTCTATTGGCTTGGCTTTCACTTTGAGCGCTCACTGTGCTCTTTTTTTTTTTTTTTTTATTTGTTTGTTTTCTCCTCTATTCCTCATTTTCCGCTCACTAATTTTTCCGGATGCAGCTTGTTCTCTTTTCATCACCCAGTCTCCCTCTCTCTTTTACATTTTCCATCTCTATTGCTAGGTTTCTCTGTCCTTTTCTTGTTGGCCCGCATCCATTGAAACTTCCTTTTTAAGAGGCAAAAAATTGACCTTTACTCAAAAAGGGGGAGGAAGCTGAGAATGAGAAAAAGAGGAGGCGAGAGTAAGAATCAATTTTAGTTAAAGCAATAACTTACTTACATACATACAATATGTACATACATGTATGCATATAGTATGTATATACATACATACATATATCTAATATAGTTTTCTATGCATTCAGACCCCACTTAATCTTCAGCTCATTTGCTATTCCATTTTAAACATTAATTGTGTTAGTTGGTGCGTAAATCTTTGCAACTATTTCCAAAAGACTTTCAAGTGATTGCCACGACCTGCAAATACCCTGCAATTCCGATGCCAAAGTAGCAAGTTTAGTTACTTCACGCTAAGTAGTTCAATCTGGCAATGCTTAAGTATAATATTTGTATATCGATAATTTCTAATTGCCGATTGATCGCCTATCGAAGAGAGAGTCACTTGTTGCTCGACTCTAGATAGACTCGTTATCCACTTGGAATGCAGGGTAGCTATTGTAGTAGTAGTTACACTTTGTATACCTTTTGCCCTTGCCGATGTTTGTGATTGCTCATAAATCTCTCAATTTTCCCCACTCTCTCTCTCTCCCTCTGTCACTCTGCCCATTTTTCGATTGGCTTTTTTTTTGTTTTTTTTTTTTTTTTTTTTGGCAGTTTTGCCAGTCTTTTGCTCTAAATGGCATTTTAAGTATTATTATTATTATTATTGGCATTTCGTTGGGACTTTAAGTAATCTGCTAGCTGTTTGTTTGCTCTGCTCAACTGATTTGATTGTGATTAATGGTTTTTGCATAGGTTCACTTCTACAATACCAACTACTGACCTCGCCTCGCCTCCCCTCTCCACTCCACTCCACTCCACTCATTTTGCCATCTGTCCAATCCTCCCCTTATACTTTCACTGCCGGCCAACTCACTCCCCTTCTAGTTGGCTCCTTTGAATCTATTATTTCGATTTCCTGCTGGCGATTTTCTTTCTCCTCTCGCTTCTCGCTGCTCGCTGCTCGCTTCTCGTTTCTTTCTTTGTGGCTCGATGGGGTCGGGCTTTTAATTTATGGCCAGCCGTCGCATATCACATGACGTACGTGCGAATACGTATACGGGGGGATATCCGATATACATATACACATGCAGTATAAATCTTTTATATAGCCAAGGCTTCAGTCACAGGACGGGTGTGAAAACAAAGAGCGAGCGGCCTAAACCGTAAGCTGTAAGCCATATAATGCCCAGTCTCAGTTGAGAAAGGGTTGTCACTCAGTTTCAGAAGCAGCTCAGTCAGTCAGTCAGTCAGTCAGTCAGTCAGCTAGGTACTCGGCCAGGTAGTTCAAAGGGCAAACTGATGAACTCCAAACACGACACAACAAATTGAGTGCACAAAAAGGGATAATCGTGGCGAAAATCCCCAAAAGGCTTTTCGTTTTTTATTTTCTTTCTCATACCCTGTACTCCATTGATTAAGAGGGTATATCAGATTGAGCCAAAATACATTTTACTTCTCTTCACATCGCCAGTTGGCATCGAATTCATTCACTTTGCACTACTTTGAAGCTAACTAAAACAATGCAGGGTACTTTCTAGTCGTTCCATCCTGTTGTTTGTTGTTCTTTTGCATACAACAACAAACATGAGCCAGCGAGCTGTAGCCCAGAGTCAGAGTCAGAGCATACAAATCGAAGATTTTTGTTTGCAAAAATAAAAAAGAAAACGAAAAATCCCCAAAATAAAACACACAAAAACAAAAAAAAAAAAAAAAACAGCAAAAACAGCAAAATTTCACTTTGTTGTTGTACGACTGAAAGGCAAGTTAAATTCACGGTTTATCCCAAGAACCAGAGAAACCTTCAGCTAAATTGTCCATCTCGCATTTTCGTATACCCTTACGAACACCATCGATTGGAGTCAATCAATCAACTCAACAAGTTCATTTGGATCTTAATTCTTTAAATATAACCCAAATGATATAGTCAACCCATTAAATTATGATACAAAAAATTGAAAAATTTAGATTTGCGTTTTCTTCTTTTTTCTATTTATTTCACGTGTGTTTTAGGAATGTTTTGTCAATATTTCCATTACGTGCTTGAACTGTAATAAGTTGAAAGTAATTTAGCTTTAAAAATTAACTCATTACTTAAGCACTTACCAAAGTGGCCATGAATTTTGAACACCTTGAGTTAGTGGCTAGTAAGAGACAAATAATTAAGCTTACCCTGCGAAATTTATTGCTTCATGGTTCTTCCAGCTTATTACTTAGGGTTCTAAAATTGTGGCCACTGCTGTTCCCATAATACTCATTTGTTTATTGGTTGAAATTTAAAAATGCCAAAATTATTAGCAGAGTTAAAATGAAATCATTGCACTTCCGTTTAAGCTAAAACTATTTAGAATTCGTGGGTATACACAAAAAAGTAGTAATAGCTAAATCGATTTTGCAACAGATTTGGTTTGAAAAAACACGTAAATCAAAAAAAAAAAAAAAAAAAAAGAAAAGAAGAAAAAAATTGAAAAACTTAAATAGAATTTTTCCTGTTTTTTTTTTTTCTGTTAGTTTGAAACAAATATTTCACTATATCAAAAGGCCATTTTGATATTCTCTATACGTCCATCTATCCATCCATCCATGAACAATATAAAGTGTAAAAAATAAGAACCACATTCAGAAAACCAAAAAACAGAAAAAAAAATACATACATACATACATTATATAAAAAATGGCTATGGCCAATAGTGGCAAAGGGACTTTTTTGTGCGAATTTTTTTTTGCCAACCTGCCTACTTCTCAATCCTCTCTTTCTCCCACTCACATACTTTGGGGTATTTCCCGCTCCCCCTCACCCACTCTTTCACTTTGGCTTCCTCTCTATCGCTGCTCACAATTCTCAGTGGTCTTTCGCCCTTGGCCTATGGGCCAGAAAATTGAAATCGAAGCCGTAAATCGGGTCGAATACAAACACAAACACACTCGCACACACACACACACACACACACCCACATACACACGAATCAATTTTCATAGAGGAAAATACAATGAAATTGTTTTGCCATTGTCGCACAGGTAAGTGAGTGAGTGAGTAAGTGAGTAAGGGGGAAAGTGGGGAAGTGGGTTGGGAAAGGGAGTTACAAGAAAATTGTGATGATTCTCTGCTTAGACCAAAAAATGTATTATAATACTACATAAATAAATGGAATGCCGATTGAAATTGATTTATGTTAAGTGTTGCATAACTTAAAAGAAATACGATATGTGGTGTGGTGTGTGTGTGTGTGTGTGTGTGTGTTGGCAGTTTTAACAAAATAGCTTACCGCATATTTTGTTGGCCATGCAAAATGCACCAGAATGGGTGGAACAATTGACAAAAAAAAAAAAAAAAAACAACAAAAACCCAAAATGTGGGGATAAACTTCACCCATTAAAACAGTTTTGTGTTGTGCCCAAGTCAACTCGAAGATATTTAACCTAAATTTAACACACACACACACACACACACGCACACACACATGTTATTATGGGTAACAGAGAAAGAATAAGCAGAAAGAAACACAGTTAAGCTCACATGACCGCGGCAAAAGAAGAAAAGCAGCAAAATAAATAAGAAAGAAGAATAAGAAAACACAGAAAAAGTAAAAAAAAAAAAAAAAAATCAGTACCCAAGTTAAGTCAGTGCAATGACTTCCAGATACCCTGTATCACTTACAAACACTTAGCACCCTGCAGACGCCACAATTCTTCTCGGTTTCACATTAACACTTTGTGCGCCCATTATCTCTTGGCCAAAGTTCTCAGACATTCGGCATTCCATTCCATAAACTAACACTCACTCAGTAAGAACATCCTGGCGCCCCTAACGATCAATCTTTTATCCATGACTTGCGTTTTAGCGTTTTCATTTACCCTCCTCCTCCGTCCATTAGGTACTCCCCATTCAATCTATGTATGACCGAGTGTAGGGTATTCAGAATTATCAAGTGGGCAGCAAAAGTCGTGACAAAGAAAGAAAAGCTTGGCCAACCATCAAAGAGAACAAGAACATGTAGAAGTTTGCTGCCAGGTGGAAAGGAGGAGGGGCAGTCGAACGGGTGTTGGGGCGCTGCAACGTCGCAAAGTCACATTACCTGTTTTTTTTTCTTTTATATTTAGCACGATATGTCAAAAGCACACACACACTCACATACACAGACCCATACAGACACAGACGCACATCAAAGTAAAGTAAATGAGTATGCGGAGAGGCAAAAAAAAAACAAAAAAGACTGCTGACCTAATGATTGAATTGAAGTTTGGGGCCATATTCATAATATTAAAGAAAGTTACCCCCCCTATGGGTCAAATCGAACCTGCAGGGGACAAAGAGGGGCGTTTCTAATTAAACGAATATGCATTAGCACTATCTTTGATCGATTAGATATGAATATAGCATCAATTTTATAGCCCGCAGTCTCTACTTCTGCGAGGCTCAAGAAAGAAGAAAGTAATTGATACTCTTCGAGGTTCAACTAATCGATAAATTTACGTTACGATGCAAATCGAAAAAATATATCACTCTGTTTAAGATGAACACTTTTCCTTTTTTAGTGCCGTCTCTCGGCAAGAATTTCTCAACTGCCCTACAATTGCAGCAAAGATTTAATATCAATTTCGTTTTAAGAAAATAAAAAAAGATTTTCCGTTTCCGTTCCATTGGTGTGTTTTCCTTTCAATAAATACTTTTGCCCTATCGCCCCTTCAAAAAAATAAAAAACGAAAATTCAAATTTGATATTTTTTATGTTATTATTTTTTATTTATTTTTGTTGCTCGTTTTCATGCTTGGGGTTTTTTTTTCTTATCATATTTCATATTTTGACATAATGCGCACCTGATGCCAAGGGCGGAGTGTGGCAAATTGGCGGACAGTGGGCCGTGCGTCGTGCGGGCTCCAGGCTACGGGCTGCGGGGTGAATGCTTTTCGCTTCACGCGCTGGTTTTCAGCGCGCACATTAGCGGTTTTCAATACCCATTACATATGCATTATGGGCCATATTGGAATTGAGCAAATGTCGCAAATGATGTGTAAGGAAGGAGGTCCAGCCAGAAGCTTCTCATTCTCCGAACAGGGTATTTTTCAGCTGGTTATGCTTTCCCCAAAAGCGTGTGAAAATGAAGGGGGGCAGGTTTTTTTTTTTTTCATTTCTGGCCACGCAATAAATCCAGCTTCAAAATGATTTTCGGGCGGCGACTTTGAAGGGGCAGCTTAAAGATGGGCGCGTGATTGGCTCGTTAGGCCCGCTCCTCCTCCTGGCTGCACATTTCAATTTCAAGTTATGACAACGCCAACAACAAGGATGAGGGCAGAAACGAGAATGAGGACGAGCACGAAGACAAGGACGCGAATCAAAAAAGAGAATGGAATCTCCCCCAAGACCCCCGCGACTTTCGAAAAATGGCGATGCCAATTTTTGCCGTAATGAAAACGGACAGGTGCGCCTAGGCGCTGCTATTTCACCGCCCACATATAGCCAGAATGCCCGCCCACTAATTCCCCGGTATACAACATGCCGCAATCCGCCGCCCCTCCATCCGGGCCCAGCCCCATGGCACACGCCTATACCACCCCTCTTCCCCCGCCCCCCACCTCTTGGTTTGCGTTTTGCGGTCGGCATTGCGCGTAACTTTTCATTTGAGTCGCGGCGACGACGTTGGCCCATGGGAACAACAACAACAATAATTGTTGTTGTGGCTGCTGTTGCTGCTTGCTGATGGCTCTTCAACTGATATAGGATTTGGAAATGTTTTCCTCATACTTCTCCACTCCACTCCACTCCACTCCACTCCATTCCACACCGCTTTATACTCTTTCCTTTTTCGTTTGGCAACCATTGTCTGAAGCACTTTTCTGCTCAAAAGTTTGTAATGAAAAACAAACCGAAATGAAACATTTAATACGTTTTCACAATGTAATCAGTTTACAAATTACAAAAACCTCACAAAATCGCTTCGAGACCCAAACTGGTCTCAAAAAGTATATCTAATATAATTAAAAAGAATTTTTCAAACAAACAAAACTATGCAAGGATAAAATGAAGACTGACTCTTTTGTAGTCACACTTTCAAGAAATCAGCCATATCAATCACTAGGACGAATGTGCCAAAAGTTCGAATATGCAGTCCTTGCTCCTCGAAAGTGAAGTGCATTTCAGCAGCTTATCGATAACTAAGTAAAGTTGATCAGTGTACTATTAAAGTTGTTTGCTAAAGAACTCGATTCATAATAAACAGATCGATAATTGATCAACTTAATTCCAAAACGAAAGTGTATACAAATTTCGTTAAATCTTAAGCCCTGACTTTACTCTACTCATTTTCTTATTTTTTTTTTCCCCCCCCTCAAATGTAATATTTTTTTTCTATTTTCCTATTTTTTTTTTATATATGTATATATATATTTGTTGCTGTTTTTTATTTTGTTTGCTTGCAATTTTTCAATGCATTTTCTTCTCGCAGCTCGCAGCTCGCTTGCATGCATAATGCATAGGGGTGTCTGTCTGTGTGAATGTTGGGTGTGAGTGTGTGTGTGTGAAAACAGGTTTTCACTGATTTTCAATTTCAATTGTCTAACCAGACATAGAGAGAGAGAGAGAGAGAGCTACAGGGAGAGAGGGAGACGCATGTGTCGTCTATTTTGTGCCATTTTTATTTGCGCACATTAGCAATTTCTTTATTGACTCGTTGTTGTCAGCCTGCTCAGTAATCAGCCCCAACCTCATTTCCCTCCCACCCACTTGGCTCACTCTGTCTAATACCTTTTCCAATGGTTTTCCATCCTCCCCCCCCCCCCCCCACTACAACCATTTTGCGGCCCACTGTTTATTGTTGCTCCTCCTTCTTTCTGTCTTTGTGGCTTCTTTTGTGGATTCTCGGTGCGTTTTTTTCAACTTTCAATACCCCTGGCAACCCTTAAACTTCCATCTACACACTGACTCGCTCATAATAATAAAGCCCTATTTACATTGTGTAATTATTTATATATACATACATATATATATATATGTATTCTTGATCAACATAAACACAGCCTAAGTAAGCCCTAGAAAGTTTATAGACTTCTCGATCAAAATCTGATGACCTAGTAAGCCTATATACGATTTTGAGCATACAGATCGATTAAATGAATTTAACTTGCAGGATATCTAAAAGTCTTCATTACACTGAGATGCTTCTTCTTGCGTGTTTTATTAATTTAATGTAATCTGCTCAAGGTTCTATTTGAATTTGTGTGATTTTTTTTTTTTTTTTTTTTTTTGTTGCAAACATTCATAAAAACTCTTGCATAATTTTGATTTAATATTGTTCCTTTTCTTCTTTTTTTCTCGTTGCAGGATTAATTTTAATTTTTTGAGTGCGGCCTGATAAAAAAAAATAAAAAATACAAAATAAAGGCGGAAAAAAATAAAATAAAAAAAAAGTTTCGAGCAGTAGGACGACTACGAAAGGAAAAAAGTTCAGAAGCAGAAAAGTTTTTCAATTATTGTAAAA
Source organism: Drosophila nebulosa (assembly GCA_024703675.1). Taxonomy (NCBI): domain Eukaryota; kingdom Metazoa; phylum Arthropoda; class Insecta; order Diptera; family Drosophilidae; genus Drosophila; species Drosophila nebulosa. The sequence continues at coordinate 18,626,128 of JANFPS010000003.1, forward strand.
AGTGTTAAAAGAGTGTGTGCAAAAGAGTAAGCGAGAGCAAGAGAGCGAGAGCGAGAGAGAGAGAGAGAGAGATTGTGTGCAAGGAAGATGGAGAGAGCGTTTATCTTTCTTACTTTATAACAAAGTTGGCAAAATAACAAAAAAAAAATAAAATAAAATAAAATAAAACCGAAACGAAACGCGAAAAAAAAATAAAACGCAAAAGTGGCAAAAGGGCAAAGTGGCAAAAGAGCAAAAAGGAAATATACATACATACATACATACATATATAATATAAGCGTAATCACATAAATTTGATTAATTGAAACGCGTTTAATTTACTTACGTCTATTTTATAATATTTTTTTTGTTCGTTTTCGTTTTAAAGAGTTTCAACATTTAACCAGAACGCAGAACTTCATCAATAAGCAATCGAAAGAAAGAAAAAGAGAAAGATAGAGAGAGAGTGAGTGAGAGAGAGTGCGTGAGTGAGACTAAGATAGATAGATAAAAAGCAAACGAAAAAGAAAGTGCGCAAAACAGAAACGAGAAAAGACCCGAGAAGAGGGGCTAAAGTGGAAACCAAAATGAATCCGACGCCCGTGGGCATTGGATTCGGATTTGGTCGTAAGCCACCTAATAAGGCCAAAATGCGCTCACGTTGGCCGCCACCAACCGCTGCCGCAGCCGCAGCTTTAACCACAGAATCATCATCATCAATAACAACAACAACAATAGCAAAAACAACAAGACAAACACATAAACATAGCAAACATTGGAGGAGCAACAACAACAGCAACAATAACAGCAGCAGCAACTTTAGCAGAAGAAACAGCAGCAGCAGCAGCAGCAGCAGGAGCAGCAGCAATTGTCATCATCTCAGCTCAGTGGCCATATCTCTCCTTATGGCCATAGTGCTTATAAATAATCTGGATAATCCGGCCACTGCAGCGCTATTGGGAGAGGCGCGTCTACGTAATACAGGTGAGTGAGATGTCATTAACAAAAATAAAAGTCAAAATTTTATATCTAATTTTATATTTAAGTTTAAATTTGTCTTATTCCCTCTTAAAGACAAATACATTCTAAATTATTTGAACCCGCCAATTTCCTCTCTCTCTCTCTCTCTCTTTCTCTCTCGAATTCTCTTCATTTAAACACTCTTTTAACTGTCAATTAGAATGATCATGTGATTACCATTGATTAACACTTTACTTAAGGAAAGGGAAAAATCTCTACTGTACCTTTTTCAAACGAGAAAGCGAGAGAGAACCGAAAAAAGCAAAAAAAATGAAAAAAAAAGAATTATTAAATTATAGCTAAAGAGAACAAAAGCCAGACAAAGAGGGGGAGGAAAAGTGCGCCAAGTTGTTGTTTGCCCATCGTTGCCTGAGAATTATGAATCAGGAAGTCTTAATAAGCGCAATTTCAAGTCGTTAGTCACACAGAGTAAAAAGTGGGAAGCTCTCGAGGCACGTCTTTACAATAGTACACACACACACACACACACGCATAACCAGAAATAACTATATATTTATGTATTTGTGTGTGTGTTTGTATACACATGAGACCTATTAGCGCCAGTATATGGTATATGTATGTCCGCAATTGCAATTGTATTTGTTTGTATATGGGGGCGGCCATTTGCCCGTTGATTTTAATTAAGTAAAAATGCTATAATGTGTGTGCGCCACAGATTTTATGCCCTTGATGCTGGCTGGTCTGACTGACTGACTGACTGACTGCCGGAATAGATGTGTTTAGTATTTTACTACAGATTCTTCAAGGGGCAAAGAAAAAAAAAACCAATGAGATTGAACTTGCGATATCAAAAAACATATCTTCTTAGTGCTAAAAATACCAGCTAACTTCCTACACTCACTACTAACCACTTATCGAATTGTATTTTTCCCATTCACTGGCTTACGAAGCATTCATAACTGGCTTCCTGAGCAACTTTAACTGAAGGCTTTCTACTTTAACCTATGTCTACTAAGGTCTTCTTTTTATGCCCTTTATGGATACGATTTTTTATTGAACTTTTAGAATTTCTTAAGTAGTTGTTTATCGTTCACTTGACTCACTTACATACATACATACATATGTATATAGCTTGGCTATTGTTTCAATGGTCATTTCCGATTATGCAATTGTTGTGTACTATAAAATTACATATTGCACTCCTTAGAAACGATGACGACAACGAAAATTTTTCCATTCAACTTTAGATTTCATTCTGAATAGATATTGTGAGAGACTAACACGATATGGTGTATATATGTATGTGTGTACATATATAACGGATGGACTTCAGTTGAACGGTTCAAATTCGATTTTAGGTTCGCTTAGGTTACAAGAAACGAGAGTCATGTGACAAGTGTTACGAACCTTTGGTCTCTCTCTCTCTCACTCTCTCTCTCTCTCTCTGTTGTAGTTGTCTCTCTTTTGGTCGCCCTTTCGGTAACTCTGTTGATGATAAATCTACGACAACTGCAATACAAAGTCATTTAATGCAATTTGCTGATTGCGCTTGCCATGCTATGTTGTTGTTGTTGTTGTTGTTGTTGCTGGTGCTGGTGCTGCTGTGTTGTACCTTTTGACATTTGAGCCATGTATTGTTGTTGCAATTTGTTGCTGACAATGCAACTCTACACAACACCAACACCAACACACACACAACAGAGAGAAACTCGGGTACACTTCCGTGAGCTTGGCGCCTCCTCCCCCATAACAAGCTCTAGCTAGCAAAGGCCATAAGCAAAAGAAGATTCAAGCAAATGCAAAGAAAATTTTTGGTCTTTAAATGGCATTCAATAAACATAGCTCTCATTGACTTAGGCCGCAGACAATTGGTGGCGGGGAGGGTTACCTGCAATTGGTAACCGGATTCAAATTCCAATTTTGAGTAGTATGGGCAGGCAATAGATGCTGATGATTTTCAACGAGAATGCAATTCCAATTTCAATTGCCAGTTTAGTTGTTGTTGCTGTTGAGGATCAACAACATCATCATCATCATCATCATCATCGGCAGCAGCAGCAGCAACAGCAGCAGCAGCAACAGCAGCATCTTCATCAGTGTGCTAGTTACAGACTGACACTCATTCAATGCAAGTTGACGATGATGATGACGATGACGATGACGATGTCAGCAATGACTCCAAGAGCTGTCTCAATGAAAAAGAGACAGAAATAGAGAGTAAAATAGATAGAGAAAAGAAAATTGATTCCGGAATGTAATATATAAGTGATTTTCAAACTTGTTTTCCTTTTCTTTATTTTTTTGGAATGAGTTTTATACCGACAAAAATCATATGTCGTATTGTTAATTGTTGACACTCCAATGCCATTTGTTATATCAGTCACCACAAGTGGCCAATTCTCTTGGGGTTGCATATAAGCAGCGTGTTGCCACAACTAATGAGTAGCCCCTAGAGACAAAGTAACTTACCGTCAGCTCATTTTGCCACCAATTCAAAATGTGTGTGTGTGTGTGTGTGTGTGTATATTTTCTTTCTGTTCAGCTTTGCCCTTTAATCACAAACGATGGCAGCATAAGCCATTGCCGCAGCTGTTGCAGCTTCTTCGTTCGCACAAAGTAGTTGGCCAGTGGGTGGCACTGAGTTGGCTGGCTTTTCTATGCACCGCAAAGTTAATTGCAATGTTTGTGTGCATGTGTGTGTGAGTGTGTGTGTGTGTGTGTGTTGACCGTGTTTCTTATGCTGCTGCTGCTGCTGATGTTGCTGTGGTCGGATGTTGGCTTGCCCTCACGGCATGGTTAAAGCCATATGCAGACGCCCTGAAAGCCCACGGCAACACGAATTTTAGTTACTCATTATTTTTTGTTTTTTTCGACTATTTGTGTAATAGATAAATAATCCTAGACGAAAAAATGTGAGTAATTTAAAGTAGAGGTTTCGGATTGCAAAGAGGTTATTCAACTAAATCACAAAAAAAGAAAAAAAATTAAAACAATTTAGAAATTCTGTATAAATGACTCATTCCAAAAGTATAATTTTTCATTTTGGTATCAAGCAACACATTTCTTAAATGTTATTTGGACTATCGACCGTTTAGACTATCGATAGTTTATCACCTCTAATTTAAAGATCGATAGGAAGTTATTTAAAGATACTAGTTGCAATTCTTTAAAGAAAACGATTTACAATAGAAATTCATACATTTTACGTTTTAAGCCATTAAGTTCAATGATTGATTAATTCCTTTTGGCAGGATTTTATTTTTTGCGCCCCACAAGGGCATAGTGCGGGCCTGGTTGTTCTATTATAACTTTTTGCACATATTTTGACCGAAAATGCTGGCAAACTTTGTGATCTCCTCGACACATGAGCTTTGATGTCAACTTTCGCTGAAAAGAGATTTGCCCGCCTCAGATGGGATGAAGACGAGCAAACTAAGAAAGAGAGATGCAATTGAAAGGCCGAAAAGAGAGAGAGAGAGAGTGAGAGTGAGTGAGAGAGAGAAAGAGAGAGCCAAGTCGATATCAAAGTAAATGAAATATGCAAATTGCAAAATTTTATTTTGTGTTTGTTTCGTTACCTTCTCTTGGGGGGCAGGTGAAACCAGTTCAAACTGCAATCTTTAGCAGCAACATGCAACATGCTCTACACACACACACACACACATCGCACACATACATACATAGCTACATGGGCAGAGGCAGAAGCTGCGCAGTTAACGTTGTTGCGCTTGGCTGAACTCTTTGTGGCTAGCCGGCCGGTTGTTTTGTGTTGTTTTACTGGTTACTGGTTGTTTTTTTGTCTCAGCCTCGGCCCCAACCTATACACTCCGCTACCCCGTCTCCCACTCGCCCATTCTGCCTCTCTCACTCTCTTTGTAACTCTCTCTCTCTCTCTCTCTCTCTCTTGTAACGAACGTTTCGGTTCGCTCAACAACAAAGTGGAGAAGATCAACCGAGTTTGTTGTTGTACACAAAAGTGGGGTAAGAGAAGGGGAGAGATTTGAGCGGGTGGGCACCGGTAATAGCATCATAGGTCGACCGGTCGACGGTCACATGCATCTCTCTCTCTCTCTCTCTCTCTCTCTCTCTCATTCTCTTTCGGTACGCTTGATCGGCAAAAGGTATTTTCTTGCTTATATTTTGTTTTTGCTGCTATAAACAATATTTTTGTTGTTGGTGATGTTATTATTATTATTATTATTTTTTTTTGTTTGCTGCTTTATTGCCGCTTTGTGTTGTTGGTGTTCTCTCTTTTTTTCTCTCGGCGGTGTGCGTGTTACTCTATCTCTCTCTCTCTCTCTCTCCCGCTCGCTCTCTCTGTCTGTCTGTCTGTCTGTCTGTTTGTCTGGCAGTCTGTGCCTGCAGCATTCGGTTTCGGTGCCTGGCACCGGCGATCACCGACGCCGCGCGACAACAATCAACAACAAAACTGGCAGTGCATGTGCACTATGGCTTCAAATGTGCGAACGAGATGGAGATATTAGGGATGTACATACATAGATACAATACATACATACATATGTATAAAATCATATATAGAGATATACCTTTTGCTTATGTACTTGGGAAAAAACCATGATTTATCATTATTATGTTATTGATATTTGAATTCAAATGATTTTAATATCTGCTGACACACTATTTAAATGTGTGTGTGTGTGTGTGTGTGTGTATTTAATGTCAATTTATCTTACACTTGGATTCTAGAAGCAAAATATTCAAAATTACCTCAAGTTTTTGAGCTTTAAAGTTAACAATTTAATTATTTAGGGAAGAAAGTAGATAATTGAATCTCCATTATGTCGATCTGAGAATCTAATTTTATCTATTCCATATAAATCTGTTTATCAATCGATAAGATAAACTTTATGTGCATTTATACATGGGTGGGTGATAAAGGATAAGATACAAATTCTTGTTATAAATAAATATTCCCATAGTTTATTTTCATTTTATGGCCTCCAGTTTGGAAAAGTATCAGTTTATATATATTTGATGGCTACTCATCTAAATTGAAATTTGTATTTCGATATTCTTTTGCTTTTTGCACTTGTTTTGTGTGTGCGATGTGTGTATGCTGCATTTGATTTAAATAAATATTGTATATTATATCAATAGCCTTTAAATTATGAGTAACAAAGAAAGGAAAATGAAGTAAATTGATTTTTCTCATATTTTTTTTTTTTTTTGTTGGTGGGCGTGGGGGAAACAGTAAAAAGTATATATATATATGTATGTATTTGGCGAAACAAATCGGCTTAGCAATTTATGTTTAAATAAACACAGAGAAATGCAAAACAATAACAACTTTTAGTTACTCTGTAAGCAGTAAGCTTAAGCATAAATAAAAAAATTAACAAATTCAGTAACTTAAATGATTCTTTTTAAGATTTAAGCACTTTAAATTCTGACATGAAATTAATTTAAATCAATTATTTCCGACACTCCTGAAGACTCATAAATCTGTTAAAATCTGTTTATATTTACAAATGAGTTCTTAACTTTTTTTATTTTTTTTTTTTATTGTCTCTTTGAAACCCAAATTACATCTGAAATTCGAGTCAACGTAACTGATTGATTCACAGCATCATTTTATGTGCATCTATATACATCTATATTAAATGGATATCGGTGTTTTTTATTTATATATTTTTTTGACTCTTATATGTTTTTAATAAATCTAATTTAATTGACAGCCGACACCCAAATACGAGGCCCATAAATCTCGATCTCTGAAACAAAGGGACTCTCTCTCATTTTCAATTTCTGTTTGGCGAAATGTAACATTTCATATTTCTGATTAATCTATCTAAAGGAAATTGCATTGAATTTGAATCCCTATACCCCATACCACGCCCCCATTTGGTCATCAGACCACAAACTATGTATGTATGAGCAACAGCAACAACAATAATAACAATTTATCCATAATAAATTATTAAGTACAAGTCCCGGAAAAAAAGTCGAAATAAACACCAGCGAAAGAGTGGCGGGAAGGGAGAAGGGGAGCGGGGGGTGGGCAGAGAAGTATTTAGCTTTTGGGTCCTTATTTCCATCCTCAGCAGGATGTCGTCATTTTTGGGACGAAAATTTCTTTCTTTGAAAAAAAAGGTTGTAGTCAGGAAAAATAATGGACAATTAAATAATTCTCTATATGCCACTTAGGGGATATGTCTCGATCTGTTCAATAGTACAAAATTAAAATTTTCTAGACAAAACACAACTTTTGCTTAACACTTAATGGTTTCTTAATTTAAAAAATCTGAAAGAGGGGTTTTTTTCCATTTTCAGTTGATTTAAAATGAATAAAAAGAAAAGTCATGTGGAGAAATCGTTTTAATTATTCCATAAATTTTTCTTTTGTTTTAGTTCTCTTGTACATATTATTTGCTTGTTTCCTATTGAATTCAGTCACTTTTGTATCTATTAGAATTTAGGTAGGGGCAAACAATATGCCCATGCCCGCGTATACGTAATACTCTGCATACATTTAAAAAATACAAATATTTTTTGCATTTAAAATGTGCTTACTAATGCCCTGTGATATCTACGGGTATGTGGTTGTGTGTGTTGAGTGTGTGTGTGTGAGTGTGGTGAGTATGTTGTTTTTTGGGGGGCTGGCAAAGTAATTGTTTTTTAAAATTAATTCACACAGCAAGGCAAACAGCAAAAAAGCAACTCGAATCGACAAAAGAAACCTCAAAATTTAATAAAAATTTTGATTAGGGGCCCCTGACACTGCGAAAGTTGTGACCATCAAAAAAAAAAAAAAAAAAAAGGAAAAACTCTCAACAAAAATTGGAAAAGCAAAACATTAAGAAAAAGTCCATGTAAGCCTTACTCGTCTATTGTCTTTAAATACCCTGCACCTGTAGATGAATAGAAGGTATATTAAGTTAGACAAGGCAAAGGATATACTATTAACTGCTACAGTTGATTTGTCATACATCTCAAACATTCGTTAAACGAATGTTCATCATCCGCTCATAATCCGTTCATTGTCGGTGCATCGTCCAATTTGTCATCGTTATGCAGTTTAGACTTTCATCGGTATATTTTGGAATTTGGTCTTCTATTCTGCTTCAGTTCATTTTTACCGTGTACGAAAACCCAGCCAACTCCCCCCCCAAAACCCCCTTTCACCGCGTGACCTGAACAACGAGCCAACTGACTCGACCAGTTTTGGTTTGTCCTGTTATTGCTCAACAGTATTAAGTTTGTTAAATATTCCCTTTTTCGGATGACGGCGGGACAGTATACGGCAGGACAGTATACGGCGGACAGTGAAAATATTTGTGCAAAAGCGTGAGGGATTAAATCGATTTTGTTTGCCTCTTTTTTTTGTGTTTTTGTGTGTGTTGCCTTTGTTTGTTCTCCGCTTGCCTTTGTTGCTAATATTATTTCAATATTTTAATTAACTCTCTTAAATAGAAGAGAGAGAGAGAGAGAGAAAGAGAGAGAGAGAGCGAGAGAGAGAATTCTCTTTATGCAAACAGATTAGATTATGATATGATGCCTAATAAACAAAATTTCAATTGCATCAAATTGTTAAAATTTTTCTTATCAAAATACACTAGGCTACAAATTTGAATTTATCAATGCTTCTAGCCAATGAAAGTTATCATTTGACACATCTATCGAAAGTCTAATCTCATTAATCAGTCATCTTAACTCATTTAGTTAGTTCATTCAAAATGAAATTGCTTGACATCAAAAATCATGCTGACCAGTGTAGATAGTGTTTTTATTCTGCCATGTTGCACTTATTCTGCAGCAAAATTAATTGAATGACAAAATGCTGCTGCTGCCTGAAAAGTGTAAAAATATCTCCATAAAGCGGATGGGCACAGCCAATAGCCAACAGCCAACAGCAACCGGCCAACGGCAGGCAATGGGTTTAAAATATTTTTTTATGATTACTTCTGTTTCACATCGAGTTGTTGTTGTTGTTGTTGTTTTTATGCCGTTGCGCATAAATAAATTTGAATGGCCGATCCGATGCGTTGAAATAAATGTATAAATTTATATGTTTTAACCAAGTCTGTAGACTGCTACCAGAATCAGATAACCAAGTAAAATAATGCCTAAAGTATCTACTAAATCGAAAAGAACATTTGAAAATGATTTGAATTTTTTTGTCACTGAACTAGTTAACAGGCAATAGCTACATCTATTGGTTACCATAATCTTCAGCCAACTTTAAAAAACATTCCAACTGTTTCTTTATTTTTTTTATGACCGTCCATTTGATATTGAATTTTTAGCGTAGGTCTTCTTTAGAGGAAATCCCAAAGGATTTAGGATTATTCCGATTTGTTAAGAATTTTCATTGAAATCAATCAATTAATCTTGATCAATTATTTTTTGTTTGCAAATGCGATTACTCTTGCACATTTTTACAATTAAATTTCTCTCGCAAATCCTCTCTGCGCCGGAATTTTAAGTGAGTTTTTATCGTAACGAAATTTTGATGAAATTACGAATCGGAAAGTCCAAATAAATATTTTAACAGTGTTTTTAACTCTTGTTTTTATTTGCCTCCCTTTTTTTATTTTTTTATTTTTATTTTAATTAAATAGGCAAAGCTTTTAGCAGTTTTTCGTTTGTTTCCTTTTCAGTGGGGAATGCATACACACAAACATACATACGTATATACATACATACATGTATGTGTATTTGTATGTGTATATTTTATAAATAATTCTTGTTGTTTTTTTTGCGATTTTGCAAAAAGGGGCTTAAAATGTAATATTGAATTAGTGTTGTTTGTCAACCAACTGAATGAAATTGCTTGATTAACTCTTTTTTTCTTTCTGAAACAGGTGTGTAAGTGGGTGAGGATCATGGAAACGGATGGTGTGTGTGTGTTGCGAGGGGGGGGGGGGGAGTTTGAGCATAGCGCAATATTTATGTATGTCACAGTCACAATTTGCTGAAAGAAAAGTCAATGACCATAAAAATCAACACTCACTCAACATGGAGTGAAAAGCGGCGCGAAAGAGAGGACTATGAGACGGTTAGCTGACTAACTGTAAAAGTGGGAATTGTTGTGGGGGGGGGGGGGGGGATGGTGAAGAAAAGTGGGCCTAGATGTGTGGGCGGGTTTATGTGGGGTTGTGTGCAAGGCGACATCTAGCGGCTGCAGTTTACCTTTCGGGCAAATACGCGAACAAAAAAAAAAGAGAGGCAGACTCAATGTTGTGTGTTGTGTGTTGTGTGTGAGTAAGCAGACTTTGCAATGCAAATTTCAAGTAGCCCACGAGCCGTGAGTTTTGTGTGTGTGTGTTGTGTGTGTATGTGTGTAGAAGCCCCTGTGCCATATTTTTTAAACTGCATGCCAAGTTAGTCAGTCAGACAGACAGAGAAAAAGAGAAACAGAGAAACAGAGAGAGAGAGAGAAAGATATGTGTTTACACTACACGTAAAGCTCAAAAGTCGCTATGATGAATGGAATACTATAATTCTATTAGAATAATAATCAGACTTTTGTAACTGAAGACGGACAAACAGTAGAAAGGCAAAGAGCATTCGAATTGCTTACTTTATGCATTCAAATGCAATTTCTTAAAGCATTTCCTTTTTCTTTTTTTTTTAATACAATAAGTCGAAAGTGATTTCTTTTGAAAATTTCCAAGAAATATATAAAATATAAAAATATAAAAGAATATCATAAAAGGCTACCATATCCTTAAAATCTACTCACAATATGGCATAGAAATTTAACTTAAAGTATGAGAATGAATGCCCAGTGCGTTACGCAAGGTGTTGGATAATGCATTGACAAAGTGTGACCGTATATATTTGCTCTCATTGACCTACAAAGGGTTTTCATACATGTTTTGAAAGTGTTTGGATTCAGTTTTCAGAAGCCTAGTGTAAACAGGTCTTTGCACAAACAAGAAGATGAAAAACCATCTGTAGTCCATTTGGCCTTTGCGTTAGAGAGCTTCATTCATGGATGCCAGGCACACACACACACACACACACTCTCACACACACACACAAATGTATAAACTTGCATACGATGTCTTTGCGGTATTTTAAGCTTGTTGCGGTGTTCTGTTCCGGTTTCAGACTCTTCTTCAGGCCTCAGTCTCCATTTGACCATTCAAACACCGCATATACACACCACACCACACACACACACACACACCTATACACACACACACTCACACTCAGACACACATACTCACTCGTACTTATATACAAATGCCAAAGCCATAAATATGCGGCTGCTTAGCGCAACCAGCTGCCGTCGACAACGTTGCCACTCCTACATACATACATACATACATACATATGTATAGAGTCCCCTCCCCTACCCATCCCATGCCATGCCATCCCATCCTATCCTTTTTGGCCAGTTTTCAGTTTCAGTTTGCTGTCTGCTCAATTATAGATTTGAATACAAAAAATTTTTGCAATTGAAAATGCCAGGCCAAGCATGACTGTACCAGAATTTTCTCGGTTGAAAACTTTTTTGGCAACCTCATCTCAACCCAATCTTCATTATCATCAAATTCTTATCTATATGTCTGTGTGTGTGTGTCTTCATTATCATCATTTTCATTAACTTTTCTCATATGCAGCAGTCGCTCATATCATGTTGACAGCTTGAAATATAAAACTTTTCATTTCTTACAACCGGAGAGAAATAGTTATGAACAAACGCAAGACTTAAAATGAAAACAAAACAATATGAAGATAGAAAAAACACCTTTCACTTTACCCTTTTAGTTTGTCTTTTCCCACCAAATGGCAGCAGCAGCAGCAAAAAAAAAAAAAAAAAATAGTTGCCAACAAAAGTTTTTAATTACTGAAACTTTTTTTTTTGTCCTAGCTCCCCCCCTTTACCCTTTTGGGTTAATACTCTTGAAACATCAATGATTGATTATTATAAAATACCTAGACTATTATTTGTACCCAGTACTTTTTGCTACTAACTGCTCAGCTAAGTCCTTTAAAGTCTTCCATCTGGACTAAAAACTAGCAAAGGAAACAAACAGGAAGAAAGTATGTGAGAGATAGAGGAGAGAGAGAGAGAAGAGAGAAGGGAAGTGGTTTATAAATTAACTTTTTCTCTAGGTTTTATCTCCTGCTGTTCGCTAAGATTTTTTTTTTTTTTTACCATGTCTGTCTGTCACTAATGCAGCTGCTCCCCACCGTCATTCACGACCTCCACTCCCACCATCCACACCTCCATCTGCGCCCTCTTAGCTTTCTACAACCTTTCTAACTCTTTAAGATCCCACTGTGAGGGTCTCCTTTCCCTCTCTCTCTCGTTCTCTTCTCATATTCTTTTGCCTGTGTTTCACTTCACAAAAATGTCCACTCAAATGGCGTTTAGCGTGCAATTATGAGTAGTTTTCAGTTTCTCTCTTTCGCATACCCTGTACTTATTTGGGTATACCGATCACTTGAAGGAACTGCCAATGGCATGGTCTAGAAATGAAATGCTAATGGCCAGTTTCAAAAGACTGAGCAACTTTGGGGTCTAGGCGAAAGCGTTAGATGCTTTACCTCGACGCTGATTATGTCTCATTTGCAGACCAAAAAGGTGGGCATGGAGTGGCCATGGAGCGAAATGGGCGGCAAGTGGAGAACCAGAAAAGCAGAATGAAGTGGAGCAAACAAAAAAAAATAAAAATAAAAACCCAAACCGGGAGCTCTAAAAGGAGAACTCCTGCTTTAATTGCTGCCACAGTTTTTATTTAATATCTTTCCTTTTCTTTTTTTGTGTTTTTTTTTTTTTTTTTTGTTCGTTTCTTGTTTTCCTTTTTTGCCCTCCCGCAACTTTAATTCACATTTGCAAAAATTGCATGACTATTTAGAGATGACTGTGTGCTATGGGATTATGGTCGACCGACGGAGGGGCCGGGGGTGTAGGTGGAGATGGAAATGGAAATGGAGATATGCTGTTTGGTTTGTAGGCGTGTCGTCTGCCTTTCCATAGGCATTGAGGCGTAACAAAGCTGACTTAATGACTCCAACAGCAGCCCGCAGACAACAACAACAACAACAACAGGAATGGGGCACAAAGAGAGGAAATAAGGGAAAGAATTAAATAGAAATAAAAAATGAGAAACAGCACAAAGAAAGAAACAAATTAAAAATGGCTTTGAAATGCTAAAGAAATGAAATTTAAACGGCAAACGGTGAAGAAAAAACACCTAACACTTACCTTGCTCTTGGTTCGCATATCGTAATACCCTGTAATAGATGTGTGCAAATGGTAATTAACCACATTATGCCATCTCACTCTCACTGCTTTGTGCCATTTAGAAGCCAGTTATTAACTTGCAACCAAATTAAGTTTTGTACATATATACCCCAGCTATAGATCCAGGTACATATACAATGTTAATATAATGTTAAAATTAAAAACAGAAATCAGAACCAATTCTAATGGATATTAAAAACCTTTTGTTTAGAATATTAAAATAAACCAAAAATTAACTTTTTTGAGATCTAAAATGTTTTGACGTGAAAAAAAACTGAGCGTTTCTATTGTTTTTTTCCAACCGAAACACGTGGTAGTTCTACTAAAAAAGCGTATAGAAAAAAAAGTTTCGCCAAATTCGGTGTAAAAAGGAATGAAAATAACAGAAACTACTATCCCACATACTTAAAAAAATGATTTTAGGTCGAATAATTTCACCAACACTGAAAAAAATGATTTCAACAAAAAAAAAGGTTGCCGTTTCTATTATTTTTTCCCAACACTGTATAGGGTAGTAAAAGTAGATTTGAATAACGAAATTTTTTAATGATACTCATCCCTCGTTCATCCCTCTCCGCTCGTTGTCGCTCCTTGGCCTGGTCACACTTTTCACTTTTCCCCCCCAGGACAAAGACAAATGATTTGCTGACATTGATGAAGATTTTTTGCAGTTTGACCTTTTGCGCTGTGACATTCATTGCCCTTCCTCTCTCTCTCTCTCTCTTTCATACACACACGTCCACTCCCCCTACCCCCCCTGCTACCCCCTGTCTATATTAACGTACATTACAAATACAATTGCTTGGGGCTGCTTATTAATTTACATCAATTAGTCTCTCTAATCAAGCATAGATCAAGTGTACCCAAGTTCCGTCTAACTAATTGATATTCATTTTCTGCGCTACAATGTAGCAAAAAAACAACTGAAAAAATTATTTATTTTCTCTTCTTTATTCTCTCTCATTGCTGTGTATAATAATAGTGTTTCGATCATAAATCTTTCAATTTTTTGACGTTGTCTTCATGTCGGGGATAAATTTTCAAATTTAAATACAAATAAATTGATGAGGCAACATGTCTGTCTCTATAAAGGCTTCAAATTTAAATAGTCGATATCATATAAATTGCCCTGATGCAAACCCTTTTGCCATTCGATTCTAATCTTCATCTTGGGCACCTAAGCATTTAGAAAATGTTACAAATCTTCTCTTTGAGAATACTTACCTCAAGCGTAAGTGAATTGTGACTAGGAATAACAAAGTCAACAATTGATATTAAGGAGTCTGTGGTTTTAGAGGGTCTAAACGAAGATATTTCATTTATTAAATTCATATTTTGTTTGCTTTATTAAAATTTTAGCATGGCAATTGTCTGAGACGTGTTAAAGTTATCGATCTATAGTTCTATATCTTATATAGTTTACTTTATGTAGATGCATATTTATAACCTTACAGAAGGTATTATAAAATTTGGGCAAATGTTTGTAAACCGAACAAAGAGACGTTTTGACTTCCTAAAAATACATATACATATATATATCTATTTCCGTCTGTTTCTACACCTCTCACGCTCTAAGTTTAAGGGATATTCAAACGAGTTTTGGCCTGGATCGGACTACTATATCTATCTATCTGTGAAAAAAAAGAGTCTTTCCAGCTGAACTCGCTCAGTTTCTTTGATATTTTTATACAAAGTCGGCATTGTTATTCGACTTAAGAACTCTTGCCTTTGGGGAAAGGCTTAGGCCAGAGACAATAAACTCTTCTACATATGTATTATGAAATTTTGTCCGACCTAGAAATGTGTGCGCTGAGTTTTAGTTTTGTTAGGTCTATTTAAATATCATTGGGGCCTGGGCTGGGAGGCGGGGAAATTCAAAATATAAATGTATTCTTTCTTGTTCAAACCACAAACAGCTGTCCAATCTCTTCATTCTAGTTGGGGTTTTGGCTGGGGACCTGGGGACTACCGCAGGGTCAAATTGATATGATCGGCAAGTGTCTAAGAAAATTGACAAATAGTCAAGGTACACAAACTCAAGCAAACAAATAGACAAATCAACAAACAAACCAAGAAGCAAACAAACAGACAGAGAGACAGACAAACATTCATATTAAAGTTATCATGCAGCTGCTACAAAATCTTGCAGTTTTTTTTCTCACATCTCCATGAACTGTAAATTATTTATCAATTATCCAATGGCAATTTTGCTTTTGTAAAAAAGGCAACAAAAATAAATAAAAAAAAAATAAATAAATTTGGCATACACACTCGTAATAAAATTGTAGATGATGTAGGGATGTATGATGACAACATTTTTTTTATAAAAAAACGTATAAAATTATCATAAAACTTTGTGGGGCAATTTTTCGCCATTTAAACGTTAAAGTTTTGCGGAAAAAAAAAACAGAATCAACAAAAAGGGAAAAAAAATAAGAAAAAAACCAACCCCACAACTTTTACAAAAAAAAAAAAACCCGAAAAAAAAAGGGGCAAATCCTTTTAATTGAGCAATTAAACTTTTAACAAGTTGGTTTATTTATGTTTAAAAGCTCATAAAACCAACCAAAAGCGTTTAATTGGCCAAAGAAAATTTGCTAATGCCAATTAGAATTCATCGAATGTCATATGAAAGGCATGAGAAGAACCCTTGAAAAACAAAGTCATATGGACAATTCTGGATGGCTCGAGTCATAAAATAAAAAGCGGCTTCCTTAGATGAGTGATTTATGTACTTTCAGATAGTCCAAAATTCAAAAGGGACTTTGTCATTCTTGAATTGAATTTTTGAATCGATATACAAATTGTTCATATATGAAATTGTAGAAATTGTTTCGGTTTGAAACGGCATACGCTTTGTGTTGGCTGTATTTATTTGCGTTATACCATTTGATTGGCTTAAATCAATCATTGATTTGACTTTTCAATGTTTCAGTTTCATTTCAATCCTCTGTAGGAGAGAGAGAGAGAGAGAGAGTGAGAAAGAGACATAGGCAAGATGTCTTTGATTTTAATTGCATTTTCATTTCATTTCATTTTTTGTTTTGTCGTTGTTGTTGTTGTTGTTGTTATTGCTCCCCTCGACACTTTGACTGAGTGACATTCTGACTTCGATATCTCGTAATCCAATTGTGATGCCGATGCCCTGGGCCGTGCCGTGGCGTAGCCATGGCCCTTGCCCTTGCTCCCAGGCCACAAAGCCTCACACTTTACCCCGCCAAGCCCCCTTTCCTTCTCACCCTACCGCCCTCTATTACCCCAAACATCACCCTTCATTGAGCTGTCAGCGGAGTCGATTGACTGAAATGGTTGATTCAATTATTCAAGGTGCCCATCTCTCAAATAATTGAGTTTCGCATTCATTTTTTATGTTTTGCAAATTTTTTTTTGGTTTTTTTTTGTATTTTATTTCGCCTTTTCTATTCGTTTCTTTTGTTGCTGTCGCTCTCTTGTTGTTGTTGTTGTTGCTTTGTCTTTTAAAATTTTACAATTTGATTACGTATTTGACCCATGGACACTTCAATATTGTAAAACAAAAAAAAAAAGACACAGAAGACACCCCAGAGGAGCTGTGAGCTGATTGATCAACATCAAAATTGTTGCATGCAAATTGAATTTCACTTTTGGTTTTTTTTTCTTTTTGGTTTTGTTTCATTGCGGCTCTTGTTCAATTTCAATTTTGAAATGTTCATGAAAATGGCAGCATTTAAAATAAAATGCATAATTAATGTGAAATTTGCATTCAATCAAATTCTGAACGCTAGCAGCAGAAGAAGATTCAATGGGGTCATTCAATGGATTTGCCAAAGCCACTGAAAAATAGTAAAAAAAAAATATAATCGATTTTGTCATGGGAGTATCGAAAAAAAATATCGTTTTTTTTTCATCTAAGGAAATTTAAATTTTTGACTCTTTCGAAGGAGTTATCAAGCAAAAGACTATCGAAATGGAATTCTCTTGGAAATTCATAAAGGTATCTTAGGATTATCTAGATTCTAGAATTTAGTTTTATTTCATTGATTATAATTACTTTTTGTATATGTATTTTTCAAGTCCTTAAGTCCTTTGCTAATGCACTTTATGTCTGCCTATTTACTATTATTACTGGGGTTCTATATAGCCACTTGAACTCTTGGCCTAAAACTAGGCCAAACAAATTGTTCGCTCACGCACACATCGCTAGTAAAGTGTCCTTTGGTTTTTGGGTGTGTGTGTGGTGTGTGTATTCGGTTATGGACTCCCTCATTTCACTGTAGTTAAGTGTAGCAATTTGTAAATTAATAAACTTTGATTCAAATGTTTGTGTCACCTAGCATATACAAACAAACTCTGTGTACGTGCATAACAAAACAGACAATAAACGAACAGTCCAAAGGGGGAGTCTAAAGGGGGAGTGCCCCGTTTGGCCCAATAAATAGAGCAAACCAAACAGAACAGAACAACGAGAACGAAAATAAGTTGGAACGATAATGTCAATTATTATTAACACGAAAAGCGCACGCATACAAATACCACATGTGTGTGGTGTGTTGTGTGTGTGTGTGTGTGTGTGTGTGTGTGTACTGCTCGACACCCTGTTCCCCCCGCCAATGTTACCCCCTCTCGTTGACCCCAACCGCCATTCTCTAGACACTGTACAATGTCATGCATGGGCAATTTTTTCGTGGTCAATGGCGTTTTAACAAGCCCCGAAAAGCGACTGACCACAGGCAACAACAGCAACAAACAACAGCAACAACAGCCAGCAATGGCAATAGCAACAATGAGCAACATTTGGTGACCGGCACCGACAACCACAACAACAACAGCAACAGCAACAACAACAACTAAACACAAAACCAGCCACAAATCAAAAATTTGTAAAATGCTTTACTCTCTCTCTCTCGCTCTCTCTCTCTCTCTTTTTCTCTCTTGTCTCTGTCTCTCTCTCTCTTCTCTCTCTCTATCCCTCTGCCACGCCTAAACGCCCAAAATTAGGCAGCTTATATTATTTTGAGGGCAAACCTCATGCCATCTACCCACACACTTCCCTTCCTCCTTCCCCCCCCCCCCCCCATTACCACCTTACTCGCACGCTTTGCAGTTTGGCTTTTGCCTAATTAATAGGCGGATTCTCCTCTACAATATGCGAAAAACGTGGACACAAATTGGATTTGATTTTATTTCGGTTTTTGCAGAACTTGCGTTTTAATTCAAATACGTGACTAGGCGCCAGGGGCCTGGGGCTAGGTAGGTATCGGTTTGAGGGGATCAGAACAATCAGCCAGCCCAACCAAATACACAGAGAGAGAGAGAGATGAGAGAGAGACACGTGGGGAAAATGTTTGGCCTAAGTCAATCAGTGAAACAGAAGGTCGAATAAATGACAATGAAAATCATTCAACAAATTGCGAATATGCAAAAATAGACTTTAAGATTTTTAAAATCTATTCAATATATTTCATATATTATCGTTTAGTAATGTCATCAACAATCCAACAATATATATATATAATATGGAGAAGCTTTTGGGGCAATCAGCTAAAGATTCAAATTTTAAACTTCTAAAAAAAACAACATTTTTGGAATGAAAAGAAAGTTAATAGAATTTCGTACATATATTTAAGACTTTTAAATATTCGGTTCTGTAATGCAATATCAAATACTGATCATAGGTTGATCCTACAATAATATTTAGGGCATAATTCTAATGAATTGGTTAAATTTCTGCTAAGAATTCTTAGTTCCTTGAAGATTCGCAAATGGGAAAACAGGAAACTTAACTGAAACAAGACAAGTCCTGAGTAAGGCAACCAAAAAAATTCGAGAATGTCTACAGTCTCAATTTTGGTCTAGTTTTCGGTTAGGGTATTTTTTTTTTGTTGTGCAAGCCGTTGTTGTTGTTTGGCCATAATTGAAACTGCTGTTATACAACTGATTTGCTCATTAACTTTTGTTAGCAGTTAGCAGTAAGAAACTAAATCTGAAAATGAGTTACTAAGATTTATGGCACATTAACATTTCCTTTGGAGTTAATTTTTTTTTTTCCAAAAACAATTATTATTAACATTTTGTAGAGATTTCTAGCATGCAAACGCCAGATCTTAAATAAATCGGTAGGATTATTTGATGTTATCTTTGGGCTGCCTCTTCTTTAGAAGGAAGTCACAAGTGAATTTAAATAAATTTTTGTTAACAATAATTTATCACAGATGACACTCTTAAAAAAATGTTTTTCATTCGCTTATTGAAAATGGTAAATTATGGTGGCAAGTGTTTGGCAAGAGAAATCAATGCCAATTTCTAATGGCTTTCGGTTGCAAGATCATAATCGGTTTATTGTCTTGATGATTTATGGATTTTTCACTCGCACACTATGTAGGCTCTATCTTTGTCGCTTGTTGGGGTCGTTCTCTCTCCTCCCCCCCCACTCTCTCCTCTCTCACTCTTTCTCTGTCTCATTTATGTTGTTTGGCAAATTGCACCTTTGGGGTGTTTGCTCAATTTAAACATATTTAAATGTAATTTGATTTGTCATTTAAAATGGAAATGATTTATTAATTTTATTGCTATTGTTGTTGTTGTTGTTGCTGTTGTTGATTCTTTATAGTTTAATTAAAATGTTGATAATTATTATGTTGTATGTTTTTTTTTTTTCATTTGTTTATTTGTTGTTTGGGTCATGTTTTCACTAAAATTGCTGCAAATTATTAAAAAAAACATTGTTAATGCCGAGATTCAAAATTACAAAATTAATACATTTGTATCATTTGATATATACAATATATCGGCCATATATATATATATACACATAAATAGTTGTGTATATATATACAACTTTCTCATTTCGATTGGCATGCATATTTTATTTAAAATTGCATTTTGCACACTCACACAGACACTCTCGCACACACACACAAAACACACACACACACACACGACAGATAGACAGACAGACAGATGAGAGAGACACAGACTAGCGCAGTTAATAATGTACCACATGGACACATGGAGTGGAAGAGTCGGAAGACTCTTTCTGGCCTCTGCACATTTTGGATTTTGCGGTTGCCCGAGTTGATTGTTCGTTAATTGGTTTCAATGCTCGCAACCGCGTTTGGCCTGCCATCTGCCTCCGTTTTTGGTTTCATTCCTTCTCCCTCTTGCTCTGTCTCTCTCTCTCTCATTCCGACAATCCGCCCACTGACTATAGTCCGCTTCCCCACATCCGTCGACGTCTCGGAGTTTGCGCTTGAAATGCACTTCAAGTGCAGCAGCAGTCGCAGTTGTTTTTGTTTTCTGTTTTCTGTTTTTTTTTTTTTTTTGTTTTTTTTTTGGCGCCAATTCCTAGGTCAATGAAGTGGTTCAACTTTTAAACACTTGTAAATGGGTCAATGAAATGGCTTTGGGCTTTCTTCTTACTCAAGCGATTTTCAAAATTAATGTCAATTAAATAGAGCGCAAACACTAACGACAGATCGGCTTGTTTAAAAAGATTTGCGGATTGTAATTGCTTTCAAGTTGATTTCAGTTAGAAAACATTAATGGATAGTACTATTTGCTTAAGGGTTCCTCTTCGATAGTCGCGTATTAAAAATATATATTATAGATCTATGCATTATTTATCGATTATTATTAGAATCGCTGACAATATGTTATCGATTGATCGATCATATTCCTGAAAATTGCCTAAAAACTTGAATTTCAATAAAGTTATATATATATATCAAGAAGATTCTTGATCCATTGAGACCTTTTTACAGGGTATTTATGTATATGTCAATGCCGATGTGAGATCTTTAGTTTTCTTTATCCACAAAGCGATGTGAAACTTGTACTTGATCTCATTTTACTTTCATCAAATGAAATGACATTAGTTTGTTTTTTAAAAAAATTGACAAAATGTTCCATCCCTGGTTCTATTCAGTCATTGTGTTCTCATCATAATAAAGAAGAACAATTTCATATTTAATATAATTTATTTAACGCCATTTGCCGCAACTTGGCAAATGCCACTTGAAAAGTTTCTTCTCTCCCACTTCCACTCCCACTCCCTAAGTCTCTCTCAGTCTCTCTCTCTCGCTCTCTTTCGCTCTGTGTTAATGAAAGAATTGAGAGAAATATGTTTCTTCTTAAATTAAGTATGATTATGAATTGTGCGAGTGTGCTTTATGTGTGTGTGTGTGTGTGTGTGTGTGTGTGTGTAGGTGTGTAGGTGTGAATGTGTGTGACTGACCAATGGCTTTATCTAATTGACCACAGAAATGATTTTGTTAATTGAAATGATGCTTAAGCACAATTTATTTTGTTATGTTGATTTGTTTGCTTATTTATTTGCAGCGACTAATTACGTTTTACCATAACCATTTATTTAATATTATTAATTTGCTTGAAAATTATGTTCGTATGTAATTTTACTACCATTATAACACTCTCTCAAAATCGATTCTTAATAATTGTAATACTATTATCGTCACCGCAGCCCAACGGCTGCTGCTTCTGTTGGTTATTGTTAACTATTTTGAGTAGCCCTTTCACCAAACGCAAATATTTGTATATTATTAATAATAATAACTATAGCAACAACAATGCACTGCATAAAATTGCAATTAAAAGTCAAGCCTCAAAGGCATTTCCCCACAATAACAACAACGACAACAACAGCAACACGGAAACAGTAAGAGAGACACACAGAGAGAAAGAGAGAGAGAGAGATGAAATTTAATATATCCAGGCGAAATGCAATGCATAAATATTATTCATAAAATTTATACCAATACAAAGTATGCAAAACTTAAGGTCTGTCCTCGAAATAAAAGTGTTCAAAGTGTCAAAGGACTTGAGAATCTAACAACTTCAATTAGCTAAACTAATAACTTAAATTGTGATAACTTAAATTAAACATTCCTATGAAAAGTATTCGATGCATAAGCTGTTCCATTTGCATATTTGAATCTCTGGCATATTTGTTTCTGGCACAGTCCTAATAACGTTTATTCTATTCAAATTCCCCATACAATATTTTTTCATATTAATGAATCATTTTCTTACCCTTTTCAATTGCAGGTAAATTTTCGAACCACTGTAATCACAGGCACATTCACTGCTTTCGTATGCATAGCCAACTGTGGGCTATAGAATCACATTCAAATTTACATAGGAAATTTGATTAGTCCTAGGTCAGCGCAAGGGTTCTTGGTGAGTTCGAAATCAACAAAATGGGAAAAACAAACAAAAAAAAAAAAAACCTTACAATATTGGTAGTAAAACGAAACTTTATTTTACATAACAAGCAAAAGCAACACAAAAAAACAAAAAAAAGGCAAAATTGTATATTGCAATTGAAGAACAAATTGATTAAAGAGTGGCAAACAAGAGAGATAGACCAAACGAGAGAGAGTGAGGGGGAAGAGCGAGTGTGAGCCATGAAATCCAAGCTCCAAAAACAAATTACTGAAATGTTGTGAATGAACCGCGACGCGGCTCTTTGGCAACAGCAAGAAGGAGTCCACGTTGGTTGAGGCAGCAGCAGCAGCAACAGCAACAGCAGCAGCAAAGGCAGCGGCACTTGGCGGTCATTGTTCCAATTTCTAACCATTTTTATTTCTTTTTTTTGTTTTTTTTTTTGTTGTGCCTCATACTACTTCTCGCTCGCTCATTTGCAGCTGCTCTCTTTTACACGTATGTTTATGTGAAAGAGATTTACAGATACCCTGTAGAGAGACCCAAGCGGGTCATATGCGCGATATGAAAAGATTGTAGCCAAAACTTCAAAGACATGAAATTCGCGTTCAATATAAATTGTGTTTTGTAGCCTAATGAGAGATAATTGAACGTCATATAGGGTATGTTGAGGTCGATGCCATATCATAATTTTCAGAGTTTTGTATTTTTTCAATGTTTTTCAAGTGTTGTTGTTAATTTGTTTTGGCTTTCACACACTACTAAACAAAACTAACAAAAACCGAGAGAGAGAGAGAGAGAAACTAACTAGCGGAGACAGAGAGAGAGAGAGAGAGAGCAAAAAATAAAACCAGGGAAAATGAAGAGGGTCAAAAAGAGAAAGAGATAAACCGGCTTCCCCTTTCAAATTCGATTCAAATCCCATCTCCCATTTTCTGCTGGCCAAAATGTCTCTAACCAGTTCGTTGTCTATGAGTCTTGTTGTTGTTGTTGTTGTTGCTGTTGCATTTGTTGTTTTATGACTTTGGTTTTGCTTCTTTTTCTTCTTCTTCTTCTGTGCATTGAAGCCTGAAGCAGATTCAGCGCCAACAACAGCAACAATTACTGCCAAAATGTGTGTAGCACAGTTTAAGCATTTAAATTCGTGCCTTGTGGCTCACATGTCAGGTTGACCAACAGCAGCAAAATTAAAATGGCCAAAATCATTCTACATATAAGAGAAATGCACAGCAAATGAAATAAAATAACTTAAATAGAAAAAGAGAGGACAGAAAGAAAAGTGTTGGTCCAAAATGGCATAAACCCTAAGAAAATCACAATCAATTTCATTTCGGTGGAATGGAAAAAAATTCAAAAAATTACTCTTATACACGAAGTGACAAAATGAAATTGACATTTGCATTTAACCAAAGATAGTCTCTCTAAACATCTTAACATTCGAGCACCACATGAGGCCGTAGAGCAGTTGACCAAATTTGGATTGTCTGTTTTTGGGATTTGCTATTCGATATCATTTTCCTGATCGTCCTTAGTTAAAAGTCGATAAACCCTTTTTCATCTAAAGTGTATGACTTTAAGTTCAGCGAAGCTTAAAGCCTGACTAAATGCCAGAACTGAGCACAATGGGATGGCAATGCTCGGATTTGGAGTCCGAGGGGTCCGATGTTCGATGAATTCTAACAGGCGTTCCACTAAAAGAGATAGTTTAGATGGACGTGGTCAAGGGAAAATGCGGCGGTGCAAAGGAGGGCTCAGAGGGTGAAAAAACAAAACATTGGCGAAATATTGTTTCCCTATACTCGATTTTTTATTTTATTTTCTTCTTTTTTGTTGGTTGTTGATTTTTTTTTTTGGTTGCCTCGTTCAGCGATTAAGCCGTCAGAGTTCTCACACACGCACACGTTAGCGTTAGAGAGAGGGGCAATGGGGCTAGAGGGGGTGTGGGAGGGGGGGGGGCTGGGCCAAAGATAGAGTGAGAACGATATCAAATGTGCATGTGCCCATACATTCACATATTGACAGCTGGATGTCGGCTTAAATGGCGCTTACAACACACAAAGCAACACAAAAAAGCCAAAACCAAAGGACCCAATCTAACATGAAAATGTAGCACAATATCCTAATACCCTTGCTACATTGAGTATAGTTAGTATAAATGAAATAATACACTTTCCATTTCGAATAGAGTGATCCCCAAAATGGATCGTGTTTTTCGACGTTTGAGTTCGTGAGGTCGTTACCCTCGTTCGTTAGCCGAATATATAATACCCTTTGCGACCAGGAAATTAAGTGATAGAAAATGCCAGAGACAAGAGAGAAAGAAGGAGAACCATGGCGATGGGAGATAACAGTTTTTTTTTTTTTTTAGCCAGAGCAAAAATTAAATTAACGTTGAAATAATTGAGTGCAAAAAATGTTTTTTATGTACAACAAAACCTCGACGACAACAACAACAACGAAAATGAAAGAAAAACCAAAGAGAAAAAAGAGAAAAATTCAATTAAATAAAAAGCTATCCCAAAATTGAAATTCTGTATTACATTAGAATCTAACGCACAAATAGACACCCACACACACAGACACACTTACATACACGAAGGGATGCGTGCGTGTGTGTGTGTGTGTGTGTGTGTGTGGCGGGCAGAGTGTGAAAATTTAATTTGCCATGCTATTAGCATTTACTCTTTGTTGTTGTCTGGCTCTAAGCAAACAAAGTACATAAATGAGAGAACAGTGTGAACGGAGTATGAGATAAGTGTGGAGGACGAAGAGGATGAGGAGGATGAGGAGGAGGAGCCAGGAGTGTAGCAAAAAGAGGAGTAACTGGAGTAGCAACATCATCATGATGGATAGTTTGGGACACAAGATTCTTTTGGACAGAAAGACACGTGTTTGCATTGTGTTCAGGACCTGGTTCAGTATGTAGTATTAAGCGACGATTATTTGACACATTATTTGGCGAGGAGGACAGTTTGACTGCTGTCCGCAGAGATGAAAAATGATTTGTTGTTGATATGGCAAATAGTAGACAAATAGTTTGTCTTAACTGCTTAAATCGAGAATGGTAAAACGAATTTGAGTCAAATCAATTTGGCCAATTAGCCGTGAGCATAAATTGTATTTGATGGCGTGAAATTTCTAATCGGAATAAGACTAAATATAAATGTAAGCAATTAATGCTAAAACAAGTTGAGAATTACAACGGAATAACTGAATTTAAAGTTAAGTTGAGCTTTTCATATGGGAGAAAACTTTTTTGTATAACATCAACGAAATGAACTGTGAGGAGTATTGCCAATTTGATGATGCAACATGATGTCAATTTGATGTACAACTGATGTACATATACAAACGATTCATATAGTAAGAAGGAAAGCGGCAATATTGGCGACCAAGTTCATTCAACTTATGTTCCACACCATACACACCACACACACACACACACACAGACACACAAGAGTGCGTTGCCTTAGCTGATTTCCCCACCTCTTCGCATACTCTTTGCACCGTCTTTCCGATTCGTAAAGTGTCAATTTCTTTTCCTACATATCGTTGTTGTTGTTGCTGTTGTTGTTGTTGTTGTTTTTCATCACCCTGTTTTGTATCTTTTACCCCATTTGGCTTGGACATGAAGAGCTTTTGATTTGATTTTCGTACGCTAATTCAATTAGATTTATGTGCGCCATTTGACATATTTCTGTCTTGCTCTTGTTGTTTGCCCCCCCCCCCCCCCCCCCCCCCCACCCTAACCCTCTTCAACTCCTACAACCACGAACAGTGCGCACGGCCAGCGCATGTATGTGTGAGTGGTGTGTGTGTGTGTGTGTGTGTGTGTGTGTGTGTGTGTGTCAGTTTATTTATTCCTGGACATGGTGCTAAATGGTTTTTCTTGTTTGTTCAAAATCAGATCATGGCCAATAAATCAACACTCAATTCGATTTGTGCGTGTGTGTGTGGTGTGTGTGTGTGGTGTGTACGCGCGTGTATATGCATATTTATTAATGTGTGTGTGTGTGTCTCGTGTTGTGTTGTTTGCAAATTGATTTGTCCAGGTTTCTTTTACAAGAAGGGTACAAGAGAAAAAAGGGGCCAACAAGTCGTTGAGTTTCCGCCGTTTCAGCCACAATCAATTTCAAGAGTCAATGACACAAACACACACACACACACATACACACACACTCGCACACATGCATAGACAAACATGATTTTATTAACTAATTGCATATTACCAGGAGAAAGAGATGGAAAAACTGGCTCCAAAGGAAAACCAAACTCAACTCTATTCGGTCTTTGGCCAAAACAAGTTTGCAGCGGAAATTGTTAATTTCTGCATAAAGTCCCAAAGCCATAATTGCCATGACAGATGCCAGATACCAGGCACCAGGCACCCGGCACCAGGCACCCAATCACCAGCCACAAAGCACAAGGCACAAAGCAGTAGGCAGTAAGCAGAAAGATCCAGTGATGACCGGAGGACCAGTTTGAGGCACCTTAAACTGTGTCAACCTGGCATTTTGCTTACACGTTGTTCAAGTACATATACACACTGAGAGAAAAGAGTTGTTAGTTCAATAATAAATACAAAAATATTAACTGATCCCAGTTTAAGTTTAGTTGTAACAATTACTTTAAGAGCAACTTTGATTTCCCTTTTAAATTTGTTTTTAAACAACTGTTAGCCGTTTTCTTCGAGTGTAATCATTCATATTTTCTCATTGAAATGAACTCGACTTTGAAATCCGTGCTTTTTTGCCGGCCTTGAACGTATGTGCACGCACAATTTTTGCGCATTTAATTGAAATTTCTTTGGAATAACTTTGACACTTTGGCTTGTCGATAATGAAATAATTGAATTCCGATCAAGGCAAAAGACTAGCATATGATATGGTCTCTGCACAATGAAAGGGATGTAGATGGGAATGGGAATGGGAATGGGAATGGAGAGTGTGAACCCCAAAGAAATGTTGATTTAATTAGACGTGCACAGCAACTCAAATTGACAACGAAACATTTTTTAATTTTCTTTTATCATCATCCATTGCCTGTCCACATTTCTAACACGTATACCCCCAAGCAATGCCGCCGCCACAGTGGAACAAATCCAGGCACATACAGTTTCTCTAGTAATGCATTTTAGGATAAAAGTGGAACAGACTCTGAATATCGATTACTGATCGTTTGATCTGTACACTCTTTGATAATTTGTCAATGAGACACATTTCTGCATGCATTATGTTTTCAAAAAAAATGTTTAAATGGATTTTCTGCTTCATTGTAAATTTGTCTCATTGCTTACATTGTCGATGGAGTTTTAAGGTTGCGACGTGGCAGCTTTTTGGTCTTGGTCTTTGGGTTTTTGGCTCTGGTCATTCACATTTTGTGTTGTTGCATGCGGCTTAACCCACTAGCTTCTTTCAACTCCCTCTGTTAAAAGTATCCTTCCTACCTTCCCCCCCCTCCCCCACTGTGTGTGTGATTTGGGGAGTTTTCGTTCATCTTTATTTCTTGTGCGTGCAAAAATTTAACAATTGCAGAAATTGAAACTTTTGCCTGTTTGTGTGCTTCACACACAAAAAACTCAGACTCAGGCTCAGACACAGTCACACACACACACACACACACACATACTTACATAAATGAAAAAATTCATATAAATATAAATATATATATATGTATATATATAGTAAATGTGCACACGTTTGCACAGACGCTTAATATGGCAATGCACTTTGCTTTTTTAATGCTCTCAAACTTGTACATTTATGGCAGTTTGTGGGAGTGCCCCCAAAAGGCAGGCGAATGCTGCTTCATGGTGGGTGTGGCATTTATTTCGCAAACGCGCGGCGTGGTGGCGGGGTGGATAAACTGTGAAAGTGTTTCAAGATTGCTTAAAGACGTTTGATTTCATTATTTTGATATGGCTGTAAAAATTTATATTTTCAACAAAACTTAAGCCCAAGAAACCAAGAAATAATGAATGGAATCCACTTACAGCTCAACAGGTAACAAGGTACAAAAAGAACAATAAAAACGGCAAACGGAGCAGCAAAGGAGCTGACCATCCTTCAACTAAGGCTAAAGCAGATGGCCATATATTTACTTAATGAGAATGCTTTGGGGGAAAACCTTCAACCGATAAGCTGTAAATGCCAAACAAAAGGCCAATTTAAGCAACGAAAGGGATAATTACCGAACAGAATTAGCACATTTTGTTAGAATTACAATCGAAATGGTTAGAGATAGATAAAATTGTTGTTGCCTTTTTTTTTATTTTAATGTCTTCATTCAGAAAGTGAGAGAAGATTTTTGAAGCTGCATTTATAAATAAATTACAGACAGAATTCAATTCAATTTGTTGTTTAAAGCATTTTACATACAATTGTTATTCATGTTGGTGCTGGTTTTTATGTTCTTTCGCATATTACGCATACGCCGCGTTGCTGCTTTGTGTTGAAACACAAATTTTTCGGCTCAATTCAGTTGCAGTTGCAGTTGCAGCTCGATTCGTAACGATTTTATTTCGTTTGTCTTGCATTTTATTTGTGGTACACTCATCCGCGGCTTCTTTATACATTTGGTATTACTTCTCCTGCTCGGCGCAATTTGCAGTTCATTGTTGTTGTTGTTTTTTTTTTTTTGTTTAATACAGAAATGCGCCTCTCTGTGTGTGCGAGTGCTTGGAGATGGGCGGGTGAGATGGACCAGAAAGAGTCCTGCTTGTGGCAGTGAGTCCCTCTGCTGCTGCTGCTGCTGCCGCCGTTGTGCCTGCTGCTGTTCGTTCTTTTTGCCTCTTTGAAGAGCACTCGTTTGGCTTGCGTGCTGGCAAGTTGTTGGTTTTAAGCCTCAAGTGAATGAACGAGGTAGACAGACTAAGTGAGTGAGACTCTTCTGTGTATACATATACGTGTGTGTGACTGTGTGTGTGTGTGTGTGTGTGTATGTGTGTGGCTGAGTGTGTATATTTATTTGTCTTCGTGGGAACAAATACAAGATGCGGTGGCTGCTGCTGCTGCTGCTCTTTCTGCCATGCCACATTTCAGTTACTTTCTCAAATAATCATTTCAATGCAATTTTTATATAATTTCCCTCTTGCTACACTCTCTCACTCGCTTCCCCTCGACTCCACTTTCTCTCTTTTTCTCTTACTCTCTCTGTATGTTTGCTAATCCACTGTTGACATGCAATTTCATTCAATTATCATGATTTTCCCTCTCAGTCTTTGGTGTGTGTGTGTGTGTGGGGAGTATTTTGTTATGGTTTACCCCCTCACCTCTTTTCACCCACCCCATCATTGAACCCATACTTCTTTTCTAACAGTTTTTTCTATTTTTTTCGTTGTCTTTGAAGAAGCGTGGGAAATTTAACAAGCTCTGCAAATTTTTGTATTAGTAAGAAATGAAAAGAAAGAAAAACTCATGCAATTATTCAATTTGTGGTCATCTATTTTCCAACACCCCCCCCCCCCCCACGCGCTTTCATCACCCCACCCCTGAGCAATATATTATTACCCATACGCCACGCCCCACTCCACGCCAACCTACGTTGCGTTACGTAAAATCAAAAATTGATCAAAAGTATCGAAGCATTATATACCCTTGAATATACTCAATTACTCGTTAAGCATCATTGCGGTTTATTGTAGGCCGACAACTGATTGATTATGAAGGACTTAAATTAATGCTTCACTCGCTAAGAGGGTATGAAATAAATATACAATTTTAACGTGTGTTCAACTAATTAGTTTGCATTTTAAGCCCCATTGTACAGTGAGGCGAAGCTAAAAGCGACTACAAATGGCCATTGAAGTTAAATTGATACAATTGGCTGTTTCGTTTTTTGGCATTCGGAATTGTTTATGGCGAGTGCACACTGTACTTTATGGTTCATAACTAACCTGTGCGCAATGCAAAATTAAAACCAAATTTGCTGGCCAATTAATTGTTTCAACAGTTTTTCGCAATTGCTCTTAATGATTATGCTTCAGTGTTCATGCCCCTCCCCCCTCCCCCCCTCCCCCTCCCCCTCCCCCTCTCCCCCCCCCTCTCTCTCTCTCTCACTCTTTTTCTCTCTTATTCTTTATTTAACTATTTCCCTCTCGCCTCTCTCAGTCTCATTAATTAATCATGCTGACATCACGCATACGCACCGTATGCTGCATATGCAATTTGCATTTAAATCGAAGAGCAAATTAAAAAACAAAACATAAAGCACAAATTAATTTTGCAATAAAACCGAATATTCTATACACTTTAAAAATGAAATATTTTACATAAATTTCATGTAGCAAATGTGAGAAATGTATGAAATGTTGCCAAGCAACAGCAACGGCAACCAAATTTATAATAATAAAAAGTTACAGAAAATATGGCAACAATATTAAATGCTTTTCTGCTTATGATCCCTTTTTGTTGTTGTTGTTGTTGTTGTTTGTTACAATGTGTGCTGCATTCTGTGGTACGCTCCCCCGCTGGCCCAGGGGCTAAATTGTTCGGGTGTCGCATAATCGCCGCAGTATGAACAACAGCAACAGCAACAGCAACAAGGGCAACAGCAACGGCAACACAAGAAAGAAAATTCCATTTCCCTAGTAAAAGTAATTTCTATGCAAGGACAAAAAAAAGAGACAAAACGGCAGTTTTCCTCAGCATATTTATGATGTGTGTGTATGTGTGTGTGTGTGTGGTGGCTAAACGAAACGAGTCCTTACTCGTTGTGTGTGTGTGTGTGTGTGGGACTAGAAAATAATTTGGTAGACGAAAATAAATAAAATGCAGAGACAAAGACGCCCAAAAAATAAGAGTCAACTGGTCAAAGGCAGCTAGTTAAAACTGAACTAAACCAGGGATGGATAACTTGCCTACACCAAAATGGAACTACATTAGTTCAAGTTCATATCAAATGATACAATATCTTGAAATTCCTAGCTGAAATATATAGACTTAGGAAAAGAAAAATGAGAAAAAGGCCAGTAAGACTGCATTTGTTATCCCTGGTTTTTTGGAAAATTTACTATAGCATACCAAAAATCTGCACAAATCAAATAAAAAAAAAATAATAAATAAAAAGGGGCAAGGAAAAAGCACTGTAATCCCAAGGACAATTCGCTAACGTTAACTTTTTTTCTTCTCTCTTGCGAAACTCTTGTCTCTCCTCTACGAAAATGAAACATGGCAATGGACATGCTTGCCTGTGTGTGTGTGTGTGTGTGTGTGTGTGGGAGGGAAGGGCGTGCGTGTGTGTGGTCTTAACAGATAGAGAAGGTCCCCAACGAGCTTAACAACTCAAACTTCCTTTCCCCATTTGATGCTGTGGCAACTCAATAATTGGACAGCTTGAATGAATTTTGTGTGTGTGTGTGTGTGTCAGTCAGTAGAGGCATAAATAAGTGGCACGGAAACAAAAAGTCAACTGTCGACACCTCAACTCGTTTCCGTCGACTTGTCTTCCAGTCTGTCTCTTCGTGCCCAAAGAGAGCATGTGTTACGCCCAATGGCCGATAGATGGCGTCAGTTATATCTATCGTATTCAATTGAGAAATTAATAAAAACTTTTGTTTTAGTTGAAATGTTCTTAAAGTGAACGCACTTCCATTTGATTTCATTTGCTAATAAATATTGATTTTAAATTTCTAAAGAAAAATTGTGAGTATATCGTTGTCCCAAAGGAGGGAGAATACCATGCGCAAGGATCCTTTACATACTTGCGTCCAACTTGTCCAAGATGCATTTAGTTGGAAATGCGCTGTGGACCGCAAATTAAATGGGAAATAAAATGCATTCCCAGTGACATTAAGGAAAAAATGTTATATATCCATATGAATAAATATATATATATATATATATATATATGCGTCTTCTACTTTGAATGATGTGACACACACACACACACATACACACTTCAGCACACGCACACGCACACGCTTACAATATGTATGAATGCATGTGGAAGGAACGAAGGAACCAGAAAAGTTTTGAGCAATTCTTTTTAAACGTTTTCCTTGTTTGTGTATATTTACCTTTGGGATTTATGAGATTAGTTGCAGACAAATTCACACACATACATACACACAGAGAGAGAGAGAGAGAGAAAGAGAGAGAGAGAGAGAGAGAGAGAGAGAGGGAAATACTTGTATATATTCGCGTATATGTATGGGTATGTGAAGTGCACGTACGGTGACTGCAAATGAAAAGCAGCCCACAATTGCACTGAATGCAAGCAGAAAAATATTTAATACAGCTCAAAGCACACAAACAGAATGAAGAAAACGCCACACAGACACTGAGCAGAGACGAAGGAATGCAAGCGGGCAAGCGGACAAGAGTTGCCAAGAAGAGAAGGAGGTGGAGGAGGAGGCGGAGAAGGAGAAGGAGACTGGCGAGATGAAGATATTGCACAAAAGACAGTCGTCGACATACAAACACACACACACACACACACAGAGAGACACACACACACTCTGGCACACAGAAACAAACTTCATTTCAAGTGCAGCCAAGCGCGCCTTTTTAGCCCACAGACAAAATGTCATATATGTATGCACACACACACACATACACACACACACACTTGTATGAGTACAGTGAAACCTTTTTCATGTTAGCATCAAGCCTAACAATTGCTCAACTAAAGTTTTTCCAAACTATATCAACTAAAATCCAAATGTGTGGCTTAAATTAGAGCTCTAAATTTATCGATAGGCGAAACGCGCATTCAACTATCGATAGTAACAAGAAACGCTCCAAAACTAATTTAGATATTTCACGCAAAGTTGACTAAATGAATACTAATCTGCTATATATATATGCAATCAAATGATTTTATTCTTCGTTCTTAGTTAGCGAACTTTTACTGTGGCCTGTATTTGTCTTTGGCCGTTTTTGTTTCTTTAGTTTGCTAGTTCTTGTTTCTGGTTGGTCTCCTTTAGCCAGATCAAAAGTAAAACCGAAAACCAGAAATGAATTTAAAGGACAAACCCAGCGCCAGTGCCAAAGCCGAAGTCGAAACCAATGGCCTATTGGCTACCACTTCAGTTCCATTCCATTTCAACATTGAATATTGAGTCTGGAAATCAAAGATTTACTTTTGCCTATATTGTGTGTGTGTGTGTGTGTGCTTGTGTGTTCGGGGGTGTGTGTGTGTGTGTGTGCTATTGAGCAAACTAATTACAACAGGATGGGGCGGGAAGGGATGGAGGAAAGGTATGCCATGCAGGCATGATGATAACTAGGCTGGCTTTTGACACTGCCGGCTAGAAGATGGAAGGACGAATCATCCGGGGAATTGGCTTTAATTAAACCTGGCAATAACTAACTAACTATTTGGTTATAAAATGCCAGCAACAACAGAATTTCATATTCCAAATTTTCAACATTATTAAATAGGGGGAAATGGAAAATGGAAAATGTCTTCTTGCTTTTTGGTTTTTGGAAAATTTAATTTTATGCCTGATAATTTTCCATAATATATTTTAATTGCCAGAAATATTTCTCATAATTGAGATTCCTAATATAACTCTCTCTCTTATTCTCTCTCTCTCTCTCTCTCTGTCTCTTTGCTTTCGTTGCAGGTAAATTTAAACATTAAACTGAAGCATGCAATATATTGAAAGCTGTTTTCGTAAGTATTTAGCACGAGAGAGTCCTTTTTCGAGAGTCAAGATCAGAGAGGAGAAAAGAAAAATGAAAGAATGGAGAATGCTCTGAGATGTTAAAAAGTTTTGAAGCATTTTGAGGCAATAGAAACTCTAATTGAAATCAATCGTAGCCTCTCTGTAGCCTAGTGTAATTTGCAATTTGCAATTTGCATTTTTAATACTCACTGCTGCCAATGATGCCAATGGCAACCAATAAAGCTCACTTGAATGCACTCGCCGGTTCGAGTGGTGCATAAGTATTTGGGATCGCATCCCGCTTGCATTTTAATTAAGACTTCAAGCCCAATGATGACAGCAGATGAAAAGATGGAGGCAAAAGCGAAGAAAACGCAATCAACGCCCTTCGTTTTGGCAAAGCTTAAAAGCCAAAAATTACTTGACTGCAAATTTGGTTAGTGCTAAAGTGACGACGAAGCCACCAAAAGTGGCTGTTGCCTTCACTTTGACATTAGGTTTTCAGTTTGAAGTGACGTACAAACTGAAGAACGGACGGACGGACCGAGGTGCGGGTCGGAATGGAGTGTCGAGGCAGCAGCGTGTCGCAGAATGAGTCGAGTCGAGTGGAGTGGAGTGGAGTGAGTGGTGTGCTGTGGTTCAAAGCCAAAGCGGACGACTCCATTCTGCCCTTACATTTCTCGTATATATATTTTCTTATTTTTTTGACTGCGTTTTTTTTTTTGTGTTTGCCGATTTATCGAGTATCGGAAGGGAGGAGAAAGGAGAAAACATCATGGACAGCAGCACATGGCAAGCAACGTCAATGTTAACACAAAATTTTCAAGCTTCCAGGATTGTTGGTTCTTGATTTTTTTTTTTTTTTTTGTGTGTGGTAGGTACCCTGTAGTAATTGAGGCTAAAAAAGGAATATTCAACTCACATGAAAGTGAATCGATTCTGAGGCAAAGAGGCACAATGATAAATATCTCTGAGCAAAGAGTGCAGGGTATATTCTTGTGTCTACAACGAAATCATTTAACTAAATGTCTGCTTCTTTCCCTTTCAAATTCGTTTCGTTTCAAGAGATAGACATGTAAAGATGGACATATAAATAAACTACAAATTGAATTGGCTCTCTCACACACACACACACACACACACACAAGCAAGCCGATGTAAAGGAATGAAACAAAGACAACAGCAAAACCGATAAATGCAAAAACATTTTTTGGGAATCCGGCTATGGCATAAATCTGTCTACTATTGATTGTTGTCTTTGCTCTATTTTCTATTGGGTTGTATACAAAAATTATAACTCAAAATGCTATTTAAAAATATAACTAATAAGCTTGGGTAGAAATTTAAAGTTGAGTTAACGTTCCAATGAACTAAACCAACTCTGGATGAGAATTGTCAATCGAC
This sequence comes from Drosophila nebulosa, assembly GCA_024703675.1. Lineage (NCBI taxonomy): Eukaryota > Metazoa > Arthropoda > Insecta > Diptera > Drosophilidae > Drosophila > Drosophila nebulosa. The sequence continues at coordinate 18,661,479 of JANFPS010000003.1, forward strand.
AGTCGAATCCAGGAATATAGAAAATTGCAGTGTGACTTTGTGTTTTGCTATTTGCTTAGAGTAGAAATCGCAGTGCCCTTGGGAAATTGGTATTGAGAACGAAAGAAAAATAGAGAAAGTTCAATCAAATGCAATTGACGATTAAACATAAAAGGATAATGTATTTCTTTCTCTTTGAATTTGTTGCAATTGCTGCTGCGTCTGCTTTATTGCTCTATTCCCCCTCTCCCTCTCTCTCTCTCTCTCTCTCTCTCTCTATTTCTTTCGCTCTTTTGATTGTCACTTTGGATTGCTTTGGTGCATTAACACTGCATGATTGCAATTGGCAATTAATAATGTCCCAAGAGATATTCTAGAAATTCAAGCAAAAATCATTGCCTACTTATATGGGCCACAATGAAACAGAGAGAGAGAGAGAGAAAGAGAGAAAGATGACAGAATGTTGAATCCATTATGGTTATTATTATTACTATTTTACCTGTCTTGTGCACCTGTATGTTGACAGACAGTCTGTTGCTGTTGTTGTTGTTGTTGTTGCTATTGTTGGAGTTGCTGTTGTTTGCTCTGACAAGTAAATTAAAATTCAAAACAATTTTTGGTCTGTGGCAAATTCCCATTTTATGAGCATCAAAATTTATGCAATAAATATAAACCAAAATCCGTAACTAACAATGTGACATAGAGAGAAAGGGAAAAGAGAAAAAGAGAGAGAGAGGGGAGTCACCAAGAGAGGAATAGTTAGATAGATAGATAGATAGATGGAGAGTGGGAGACTGTGTGTGTGGGGGGGGGGGATACAGAGGAGCTGTGAAGTGAACAACAAACAACAACATATGCATAACCTACTCAGTCGTCTCCCATTTCATGTCCACCCAACCCACCCACTCCTTTCTCCTTACACTCCACTCCATTCTCTCCATTTCTGTTATGGAGAGACCAGAGAGACAGAGCGAGGCATGTGCAAGCAGATAACGTTGGCATTACGTCAGGATAACGTTGAAATTACATTTTTCACACAGAGCTGCCAGCGGTTAGTGGGCGTGGACATGGGTGGTTGGCAATTCAGTTGGCGACTGACCGTTACAACATGCAAATTTAGTTGCAGTAGCAAAAACACATAACAGTTCAAGTTAAGCTTCGTGCTAAACCCAAAAAAAAAAACCCATCTACCATAACAACAAACGAGAGCAACAACAGAGAGAGAGAGAGAGAGAGCAAGAGAGCGGGACATAAAGCAAATGAGAGCGAAAGCGAGACGAAATCCTTCACCCGTTTTTCATTTTTTTTTTTTTTTTTTACAAATGAAAATTGAGTTTACTCTGTTTATATAGAGTATAAGCATTTGGATATATTTAATTTCCGTCTTTCATAGAAACATAATCAAAACTTGGCACAGATTTTTGCCATTTAAATTTGTTCATATATTTTATTATATTTAATATTTAATGTTGTACATTTGGATTATCTTTAAGAAATTGTCTCAAAAAGTGAGAGAGACATTTTTTAGTTTTCGTTGTCCGTCGAGACAAAAGCCTGCCTGGATATGTGTGTGTATGTGTCTGTGTGTGTGAGTGTGTTTGTATATGTACATGTAAATGGCATCTGGCTTCTGGAGTGGCGGTTAGACGGGTGCACCACCAGCAGCCAGCAGCATGTCCATAACACATCACAATATGACACACACACACACACGCACTTCCTTGCCGCCCATCAGGTCCTTGTGAGTCCTTTTTGACGCCCTTGGCTTTGGATTTTGCAGTTGAAAGTCTACCAGAGCACAAACAGGGCCAGCGACAGACAGACAGACAGACAGACAGGAGAACAGCAGGGCAAGAGGTGGGGGACGGACGGACAGACGGACGGGGCGCAAGGGAATGAGTATGAGTGTGAGTCGACCTGCCTGTGGCATGTAAAGTGCATATTATTTCTACTATGAAATTTCTTTGTCCCTTTCTCCATTTCTCTCTCCAACTCTTTGCATTTATCTAGATACCCTTGCAGAGCGAAAGTGTATATACGAATTGATACTCATTCACTTGGCTTGAATCAATTGGAATATTTAGTTAATCAACGAATTGTTTCATAGTTTAGTTTTGTTTCTTGGGTATCTCTTTTGTTTCCTACAACTCGTGTGTAGGGTAATTGAAAAGTCTCGTTTTGCGTCGAGTTTGCGTCTCGTTTTTTATGGTTTTACTTCTTTCCTTTTTTTTTTTGACTCTTTTTCGCTTACCAAACGCACTCACAGGAGCAGTTAAAGTTGTAGTTCTTCCCACAAATATGCAGAAATTAAAAAAAAAAAAAAAATCAAATATAATTTAATTCTCTCATAAATTTCAGAGAAATATTCTCCTATGAGTGACGCTTCACAATGTAATTCAATTAGGCGACAGCTTCGCACATTTAATGGATTGATGGATGGTTGGTTGCTTTTGCTTATTGACCTAGTCCTTTGACTGGCGATACCAAAAAAAAAAGCCTTAAAGTCTGCACAGCAAAATTCTATGCATAATGAAAGCCATTCAAATGCAATTTCTCTTTTTGATTGCCAAGCACTAACAGCAGCAGACCAAAAAAGAAAAAAAAAACAAAAAACCAAGCCATCTCAATTCCTTTGCCATTTGCTCTGTTCTTCTCTCTCTCTTTCACACTGTCCAAATTGATCAAGTTTTATGCAATTAATTCGATTAAAAGGTTATCTCTCTCTGTCGAGTTGGACTTGAAGTTGAACTCCATGCGCCCAATTGAGGCGTCTTTATCTCTGATATCTCAATATATATTGCCAGAAGCGGGGAAAAAAAAAAAAAACATTTATACATACATCAGCAATTTGTTTGTGGATGCTTTTGCTCATTTGCAAGAGCCTTGTGCCTTTTGCCCTGCGGTCAAAGTTCATTCAAACGGAAGCAAAAACACGAAAAAACCGAAATCATCATCATCAACAAATAGAAAGGAAAGTTAAACCCACAAGGCAACAGCTGCTGTGTCAGCGACACAAACAGCCACAGTCACAGTCACAGCAGGAGCAACGGCAACGGCAACGGCTACAAAAATAATATATATATATATATATATCAAGATATAAAATGTATATATCAAATAGGGACACAAGCGAACCCAAAAGAAATCCAACATGAAAACCGATTATCTACCGCAAATATGGCCGCTTCCGTAAAATGGCATGAAAAGGATTTCCGCTTGTCTGAACAGGCCAAGCGAGTGCTGCTCGACTAAGCGGAGAGGGGATGGGGCGACAGGACACCGCTGCCTTGTGTAGGGTTAAGAAAGGTTCGACTACAAGGATTGCCCGTCTGCGTCTAGCCAAAACTCACAGTCTTACCTGTATAAGTTGGGCATCGAGTCAAAGGGCCGACTTAACTTTTCACTAGCATTCTCGTAAATCTATTAATGTATCTGTTCAGACTAGATTTAAGTGTTTGACTTTAATGTTAGTTCTGCAATTTTAGATCATTTAATTTCTTTATTTGAACTTTCTTTGTCACTTATTATGCTTGGCTCTTTAGTTTGTTGCCTGTTTATGGCTACTTTTATGTCAATTCTTGTGGTCATTGCAATTTGTAGTTGGCTCTCTCTTTATTGTTTTCAGTTCCAATTTTCTAGAGTGCTTCCAATCACTCAGTTTTTCTTCTTTCTCCCCTCTCTCTCACACTCTTTCTCTTTGTGTCTCTATGTCTCTCTATGGCATTGGTTATTTAAATTTAACAAATAGGAAAACCGAAACAATGCCTTTCGATTGCTGTTTATTAGCAATTCTAGGAGAATTCCCCATTGAAAAAGGTCGAGAAAACTTTTTAGCTTTTATTGTTAGTTTTCTTTGATATTTTGTTCATTTGTAGAAATTTAAATGCTTGAAAAAAATATCAATTCACATACATATATAAACGTTTGTATGTATGTGTAGTCGGATTGTTCCAAGAAGAAGAAGAAAAAGTAGTTATTTCATTCTATATTTTCTTCTTTTTTTTTTTTTTTTTTCTCCTATATAGATAAATAGAAAATTGCTGAACTGAAACTTTTGCTTGACTGCATATATGGGTGTGTGTGTGTGTGTGTGTGTATGTTGGTGTTTGTTTGTGTGTGTGTGTGTATGGACAAGGAACAAACTCAACTTCAATTTCAACGTCATTTTGTATCAATTACCTTTTAACAAGTTTCTAAAGAGTCTAACTGAGGCCGAGAGAGAATGAAAGAGAGAGAAAGAGAGAGAGAGAGAGATGGTCAGGCAGAGGGAGACAGTCCGATAGTTCGTTGGCAAGAGAAGTTGGAGGGCGTGAAGAGGGGGACACACTCCTGTCCAAATTTTGCACGCACATTTGAAATATTTTAGTGCATTTTTACGGGATTTTAGGCGAAATGGCAAAACGAAACGGAAACGGCAGCAACTTTTATCACGTATTGACGGTTGAGTGCCTGAAACGAACTACATAGCTAACCATTCGCCCACTCTCTCTCTCTCTCACTCACCTCGTCTACCTAAATGCTGACCCCCCCACCCACAGCTAAGCTGGTTAAGTACAGTGGCTTACCGCTATGTTAAATTGTTTCATGTCAATTTCAATCGTTTCATTATGGCGAAAACCATTTAGCCAGTCCTCACTGCCAGTAACAAAAACGTTTAGATTGGAACTGAAAGTTTTGCCGCTGCCAAAGTCAACGTCCCTCAAGCTTGCCCCAATCTCTTTCACCGCCATCTCTCTTTTAGTCTAACCATCACCCTTTGGCCTTAACCGCCTCAACTTGAGCTGCTGTAGCCATAGCCGCCGCCTGCATGTGTAGAAACTTTTGTGTGGCCCGTTTTCAGCTTGAGTGCCAATGTGGCCAACGTCATCGTCTCCCTGCCTCTTTCTTGTTTCATGCTCTTTTGCCTTGCTGGTGCTGATGGTGGTGCTGCTTCTACTGCTTTTCTCTTTCTCTGTCTCTGTCTCTGTTCCTGTCTCGTCTCGAAAGCAAAAGAAAAAGCAAAAGAAGCAGCACAACTTTTGAGGCTGCTTGAAGAGGCAAACGTCCATTAAATGTTGCTGCATGTTTGGCCTATTGTATGTGTGGTGTGTGTGTGTTAGTGTGTAAAACGAAATGAATTTTACTTCTCCTTTATCATCCCCATCCGCCTTCACATCCACATCCACATCCGCATCCTCTCACTCAATGTTGTCTGTTCGCTTAGCGCAGCAAAGTATGCTATGAAAAGTTGCTAAAAAGGGAAAACTTCTCTGTTTGCCGTGGCATTGTTTATATATTTTAACTATGCAGGCAGCAATTATTTCAATTAGTTCATTATGTTGCCTGATTGACTTGCTAAGCAAGACAGAGTCAGAGTCAAAGTCAGACAAGGATAAAACGATGGAGGCGAATGGCGAATGGCGAATGGCGAAGGCAAAGGCGAAGCCGGATGCGGATGCGGATGCGGATGTGGACCGTAGTTAAAACTTTTCTCCTGTCGATAACTAAAAACACGCTCAGGGCCCAAAAAAGGAGAAACTTTCTGCTACTTGTAGCAACAGCCCCAAATGTATTAATTTAATTTGAAAAGGGCGCAAATCCAATGAACGTCAAATATTTTCGTTTCAAACATAAAAGGATACAAACTTGAAAGAACAATTTCTCTGTATCAATTTCCCAAAAAAAAAAAATGAACCAAAAAATGTGCCAAAAATTAACAACAAAAAGAAAACACCAAACAAAATGCGTAAACTTTTGCAAAGCTCTAGGGATTCAGCTCACTTTAGTTAGAAAACATAAGGAAAAACTATTTTTAATATATAACTTTTCAAATAATTTCATAGAGAGAATTATCCGCAAATAAACTCTTAACCCCATCTCAATACTCTTTGAAAAGCTGTTGAAAATCTCTCTTTTATGCCATAGATCGGTTGACTAAATCAATTATTATAAATTTCATGACTTCATTAAGTATATTAAACTAATTGTTAGCCACAAACGAATTGAAAACTGATTTTAAAAAAGTGTCACAAATTTGATTTAATCAAATACTCTTTTTGATCCCCTCCCTCCCCCACCCACCCACCACCACCACCACCACACACCATTTACTCTTTAGATTCATATGAATATTGTTTCTAACAATTTTTCTGTAATTTTTATTGCTTTATTCTATTTTTTTTTTTTTAATTTGCCTTAATTGCTGGCAATTAATTTGCACGCTAATTAAAATGTGGCAAACTCTCAAACAGCGACAATACAACAAAACCAAAAACAAATGAAAAAAAAAAAACGAGAATAGAGAGGCCAAAAACATGTTCATTTGGCAGCCGGCAAATCAGGAAAATGCAATGGCATGCATAAAATGCATAAATGAAGCTAAACAACAAAAAATGTTGTTGTTGTTGTTGTTGCTTGCCAGCGGAAATCTGGCAAATGTCATGTTTTTCAACTTGAACAGCAACAACAACAACAACAACGACAATAAACTCAAATGAAGTTGCTTGGCAAATTCCGTTCTCTGTCTGCTCTTCTTTTTTGGTTTTGTTTTGTTGTTTTTTTTTTGTTTTATTTTTTTGGTCCATTTTATAATGTGGCGCCAAAAATTAACAAACATTAACACCACGGCTAATGGGTAAATGGTTGGCAAAGGAGCGGGGGAAGCGGCTATGAACTACGAGCAGAGATAAATGAGACAGATACATGCATACATAGAGAGAGAGTAGAGGGGGGCGCGCAGGAGAGAAGACGAAATGCAAATAAAATGTTTGCAACTATTATGCAATTTAACTATTTTTGCGGTTATCTGAATGTTGTTCGAGTCTTGTTGGCAGACTGCATAGCGATTATTTTTCTCTCTCTCTCTCTCTTTGCCTTCCTTTGTGTGTGTATGTGTGTGTGTGTGTGTTTTTTTTTGTCTTGTTCTGCCTTCATTCGGTCCGTTCTTCCTTCCTTCCTGTTGCTGGTTTCATTGGCCACAACCGAGTCTGGGGCTGGCTGTTGGCAATTCCACTTGGCCCTGACAAAAATTAGACAAGCAACGCACAGAAGACAGAAGACCACTGAATCGCGTATACAAGATCCATGCCTCGATTATGTGGTACTCAGTAGCTATCTACTGATCTCAGTCTCATTATTCAGTCCGATTGTTTGGTAATCGATATAAATTAAATTATTGAGTGAACGTTTCGATTGGTTTTTACTTAACAATATTTTCTTCGCCTTTTGGCAGACCTTGCTTTCCATTCTTTGGCAATTGCATTGGGCTAAGAACAAAAACAACAAGCAGAACATTAACAACACAGCACATTAAGTTGAGCCAGGAGCAACAATTACAAGCCATCTACCTACCTAACTTCCCATCACCTTTTAAATGCCAAATTTCAGTTTAGAAGCAGCAACAGAAATGGCCAAAAAGCGAGGCCAAAATCGACGCCACATAAAATGAGTGCTGGGTAATTTCGCGCTTGCATTCACCGTCTCCTATTTTCCGCCCTTCCTCGCGGGCACCCATGTCAGTACCACAATCCTGTTCCATTCCATGCCCTAAACTCTGCTCTGGCCCAAAAAACTGCACTTGTTCTGGGTTGCTGCCGTTTTATGATTATTATTATTATTACAGAAGCTGCCTTTTACCGCAACCGCCTCCGACCATTCCGACCACGAGGCTGGCTGGCTGGGCTGGCAATGGAAGAAGGAAGGAGGAGGTTGACCCGTTCTCCTTCTAACGAGCCAACCCCTTACCCTTACCCTTACCCAGCCAGCAACGTAACGTCTCTTTGCTAATTTTCATGTAAGCCTTTCGCTTGTTAATGTTGTTGTAGTTGCTCACTTGGTTTCTCCGTTGTTGTTGATTGTGCGGCAAAGACGTGTCAGTGTGCACAGTGGGGCCAATAGATTGGAAACAGCAGAAACTATAATGTGAAATTCGATTTTTTAGGCAAGTATTCGCGATAATCGCCCATTCAATATTCAATTCTTCAATAAACCGAAACTTTATTCATTTAAGGAATGTAAAACGTATTTCGGACACTGTGCTTTCTCTGTGCCTCCTCTTTCTCTATCTGCGTCCTTGTAGTGCCTTGGTAGGGTCTTCCTTGATGTTGATGGTTGTGTCGTTGCCAGCCTCATGTGCGCATTGCCTTTGTAATCACGCTAATAACTTGACTTTCGAAAGTAATTAGCCACATTGCGCTTTGGCGTGCAGTCTCAGACCAGAAGCAGCAACAGCAGCAGCAGCAGCAGCAGCAGCAGCGGCAATGAGAAAGACAGAGAGATAGTGGGAGTAAGGAGAATGTGTAAAGGGCTAAAGCTGCTGTTCTGTGTCATGTTGTTTTTAACCCAACTCATCCCTTGGCAATGCCAATCCCCTTTCTTCCCTTCTCTTCCATTTCCCCTTCTTGCTCTTGCTTACATTTGCTATTTTTGGTAATTTGACTAGCAAAACCAAACCAAACACAAACCAGAACCCAGAACCAGGACCAGGAACAGGAAACTAGAATCAGTCCAGTGCCTGAGCCACAGACCGCTAAAACCAACAACAAACGACCGCTATCCAGAATGGCCAACACTTGCACGAAATGTCCACTGCAACATGACAAGTAACAAATGTATTAAATACACACCCACACACCCACACACCCACACACACACACGCATACACGGGCAAGCACAAATACTTGTGTTAGATTATTGTTGCCTACTTTTTTGGGCACCCATTTCTTTGCATTGCTAAAAAGTGTTTCGGAAATCTAGTTGGAAAGTAAATTAATTGGAGTTTTTTTTTTTTAAATTCTTGAAGATTTTTCTTATTATTACTTGATACATCATAAACGAGATTAAAATTTGAGAATGATTTAAAGGTCAAAGGAGGTTTAAGCATTTAAGCTTTGATTTTTCATCTTTGATATTCCAATTTCTCGGACATAAGGAAATAACTTTCTCTCTCTCTCTCTCTAATGTTCTCTCACTCTAAGCTCTTCATACATTTTACAAAACATTCATAAGATGCTTTAGTTGGATATTGAAAGTCAGCTAAAATTACATAAGTTGAAGAGCATTTGAAATATTAGTTATGCTGCCTATGCAGCTGAATTTAATTAGTTGGCGGTAATCAATCTGGAAGTTTTCGTACCGTAAGTGAGCACTGATGCCAACAACAACAACAACAACAACAACAACGGCAACGGCAACAAGAAGTCAGAGAATCATCTTCCGAGTTGCGAGCGGCGGCACATGAAAAATTAATTATCTGTCATAGTATTAAGCCAAGCATAATGGCGCACATGCCCATATGATATAGATACACACGCATACATACATTAGATGATATTTCTGTATGTATGTATGTGTGTATTAGAGATGGCAAATTTCCAAAAATTATTCAACTAAATATAATATGCAATAAATAGAAACATATTTCACAATTTAGAAAGAGAGAGAGAGAGAGAGTGAAAGGAAGATATTTTGATGCAGATTTAAGTTAAATCTTTTTCATACTACCTAATCGATTCGGTTTATGATAATATTCATTTTGGTTTGCATTATAGAATAGAATTGCTTACCTTTAATTTATCTAATGTACTATTTGAAGCTTATTTAGTTCGTTTGTAGACATATTGGGCACGCTCTATTTGATATTTATTATTTATAATTCTAGCTGAAGCTTCATTCCATGTAGGTTTTTACCACCCTGCCACAACCTTCCCTCCCCCCCCCCCCCCTCACCATTAAACCAACCATATGCTGAATGTTCTCTGGAACATATTTTCATGTGGATTATAAGTAAAGATGCTTAAGTAGACGGTAGTCTGGCGCATCAATCTCATTTCCAGTTGGTTCGTTTTTTGTTGTTCTTGTTGTGCGTGTAGCCCCCGCCTTGCCATCAGCCATTTCAAGCCCCCGTGAAATCGCCAAAGTTGCTCCACTTCAGTCTATCCATGTTGGCAGCCTTAAGGATGGTAGGCAGGTAGGCATTATGAGCATTAACAACGGCATTATCGCCACATATCAACATCATTATCATCATTATCAACTTAATCGCAACAACAATCAAGGGGCACATTATGTGTCACATATGCCACACACACACACGCACACGCACACGCACGCACGCACAGGCAGGTGGGTATGTATATATGTACATACTTATGTCTATGTATAGCAAGCAGAACATACACCTGGCGTTTTCTTCCTTACCACTACCCACACAGTTTATTATACCTGCTACCTCTCTCTCTCTCTCTCTCTCACTCTCTCTCGTGCATCTCTCTTTTTGTCTCTACTGATTGTTCTTCTTTTTTGCTCTCACTCGCTATCTATCTTTCTCTGTCTGTCTGTATTTATGCCACAAAACTTAATTGCGCTTTAAATTTGTGCGACGTGGCAAAGCACTTTAAAATAAACGAGCCAAAAACCGAGAAAAACAACAATGAAATCTATGCCCCTACCCCATATACTGCAGATATATGCACATACATACATAGGTAGGTATGTATGTATATGTGAAATACATAAATACAAGCCAAGTTGGGTGCTCATTTCTTTAAAGGTGACGCTTTAATTATGGAAACAAAACAAAAAACGCCAAAGAAACTAGTTCGTTATGCCATTTGGCAGTTTGAACTAGTTCTTAATCGAAAATGTAAGCCAGCATTACGAAAACTAATCCATGTTAAGTTTACTCAATTGCTTGATGACAGCAACGAATATGGATACCCTGCAAATAGGCAGAGGGTATGCTCAGCCAAACCTTTCGTTTGGTTGGTGATCTCCCTTTGGTATATACTTTTTTCCTCTGGTTACTGGCTACAGGGTATTTCAAAGAGAAAGAATAAAAAATTGAGTTTTGCATGACCCACGATGGACGAGGTTTGGGGAATTTAACACACACTCACACACAAATTTATATGTGTACATGTGTTTGTGTTTATGTGTTGTTGTGTGTGTGTGTGTGTGTGTCTGTTTGTTTGTATATATGTATGTTGCCTGTTACTGCCGATGATACTCGCATTTAAATTAACATTATTTGCATGCGGCGTTTACAGCATAAATTTCAGAGCTCACGCGTTGCCTGCTTCGCAGGGATGGAGGTCGTCTCCGACCGAAGTAGGTTGCCCTCTCTTTGCCTGTGTGAAAGTGTGTGTGTGTGTGTGTATATATTGTGTTGTGCATTGTTTGAGTTGCATATCATTCACACAATGCCGCGTCGTGTGCCACACCAGAGGCCCCATGTCATGGCAGTAAATTGTATAAATATTGCTAACAAAAAATTGCATTTGAAGCAACATTTCTTGCCCTTTGGCTTGCAAACACTTTAAAGCAACATAACAATGCAACAAAATGTTAGTCTACCCTTAAGGGGCGCACACACACACACACACATACATACATATGTAATATAAACATTTGTCTTTTAAATTATCACAAAAGTCTCTCTTAATGAAATGTGGCCATGAGGCAAAGAATAAATGTATGCAAATTGGTGAATCTTTTACCATTAATACAGATTCGCAATGTCTTGTACTTCAATTTTATCACATTTCAACAACAACAACAACAACAACAGCAACAATTAATGAAACTTGGCAACAGTGTGCATTTTGTTGGGCCATTGTTAGGCTTCGAAACAGACTTTAAACTGGTTTATGAAGCTCTAGCACTTAATCCTAATTATGTGTTTCAATGTTTCAATGCCTCGCCCACGTGTTTTTGAACTTAATCTCAACATCAACTGAAGTATCAAAAAAAACAGGACTTTAAGGCAGGACTTTTCACAATCAAATTTTATGCCAATTTCCCATCGTAAAATAAAAGAAGCTTCGAAATTGAGCCTAGCATTGTTTGCCCATAACCTCAATTTAGTGAAATGTGGCAACAGGGCGGACTTATTAAAAATTTGTTTATAGAATCGACCCAAACGGATTAAGCCTTTTGCCCCACATTTGTCATTCAGATGAGCGTACATTAATTTATTTTTATTTTTTTCTTCTTTTTCCTGTTTCATTACAATTATTTAAGTACGAATATTGTGCCATCGAGTTGCACTCCATTAATAAAATGCAATTGCCGGCTGAGTGAGAGAAAGAGACGGATTTCAGAATGACTACCTCGTGAGTCAGTGAGTGAGTGTGTGAGTGAGTGAGTGAGAGGGAATATATTTATAATAACTTAATCAGGTGACGCATGTGGCACAATAAACATTAACGAAAAAAAAAAAAAATTTTATTCACAGGGCAACTTTGTGGCCATATATACAATGATCATAATTTAGCCTGAAACCCTTTAATCGGATATGTATATATATATGTATATGTGCGAGTATATGTATATTAAATGCACTTGCTGGGACTATAAATATAACCTTATCGCCTCAGCTCTTCCTGCCTGACCTCAACAGCTTGACCCCCTCTTGGCACCTTCATTTGGTTATTTACGATTGGCCAGGATAATAAAGTTGTTGGCAGATTTTGTTGCAATTAACGAATGAATGGCAGGGCCCAGTCTCTAGGACCAGTGTGGGTGCAACTGTGTGTGTGTGTGTGTGTGTGGATGGAAGGGCGTGTCTTTAATAGGCGTAACATTTGCCACTGACACATTTATGAAAATCACACTCAATTTGATATATAACTCACATGAGTTATATTTCTATACCCTAACTTAAGGTTAGGTAAGGGCATTCACATGAGATGTAAATCACATTGAATTTCTCCCTCTTTTATATAGATCGTTATAACATTCCCACAAATATCTGTCAGCCAGGATCTTGGCTAAAAGCAAAAACTCAATTTGCAAAATTTCAAGCACATTGCTCTCCCTCTCTCTCTCTCCCCCTCTCTCTCTCTCCCTCTTTGTCTATTGTATATCGTTTGACTGACATCTAAAATCTTTTCGAGTAAAGTCAAACTAAGCTTAACCTGGGATAAGCTACTCAGTGCTCTATGCTTACCCAAAAATTGAACAACACAAAAAAAAAAAAGGAAAAAAAGGAAAAATAGAAAAGGAAGTAGAAGTTTATAAGCCATCATATACTGATATGAACATATAGCCACACAACCAAAAAAGGAGAAGAAGGAGGAGAAACGGAGACAGAGAATGAGAATGCGAATGAGAAAAAGAACAAGTGTGGTAAGGGGGTGGGGGGGTGATTGGTAGAGGGATTGCCATATAAACTGCATCACATAATATTTTCTTATTGAAAAATATGCAGACGCAGCATCAAAAGGATAGGAAGATGTAAGGGAAAGGAAAGGCAGCGTGGGAAGGGTGTGAAGGGGGAGACCACTTTAACGCATCGCTGCCTGAATTTGCTGTTACCTGCAATTTTACTATTTTATCCTTAACAGGGTATCAAGCCAACAAAAAAGGGAAAAGGCTATGCTTAACCCTTTAATTATCCTGGAAATTGTTGTTGGACATTTCTAGTTGAAATCTTGCCCATGTTCTATCCATCAGCGCTAATTGGGTAAAACTAAATGGCAATGTGCTTACGTTTGTCCTTTATTTAACAGGATATTGAAAAGCCGACTATTGTTATATTTCTCTTGCATTTCGCTTCATTTTTTTGGCCCCTTTGCTTTGTTGCTTTACTTGGCGTTTGCCAGGATGCTGCAATGTTCACACGCCTGCGGCATATCTCAGGCTCCGACTTCGTCAAGGGCTGTCATCAATCGAGGGTATTCGAGGGTATTCGCATTGTCGGCTATCTTGGCATCTTGGCAATGGTGTGTACCCACAAGACTTGCAGATTGGCTCTGCCCAACTAACTAACCAGCCAACTCCAAAAGGAGCCCCGTCCCGTCCCGTTCCGTCGCGTCGCGTCGCGTCTACTGGGTTTCTCCTCATCGGTTGACTTGGCTAACATGCCTTTGGCGCGCCGCTTGGCCGCATGTTGCCTTCACGAGTTGCCAGAGTTGTCTCTAACAAGAGAATATTCTTGGCAAGCATTTTAGGCCACAATTACAACATCTTAATAGGAGCAGAGTAACCAAAAGACACAGAGAACTCAAATAGTACACTGAGCGAAATGCCCGAAATCCTAATCTCAAATACAGTTCAGTTATCGGCTTTCTTTTTCTCTCAGTGCAACTTGCCTTTCGGCTCTCGTTTGATTAGTTGCGAATGATTTTGTTGAAATGTGACTTTGTGGGCCAGGGCAAGAGGGAATTAGTGGTCACTGAATGAAATATATATATATGTGAATATTTGTTTTTGGCAACCTCATCAAATGCCGACTAGCAAAAATATTTGCGTCCTCTTTTCTTATGATATCTCCCGCTCCTTTCTTCTTTCTTCTTTCTTCTTCGCTTCTTTGCTCCTGCATGTGCCCCGTCTGGCCCATCTCTTTCAATATGCATGATGTGGCATCGATTTTGGGATAAGGAGATTGAAGGTTGCCCGTTTGATGCTACAAGGGATGGCTGCGACGACGGTTTGGAGCGGGTCGGAGCGAGGGTGTTAAATGCCTCTGTGACCGCCTTTGGCTTATTTGCAGCCAAAGCAGCGCGAAAAAGTTTGCCAGCAAGTTTTCCTGTTTGAATTTTCCCAACACCTCAAGGCTACACACACTTACACACACACACACACACACTTCAGAAAGCGGCGAATTGGAGTTTTGGAGAAGTTTTCAAAAAGCGCTTTAGCATAAAAACGGTCTCAGGTACAGAGACCCGAGTAAGGAGTGTGAGAAATTGGGGATCGGGGAGCAAATTTAAATGGTGGCAAAAGTTTTTTTTTACTCCCTACCCCCGCACCTTCTCTCTTCACCACTTCTGTCTACCTTTTTTCTGGGTCCATGTAATTTTCTTTTAGTCAAACTTTAAATGCTCTCAAAATGATTTGCACGCTTCTTTCCTTTTCCTTTTCTCTTCTTTCTGGCCAACCCGGCGTATGCGTAATATTAGTTTGTCGTGCAAATTAAATGCAGAAGCAAAATGAATGTAGAAAATACCAGCCAAAAGAGCAAGCAAAAAATTCTCAGAATAGCTAAAAGCCACAACATAACAAGTAGCAACTGACCGAATGTAAGCAGCAGCAACAACAACAGCAACAACATCAGCAGAAGACTGTGGAAGCAACAACCGCAAAACAAAAGCATAAACTGCAGTTCGCCCGACCGACCAGACGTGAAAAGGTCGCACTTGGTGGCATGTGGCAAGTGGCAAATGGCAGGGGGTAAACTGCAGTAAAAACCGAATGGCCAAATCTCAGCAAATGGCAAAAGCTAAAAAAAAAAAACAAAAAGGATTTTTGTATAAGATTTTAAATAAATGACACTGAATACTAAAGTTGAAAACAAAAAACAAAAAGGCAAACATAATTAGAGAACTAACCAAATTCCACTCAATATCAATTGGAAAGATCGTGAGTAGAGAAGTCACTTTCGAACCCATCAATTCTTGGCTGCTGCACTTCTTGAACTACTTTTAGTTAGTTACGCCTTATAAAGAACCTTTTTTTTTTTGAGCTAATTGCTAACTAACCAAAATTAAGTTAAATTTGCTAAAGGATAACGCTAACGCTGACATTTCTTTTTTGCTCGTTTGTGAGGTTTTCTATGATTCAAAAGAGAAGAAGTCACAGAAAGTTATGCCGCCACTTGCAATGTGCTACCTAAATCTCAGTTGGCAAGCCACTAACTCATCCAATGCCAACGCCAACGCCAAAGCCAACGCCAAAGCCTCCGCTTCTCGCTATCACAAAATCCCCTCAAAACTCTAACAACTCAAGTCCCACTTATTTCTCCTTTTTTCATTTCGTATACCCTGTAACAATTGACGGAGAAGGTCTAGCATGGGCTAGATAGTTATAGCCAAAGATAGAAATTGTTAAATTAGACGATTCTTAAAATTATTCATAAACTCATTGAGAAATGTGAACTATAAATAACAAATTATTCTAGGGTATCTAAAGATCGGCGATTTAATCTAATTTTTCACATTTCATTTCGTTTTTCTTTCTTCTTCCCGTCTTTTGGGCAATTTGATGCTGACGACGTGGAAAAATGTTTGGTAATTATTTGGCATTTGGATAATTACAGAAGCCACTGCCACTGATGCTGCCACAGAAGGAGCAGCAGCAGCAGCAGCGGCAGTGGCAGCGGCAGCCACATGCAAAAATGTTTGCGAAATGATGTGGCAGAAATGTAGATGAAATTTTTCAACATTTTCATTTGCAACAATTTGACAGACAGACGGACAATATAAGGATGAGCTTAGCTCTGAGCTCCATGTAGCCACATAATTTTGTGGTTTTTCTTGTTTAAATAAAAGTGAGAAAAAGTTTATGAAACGTTTGGGAGTGGCTTAAATTTATAGAGAAAGAGGGAGAGAGGGATGAAGAGCGGAAGAGAGATACAAAGAATTGAGTTAAGTGGATCCCTGGCTGACTGACTGACTGACTGGTTTTGGTCCTGGTTCCTGTTCTCATTCACGTCGTTGTCTCACATTTCAATTGTCCGCGTTAACTGGTTGCCCCGTTTTTGCTGTATGCGGTTTAAGCCTCATTTCCTTGCACTTCCGTTTCTGGCATATGAGCAAAGATAGGCCAACAATTCACCCGACCCAGTTCAAGCCCATTCCCAGTTCTAGTTTCAGTTTCAGTTTCAGTTCCAGCCTCAATCGCCACTTGCCTCTCTCCAATGCCTTTGTTGCCTGCTGTTCTTACTCATATACAGACAATGGTTAGGAGCTGCTCTTTGGATTTCGGGCCTGGATTTGGTCTGTTGAAAAATGCAAAACTTTCATTTCCACTCGTTACTCGTTACTAAAAGGGGGCATGGGGAAGGGCAGGCAGAAACTGGGGCAAAATTGTTGTTGGTCTGGCCTTTAGCTCGGTTAGAGTCCGGTTAGAACTTGGTTATACCATTTAGCATTGCTCTGCAATTTATTAGAGTTCTCTCTGTGTTTGCTTCTTTTTCCTTTCATTTCTCTCTCTCTCTTCACTCTCTCTCTCTCTCGCTCACCCAACTTGCTCCCAACTCTCGTTCAACTCTCGCTCTGTATTGCATAAGTAAATAACGCACGTAAATGCATTTCCCTACAAATGCATAAAAAATAACAACAAAAATTAACAAACAAAAAAAAAATAAAAAAAAATAAAGAACAAAAAATCCAAGTAAACACTAAAAACCACAAAACTGCAAATTAAATAACACAACCAACAAAAACTAAGGTAAAAAGACGACAAAATGGAAAAAACAAAACGTTAGAAGTAGCGAAAACTTTACGTTGAATACCCTACACGTTAATCGCTGAAATGAGAATATATCGCTTGATTATCGATTACTTCTATCGATAAACAAATTAGATTCATTCCTGTTACAAATTGAGAATAGATAAGAATGTTCATTTATGTATTTTCAATAAGATTATCGATATGATCTAATATCATTCTCTCGTTATATAAATTTTGGGAAAGGTAAAGGAAATAGGCAAAGCAAATGAAAGTTTCAATTTGAACAAGAAACCAAAATAAACTCTATGACATTCTCATTATACCCAATCGGAATCCAACTTTGCCTTTGGAACAAACAAACAACAAAAAAAAAACACATAGCAAGAAAAGAAATGAAAAACACAAACCAAACCCTCAACCATGTCGGTTTGTTTAGGTTGTTTTTTCCCGTTTTTTTCTTTTACTTGTTTTGTTTTTTTTTTTTTTTTTGTGTGCTGTGAAACTCAAAAGTAAACTCTTAGAATTCGCCAGGCAGGCAAACATTTTTGCAAAAAACATTTTCAAGCTGGCCGCAAAACAATTTTACTACACACACACACACACGTAAACTAGACATATATACATAAGTAAGTATATATTTTAATACACACACACACACACACACACACACACAGAGAGGGAGAATATCACCTGGCTAGGACCTGGCAGGGGTTTGGTGGGGTTCAATGGAGAGGAATATAGTAGAACTTAACATGCAATCACAACAGAAAACTTTTCGTTGGCAGGCGACTTTAAAAGAGTTTTCTATTTTGCCCCGCCCATTGACTTGTTTAGAATAGATTTTTTTTTGGCGCCCACATCTCCTTTTTTCATTTTTTCTGGTTTTTTGGCGACATTTTCGTTTACATGCAGCCCCAAAAAACAATGTGGCCGCCTAGTTGTGGAGGCGAAGGGTGGTGGGGGACAACACATATTGAACATGGAAAAAGTGCTTCATTTTTTGCCTTTTACCCATGGTCTCTGGCATACTTTTAGGCGGAAACAACACTTAATTGATTTGCAAAGTGGAGCGATCAAAAGGAAAAGCGAAATAGAGAAAGAGCGAGCGCTAGAGCCACACAATAAGAAGGAAAATGAAGAAAGAAAAAAAAAACGATGACAAACGAATCGCAAATTCTTCTTTTTTTCTCTCTCTCTCTCCCTCTCTCTCTCTCTCTCTCTCTTCTAGCATGGAACACACAAAATGCAAAATGCAAAAAAAAAAAAAAAAGAAGAAGGTGACCAGCAAGCATAAAAAATTTGTCGTCTGACCATCAATCGATATGGAAATTCCCAGCTAAACACTGCCACAAATATTTCAACAACTCAACTAGGCAACTAATCATAAATGTATAGAGAGAGATAGAGAGAGAGAGAGAGAGAGATTATATATAGATGTTATTTACAAAGTTTCCAAAAGATACATTCAACATCCATTCGATTTTTAGCCAACTAGTATAGCCAGTTTCTTTCAGTGTTAGACTTCAATAGAGAGATTCCGCATAATTTGGTGGCATGCAAAATGCAACAGCCAGTCAGCTAGTCAGCCAGCTAACCAGCCAGCCAACCAACGAACCAACCAGGCAAGCAGTCAGTCAGCTTGCAACAACGGCAACAGCTAAAGCAACAGCAACAACAACAACAACATTAACAACAACAGCAAGCATAACAAGCGTTTTGGCAATGTTGCACAATTCTAATGCCTCACATCGTCCATTCAGTTAAATGTGAGAGAGAGACAGATCCTTACTGAAGGGTAAGTGATGGGGCATAGGCATGGGCCTGGGCATGGGCATGGGCATGGGCATGGCAGGGGGCCCTGAAAGACCTATGTAAAAGGACGGAACTTCGATAGCACATCAATGGGAAAGCAATCTGCAAATGCTTTGTTACCAAAGCATTATTAAACTGGCATTTTCATTTGTAGACTCACACACACACACGTGTACACACACACACACACACACAAACACACACAGATAGATATATACACATATACCATATGCATAGTAGATAAGCGAGTAGCATATTTTGGTTCCTCCTCCCATTCGACAAGTGCTTCAAAAGTGAGGCAAATCCAGCTTTTCACATTTGTATTTAGAGCACAGGCAAATCTCATCTCTGCCCTTCTATGTACTCTAATTCTCCCTCTCTCTGGCTGTCTCTCACTTCACTTTCAGCCCCCCCAAATGTGTTTCACATATTGCGGCCACAAGTCGTTTAGCCTGAGCCTCCCACCAGCACAGTGTGCCAAATCATTAAATATTTAGTTTATTGAAAGAATATTATATTTTGAAAATATTTTTATTTGGCTGACAAACGTTTATAAGTTGAAAAATAAAATTGACTTAACGTTTGGCTTATGGCAATTTAAAGAATAAATTCGGCTCAATAAGTTTTGAAAATGAAACGTAAATTAAAAAAAAAAAAAATGCTGACATCAAGTAACCTCTGATTGTAGTTGTTGTTTCTTTTTGAAATTTGGACAATTCCCAAAAACTTACGAAACGGAAAGGAAACTCAAAGATGCTCACAATTTTAATATGTCTAACAATAATCCTTTGGTTGACTTGGCCCACTTTTGGCTTAATGTTCAATCTAACTGGCCGTAATCAAAGATGCTTCAAAGATGCCATGAAACCGCATCAACTGATGGTGGGTGAATATGCGTTGGTATTCCAAGTGCCGGGACATTTTGTAAACTACATTGCAAGAGATTCTCACGGAAACATTCTCTCGCAAAAGGAGCATATGACCAGAGGCCGTTTCAGTTTCACATCAGATTCATATGATACATACGAGATTTGCTTTATGTCTGAGAAATTGGCAAACCAAAAGAACGTAAATCAGACTATATCATTGGCAACACGCACAGATGACGCAACGAAGCAACAGAAGAAAGGAATTGGCGAGATCGGTAGACTTAGACCCCTGGAGATTGATCTAAAACGTCTGACAGATCTATCCGAAAATATTCTCAATGATTTTTTGCTGCTACGTCAACGGGAGGAGGAGATGTTCAATTCAAATGAGTGTATCACAGATCGTGTACTACTCTATGGCATATTTAATATTTGCTCTTTATTAATGCTTGCCACTTGGCAGATTCTCTATCTACATAGATATTTCAAGATTAAAAAGCTGATATAGTTCCAATCCTAATATATATATATATATATATATATATATATAAAAATATATTTTAGCTTTCTGCAAATACTATCCTTCTGTCAATCATCTAATTGACCACTGTGCAATGTCTGTTAGGTGCTTCCAACAATTTCGTTACGTTTGACAAAACTGAATACAAAAAAAAAAAAAAAAAAAACGATGTCTTTATATGTACAAATATATGTATATCCACAAAACTGGCACACAAAATGGGGGGGGGGGGGGGGGGGGGTAAGCAACAAAAAAAATTGTCGACTTACACAAATTTTCAGCGAAACGTCAACAAAGGGGCATTCACATTATTACAAGTATAGCAAGATCTACATCAACATCCACCTCATCATCAACATCCACCTCATCATCATCATCATCATCATCATCATCATACCCATCGTTGTCATCGTTGCCATCCCATGTGCCTGCCTGGGCAACAGTAAGAGCAGCAGCAGCAGCAGCAGCAACAACAACTACAACAACAACAACCAGAAGCTTTGAAAATTGTAAAGGAAATTCTACTTTGTTGCTGGCTACGTTTTCCACTCGAGCGCATTATTATTATTATTATTTTTGCCTCTGCTTTTGGCGTTGCTTCTTTGTTTAGTGACTAGAATTGTGTTGCATACGAGTTGATGCTGGCATTTTATCTTGCCAATCCCTCGCCCAAACCCTTTCCCTCATCTCCACCTGACTAATATCCACTACTCATGCGGCTGTTGCTGCCGCTGCAGTTCTCTTATGATGAGCGCTATTGATAATCCTGGTCGCTGCTCGTTTTACCATATTGTCCATCGTGTTGTTGTAGTTGCATCTGTTGGATGGCTGCCGCATTGCGTCAACGCCATATGCAAAAACAAAAAAAAAAAAAACAAACAAAAATACCTGAAAACATTTTACCAAAATGTAATCTTACAAAAACCATTGCTCACATTTGAGGGCAATGCTAAAGAATCAAATTGGGACATGGCAAGCCAATGCATTGGCCTAGTTTTTAAGTAAGTTTCACAAAAGATGTCCAAACATTTTAGAATTTAGAAATCAATTTAATCGCAGAAGCTAAAAGTTTACTTTGACACTAAAAAAATTTACCTGCAACAGCAGTCAATAACCCGCGCCCTGAAAAGGGCCTATATGCAAAGAAAATGAACCTTCTTATAAAAGTGTTTCTTGGTCCCATATTGTATCAAATAATACGAAAATGACATCATTTGTTTGTCTTGAGAACCGTTAAAGAGCAGCAGAATGCAAATTAGAAGCAGAGCGGCTACGTCGGCGCTCTTGCACTCACCTTCACCGCCTCTCGCTTACGACCACTCAACGGTGCTTCGTTTGAAGCAGAGGATCTGAGCAGCTACGTCGGCGCTCTTGTACTCGCCTTCACCGCCTCTCGCTTACGACCACTCAACGGTGCTTCGTTTTGAAGCAGAGGCCAGAGTCTGAGCAACGCTCATGCACTCACCCTCACCCTCTCTCGCTCACGCCCATCGCTGAGTATATGCTTCAAGAAGAAGCACTGCTTAGTGGGAGCTAGCGAGAGAGTGTGGGTGAGTGCCAGAGCGCCGACGTAGCTGCCAGCTGCTTATGCTGTGCTGCTTCTTGAAGCAGATGCTGAGTGTTAGTGAGTGAGAGAGGGTAAGGGTGAGTGTCGGCGTAGCTGCTCGCTGCCCGCAGAAGTGAAATCAGTTGCTTCTGAGGCGTCGCTTCGATCGGTCAGGCGATCTTCTGCCTGCCCAATTGGAAATTTAACTTTGGTAAGAAAATCAATTAGCTTCAAATTCAAATTAAGCTTGTTTACAAATATCAATATCATCAAGTGAACTCATTCGAAATAGTTTGAGAATTTAAATAAACTTTCTGTTTTTGTTCACACATTTCTTTTGTTATTAACAATAAGTGGGAAAACTCTACAGCTGTTTGAGTTATTCATTTTGCATCTTGGAGGAGCATAATTATAGTTTTTATTTGTTGTGAAAATAATCCATTTAATTCATTTATGTTTCTACCGACTTCTTTGTTTAAATGCATTTCGGCAATGTGTGTGAGAGTCTATGCAATTTTGTAACTTAATTTTTTGTTCCTCTTTGCTTGCATCTTACTCTTACTTTATTTTATTTTGCATTTGGTATTTGTTTTGTTACGCTTTTGCCTGCTGGCTCTATTATTTTGTATTTTGTATTTATCCTTGCGAGATGGAGGATGCTGGTATCTGGTAGCTGGTAGCTGGATTCTGGTTGGTTGCTGCCTGTTGAAATCGGAGGATGCTGTGTTAGCATAATACGCTCTATCAAACACTGCAAAGGGAAAGGGGGAAGATGGAATGGAAACTGAATAGTCAGTCACTGGCAACATCGTCAACTAGCGGAAATGTGCCTGAGAGTATCTCTGTGAAACTATATATATATATCTCTTTCTCTCTGTTCCTCTGTGTGCGTGTGTGTGTGTGTATATGTGCATCTGTTTGTGTGTGACTCAATATTGACGATGGATCTGTGTAGACTATAAACCACACAGAGAACTTCTCCAAGTGATTTTAAAATGTGTATTCCCCTTAATAAAAAAAGAAAAGAGCAAAACAAAATATAACGAAAAAATTCTCAATTGCATTCGACTATGGTATACCCTACAGCTTTAAACGTCCTTAGAAGCAGTCCATTTAGAGGACGACAGCCCAACTTGTGTATATGATATCATTCAGTCTACAGACATAATGAATATAATGAGGCAAAGACTTTTAACAACAAGACATTTTGCAGGGTATGAAACGGAAACGCAAATGCCAAAAGCAAAAATAATGGAACTGCTTTTTTACCATTTTAATTGGCTCACATTTGCTTTTGGCGTTCGCGGCGGTCTCCTTTGGCCCGGCCAGTGTGGCCAGTATATAAATTTTAATTAAACCTCAAGGAGGCAAAAAAGTTCCATCATTTATTTATTATAAATAATAAGCAAAAATTTCCAGATGCAACCGATGTTGTTTCCCCTTCAAATTACATTTTCTGATAACATATTTTGTGTATTTTTTTTTGGATTTTTTTTTTTTTTTTTGTTATTTTCTCGCAAGCAAAACCAAACTACACAATATTACGGCCACAATGTGGAATAGGGAAAGGGAAGGTATGGCCAACATTCAAACCTTTAGAATCCTCAAAAGCCCTCTAATAACACCTCCCTCCCCCACCCCGATCCACCCCATCCCTTACTTTTGTGAACGGCATCTTCTGTTCTTGCGCGTCTTGTGGCCCTTCGACGACTCTCGAAATATTCATTTAAAATTGCTCTTGCTCGTCTGTTTGGGAGCGGCCGAAAGTGTTCGATGATGGGAAAACGTTTGCGAGGTAAAAACGTTTTACGATGAACTCGAATTGAAACAAATTTTGGATTTTTAGTGGCGCTGACAGTGGAAACAAACGACAGAAGTAAAATAGATGAAACGTTATGAACGTTGTTAGAAGATGCTAATGAAGAAAGAAAAACATTTGTAGAAAATAATTTAACAACAAAAAACATTATTTTCGACTGAAATGTTGAAGGACCCTGTTGTAACTCTTACAGAATATTATGTTCCACTGTGTGCTAGGATGACTGCTTGCACGTGATGTCTGGTTGATGCCTCAAAGGCTCACTGACGACAAGCAAGAGAATGAGATGGAGGATGAGGACGCACCTGCTTTGCCTCCGGCAGCCATTTCACGATTCTCGATTGAATTTTCGGAGCATTCAGTGGCCACGTTGCAAGTCTTTTAAGTTTAAGGGGTGCCCCGGTGCGTGGGCTTGTGATTGGGATTGGGTTTTTGTATGTTGTAAGAGTGGCAGGATGACGGGATCCTGGGGTTGGTAGCATCATTGTCAGCAGCAGCTGTTGGGCAATTTTTAATTTAAAGCAGCCGAGCAAACCATACAAATTCAATACATATACACGTACAAATACATATATACATATCTATATACATATACATGGTATATATGTATGTATATGTAAACAAAAAGCATATAAAAAAGAGTTCTGACAACTTTAAAATGGTTTTATTTCAATATATGTACATATATGCTTTTGCTTTTACTCTTGCTCGCCGTCACACGCTGCGTATGCGTAATGTAATTTTAAATGTGTTCGCAACAACGTCTCGTTCCACTTTTCACTAAATGCTTCTCTTCTCTCTTTCTCTCTCTCTCTCTCTTCTCATTGCAGGTAAATATTGGCAGCGTGAACAAATATTTGAGCAACGTTCTCGTCATCCTCGTTGTGCTCCCTGGTCCTTTCGTCCTTATCCTGGTTTCTGGTCCTGGTCCTGGCCGTAGTCCTCTCTCTCTCTCAGTTTCATTCAGTTTCGTCAACGAGCTTATTCACTTGTGAGTAAACTTGGCTAGAGTCAAGCAAACTTTGCCTTTCCGTTTGATTTTCCCCCATTTTATATTGTATTTTGACATTTCGTTTCATTTCTTTAACGTATAATACCATTTGAATATTTTATTTGAAAGGCAAAAAGTGAGTCACTATGATATTAGTTAAGTTGGCTTTAATAAAATGCCAAGTTTAAAAGGTAAAACAGAATGTCTACAACGAGTACACATGTCGTATGAGTAATAAGTTAAACAAAAATATCACACTCATGGACAACAGGACAACAGGCAATGAATTATAAATGTTGAAATTGAATTTTCTAAATGTTTAATAACTTTCCTTCATGAAGGGAAAGAGCATCAAATGAGGTGACTTTGTCTCTGTTACTTTTCCTTTTAGCTTCAGTCTTGTTTTGAAGTCATTTTTTATTTGCATGCCTTGGCAATAGACGTGAGGAATATTCCATATATGTGGGCGGGAAGACATCAAGAAAGACATCGTCAAGTTTTCACATGAATAACAGGGCGAAACCCTTACTCCCCTCTTGGCCAATGCTTCTCATGTTCTCATGCTCTCATGCTCTCTGCTCGTGTGTCAGTGTGAAAGGTTGTTTCATCGTCAAACAGTTGGTGACCCATATCTGAACGCACATGCCTCGTTTAAGTGCATAAAAGGCCTGTAAATTGCACAGACGAATGGAGCCATGGCAATATGAAGATGAAAATGGAGATGGAGATGGCGATGGCGATGGCGATGGCGATGGAGGTGGAGGTGAAGGAAAGAGGATGGGTATTGGGGGTCCAAATAGAGAGAATGAAAAATGCTAAAGACGAGACCCATAAAACTTGTAAAGAAAGAAAAAAAAAAAAAAAGAGCTAAACGTCGAGGTCGAAACATGTGTTGAAATTATCCAGCGAACGTGTAAATGTCAAATTCGATTGCCTCCTCCCCTCCTCTAGCCACTAAGCTTCTGCCATTTTACGCTGTCCAATAGTTAAAAAGCAACTGCGAAGAAACTTAGGAAAAAAAAATAAGTTTAAAGAAGAAAGTTTCCTTTTGCATTTGCTTTTATGTTTTGTTCTATTTCTTGCTTTTTTTTGCTTTTCTGTTTTTTTGTTCTTTTTTTTTTTTTGAGTTTCTTGTGTTTTTGGCTTGGCAAATAAAAGTCTTGCAAATGCCACAATGCGGCAGCAGCACCTGAGACACTTTTTTTGTAGAAGAGGGAGAACGTTGAGAACGTTGAGTTGTGAGTTTTTGGCCAAGAGGCGGAGGGTTGCGGTGACACTTGTTACGTGTTAAAACGCATTTGTGCCACTTGAAAGTTTTTTTGTGTTGTCAAGCTCAGACAGACGACGGCCAAAGGACAGGACAGGACAAGGAGAAGACAGGGGAGGAATGGGAATGGGAATCGAAATGGGAGTGTGGGCAAAGAGTAGGAAAAAAGAATCCTTAGCTTCAGCTTACTAAAGTGCATAAGGGATTTGAACTTTGGCGCAGTTTGTGCTGATGCACTGATTGCCGGGCTTTATTGAGTTGCGGCCAGCATAAAGAGAGTAAAAACAAAGCCAAAGACACAAGCAAAGAGATAGCCAATGGGAATAGAAGAAAAAAATTGTCCCATCCTTAGGAGGAGATATCTAAGCTGTTTCCCAGGCCCCCAAAAGGCATGCAAATGCAAAGTAAATTGAGTCTTTGCTTTTAAATTTCAATATAAACCATTAAACTTGATTACAGCAGTTTGAAAATTGTTCTCACTCAGCTCAGCTCAGCCACTTAAAGGCGTGTCAAATGGCTTTTCTCTGCTCTGCTCGGCAACAAATTGCAGGTGCCTAGTGCCTTACACCTCTTCAATAAGCGCTAATTTAATCGGGCATAAAGACAAACATATTGTGACTACAATTGCAGAATCGTTATTATTATTATTATTATTATCAACTATCTCACATTCCTTTATGCCACACAAAAATTTAAATGAATCGGCATATCGAGTATCCAACAATAATAACAACAACAACAACAACATCAACGATATCAACCATAAAAGTATTGGCAACAAGTTGTTGTTGTTGTTGTTGTTGTTGGCATTTTTGTCATTACATCAACATGAAAGGCAAATAAAATGACAGAATATGCATACTAAGAGAATATTGCGTATACGCAATGTGAACTATGGTACGACATTGAGATACTCTCTGAGAAGTTAAAGTATTACAGTTAAACTTCTAAGAATAAGAACAATCAGGAACAAAGATTTCCACCATCCTCAATATTTGTTTTATTTTTTTTTTTTTTTTGTCGCAACTTAATTTTTGTTAATATTTTATGCTGATTTCGAAATTAATTCTCATAGTGGCCGCCGCTTCGTTAGGTCGTTTATTCGCATCTGAGAACAATTTCCTTATATACCTTATAAATTCTTCGAACGAAAATTATTTCCCTAAGTGCATCGCTCAATGCAAATTGAAGTCGAATTGGCCGCTGCCTACCATCAGCATCAGCATCAGCATCAGCATTCTGTTGTTGCCTCAACGGCCATATCACTGGCATAAAGAGAATGCGTAAAGCAGTATTGGCAACCATGACCGAGGAATCAGGACGCCCAGAGTCAAAGGAGCACTGCAGCTCATACCCTATATGCAGAGACAGAATATTGGTTATACAAAAAGGAATGGGCAGATTGATGCATATTTTGGCTTACAGGGTATGTAAAAGTCGTTGCCGCATTTGAATGTATGTACATATATTCATTTTCCTTTTTCGGAACAGTCAATGTTAAGAGTGGAAAACCGCAGTTGCAGTGGCCAACTGGCTGGCCAGTTACCAGTTCTCTCTGTATTTATGGTGGCAAATATTGATTCTTTTCCTGCCGCTTTACCCCGTATCGATGGAGTGGAGTGAGTGGATGGTGGAGTGAGGGGATTGCGTCGAAGGATTAATTCCTTTTTGGTTGAGCTTTATTAAATATAATTAAGCAGTATTATGTGAATGTGCAGAAATGCTAAAAGAAAATTGGTTTCTTGTGACTTAAAGTTCACGTGCGCTTTCCATCTCTCAGTTTCTTCACACGCACACATTCTACTCTCCCCCCACCCCCCTCACAAACACTTTCACCATGTCGATGTCTTGTACGTTTTACTTCGTTCCTTTTTTTTTTCTTTTCTTTTTTTCTTCTCTTTCTTTGCCTACTTTAGCCAACTTCCATTACGTTGAGTGTCAATTAAGTAATCGCAAAATTGAAATCTCATCGGAAGTGATTTTGTGCGCTTCGTTTGGCTCATAATGGTCTACATTTCGTTTCGCCTACCAACGTTAAGACACAACTGCATTCCAACAAACTTCCGTTTCCGTTTTGCACACACACACACACACACACACGGGGAGATTACAATTCAATTTTGGCGACGTCAGCGAAGAAAAAGCCATTCTCCTTAGTAAGCGGCAAATACTTTTGTTGTACTTCATCCAATCCCCATCCCATCTCTCTCTCTCCCCCTCTCTCTCTCACTATGTCTCTGTCTCTCGTCGTCAACTCGCTCATTTTCTTCCCACTGGAAAATGTGAAATCCCTTTTCCCGTTTGTATTGTCGAAGGCGCCAACTTTGGCGGAAATTAAGTAGCAGGCGGCAAGCGCGAGAGCAAAAAAAAAAATTGAATTAAAAGCAAAAGAAGTTAAGGTAAAACGAATTGAAAATTCGTCAAGAAAACAGCTACAAAAATTGACAGAAAATTGCGAAATACCAAACAAAAAAAATCAGAGGCCTGGCTAATTCTATTTTTGACAACGTTTTTATACCCTCTCTCGAATTATTTATTGCTGTCTTGCCGTTTCATTTTGATCTAATTAAACAGAATTATCAAAGTTTTTGATTGTTTCTAGAGAAGCTACCTAATACAGTCTTCTTCGATCGCGCTAAAAAAAAAAAAAAAACAACAAAGTAATTGATGTGAAAATTTCATTTCATCGTCCCATCCGACTTTCCGCGTCCTGCCCGGAGATGGTTTCTCCTATGGCTAGTCAAAGTTTCATCACGCTTCTTGTAAG
This sequence comes from Drosophila nebulosa, assembly GCA_024703675.1. NCBI lineage: Eukaryota > Metazoa > Arthropoda > Insecta > Diptera > Drosophilidae > Drosophila > Drosophila nebulosa. The sequence goes on from JANFPS010000003.1 coordinate 18,690,200, forward strand.
GGTATAAAAAAACACACAGAGGCAAAGAGGAGAGAAGTCAAATGAAAATCAATTAATGGAAAGATTTAACATTTACACTTAACGAGCAAAATTCTTGCAGTAAAATTGAAAAAAAAAAACAAAAAAACAAAAAAAAAATTATAAAGGAAAAGAACTGGAATTTCGCTTTGTCTTCAACCTGAGTAACTTTTAACTTCGAGGCGGTAGAAATCAAAAGAGACAAAGAGACAAGAGTGAGAAAGCGAGGGAGGGCGAATGGGCAATGAGAATGCGAATGTGGAAGTGGAATTGAGAGCGAAAGAGACCTATTCAGCAGACAGTCAGTGAATTTAATTTTCCACACGAATGCGGCAGAATAGAATGAAAATGAAAACGAAAACGAAAACAGTTGCAATTCCATCGTTCACTTCAGCACCTAGTCCAAGATAACCCCCCCACCCAGAAGACCCCTGCAGCCCCTTGGATCCCGCTTTGGCCACATTAGGTCTGGCACGGCGGCTGCTGCGAGCAGCGAACCCTGAACTCCGAAAAGTAGGCAATGCGAAAAAGTTGTCGCTGCAGCGATTAGTCTCTTTCACCCTTCCCTCACTTCATCTCGCTTCTCTTGCATACAACTCTCTGACTCACTCTCGCTATCTCGCCTGCCTCTATGTATGTCCGCGCGCGTGTATATGTGTGTGTGTGTGTGTGTGTGTGTCTGTGTGGGGCATAGTAAATTAAAAACTTTCACTCGCTACCTTCTTTTTTTTTGCGGACCACGCCTTACACTTCAACTTTTAACCACGCCCCACATTGACCGCCCACAGTTTTTCTTTTACCTTCTTCTTCTTGTTCGTTTTGTTTTTTTTTTTTTTATAGCTAGACCAGGCCAAGCACTTAATTTAACAATTTCCTTTTGTTTCCCAGCCAAGAGCACCTGCATCAATAGAAACAGAGAGAAACCTGGCGAATAAGAGTAAGTGAACCAGCGAGAAAGACAGAAATGAGAGAGCGAGAGAGATAGACGGAGTGAAAGAGGAAGGTTGGTAAAGGGAGAAAGAGAGAGAGAGAGAGAGAGAAAGAGAGCGGGTGCATGGGTGATGGCAGCCCTTACAATAGTTTTGCAGCTCTTCAGGCTTATGCTTTTAGGTTCAAAGTGCACTTTGGTAACGCAGCTTCTTCTCTGCTCCACTCTCTCTCTCTCTCTCGCCAACCTGACAAATGCCTTTTATTTTTTGAACTTGCCACCATTAAGGCCAGGCTAAAAGAGTGCGCCGAACTAAAAAATAGAAAGAAAATAAACACTAAAGTCGGCGACTTCGTGTTACCTTCTAGCGTCTTGTTTCAATTGACAGAAACGTTATTTTCTTTTGAAAATAATTGTGTTTTATACAATCAACAATAGCGCCATCTAGCGTTCGTTTATGCCAACAAGTTAGTTGAGATTTTCACTAATATACCCAAATATACCCTTTAAAGGTGTGCAGATCTCGTAAAGTTTAATAATATTTGCCCCTCTCAAGGTGTCTTAAGGTGGAACAGTTGCTAGCAGAGGGCGCCAGTTAATGGGCCAGCAAGTTATTAAAATATTTTGCAACTTTATTTAATGAGCATTTAAAAATTAAGTATTCATAATTATGTATTTTGTATATGCATTTAAGTCTGTGGCAATTCAATTACCACAGTTTTATCGACAACATTTTTTCTTGTCGTTTATATCGCGCCAATGGGAGAAAATTTTTTTTCGATATAATCAACATTCTTATACAGCAAAGAAATAATCTAAATCAAAGCGAAACATTTATACAGTGCTTATCATATTTAAACGAAAATAAAAAACACATTGGTTTAACATTTTTCCCAAATGACATATTCCCTCAAAATCTTGAAAAAATTAGCAGTTATATATTGGAATTACGAGTGAAAAACAACGTTTTCACCTAAAATTAGCGATTTATTAACGATTTCTTAAAAGAAGTAAAAACAAAGAAAATCAAAATTATCCGAAACCGTTGCAGAATGATGGAATAAAGAATCTTAATATTTAATAAATTTAATAAAAGGTTCTTTTCGATCTCCAACTATCTTTGTTATGTCTGCTCACTTGGATCCGGCATTATTCTGTTGGAAAACCATTCCCCATGAAATTCCCTTAAAAATTAAATAAGACTACTAGCCAAAGTCTGAACATGCTAGTTACTGCTGGATGGTTTATAAATATGATAAGCACTGTAGTTGCTTTCTAGAATTAAGCTATAGGAACAATGCTGCTTTAAAATTTTAGAAATAATAACTTAAATTTCTTGCAATTTTTGAAGATTTGATTCATAAACATATTGTTTACAAACATATTTCGGAGCCCCTTTTAAAGAAAGAATGCAGGACACGCCCATGTACTGTGGCTTTATTTGTTTTGTTATATTTGCTTTGCCTCCTTTTTTTATGGCTTTCATTTTGGTTTTGTTTTTTGCATGTAACATTTTATGGGCCTGGCTGACATTTTATGGTCAAATATTTAATGCAAAAACCATTTGCAGCAACAACAAAGATTATGCAAATTAAATGAATTAAACCAAATGTTAACAAAAATCGAAGGGGGGGGGGAAATAATATTTCTTCTCTGTTTTGTTTAATTCGTTTTATTTGTAATAGTTTGTTGTTTTCCATTTACTCAAAGGCATTTCCAGAAGAGTAGAAACCTAAGCACCAAAAAAAATATTCGTTTGATGAAAGAAATTGGCAACAAGATATATATAGAGAGAGAGAGAGGGTTAAAACGGAAAATAAAAAGAGTAAACAAAGCCAAAAACAACAACAGAAAAAAGGTCACAAATTGAAAAGCAACGACTTTGAAATACTCTCCACTTTTAATAGATGAAAACGTGACAGATCTATGACCAAATGAATCTATGTATATCCTAAGCAGGGCAGGACCAGCCGCCTACCTGTATTAGTCTTTCTTCTGCTTCCATAGCTAATGTAACCTTTAACGAAAGGGCATTAAGAGGAAAAAGTTGTTTTGAAAACTTTGTTTTTTTTTTTTTTTTTTTTGTTTATGTGAGTTTTTTGTGTATCTTCAGGTGGTGCTGCAAAACCAAAAAAAAAAGGTGACAGCCTCAAATTTTCTATCTCTATTTGTTTTTCCCTTTCGCTCGAAACCCTCAACCGACTCTCTTACAAGCTTCTCTTCTTTGCTCAAATGTCTCAAACTTTTGAGGCCTTTGCTAAATCGAGTGTAAATTTACAATAACAACAAAATATTTACTGAATAATAAAAACAATAATGTGACGCAAATTGTGCGCGAATGAATAAAACAGAACGGAAGTAGAGCCATAAAAACTGCGTTTTAACTCGACGAAAAACTCACGCAAAACGAGTGAAGCTAGTGAAAAAGAGTGTGAGAGGATAGGTAGATAGGAGGGAAGGAAGGAAATGGAATGCTGGTGGCAAGGTAGGCGCAGATAAGGGGCTAAACAGACAGGGCCAGACAGAATTTCATGCCTCAGTCAGTCCCTCGACCAGCCAGCCATCCCGCCATACCGCCAGCCAGATCAGGATGTATAACATTTTATGGGACAACGGAAAACTCAGTGACTTCCTTCCGGCTTACTTTTTAAACAGAACAAAACGTAAAACAAAACACGAAAAAATAACCCACCTAAAGTAAGACTAACCCGCAAAACGAAACAAACGTTTCTATACTCTGCCAATATCAATGTCAAATGCCAAAGTTTAAATTAAATTTTGAATATGCCTCCTTCAGTGTATAACAAAATGCATATACCCTGTTGTAATGGAGAGTGCACAACAGAAAAATGTTTGAAGTTTCGCGCATTATTTTTGTAATTTTATCACTAAGGTAATAAAACCGCAAAATCAATCGATGCTTTATCATTATTAGGCCATTAACAACTTGGTCTAATGCTTCTGTAATTGATGCATGGTTCATTAAGCAGATATTTCCCAAGTATCCCAATACCCCAATAATTATGAGTAATTGACTTGACCCTTGACGAAAATATGGAAAGATAATAAGAGATCGAAATGGAACTGCATATGTATATGAGGTCCATTTGAGGACGGCAAATAAATATAGTACCGATTTAATAAGATAATCAACACCTTAATAGAAATTTGTTTAGTTTATTTGCATCTATTTCGCAAAAGAGACTTTTATTGTTTGCCGGTTTCAAGCTCCTAGAAACTGGTTTCAAATATATTTAGGAGTTTAATAGAAGATGACTAAACGGGCAAAGAATTCCTTAATTTTGTTTCCTGCAAAGATGTATTGATAGAGTCTATGAATGATATAATTCTGAAAACTTTAGCCAAGTCGACTAATGAGAGAATTAACTCAATTTAAATTTCAAGTTTGGAATACATTTTGTGAAATAATTTGTATTTTATTTTATGTCAATTCTCGTATTACACTAAAATGGTGTATTATTCTAACTTTCATTTGGCATTAGAAATTTCAATTGAATGCATACGCGACATATGTATGTGTGTATGTATGTGGAGCGTACTTTCTCCTTTTTTTTATTTTTGGTTTTCGCAGTGAAAAATTGGAAACTAACCAAGCAACTAACTAACCAAACCAACTAACCGTCCAACTAACAAGTAACTGTCTAATTACTGACTAAAATTGCAGTTGGAAAATTTCAACAATTTGGCAATTACAATGCTCATTTGGAGCTGCAGCTGCAGCTGGAGCAGAAGCTGGGGCTGGAGGGGAGTCCTACAAGAGTGTGAGTGTTAGAGGTGAAAAGTTTTTGATCTCGTTTAAGCGACAAATTGATGAAATTGTCAATTTATTCACACATCGTTTGGCTGGTTGGATTTTTTCCGTTCTCTCTCTCTGTCTCTCCCTTTCTGCCTGCCTCTTGCTCTCTCTTTAACTGCTATTGCAGTTGACAGCCATAATGATGATAATGATGATGACGTTGATGATGATGATGATGATGATGGCGATGGCAATGCCGGTGACGGTGACGGTGACGGTGATGCTGATGACGATGATGACGACAACAGGACAAGAGCAATAACAATAACATACCGTTTACCATTCACATGAAATGGCCATGGGAATGGGTCCTGGCCAGTGTTCAGAGAGAGACAGAGAGAGAGACAGAGAGAGAGAGAGAGAAAGAAAGGAAGATGGAGGCATGCTACAATCGTAGGAGCCAATTTAGACGTAAATGGCAACAAATGTCCTTACAGCCTTAACGAGAATAGAAAAACAACAGGCCATAGTAGAAATGCAGGAAGGGAACCAGACGAAAGAAACAAACAAAACGAAGAGAAAAAAAAAAAACAAAGAAAAACCATAACAGAAAAAAACATTTTTTCCACACCATTTGCAGATTTTCAAGTGCGGTAAAAATTTGTTTTAGGCTTCTCCAGAATACTCTACGGATTTCTCTATGAAAATTAAACAAGTTTTAAAAACTTCTTAAGGTCCTTACATATTATGTCAAATATACATTTGGACTTGAGCACCAGAAATGGGATTTGAAAAAGATTTGAACTTGTTACATAATGATTGATAGTTTCCTTTTTCCTTCAACAAATTGTTGAGTTTTTCCGTAAGGGTATATTTTGAAGAACTGTTCTATTCAAAATGTACTTAATCTTCTAGGTTCGAGGCCTTCTAATAAAACAAATAACAATAATGTGGTTAAAGAGGCAAGCGTCAAGAGAGAGAGAGAGAGAGAATGTTAGGCAATTTGTTATTGTTGCCATTGTCATTGCCATTGCGTTGATCCTGTGCCACAGTGCGTATGAATAATGACAATTGCCAGTCAAAATGGCCTGCAACCATTTCAAAAAGTGAGAAAGGCAGTGTGGGCAACTGGAAAAACTGAAAACTGACACAAAGAGGAGAGGGAAAAAGATAGATGAGTGGAAGTAAAAGTCGACTGAAGCATAAACACCTGAATTTTCAGCGACACGCGCTTCAATTTGAAGTGCACACCGAGTAGAGGGTGGGAGGAGGTGGTCGGAATCGGAGCCACAGTCACCGAGTCCAGAAGGTAGAGAGAGAGAGAGAGTTGGGCCAACCTGGGGACAAATCTTTTGTGAGGCTTTCCTTTTGTGTTCTCTGCTTTTGCTATACTCAGTGTGGGTGGTTTTGGGTGTGTGTGTGTGTGTGTGTGAACGTGTGTGTGTGTGCTTCTTTTAACACCATTCAGGTGCATACCTCTTATGCTTGCTAGAGGAGTATATCAGTTGGACGCCAACTGAACGAATAAAACCAAAAATTGTTAAAAGAATTTTTAAATTATTTAAAGAACTCTTTCACAGCAGCTAAAAGTTAATTTGAATTGTTATAATTGGCACACACTGCGTATACGTTATACAACAGTTAGAGATAGAAAAGTTTATTTAGTTTATTGTTATTTCTATTGTTTAGGGTATCTAAAAAGTCGCTCAACATATTTTAAATGGCCATTTGATGTTTGTTCTTGTTGTTTTGGGTTTTTGTTGTTTAATTTTTTGTTTGCAAGGCAGCTGCCTGCCATGTTTTGAGGCAGGGTCGTTCCCTCTGGTCCCCCTAGTCCCTCTGGTTTCTGGTTCCTGCCTTTTGCTCTGATGATTGCATGTGATGATGGCGTTGATGTTGCCATGCAATGTCACGCTCATGTCAACTGTCGGATTGTTATTGCGCACACTTACACATACACTCACACACACACACACACACACACACACACATACACGCATACACTTTGAGACAGATATAGAGACAGAGAAAGAGAGAGAGAGACAGGATAGCTCTTGGGTAGCGACATTTTAACTTATTCTGCCTATTTCCCTTTTAATCAGCTGAGCTGAGCTGAATGTAATTTCAATTTTGCTTTAATTCAAAACCAAACATCAAATACTAGATTTGTCTCTCCCCCACCACACACACACACACACACACACACACACACACACACACACACACATCAGCTAGCCAGTACTTTTGCAATGTGAAACAAGAAATAAAACGTATCAAATTTATTGACCAATTTTAGCTACCGCTTATGGTTATGTATACATACATACATACATACATATATGAACTTATGTATGCTTATATACTTAGTATAACAACATCAATTGATACAGTGAACACACTATAAAAAGTCACATGATCTACTTTAAGAATCCCCCTCTATGAGGTTTGCTCACTCATTACGCAAATGCCAAAACAACTTGAGATGTTTCTGTTTTTTTTGGCTGGCAAATTCTTTAGTAATTGTTTTCACTGTTTTTTTTTTTTTTTGTCTGCTTTTCACTTGGTGTCGCATTTTCCAAAATGTCAAACATTTTTATGACCCGCAGCAATAAGAGCAACTACAACCACACGACTACCAACTACAGACTACATAAAACTGGAAAACTATACAAACTACTACGATTGACATTATTGACAAGCGGACCGGGCAAAAAGGTTTTTGGTTTTTCAGTTTTCTCCCCTATTTATACGGTTTGGTTTTTTTTTTTTGTATTGTTGTTGTTGTTGGCTCATCAACAGAACTCTGAACTAAATCGAACTGAATGGAACAGGACAGCAGCAGCAGCAGCAGAACCAAAGTGAACCAAAGCGAACTGATCCTGGCCTTTGCTCCCTTTTTGACAGTAAATTTTCAAATTGAATTTATGGTTTTTGGGTTTGCCGGCGGCAGCAGCAGCAGCTCTAAAACCGCAGCCCCTGCCCCCCGTCCCCCCCCTCCTTCCCTTCTTACACCATACCATTCCTCACTCCCTGCCGCTTGACTGTGCTTTATGTATTTATGTTTATGCACTGGCGCCTTTAGCTCTCTTTCTCTCTCTTCCTCCCCGCTCTCACGCTTTTGGTTCCCTCTCACATTTTATGGTTTTCGTTTCAGTTTTTGGTATTTTTTGTTTGTTGTTTTTACTCCTGTTTTTATTTTTTATTTTTTATTTTTTTTTTTTTGGTAGTTCATTGAACCAAAACCCAGACACAATTTGATTAAGGGGAATTTAGTTTAAGAGTGGAGCTTTGTGTAAATTGAGAATGGAAACTGACTCGATTTGTACTTTTTATTTTACTCTATTTGCAGGTAAATCGAAGCTGTGAGAGTCCCCTAAAGTATGCAGCATGCAGAGTGGCAATCTGAATAAGAGAGAGAGAGAGAGAGAGAGAGTGAGAGAGTGAGAGTGAGAGTGAGAGAGAGACACACATATACAAACTAGGCTGGCTGAGGCCCAAAGGCTTTAATAAGCCATTTATCAGGCTTACTGCGATAGCTGTACTATCTTCCTCTATACCCGTTCCGCCCCTTTTCGCACGCGAGCTCCTCTTCTGCAGCATCTCTGTTAATTACACACAAGTCGGACTCTATCGCTGTCTCTTTCTGTTTTGCCACAAACTCACACACACACACACACACGCACATCAACTTTACGAGCAGAAAGAAAAAAAAAAAACATACAAAAAAGAATCACGGCCTTTAACACAGCAAACATTCATTTCAATTGCCCGAGTGGCCCTAACCAAACGGGAACCTTGCAGCATTTAAATCCGTCGGATAAAAGTACTAGACGAATATCATATACCCTTACCACCTAAACCTAAACTAAAAACTCTTTTCTAACCATCCATTAGATATTAATCGATAATTTCATCGATTTCTCCAAAGAGAATCTTCTTACAGTGCATGTTACCCTATTCGTTTCTCTTCAAGTGCGAGTCATAATTTATCGATACATTTATCATATCGACTTTTTTGCATCACTAGTTCCCTTTTGAAGTTCCATGGAAGTGGATATAAGGAAATGATTGGTCTAAAAATTGATCGATCGATCGTTCCCTCAACATCAAGGAGTACATTGTTCTTTTCTTACGAATTTCCAATCATCGAAAACTCATCGAAATTCCTATATACCTTCTTGCCTGCTATCGATAAATACATTTCCATTAGCCAACCAGCAAAGTAAATATCGCCGTATAATAAAGAATTGCAAAATATTTCACAACATTTATATACACACACACACACACACATACACATATGTACATACATTTAACTACACCTTTTTGTTTTGTATTGTTTTGGTTGGCGGCAATGACTATCGTCGTTGTCTCCACTTGACGAGGAACCGTTTTTGAACAATCCACATGACCATAAATCCTACCACGTACCCATCTACCCATACCACCGCCAACTGACCTTATGTCTGCGTGTATGTGTGTGTGTGTGTGTGTGTACATGCATTCTTTTGCCATTCTTTTATTTTATCTTTTCATTTTTTTACACTTTTATGACGCGTTTGGTACAACTTTTGACCACTTGGCCAGACCGCGACATTTTAATTTCCACACCGCGCCCACACCAATGACCAATGTAGACGATGTACAACTCCTGCCGTCGCGGCAGAGGAGGCGAGAGAGAGAGAGAGACTACTACCATGGAAAAGTTTTAGCTTTCCTTTTTTGTTGTTTTTTTTTTTTTTCTATTTTTGGTTTTTGTTTTTGGCTAGTGTCCAGGGGGAGGAGTCGGAGAGGAGACAGAATGAATTCTGAAAATTTGAGAAGGCAGACAGCTTTGGCATGCTGCGCATTTTTGTACACGCCTAAAAATATGCTTTGCTTCTGCAATATCTCTCCCTCTCTCTCTTAGTCTCTCTCTCTCTCTCTTTGTTTGTTGGTCTGCCTTCGGTGACCGGGAGGTCCCCTGCCAGCCATGCCAATTGGCATTCCAATTTTTTGGCCCGCATAACTCGCAACGCCCTCAAACCTCTACAACCGCTTGGATTTCAAAATAGTTCTTCAATACCCTTCGGTTTAGGGGGTGTTTCAAGTTTAAAATGAAATACGTAACGTTTCTTTCACAGTGAACGATTCCTCTCTCTTTTTGTTGAATGCTTTTAAATCGATATATGTAGATCTCTATAAAGACATCGATTAAATTATCGATATATTAACAAACGACTCTACGGTTTTCGATCGATATCGATAGTTGTTTTTACCTTTACCCAATTAAAGTGTTAGAGTGTGCATTGAAAACGGTTTTCATGTCTGAGTATGAAACATTTTCTTTGTTAACCATATTATTTTGCCCCTGGTAAAAAGCAAATTGTTGTTTGCGCAAAATGAGCTTTTATGCAGTCAAATTATTATTTATTGCATTGACAGGATGGAGGCAAACTTTATCTATGTAGTTGTTGGCCAGATATTTGCACAAGTTTTTGTCGTTTGATGTGATAATTTTTTATTGGTATAAATATAATTTTATTTCTTCCCTAAAGGAGCAATGCATTTACTAAATGCTATTTTCCAAATTAGAAAACAAAACAAGAGCAAAGCTCTAGAGAATACCTTAAGAAAGCAAATGGTTATCTAAACAGTTTCGAATTGTACAAGTTAGATTCATGTTGTAAGGCGGTGATTATTTTCAGCAAAAACATAAAAAAAAAAAAAATTGCTGTGATTCATCATCGTTTTCAACATTTTGACACATTTCACATATCATTAAACACACAGTGGAAAGAGTGGGCTCAGAATGCGGAACTGGGAGGGGAGATGGAAGTTGGTGTGTGTGTGTGTGTGTGGGGGGGGGCATATGCCAAATTTAATTTACAACTGAAATTGACTCGGTCAAGCATATATATACAGAGACACAACAGGCACAGGCACAGGCACAGCACAGTTGACATTTATTTGCATTTAATTAATGTGACATTTTAAATTAACTGCACAATTTGGAGATCTCCAAAGGGGATGGAGCTGTCATTGGGGCGTAGGCTGCCTTGTTTAATTTTGATTTGCAACACATTAACCATGTCGCCATGGCCCCTTTTCTCATTCCACACACACACACACAAACACACACACACACACACACAGACCGAGCATATCACATCAACATTGTCATCGCCAGCTTGCTGCCTGCGTATTTGTCCAGGCAATTTCATTTCAATTGCACCTGCACATGGAGCAACTTGCCCCACGTTCATGACAGACAAGTGAAGAATGAAGGGGGCAGGCAGGCAGGCAAAGCTTACAGCCATTGCAGCTCTTGCTGGCCGCAGTCAGCCAGCAGCCAGGAGCCAGGAGCCAGACGCATACCCCAGGCTGTCACTCAAAGGCGGTTAGACTCAGCCGGGACCCATCTCCCTACTCTACACATAGAAAAACAAGAAAGAGAAAAAGGCCAAAAACTCCTACATAGATGACCCATTAGACTATTAAGGCGCGCCTCTAAAGGCAAACACAAATAACCATTTCCTTAGACAAAAATCACGTTAACTAAAAATGCATGAAAATTTTGCATTCTTAAATCTCTTTTAGCCTCTGAAATCAATTCCTAAATCTTATGTTCAAATTTATCCGTCTAGATATTTATGATGCATAAAAAATGTAGCATACATTTCGGAGCTAAAAAAGGCAATTATGGGTTTCTCGTAGATTTCCGCGCAGTGTTGCGCTGCAGTCGTGGCCAAGCGTTGCCATGTTTAATAAAGTCAAACAGATGCACTTCATGGGGCTCATCTTGCAGTCTTCTCACATCTGCATCCTGCTCTCCCTCTCTCCCTCTCTCCCTCTCTCCCTCTCTCTCTCTCTCTCTAGCCCTTTTCCTCTCTCCTGTTTTTCAGTGTGTTTGTATGCCATGGCGAGACAAAGTAAACTTTAGCGCGCAGACACGCGTAATTAAATGCAACAACCGAGAAGAGGAGAAATTTGCCCACACAATTTGCCCGGCACCTTTGCCCCCTTTTGCCCCTCCGGCACCATTCCCATTTTCAGCCACACCTTCCAATATCCTCCCCCGCGCTATACTTTGCCTATCCATGTGCTGTTTGTGTGACAATTTGCAACAAATCGTTGCGACATGCGAATGCAAGAAGCAACCATCCGAGCGGCTAACCCAAGCGACCTCATCCCCTTTCAAGCATAGACACACACACACACACACGCAGAGTGAAAGAGAGAGAGAGAGAGAGAGGGAAGAAGAGAGGTGAAGAGATGTTAGAGGAGGCCAGCCTAATGCGCTTTTGTCGTGCATTGTTAACATGGGGCAAGGCTTCCAGCGTCCACATCATTATCATCATCATCAACAACAACAACAACAACAACATCATGATCATCGTCGCCATTGCCGTCAACACGTTGACACAAAGAAGTAAGAGGATGCCATAGCACAAGATGGCAGGTAAAGCAAAGCTTTAACTCCACATACTCGAACTCTTCGTCTCCGTCTTTGTCTTCGTCTCTGTCTCTGTCTCTGTCTCTGGCTCCATCTTTGCCTGCGCCTTCACCTTCGCCTAGCTGGTCACATCTGTAGCCATTGACAAAGTTGTTAGCAGTTGCCGGGAGATTGCTTTGATGAGGAAGAAACAAGGGCAGGAATGGTGCTGCTCTGCATGCAGCATTTGGTTCAACTTTGGTTCTACCTTTCGTCAATTTGCGCAGCTTATCCTATCCTATCCTCCTTATACACTGTGCAAAAAGCATACACTTGCCTTTCTAACTTAAATTGAACTAAAGACAAACAAATAAGCGATAGCATTTCCCATGATTTACGTTGAAAACATTTTATCGATCGTCTTCAATATACATATAAATACAATTTATTTTTTACAATTTTTTCTTTCAGTGTAGGCTTTGTGATATTCTTCGTGTCATGGGTTTTGTACAATTTCATGTATAATTTCCATAATTTATTTATGTGTGCATGCATATATGTATATATGTCGCTGTGCTGTGTGTGTGTGTGTGTGTGTGTTGTGCTCTGCTGGCAAAGCATTAAGACTAATCACAACTGCAAGGATATGGAGTGCGAGTAAAAGAGAGAGAGAGAGAGAGGGAGATGTAAACGGGAAGAGAAGGATTTTGATTCCTAGTGTGTAATTGGCACTCACATAGCTATTGATTGGTTCAATTTGTAGAAAGCATGTAACCGAAAATCTACCAGAAACCAGATACAATCTCTATCTATCTCTCTTGCTGTCTACCTCTAAAGGTTAGTAGGGCTTTAGTCTGTGTGTTATTGGTTAAGTGTGTGCATCTTTTATGTATTTTCATTTCTGTGATTAAGACTTTGTTACGGTCCCCCTGATCCCTAATGGCCCAGCATCTTTGGGAGTGCAATTATGATGCCAAGTTTATTTGTGAAAAATTTTCATTTAAAGGCATTTAAAAATAGTTCAAATCAAAACTAAACAAAGTCTCTGAGAACTCATAACTAAAGTTATGGGGATCTTGTATACTGAGTTAAAGAGGGGATCAGCAAGGCCCCCGCCCCCTCCCTCCTATACCTTTGCATTCAAAAGAAACTTTCAGTAAAAACTTCCTTGCAAGTTCTGATCACAAAGTTAGAGTTGTCCTTCGTATAGAGGTTTTATTTTCACTCTATCAAACAGCAAGTCAATAATTCTTAAATCGTCTCAATCTATTATGCTTATCATGAATAAAACTATGAATTTATGCTGTTCGAGACTTTGTTTTGACCTTTTTTTATATAAGTTTTCGATTTATGCTTTTACTTTTGCATTTTTACTTGTGCCTTACATAAACTAACAAATACACATAGATACATACATGAGGCTGCATACATACATACATCTATATGTATATATTCATTTTATCTTCCTAGTTTTCATTTCGCTTTGTTGTGGCTTTAATTTGCATGCATAAATGTTTTAGAAGCGGCAGTGCCACAATTCTTGGACCTGTAATATTCATACTGCTGGCATGTTGGGCTTCCAAAGGCCACGTCTGGGCCCCCCTCTAGCCACTTGGCATTTGCCCTAATGCCACGCCCACCATCTCCGTCACGTTGTATGTGAGTGTGCTCCTGTGCTCCTGTGCATAGTATATATACATATATATGTATATACGCGTCGTGTTTTAGAAAGTAACACGCGAAAATTCTTGCAAATAAAATGTAATGAAAGCTAAAGTCAAATGAAATTTTACACACACACACACGCACACTTTTACCATTTGCGAATTTTCAATTACCAACACTATGCAAAAAAAAAAATAATAATAACAAAAAGGTTGAGGGGGAGAATAGAGTAGCAACAACTACAACAACTACAACAACAAGTGCTGCTGCTGCTGCTGCTGCTACTGCAGGATGGAGAAAGGCAACCGCCGCCAGGCTCTCTCACTGTGTTAATTGGCTTTTATGTTTAGGGCGTTACCCAAGTCACGAACTGAGCTGAGATTGGCAGTGATTGTGAGCGTGTTTTGCTCCATTCAAGACTGAAAGCACATTTGGTTAAAGACATTCAAGAATAAAAAATTCCATCGACCATCGACTAATTGTTGCTTAAATTAAACTAAATTATATATTAGAATTTGTATAAAAAAAAAAGCATTCAAGATGGTTGGTGACTATGAAATTTGTATTGCCTTTTAACTGTTAATAATTCATGTCACTTCTGAAGAACTCGCAAAAAAAAAATGTATGCACGTCATGTCATCATTTACCTATGTATGTATGTACCTAGATGACGTTATGTTAAGCGATGGTTCATCGGTGGTTTTGGAAGAGGTTCGTGTGTGTGTGTTGTGTGGGGGGGGGTGTGGCTCATAAATAGCACCTAAACGCGTGCACATCCGGTTCGCTGTAGCCGACATCATCATACCAACCGCATGCAAGTGCTGGAGGAACTTACTCATTCTCTTCACCATAGTGAAATCAGGGCGGAGTTGCCCTAGGCGTCAAAACTGTGTTATTTGCAACACTATTTAATGGCACAACAACAACAACAACAACAACAATAAAAACCATTTGCCTTTCAGCTCTCCTTTGGCTTTGCTTTCTTTTGCCACCATTACCACCAAACGTCGTCACCGCTCACAAATCGCCACCTTCCCCCTCTAGCTCGTCGTTTGCATTCTTTTACTCTTGCTCCTCTTCATGCTACAAAATTCAATTCAATTTTTCCTGTTTCTCGCTTAATGCGTTCGTTTGCTATTAACTTTGCTTCGTTGCTGCAACTTGGCGTGTGACATAAAACGGCAACAGCAACAGTAACAGTAACCGAACAACAACAACAACAACAACACACGACACCAACAAACTCATTTGCCGTCGCGCACATCCACTTCACACAAGAGGAATACAACGAACTGAAGAATCAAACAAAAACAAAAACAAAAAAAACAACAGCAACAACGCAAATAACAAAAGAAGCGCAAAAGAACCAAAGTTTAACCCCTCCCCCTGCCTCCTACTCCTCCCACCCATCCATACACCTATAACAGTCGAATGGTAGCTGCTGTTGTTGTTTTTGTTGCTTATAGCTGGCCATCTGGATGATAGAACATGTTCGACTTGATGGTTACCAAATTTATTCATATTTATCTCTCTGATGTATAACAGTTTTGCGTGTGTATAACAGTTGATCAGTTGATGCAAAACCATAAATAGTTACTTGTATAACACTACTAGTATAACAGTTGCATTACATTTGTACTTATAACACTTTCGCAAGTGAGAGAACACTTCTTTGTATATAACAGTTGCATGACATCTATATAACAGATAGAAAACACTTCTCCTCACATTTGTATAACAGTTAAGCATAACAAATCGATTTAGATAAATTGTCTAATCGTAATCCGTATCGGTTAACAGGGTATCTATAAGAACGATGACAATGCCATTGCATCCAAATTCTGTGTCAAGGATCTCTTTGCTCCATTTTGTGTCTATCATTCTCTCTCTCTCTCTGTGTCTCTCTGTCTCTCTTTCGCCGCTTTTACTGTTCGCAGTCGTTTTGCATTTAAAGTAAAAGTCGGTACATTCGTTTTCTAGTAACAACAACAACAACAACTGCAGCAAAGGCAACAGCAACTGAGCACTAAAATTTAACAGTGTCATTTTGAAGAGGGAAAGAAACGTGGTACAGTTGTGTCAAGCGGTTATATTATATATATGTACTTACTTATATACACTCACTATATATATATATATATATATGTATATAGATATGTATGTATGTGTACATATGTTGGCTATTTTTACATCTCTCCCGCTCTCTTTCTCGGTGGCGCCCTTTAACCATAAATATGCATAAAAATGTCGAGTCGCTCAAGTTTTTTATTGCATTTTATGTACCCACAACACACAAATGGAACTTAACTTTTATTGTGACCCCAACGAGCCGGAGCTCTAATGGGCGTAAACCCTTTCACACACACACATCCCACATTCCCCTTTACTCCCACTCCCTTGAACCCTTCACCCCACCCCGTTGCTAATGTTCTATTTAGTTTTGCGAACATACACACAAACATATGTGTGAGTGTGTGAGTGTGTGTTGGCTCAGATGCAATCATTGGTAATATTATGATATTATGCATAGGAAAAATAAGATATGAACTGGGGAACTAGAAAGTATGGAAAGAAGCCTCAAGCTGTTGCATGGCAAAAAGACCAAAACCAAATGACGGCGACATATAATGCATACAGGCATGGCAGGCAGGTCCGCATTAAGGGCAGAGAAGTGCTCTATCCTGCCCAACAGTGCGGACAATTCACTCTTGACTATTGTAATGTAAAAGAAAGAAATTTCGTTGAAGTATCTTCTATGTAGGTACGTAAGCCAATTGTTATTGGCAATCAGGTTTTCTCGTCTTTTACTTTTTTTTTTTTTTGTTGTTCAACAGAAGATCCTTTAGAAGCATTTTGGTTCCGTCCCTGAACCCAGGTAGATATGCATGTTCAAGTATGTGTGTGTCTTGTGTTTGGATGGATATCAAACGAAAACGAAAAGAAGAAGAAGAAGAAGAAGAAGGGGGTGAAAAAAAAAGAGGTAACCGGGCACCATTTGCATGCAAAACAACAAAACACTTCGCTCAAAAGGTGCCAGACGATGAAGTGCATAAGTTGGCAATTTACTTGGAGAAAAGTTTATAAAGTGCCTCAGAGCGTATTCTTGTTGTTGGCTTGCACTTCTTTGACATTTTCTTTTGCTTGTGTTTGTTATTGATTTAATGACTTGCAGTCAGTTCCCTTAAAATGTCAAACTAAAATACGAATCGAATTGAAAACTGGGACAAGAACTTCTTTTAACTAACTACTGCAATTGCTCCAATTCTGATTTAAGTGCATGTGCTTGGACATAATTAGGCAACTCGTACATTACTTTTTGACGGGCTTTAAAACAATATGCACTGCTTTTTCTACTTAGCACTGCTTCGATCTCTCTCTCTCTCTCTCTCTCTCTCTCTCGCTCTCTCTCTCTCTATCTTCCCAGTAGAATGCAACATGAGATGATGTCAACTTATTGCCAACTTGTTGACCTTTGAGGCTAAAAAGCTGTCTACTTATCCTAAGACTAGAAAAGTTAGTTTCATTCAAAAACATGTTTGCCTTTGGAAACAAACAAATAAAACGTATTGTCAATAAAAAAAAATATATCATCTATGGTTACATAGAATTTGCTTCCAAAAAGGGTATTTAAACTTCGGTGTGACCTAGTCAACTGACCGGAACTTTAATTAATACTCTAAGGCAAAAGCTTTGTCGGAGTAAGTGATATACAGTTGAATTGTGAATGTTTTTGTGTTTGACACTTGAAATGGCCTTAAGAAAACTTAAGCAAAGGATTTTTTCTAACTGAAATGTTTGTCAAACTTTCACACACACACACGAACACACACGAACACTTATGCATGTGAAAACTAAAAGCGCAACTTTTGTGGCCATTGTCAGCACATTTTCTTAAACGTTTTGAATATTTTATGATGCAAAAATCTCCGACAGCAGCAACAATAGAAATAGCAATAACAGTAACAATGAAGAGGAAGAATTATTTAGAAAATCCTTTTTCATTCTCTCTCTTTTTTTTTTTTGGGGGGGGGGGCTTCTGGCAGTTAGGCAAGTAGTCAACCCTCTTCCCATCTCATCACCCTTTACCCCAGACCCAAATCTTGGTCTAAATGTGCTTTTGTATATATATTTTTGCATAACAAAATATTCAAAGCAATAATTTGCTTTTAATTAAAATTTTGCCGGTTTTTGTTATTTATTTATTTAGGTCAAAACAATTGACAATTTTACAAAGTGAGATGAAATAATAATTCATTTAAATAAATGTGTATTCATATAACAAACATATATAAGCAAATGGACGAAATGATATGGCAACGGATGAAAGATTTTGCTATTATTTGGCCATACGAATACATTATATTGTTGCCATTTGTATACCCTTGCTTTAAGTAAGATTAAAGCGCATTTAGCTACAGAACTACCGTTAAAGCTTTAAGCTTTCAAAAGGTTTGTTTCTTTAAACGGTAACTGAGAAACTTTAGATCAACGATCTATTAAGTCAAGTTTAACACACTGAATGCTGAACACGATAACATATCGATAGTCGCGTGACGAGAGAAATCGATAATAAACATCGAACAAGTGCTAGAAAGTTTCCATTGAATAACTCATTTTCTGACCACATTCTTTGTTTCTGTTTTTTTTTTTCAGGTAAGCAAATAAATATGAATAAATTAAGCGAGACGAAAACTTCTTTGATGCCTGACCCTGGCTGCATTTGGTGATGGTTACGGTAGGAATAGCGGAGGTCAAAGTTCTTAAATGGTCAATCAATGGTTTATTAAGTATACGTAACGTTGTTCCAAAGATTGAGCATATCCCAGATTGAGCATCGGTTTCAATACATACTAACAAACCCACCCACCCACAAACACACACACACAGACACACACACACACACACAGGCGATCGAGAGCTCGACGTAACGCCGCTCGTCGAAGCGGAAGTGAAAAATAACGCTTTGTGCGGCAAAGTGGCGAATTTAATATTTCCGCACCACTAACCCATGCCCACATTCATGTTCCTTCTGCTCCAGCTGCACATTCCACCACCATTCCTCCCACTCGCCCCACCACTCTCACTCACACAGTCTGGCAATTTTTGTCCCCTGTGGGTGACCTGCATTTTGTGCATTTTCGTCGCCAGTGAAGGGGTTAAGGGGGGAAAACTCTTTTGTTTTTAGCGCCAGTTTCCTGTACCATATACCCTTTCCGTTAAATTAGGTCTCTACGATTTGACTGTTCAGTATATTTAGGAAGAATTAAACTCTGTCAAATTGTTTAAAATTAATTGAGAATGCTTTAAAATTTTGCACACTTTATCTACGCACTTGATACGATTCATGTTAGAGTGTTTCTTATTCGAAATGATACAGAAATTGTGAATTGGTTGCTTTGGTAATTGTTAGTTGTCCTTTTGCACTATGCCAAAGTCGTCGCCGCATTTTACATTTTGCGGCCGAGTGCACTGAAAATTTTTGGCCATGTTGCTGACCCTAAATCACTGGCCACTGCCAGTATTGTTGTGATTGTTGGTAGTTGCAACTGTTGCCGCTAGCATTGACGTCGGCGTTAGCGTTGGCGTTGGCGTTGGCGTTGATGCTGCTCTGCAGCCATCGATTATTAACACCGCTCAGGGGTATAGCTCGGTTGCCAGCCAGAACGGGCCCAGCCATGATTTACGCAGAACGATTGGACGCAGAAGGACGCGACGGGATTGAGCAACGACACCCAAGGGTCCGACGATTGCAAGTTGCTGGATTTAAGCTTTAAAACGGCGACGTTGCATTTTCATCATCAATTGCAAGGCAATTAAAAGGGCAAAATGCATTTTCCAATAATGGCGCCTGAATCAGGACTCTTGGCCAAGGCATGGTCGCTATTTATTGGCCCTTTCTACCCAAACAAGCAACAACACAAAATAGGATCCAAGTGTAAGGGGGTTTTCGGGAATGGATGGGGGGGGGAGGGGGAGGAAGGATGGTGGGTAGAAAATTGGAAAAACCAACGGCGAAATTGTTTGATGCCGTTGGCCTAATGCTAATTTGTTGACCTTTGAGGCTAAAAAGCTGTCTACTTATCCTAAGACTAGAAAAGTTAGTTTCATTCAAAAACATGTTTGCCTTTGGAAACAAACAAATAAAACGTATTGTCAATAAAAAAAAATATATCATCTATGGTTACATAGAATTTGCTTCCAAAAAGGGTATTTAAACTTCGGTGTGACCTAGTCAACTGACCGGAACTTTAATTAATACTCTAAGGCAAAAGCTTTGTCGGAGTAAGTGATATACAGTTGAATTGTGAATGTTTTTGTGTTTGACACTTGAAATGGCCTTAAGAAAACTTAAGCAAAGGATTTTTTCTAACTGAAATGTTTGTCAAACTTTCACACACACACACGAACACACACGAACACTTATGCATGTGAAAACTAAAAGCGCAACTTTTGTGGCCATTGTCAGCACATTTTCTTAAACGTTTTGAATATTTTATGATGCAAAAATCTCCGACAGCAGCAACAATAGAAATAGCAATAACAGTAACAATGAAGAGG
This sequence comes from Drosophila nebulosa, assembly GCA_024703675.1. Taxonomy (NCBI): domain Eukaryota; kingdom Metazoa; phylum Arthropoda; class Insecta; order Diptera; family Drosophilidae; genus Drosophila; species Drosophila nebulosa. The sequence goes on from JANFPS010000003.1 coordinate 18,710,540, forward strand.
AAGAATTATTTAGAAAATCCTTTTTCATTTCTCTCTCTTTTTTTTTTTTGGGGGGGGGGGGCTTCTGGCAGTTAGGCAAGTAGTCAACCCTCTTCCATCTCATCATCACCCTTTACCCCAGACCCAAAATCTTGGTCTAAATGTGCTTTTGTATATATATTTTTGCATAACAAATATTCAAAGCAATAATTTGCTTTTAATTAAAATTTTGCCGGTTTTTGTTATTTATTTATTTAGGTCAAAACAATTGACAATTTTACAAAGTGAGATGAAATAATAATTCATTAAATAAATGTGTATTCATATAACAAACATATATAAGCAAATGGACGAAATGATATGGCAACGGATGAAAGATTTTGCTATTATTTGGCCATACGAATACATTATATTGTTGCCATTTGTATACCCTTGCTTTAAGTAAGATTAAAGCGCATTTAGCTACAGAACTACCGTTAAAGCTTTAAGCTTTCAAAAGGTTTGTTTCTTTAAACGGTAACTGAGAAACTTTAGATCAACGATCTATTAAGTCAAGTTTAACACACTGAAATGCTGAACACGATAACATATCGATAGTCGCGTGACGAGAGAAATCGATAATAAACATCGAACAAGTGCTAGAAAGTTTCCATTGAATAACTCATTTTCTGACCACATTCTTTGTTTCTGTTTTTTTTTTTCAGGTAAGCAAATAAATATGAATAAATTAAGCGAGACGAAAACTTCTTTGATGCCTGACCCTGGCTGCATTTGGTGATGGTTACGGTAGGAATAGCGGAGGTCAAAGTTCTTAAATGGTCAATCAATGGTTTATTAAGTATACGTAACGTTGTTCCAAAGATTGAGCATATCCCAGATTGAGCATCGGTTTCAATACATACTAACAAACCCACCCACCCACAAACACACACACACAGACACACACACACACACACAGGCGATCGAGAGCTCGACGTAACGCCGCTCGTCGAAGCGGAAGTGAAAAATAACGCTTTGTGCGGCAAAGTGGCGAATTTAATATTTCCGCACCACTAACCCATGCCCACATTCATGTTCCTTCTGCTCCAGCTGCACATTCCACCACCATTCCTCCCACTCGCCCCACCACTCTCACTCACACAGTCTGGCAATTTTTGTCCCCTGTGGGTGACCTGCATTTTGTGCATTTTCGTCGCCAGTGAAGGGGTTAAGGGGGGAAAACTCTTTTGTTTTTAGCGCCAGTTTCCTGTACCATATACCCTTTCCGTTAAATTAGGTCTCTACGATTTGACTGTTCAGTATATTTAGGAAGAATTAAACTCTGTCAAATTGTTTAAAATTAATTGAGAATGCTTTAAAATTTTGCACACTTTATCTACGCACTTGATACGATTCATGTTAGAGTGTTTCTTATTCGAAATGATACAGAAATTGTGAATTGGTTGTTTTGGTAATTGTTAGTTGTCCTTTTGCACTATGCCAAAGTCGTCGCCGCATTTTACATTTTGCGGCCGAGTGCACTGAAAATTTTTGGCCATGTTGCTGACCCTAAATCACTGGCCACTGCCAGTATTGTTGTGATTGTTGGTAGTTGCAACTGTTGCCGCTAGCATTGACGTCGGCGTTAGCGTTGGCGTTGGCGTTGGCGTTGATGCTGCTCTGCAGCCATCGATTATTAACACCGCTCAGGGGTATAGCTCGGTTGCCAGCCAGAACGGGCCCAGCCATGATTTACGCAGAACGATTGGACGCAGAAGGACGCGACGGGATTGAGCAACGACACCCAAGGGTCCGACGATTGCAAGTTGCTGGATTTAAGCTTTAAAACGGCGACGTTGCATTTTCATCATCAATTGCAAGGCAATTAAAAGGGCAAAATGCATTTTCCAATAATGGCGCCTGAATCAGGACTCTTGGCCAAGGCATGGTCGCTATTTATTGGCCCTTTCTACCCAAACAAGCAACAAACAAAAATAGGATCCAAGTGTAAGGGGGTTTTCGGGGAATGGATGGGGGGGGGAGGGGGAGGAAGGATGGTGGGTAGAAAATTGGAAAAACCAACGGCGAAATTGTTTGATGCCGTTGGCCTAATGCTAATTTCGCGCCGTCTGCTGGCATAAACAATGCCACGCCTTCTCATTTACAGTATGCTCCTTCTTCTCCTTGGCCTGGCCCTCTACCTCCTCATCGCTCTCTCTCACACACACACACACACACTCGCAATGACGACTTGTGCGTGATTTCATTTTGAACGCGCTTCAAATTCAAATTAATGCGACAAATGTTACACAGAGACCCAAAAACTTACACTGTAAAAATTGTGTTTAAACAAATTTCTAAAACAAAATCCAATTCAACCCTTAGGCCTACTATGCAAGGCAAAACTAACTGATGTATCTTTTATCGCTCAGTGTAGGGTCAATTTCTTTCATTTGGCCAATACTAATTGATGCGCAGAGACCAAAAACTCTGTAAACTGCAGACGGGGCAGCCAGCCAAAAGAGCAACCAATTATTTGGCATTTGATTTATCCGCAATTTGGCGGGGAAGCAAAGTTTAATAATACTATCCAGGAAGGGATTGGCGAGGTCGCAGGAAGAGAGGCAGGTTTATAAGCGGAAATGGAGAAAAGCTGACAAGGAAAAGGGCGTCGTCGTCTATCGTCTTCGTTGGACGGTAGACAACAAAAGACTGTCATAAAATGGCAGCTGCAAGACCCTTTTTAGTGTGTGAGTGTGTCTTCAAGTTTTGTGCGGTTTTGGCCGCCAACGAGAGGGCTAATGGCCTTGCCACACATGCACACACACACACACACGCATAGACACATGTGGAAAGGGGGGAGCCGGAAATGCTTAGCTGGGATTTGGCCTCCCCGTGTACAGCTAGTTCTTCTGCTTCTGTTGCCACTGCCAAGGCAAGCGCTGACAATGTCATTTGTTTCCGGCTACGTGCACTTTGCACGTGCTCCATCTTTTCCCTTTCTTTCCTTTACATTTTGCTCAAGCAAGAGCCGGTTAGAGTTGGAAAAGGCTAACAGAAATGAATCGGGAACAGGGAACAGGGAACAGGGAATGGGGAACAGCGGGAGTTGCAGTTGATGGCAGTCGAACATTTTCCACATCTGGCGAATGGTTGGTTACCGACAACGACAATTTGTACAAATTTTTTGAGGGGCCATTCAATAAATTAAAACTAAATAATTGCAATGAGTGCGAATTTTCTCCATTTGCCCATTGAAGGGCAACTTAATATATCAAATTCCCTTTCGGCTTGCATTTTCCTTGCACTTTGGCGCACCTAGCGTCCAAGTCTGCCCTAAATTGGCTAACGAAATGATTTAAAGTGAAAGGAGATATAAGAGAAATTATGCATCATGTATTAAAGTGATATGACGCAAACAAGTTGCTGTAGTCAATTTGTATCTGTCTTCCACTTTAGCTTAGATACCTTTTCGCTCTACCCCAATCCACGCCCATCATTCCCGCCCGTTCCCGTCAAACATTCAACCTACCACCTTGCTTCCTGTCTAATTATGCATCTAATTAGTGAGTGCATTCTCTGTTTTAGCAATTATTTGGGCCTCTCTCGCTTGCCATAAAATAAAAGGCAAACCGCAGACGGGTAGCTACACCTCCGAACCGCCCGTTACCGCCCCCAAGAAATCCCGCCATCTCCAACCTTCAGCCTTTCTTCCTCAATCTCTTCTCGCCTCTGCGGTTGCATTTAATTTGTAGAAAATTGAAGTACGCATGCCTTAGCATAAAATGGAAAGGCCAAAAGGAATCCAAATTTTACAATTATGCTTTAATGTCCATGCACATGTCCCAGAGAGAGAGAGAGGGAAGATCACTAGGACAGATATAAGATATATAAATTTTGAAGAGAAAATTTCAAAGTTCGAATTTGTTGTTGTTTTTTATTGAGTAAATTCCTTTAGTTATTAAATTCATAATGATAATTATTAAGTATACGCCGTGGTACCAACTGCATGTGATTTAACGCCAATGTTAAGCGCATTGCAATTAGAGCTGTGCTCCATTTTAATCCACTAGTTTGATCGGATTCCCATTGCCTATATCCATTTCCTTTAGCGAAATGTATTTGTGTGCTCATTAAGCGCGGGGCAAGTGATTTACCGCCTCTGGGGAGTCTTCAGAACTTCAGGCCAAATAGCCAATGGCCAGAAATGACTGCGAACTGTCTTGAAGAAGATTTCTCTGAGCTTATATCTCAACTATAGCAATTTGCAGCTGGTCTTTAAATTTCGATCGCTTTTTGACCTGTCAATCTTGATCGTTTTTAGCCTTAAAGTCTGATACTATTACAATGTTCACCTGACCACAAATGTCTGGGATCTTAAAGTCCTTTGTTTTGTCTTCCACCTCAGTGAGGTGGACCCGTTCATCTGTCTGTTGTTGTTGTTGTTGTTGTTGTGGTCCCGTGGGTCGTACAGGCGAGTGTGTGTGATGGCTTTAACTTTTGGTCAAAAGAAGAAGAAAAATAAAAGGCTCTTCGAAATTGTTTTGATGCCATAACAACAGCAGAGAAACTATTTTGCCAAGTCCTTTGATGCCGCCTAACGCAAAAAATGGCAAACAAAAAAAAAATGTCAAAAGTTGAGTTGAAAAAAAGCCGAACACGAAATACCCTAAGCTCAGTTTGGCCTTGTTTGGCCTATACAGGCTAAAGGGTATATGAGAATCGATCTGTATACGAAACAGACCATGTTCCATCAAAGGGCAACAATATCAAAAATGCACATTATTAAGTATTATTTTGTAGTTGTTATTGTTGTTGTTGTTGTTGCTGCTGCTGCTTTTGTTGTTATTTCTTCTATTTGTTTTTATTGTTATGGCCAATGTTATGGTTTGTCATTGTTGTTGTTGTTGTTGTTGTTGTTGTTATTGTTGTTCTTGTTGCCGGCAACAGAGTATCAACGGTTTTAAAAGCTCACAAAATATTTGTAATTTTGTCACGTTTCAACTTGGGCAACGTCACTTAAAATTACATTAAAAAAAAAAAAAACCAAAAGAGCAAAGAAAACCCCGGAAAAAGGAGCGAGACAGACGAATGATGGTCGAAAAGACAGAGGGCAGGGGACAAGGCAGGAAATAATGTTTGTCTGCGATTTTCTGGGAATTTTTTTTTTTTCTCGTCTTTTTTGTGGCAGGAGAAAAATCAAAAAGTAGATGAATGGCTGCTTGCCACGTAATAAAAAAATACCAAAAACAAAAATAAACACGTACATATATAAGGAAAGAGTTACTTGTTCTTCTAGGCAGGTATAACAAACGAAATGACTAAGGTCCTTGTTGCGATGAATCTTTCAGTAACTCGAGCGTGATCTAATTCAGTTTCAAATAATTTCAATTCCTATTCAATACATATTTCAATAACTACAGCAATTTCAAAAGATTGAGACCTGCTTTATTCCAGTTCAAGTGATTCAAAGACAAATGATCAAAAATTTGAGAATGTCTTCCAAGGCAAAAAGATGATGTGTGTGGGCCATAGAAGTGATTATGAACTTGGGCGTTTGCGGTCAGGATGGCGGGTTGCCGTTGCCGGGGTGGGTGGGATGGCTGAAATGACAAAATGCAAATACTTGTACAAATTCTCTATCCGACTTCTTCTGGTTTTATCTGGCCACACTTAGCAAGTTAAATATGCTCTTGAGCTTTACTCACCCATAAGGCCGACACCACAAACGACGACGATGGCGATGGGGGGGGGGGGGGGGGGGGAGAGGCGGACGGAGAGATGGTAGGAAATTTGTCATATTTCTCTTGCAAGCCAATAAAACGTAGCCAGACTTGGTTCTTGGTAGTGGGGTAGGGGAATTGAGGGGAAAAGCAGCTTATGTTGCAAATATTGCACAAAACATAAATCAATGTTTGTAGCTGCAAAAAAGAAAGAAAGAAAGAAGGGAACCCAAAAGAAGAATGCACACAAGCGAAATGGAGAAAAAGAAATAGAGGCTGGCCCGGACTACTACCACATACATACATACATACATACATACATATTGTATGTATGTATATCAATAGTGGCACACTCTAAGTATGCCATGAATAGATGGAGGTCTTCCATATAACTACCATAAAATCACCAGATACTGTCAATGTCCGAAGAGAGACATGGCGGTGGGGGTAATGCACAAATGCAAGCCGCATTCAAATCTCTTTCCATCTCTCTCTCTCTCTCTCTCTCTCTCTCTTTAGTTCTCTTCTCTTCTCTCTCAATTTCTTTCCACTGGCTGGCAAACGGCCCATACATTTTTTGCCATCATGAATTTCCATTACTCATGGCGATATCAGGACTAACGGGAGAGGGGGAGGTGGGGCGGTGGTGGATAAGAGAAGAGCGCGTTATGGCGCTTCTCTTCGAGATTCATCAATGAATTTATCAGTTTTTATAGGCAATTTATTATTTATTGATGGGGGAGAACATGAGCATGAGCATGAGGCGTGGCATAAACTGAAGTCTATCCATCTCTCTAGTCTCAAATTCGACAGAGCGAGAGAGAGCGATTGACAATAAGCGAGAGCGAGATGGAGAGACACGGCCAATAACTGGCAGACAACAGATTTCCAAAAAATACTCGAGTATTCGGACTCCCGTTTATGGCCGTTGGTTTTCGTTTTTTTTTTATGGTTTGAATGATGGCGAATTGGCGGAAATGAACTTTGCTCATATCTGTATGTGTGTGTGTGTGTGTGTGTGTGTGTGTGTGTAAGAAGCATATGAAAAAGAAATCCAAAAAAAAATGAAACAAAAAACTTTCTCCTCATGCCCCAAGAGAGTAATGTTAAAATGATGAAGCCTAGAACCAAGGACCTAATGTCCTGCAAATTGTTCTGCAGTATTCGGCTATCGAAACACGTTTGTGCTGCAGCAATTCCTTTATCTTGAATGTGAGAAACATGGCAACATTATTTCGTTTCAGTTATAAAATCATATTTCAGTTTACTTCCCTTTCTGTTAAGTTAGCAATTGACGAAAACGGACAAAAGTTGTAAAGAAAATAAATAAAACAAAACTTCAATTACATTGCCGCCCCTCCCCCGAGAAAGCAAAGCAGAGGAGTAAAGCAAAGGTTTTTACCTTGAAATATTTCAATAATTTCATATCCATCAAATTCTAATAAAATGCAAATTAATTGCGATTATTGTTAAATTATCTTAATATATAATCTAATTCGCTTATATTGGCAATTAAAAGGTTTTTATTTCAATTTCCCATTTCAATTTATTTCTTGTTTCATCTTCTTTTTCAAGATAAAAAAAAAAAAAATTAAATAAATCTCTTTCAAATTAGTTTTTATAAACATTTTAATTAAATAATTAAGTACAAACATTAACCTATTGTCTTTGTATGAGTGTTTGTGTGTGTGTCAATAATAAATTTCCTATGTAACATATAAATTCCGGTAAAAACTTAAAAAATAAATTGATAATACTAAATCATGTGACACAAACGGTAAAATTTGCTGTTATAGTTGTAGTTGTAGTTGTTGTCATTAAAACTGATAAATAACGCATGCAAAGGAAATGCATAAAAAAGTATTTGACTAATAAAAGGCTCATAATAACGAGGTGTTGTCTATGCACAATTGATACTCTTATCATATTCACCACACTTTCTTAATCACTTTCCAACACTGTTGAGCAATAAGTACAGTTGTGTCAGTGCCAATTGAATGATCACGTTTTGGTGTGAAAAAGCATAATCAAAAAGCACTCTATATTAATATTTGTGTCAATTTTCAGCTTAGATCTTAGATCAACAACCAATTTGAAAGTGGCTTGCTGTCTTTGACATAGCTCTGAAACTGCTCTGTCGCAGCCTACGCGAAAGATCAAAAGTTATTAGCCGACTTGAGACTTCAAATTGCGATCAAGGTCGTGCAATAGATCAATATCATATCTGCAAGAGAAGCACATGGGCTACGGGTGCGAAGAAGGATTAAGTGAAACTACTTTAGAGTAGAGGATCAACAAAGAAAAAAACGAAAAGAAATTTTAAAAAATTATCTATATATGTAAAATAGTTTGACTTTGAATTCACAAGAAGGAGAAAATATTGACAACGAGAGTTGAAGGCTATGCTATTTATTTTTTCGAATTTTTCAATCTCACCTCGTCTGTGGAGTATGGATAAATGGAAATAAATAACATATTTATGTTGAGTGAGAGAAGTAAAAGGCAAGAGAGGGGGAGAGAGAGAGACGAGAGATGGGCAACAAAAACACTTAACACCGAAAAACAAAAAAACAAACACACACACACACACACACACACACACACACACTTACGAAAAGCAAACGCAAAAGAGGAAAAGGAATTGAACAAATAAAAATTAATATGCACACTCATACAGACACAGGCGCGCACACACACAGACACATACACACACACACACACACACAAGAGGCATACAAACAAATAAACTGTTGAAATAAAAAGTAAGTTAAATAAATAAATAAATGCCAAAAGGCAAAAAGATGTCGCAATTCTCTGTTAATTATGCGAATAAAAATGCGATTGCTTTTTTTTTTGGTAGGGTTTATTTTTTTAAGTTTTCGGTTCATTATTAAAAATAATTTCGCTACAAAAACGTAACTAACAGTGCAGCGAAAAGTCTTCTTTGCATTCACATGGAATGGAGCCAAGGGATATGCGGAAGGAAGTAGAAAGGTGCAATGGAGGGCCAGTGTCATAATTGCATGCTCCAGTCCAGACATTCACTCGCTCTTTCTCGCTTCCTCTTTCTCTCTCTCTCTCCCCATCAGTGCATGTAAATATATATATCTATATATACATAAGTACATATAGTTTTACTTACATATAACATGCATATGTATGTATTTATGTACATAGTAGGTACGTCTCCCTGTCGCGGGACTCATTTGTATGCACACAGGCGGCCTATTATTTTTAGCACTGACGTGGGCGACAATGAAGATGACGGTGATGACGGTGATGATGATGATGATGGTAGTGACGCTACCCGACCAAAGGTTAATGCATTCCCATCAGCATGGCCAATGAATGAACCGTAACTGACCTCCCAAACGAGAGTTAGTCAAAAAGTAATTGCATATGAAATCAAAAATTTGCATAAATCGGCTGAATACCTTGTTATGGCGAATCGATAAAGTCACTCCAAAAGGTGAATTAGAACTTATGAATCAATTCTAATGCAAATGCTAAGGCTCTGTAGTAGATTTAATGTGCATTTTGAAACCTCTCGTTATTTAACGTTCAACAATTTAACTAAAGAAGATGCAAATGAAGTCGCTTCAAGTTAACATTCCACTGTGTAACTTTTGTCATATTTTTCACACAATTAGCAGATTAAAAAGAGAATCAATGCTCATTAAGCTAAAATATAGCGGGAGACACAGCTAAACAACAGCTAACGAGTAACAATTCAACGAGAAACAATAACGAGTAGCACCATAACGAATGACAATCAGAGAGTAACAAAACACATGAAACAATTAACGACAAAACAATTAACTAGTAAAAACCCAACTAATAACAAGTCAACTATTAACACTCAACGAGATAATTGCTTTTCTTAGCGAAAAGAATAATAAGAACATTAACAACTAACAATTAACGAGTGAAAATTAACGAATTGAGATGGATAAACTTAACACAGATAACCCATTGATAGATATTTCAAAATTTCATTGAAATAGACGAAAACGATCACAACCGTTTATCCGTATGTTAAATAAATAATGTTGAATAACCGTAATTGGTAAAACGTTCACACTCGCACTTATTTCTAGTGTGTGTGTATTGTATTTACATATGTGACATCTCTGTGAATCTTTCATTTTGTCAATGTGCTAAACAATTGCGGCTTAATTTGTTTGTCAACGCTTGGCAAAGGACCCAAGGCGCGACACATAGACCCATGTACCCATGTAAGAACGTAGAAACGTGCTATTGCAATCCAAGAAGCAACTCCATAAACACGTCCTAACAACACGAAGATCAAGACGGAACCGGCAAACTAAGAGCGAGAGAGTGAGGATACAAGAAAAAAAGTGCGAGCGAACGTTATGTGGCACACGGGAGAAATTAATGCCTGCCAAAATGCCGCCGTTGTCTGACGATGCTGTTGCTCCTTTCGGGCACGTTCCCCAAACAGCCACAAACGAAGGAAAGGAAGGAAGAGTGTGTGAATCAGAATTGGGCCTGGAAGTTGTCCTGCTCCTGGTTCAGCGACTGGGACTGGGACTGGGACTGGGACTGGGACTGGGAAAGGGACTCGCACTGGGCTTGCTTGCAAACAACGTGCTTAAAAAGAAGTTTTCTGCCGAGATTTTGCCACGAAAAGTTTCACTTTATTTTTGTGTTCTTTTTGTTTTTTTTTTGCCCAACTTTAAATGCGAGGCAAGGCGACAAGATGCAAGGACGATGTCTGTTTAAATCTTACAGCAACTCGAAAAATATCCACACAGCCAACAGTCGTAATAATAATAGCAATATGTAAGGCATGGGACTTCCAATGTCACTGGCAACGCCCATTGACTCTGACGAAGGGCGGTGGGTTGGTCGGCTCGGTGGTTGGGGCGATGGGTGTTAAGAGGGGTTTGTCATATTGTTTGGTGTATATATGTGTGTGTGTTTTTTTTATGGTTTTCTTGTTTGTTGTTTGATGCTGGGTTATGGGAAGGGTATAAGTGGAGACCATCCTTTGTATCCTTTGATTTTCTATTCCTATGCCTCGAATATACCTTCTCGCAGGGCATTCGTAAGTCGACTTGCAGCCAGTGTCATTGGCTTTTGTGTGCAGACCCACCGACTGTGGGTTTATTTTGCGTCTCGCTGACTGTTTTGTTGCTATATCCTTTGTGTTGGCCAGGACAATGGCATTTTGCTTGCATACACTGCCATGCAACAGAATTCAGGAATAAGGCATACAGAACGAATAAACTTTAAGCTATAATAAATGAGATTGAGAAGGGGGGAATCAGGAATCAGGAATGAAAATGCGATCACGCTTGTACTAAGAACTAAATTCAAACTAACAAAATTTAATTGCTCTTTCTCTCTCTCTCTCTCTCTCTCTTTCACTTATTAATTTATTTGCTTTCTTTTATGTCGTTTGCGAAACTTTTTAGGTGTACGTCTGGTGAATCTGGTAGCATCAGCAGCAGCAGCAGCAGCAGCTCAATAACCGCCTCAAATGTGCCATGCCTAACGGAAGAGTTTCGCTGCAACAATGGCAAATGCATAAAATCGCATTGGGTATGCAATTACCAAAAGGATTGCGATGATGGCGAGGATGAGATGCAATCGTGTCGTAAGTACAAAAATACATATACATACATACATACACATACACACACACACACAATGTGTATATGAATATGCATGTGCTATATACAGACGAGTATATGGCGGCATTAATTGAAATTGGACATAAAGAATATGAAATAAGTATAATTGAAAAGCTCAATATGAGTCACTTTATGGAAAATACAGTAACTTATTATAGTCCTAGAGGCAACAACCGAAATACGTTTTTAATTATCAGAAACTTAACTGACCACAAATGGCATCAATTGAGGCAACATTTCCCACGCTAGAGCAGGACACTTTGCTAAAAAGTGGAAAAGGATGTTTACCAACACTGGCATTAACAGTAACAACCAAAGATTGAAAGGAGAAGTCATGTTAAATTAAATAATGGCCATACCACTTGCTCAGCACTAAAACCAGTTGGGAATTTCAACAGAATTAAGCTAATTAAGCGGTTTAGCTAATTTTATTCAATGTCTTTTCATTTGTTGAACTGTAATTATGTAATTTTTGTTTTGCAGCACCGCCTGAATGCGATTCGCCACAATTGAACTGCGGCCAATATGTCTTCAATAAGACGTACTGCATCCCACCGCATCATCGTTGTGACATGATCGACGACTGTGAGGACAAATCGGATGAGGCGCAATGCAGTAAGTGCAATATGGCTATAAATAATTATGCTCACATATAATCTTCTTTATCATCTTTAGACATATTTCGATATATTTATATGCATGTATACAGACACACTCACACACACACACACACACACACACACACGCATGCATAAATATTTATATAATACCTTTTCTCGCTCTCAATGCCAGAATTTGATGTTGACTCAACAAATATTTGTTAGCTCATCCCCAATGCAAAGGACTAACAGAAGTTACACATTACTTTTCAAACTGCCTCACACCGACCCTAACTTCTCCTTCCCCGTCCCCGTCCCCGTCCCCTTGCCCCTCACCATGCTCACTCCCTCTGGGCGTTTGTCAATGAGTGTGTGTGTGTGTGTGTGTGTGTGTGCCAACAATTTGCTTAGGAAAATGTTTACATTTTATTATACCAATTTTATTTATGCAAATTTCACCAAATTCACACAAACACACGGAAAGAAAGAGACCACATTTTGTTGGCTGCGAAAGCAAAGTCAACTTAAGTGTGCCTGTGTGTGTGTGTGTGTGTGTGTATGTGTGTGTGTAGTCAAGGTAGAAAACTATATAGTATTTGGATTTTGGGTTTTCCTTCAGGTGGGCCAAGCCAGTCACTAAATTAGTAAAGCAGACAAGGCGGTTGAAAAGGTGGCAAACGATGGCAAGCGGCGGCAAGTTGGGGCAAGGGGCAAAGGGGCAGGCTATCGATCAACTTGAGCCAAGGCTGAAATGTCAAATGTGAGACACTGAGCATTTATACAAATTTCCATCTCAAAAATGGATTCGATATTAAAGAGATGAGTGGCAAAGGTGACAAAATTGATTAAATCAAAGATAAGGCAAGCAAATTGCACATGTAAAATATTTCAAAAATTTAATTAAAAACGATTTTCCGGTGCATAGTTATCTGTTATATATTGATCAATATTGTTGTTGGTTTCAACATAACAAATTAGGTGAGTCCTTTCCTCTGCCATTCTTGCCCAGTTTATGCAAGTTCCTCAAGTGAGTTAAAGCTTAAGTAAATATTTTTCTAAATAAAATTCGCAGGAATTTGGAACAGTTCCCTTACTAGAGTCTTGAGTTTAGAAAACCTTCTGAATGTGGTTTAAAAAGATGAGAATGAGAAATAAATGAGAAATAAAACAAAACGTTATTGGGCATTGGAGGCAATATTTGTGAATTCATTGAAATTCGCCAAAAATAGTTTTATAAATTTTACCTAAGTCGTGTTGCCTTTTGGTTACCTTCACCTCCTTTCCTTTGATACTTTATTGGCTTTTGATTTCAATTGTTTTGCCAAGTGCCAGTGTTTTTTCCTCACTTTTTCCAGAACTTTTCTAAGCTTTCACCTGTTTGGCGTCTGTTTTCACCTTGTCTCCTTTACTTTTGCTTGGTACTTGAAGCTTCTTGCTTCTTGCTTTTGCCTTATTTGCAATTTTTGCTTTTCGTTTTTGTTGCATTCAACATTTGCATTTGGATTTGGTTGGCTAGCCATTTAAAATCAGTTGCTATTCATTCAGCAAATTAACATATCGATAGTGATTTTCGATTATTGAGTGAATGAAAATGCTTAACTTAACGTTTGCTTTTCGTTTGTCATCTTCGTCATCGTTCAGCGTATTCTTTGGCATATCCTAGGCAGTCCTTGAATAAAATTTAATGCATTTTCAACGGCTTTCGCTTGGTTGGATCTTGTGTAGTTTAGTTTAGTGTGGGTTTTGCTTTAGCTTTGGCTTTCTCCTTTTACAAAGTTCAAGTGCATTCAACTAGCAGACTGAGTGTGTGTGTGTGTGTGTGTGTGTGTGTGTGTGTGCGCCGCACATTTTGATTAAAACTTTTGGCCAAGCCCCAGACCAGCCCAATCCAGCCTACCTCCTACCAGTTCCATGTAAATGCGAATGGAGAGACTAGAAAAAGAGTCCTGCGTCCTGTGTCCTGTGTCCTGGGACTTGAGCAGCTAGCATTTATTGCTTGTTATTTAAGATTTATATTTAAATATCTTTGAGGCGACCATTTCTAAGTACTGCCAATGCCTTGTACATACAACTTTGCTTAAGCTTTTGACTGACGCTAGACAAACGCATCCAACACTTTGTCCTGGCCGTCTGGTTTTATCAAGAAGGGCAATTTGCTGGCAGACAGAAGCGGAAACCTCTTCATCTCTCTCTCTATCTCTCTCTCTGTCGCTTTTTCTCATCATCTCTTTCTCGCTGTGTTTTATTCTATTACAAGTTTTTGCACAAGATCAAGTTTAAATTTCATTTTAAATTTAATAAGACGCTTGATGTCTTCCTTTAGCTCTCTCTCTCTCTCTCTCTCTCTCTCTCAGTTTCTTTCTCTGTCTCTGACTCTGTCTTGTCTCCTCATTTCGTCTTACTTGCACAATAATTTATCGCGCTTAAATGGCGACAAAATGTTCGCTCTTATTGCGTTCTTAACAAATTTATTTTGCGTACGTGTCAACGCGTCTTGGAGTGACATGTCTGCCGGGAAATGGGAAGGGAAATGGGAAAACAGAGGTGGCTCAACGGAAGTAAGTATTAGCAGGAGCCGCACTTGGAGTAAATGTGGAAGGAGACAATCTGTCTGCGTGTGCGTGTGTGTGTGCTACTCTTTTGTTTGCCTAATTTATGGCATATAAATATTAGAGTAAAGCTCACTTCAACCATTTAATTACTTCAGGTGTTTGTTGTTCTCAGTACTGTGCATGGCTTAAGGGCGGAAAGATATCCCTAATAGTTTTACAGTAAGAAAGAGCAAAAGATATCGACTTTAAGATACCCTATGAAACGGCATTTGCACAGAAAGCACAGTAAACTTCGGGATAAAGCAAAGTGAAAAGGATCGTTTCCCTTGAATTGTTTCCTTAAACTTACAGATAAATAAGTATTTAATCAAATTTCAATCTATATTACTTTTCTCATGGTTTCCATGGAAATGTCCTTTGTATGTTGTATACTCTACATATTTGCATTCCATAGCCGGTGGGTGGGTGGTGGGTGGGGGCAAATATATATTAGTTTTCGTCTCTCTATTAATTTTCAAATGCTGTGTGCGAGTTATTAATTGTTTTGGTCCTTTAATTTTGAATGTCTCAGCGAATCGATTATTCTTCCTGTCGCACAAAAACCAACCAGACACATTCATCTTCAACTGTTCTGTAAAGTTAGAGCCCCATAAGCTGGTGGAAGAGTTAACCAAGCAAACTGTAAACTCTAACCACTTGTATATAGTTAGCCCTGTTTGTGTACCCTTTAAGCCTTTTTGCCATCTTCTTCTTACTCATTTCGCATTGCACTTAAACTCTGATGCTGCTTCTGCTGATGCTGCTGCTGCTGCTGGTAGCTGATGCTGATGCTAAGGGCCTAATGAGGCAGATTGCAGATTGCGGGCATAAAAAGTGCGTAAAAGCCAAGCCAAGCCCCAAAAAGTAGGCAACAAAAAAGCAACTCAAACTTAAGCTCATTCCAACACCTGGCAAAGAAGTTGTACTATTACTTGAACCCTCGTTTTACCTTGCCACTTTCCCCCCCCCCCCCCAACTTTCGCCCACCTTTCCCCTCTTTCCACTTGGCAAAGAAACAAGATTTTCGCATGTCTCTCGTAAACTGTCGTCGGAGATGCCACTACATCTCTCTCTCTCTCTCCCCATCCACCACCATTCTGGCATCCTTCTATGTATTTACAGCTGACGTTTATTTGACTGCAGCTAAACGTGACGAGAATTGGCCAGAGAAAGGGAGAGAACTGAGGGATGTGGCACTTGTAGAGCGTAATTACACAGAGACTATACACCAACCCGGCCAAAAACCTCGTAAAAGTCTTGAGTTGCAATAAAAGTTAATGCACAGAAAAAAACCCTACCTCCCCCCCGAACCCAATTAGAGGATATACTGAGGGAGGGGGGGGTCAGGGGAAAGGGTTGAATTGGGCTGTGGGAGGCAGGAGGCAAATACTGCGTAGAAATACTGTAAACTTCAAAGTTGTACCAGTTGTCCGTTTTGTTTATATAGTGCCAACAATGCAATGACCCACACCCTGTTCCCAGTGACTCTGCCCGCTCTCCCTCTTCCTTATCCCACACCTTACTCTAATCCATTCTTGGGTTTGCCCAAAAGTTTCTCATCCAAATTGCAAGATGTGAAAAATGAAGTTTGCCGCTTCTTCTGCTCTAAAAGATTTTTATGACCTTGCGCAACTGCTCGAACAGCTGGCCATGCCCACAGCCACGCCCGCGAACCGGTCCCCCCCCCCCCCCCCCATGCGACACATTTGTCATTATGATTTGCTTTTAATGTAATGCAACGAATTTGTAACAAATTGTACGCGTAAATCTTGTCAATGCAGTGAATAGAAAAGACCGGCTAAGAAAAAGGAACGACAAGCTAGTGTCAGGGAGTTGGCACTAGCTTTAAAACAGGGTGACTTTAATCCAATTCCCAATCAGTTAGAGCATTCTGATCCGCTGTGATCCGAAAGAAAGCGAGCTCCCCGCTTGCTGCAGATGTGTCCTGAATGACAGCAGCTTTTCATTCCTTCTGAATGTGCAGTTTTTTTTTTTCTGCTCAGGATTGAACAGGATTTTTCTCTGTGTGTATATTGCAGAAGCAACGGCTCGGCTCGGCTTCTGCGTGACACATTTTTATGATTATAAAGTTTAACCTCCGCTCCGGTGGAGATTGTTGCAGATTGCAACAAGGGTTGGGCGCAAGAGCTTTGACTTCCACTTTGTCAATAGGACACAGGCGAGAGCAAGAGCTACCTGGTCGCACACACACACACACGCACACCGACACGCATTCGCTTATGTATGTATATATGTATTTTTTATTGTTGCAAGACAAAAAGTTTTGTTTTCTGGAAAGAGTTGCCAACTATTTATACAAGTTGGCTTGTTTAACTTGCACTAATTAAGTTTGCTCTGCCACACTTGAACGAGTTGTTTCTGCGGCAAGAAATCGTGTGAGATAGAGAGAGAGAGAGAGATCAACTTGTCTCTAGAGAGTTAAATGCAAAACATAAACTTGAATTTCTCACGTTTTTGGTTCACTTCCGTCTCACTATTATCTATCTAATTTAGTTATTCCCTTGACCACCTCTTTCTTGTAGCCAATGGGAAAATGTGATAAACTGATGGGACGACGAGTGGAAGGGAGGTTTCGATGTTTTTTTTTTGGTTTCCTGCAGCCAACTACTCGATAATTTATAGCACTTTGCCTGTCAACACACACACACACACACACACACACAGACACACTGAGAGCTCAAGTGCACAATACGAAAGACTGTGAGACAGATAGACAGACGGAGAATCACGCCCAACCATGCATTATGTATACACCACATCCCATGCGTGCCTGCCAGCCTGCCTGATGCCTGCTGCCTGCTGCCTGCTGGCTGCCTCATCTCTCATCCATTCTCATGTAGTAACTCACGCCCACGCCTTTAATGTACCCCATGTCATGGCAATGTCCATGTTGGCAACTAGAGTTTTCCGCTCAGTATCAGTATTAGGATGGCTCGGATTAGAAAGTTGAACTATTCGTTAGAGTTAACTACTTTCGAAACTTTAAAGAACTAAACAAAGCTCATTGAAGAAACTGTTAGTTGATTGAAATTTCAATGAAAGACCTTTTTTGAGCCACCCTAATGCCTTGGTCTCGGGGCGCATCAAAATTTAATGTCATTGGCTGCCCCGAAAATAGTTTGCAGGCATTTTTAAGCTGGCGAACAAAAAAAACGATAAGTCCTTCAAATTGGATGCCATGGCAACCTCCTGCAGCCTTTCAAAACAATGAAAACAGCGTTTCACTCGAGAAGAAGAAGAAGTAGAAGAAGGATGGGCAGCAGGAGCAGAAGGTTAGCTTAGCTTAGCTTTGCTCAGCGGGTGAGCAAATGAGTTATTGGAATGTGCTATCGGTGTTGACATAATGTAAATTTGATTAATTTGTCTATTCTAATCCAAGTATGGAGTATGTATATTGTGTTTGTTTGTTAGTGGCATCCTGAGATTCATGCTGCTTACCTTTAGGATTCTAATTAAGTATAATGACATGACCACCTACCCTACCCTAACCAACCCAACTCAGACAGGGACACAAAGAGAAAGACGAACAAATAAGCAGGCGAGCAAAACCATCGCACAATGAATGGCATTTTCATTGGAAAATTGAATTGCCAGAAGCTAGCTAGATGGAACAGCATTAAGTTCGCCCCCTTAACCAAAAAAAAAAAATATCCTTTCCGACTATGCGACTATAGAAAATATTTTATAAACTGACCGACTTGGGCAGGCAGTTAATTTGTGGAAATGAATTTGTTCATCGCTCATTCAATTTGATTTGCAAATTTCCTAGAATTTGTTTGTCTCTAATTATTGTTCTCTCTGTCAGAGTAATTAAATAGAAAGCCAAGCTCTCTCGTGGGCTGGGCTCTGCTCTGCTCTGTGTCTTGTTGCCTAATCTCACTGACGCCTTTCATTGTATTGTAGTCAATTTGCTTTATATATATGTATGTATGTATGTATCGTGCTTTTCAGCTTACCGTAAGTGCCAGCACACGGATGTCTTTTGTAATGCTCCAAGTGGTGCGGCTCCAACGGAGGGTAGCCGGCTAGCAGGTCCTTGTGTGCCCAAAGAGAAACGCTGCGATGGCTATGAGGATTGCCGTAACGGACGTGATGAGGAGGGCTGCAATGGGGTAGCCTGTCAGTTGGATCAATTTCGCTGTGCCAGCGGACTCAAGTGCATCGATGCGGCTCTGAAGTGTAATCATCGCGATGACTGTGGCGACAATTCGGACGAACAGGGTTGCAGTGAGTATAAATGATGTCTAACACGCTGATATCCTGTTGTTCTCTTCCCGGTTTTTTTTTTGCTTTGTCATTGCTCACTTGCTGCTCTCTCTCTCTCTCTCGCCCTGCATAATTCAGACTTTCCGCCTTGCCATCATGCCCAGTTCCGTTGTACGAATGCTCTGTGCATACCGTATAACTTTCACTGCGATGGCTATCACGATTGTGCCGATGAGAGTGACGAGGCCAACTGCACGGCCATTGCCTGTCCGGACAACAAGTTCCTGTGCCCACGAGGCGGCATTAACGGGCGCCCAAGTGCATATTCAAGTCAAAGCTATGCGACGGCAAACGGGACTGTGAGGATGGCAGCGATGAGGAGACCAACTGCTGTGCGTATTTAGTTTGTTATTTTTTTTCCCATACCTTGTAGGATGTTCATTTGGTCCATCGATAGATATGAAACAATATTTAGCTGCATCGATCAAATGGACACTCGCAATCACTTGCCTTAATGGCCAACTTAAATTTGTGTTTATTTGTCTTCGTTTGGTTAATTTAGTTAATTTTTTTATAGCCATTGCCTCGTGTCCTGCTCTGAGCTGTGAGTACAAATGTGGCCCATCCCTGACGGGAGGTGTTTGCTATTGTCGTCCTGGCCAATCCCTGGCCGCCGATAATCGAACTTGTGCCGATCTCGATGAGTGCGCCGAGTGGGGACACTGCGATCAACTGTGCACAAATACCCTCGGCTCGTACAGTTGTCAATGCGCTCAGGGCTACACACTGATCAATGAATCGAAATGCATTGCACCCGATGCGAACAATCTGCAATTGATATTTGCCCACGATCGTGCCATAATGCGGATGAAGGCACACGGCAGTGATCCCCAGATATTGGCCAATGCCACAGCTGCTGCCGGCGTTGCCTTTCACTATGCACGCAACACGCTCTATTGGTCGGACATCAAGACTAGGAAGGTCCAGTCTTTGCCATTGGACCCATCGAATGCGGTGGCAACGCTGGATCAAACGCTGCCCGGCACCTGGGCTCCCGTTGCCTTGGCCGTCGACTGGGTGGGCGATAAAATCTATGTGGCCGATCTTGTGGGCCAGAAGATTGATGTGTTCGAGCTGAGCGGTAATTGGCATGCTGTCGTGTTGGGCTCAAATCTTACCAGTCCCGCTGACCTGGCCTTGGATCCCACTGCTGGCCTGATGTTCGTGGCCGATGGTGGCCAAGTGTTGCGCGCCCACATGGATGGCACCCATGCCCGTTCCATAGTGTCGGAGGCAGCCTATAAAGCCAGCGGCGTGACGGTGGACATCATAGCGAAACGTGTCTTCTGGTGCGATTCATTGCTGGACTACATTGAGTCGGTGGATTATGAGGGTTCGCAGCGTGTGATGGTTCTGCGGGGTCAGCAGGTACCCAGCCCATCGAGATTGGCTCTGTTTGAGAATCGCATCTATTGGACGGATGCCACCAAGCAAGGCATCATGTCGGTTGACAAATTCGAGGGTCCCAGCTCCATTCAGGTCACTTACAAGGCCAAGGACATACGCGAACCGAAGGGCATTATAGCTGTGCATGCTCTCAGCCAGCCAAGAGTTTCGAATCCATGCGGCAACAACAACGGCGGATGCAACCATATGTGCATAGTCACCGCTGTAAAGGGAGCGCCTACTGGCTTGGGTTTCCGTTGTGCCTGCCACACCGGCTACCAATTGCAGACCGATCTGAAGAACTGCAAACTAGTTCGCGAATTTCTCATGTATTCCCAGCAGCGTTTCATCAAGGGCAAAGTCTTGGAGCCAGTGATTGAGGGTTTCAGTGATGCCATTTTGCCAGTGGTCTCCCGACGCGCCCGCTTCGTGGGCCTCGATTTCGATGCCCGTGACGAGTTCATCTACTATTCGGATGTCCTGCAGGATGTCATCTATCGGGTGCATCGCAATGGCACTGGACGTGAAATTGTGCTCGCCTCACAGAACGAAGGCGTCGAAGGCTTGGCTGTCGACTGGGCCTCCAAGAATCTCTACTACATAGACTCACGCAAGGGTACACTGAATGTGCTCTCCACCCGCAATGTCACACATCGTCGCACCCTTCTCAAGAATCTGAAACGGCCCCGGGCCATTGTTGTTCATCCCAATCGGGGCTATATCTTTTTCTCCGAATGGGACCGTCCAGCAAATATCACACGAGCAAATACCGATGGCAGCAATTTGCTTGTCTTCCGCAATGTCACTTTGGGTTGGCCCAACGGTTTGTCCATTGATTTTAAGGAAGATCGCGTCTACTGGTGTGATGCCCTATTGGATCATGTCCAGCATGCCAATCTCGATGGCACGGATATCAAGACAGTTAACTCCCGCCTGGTGCGCCATCCCTTCTCCATTGTGATACACAACGATTGGATGTACATCACGGATTGGCGCTTGGATGCCATCATCAGATTGCACAAGCTGACTGGCGAGCAGGAGGAAATGATGGTTCGTGAGCCACAAACGAATCGTCTCTATGGCGTCAAAGTCTACAGTCATGACGTCCAACGGATTGCCGAAACCCAGCCCTGTCATATGCACAACGGAGGTTGTCAGAAGATCTGCTTCGCTGTGCCCATTGCTCCAAGTTCAGGCCAAAACAGCTCTGTGGGACGTCTTCAGGCACGCTGCTCTTGTCCGTACGGCGAACGCCTGGCGGAGGATCAAATGAGTTGTGTGCCCGACCCCAGTGCTGAGCCACCCGTTCAACCGTGCCCCAACTCGTGGGACTTTACTTGCAACAACCAACGCTGCATACCCAAATCATGGGTCTGCGATGGCGACGACGATTGTTTGGACAACAGTGATGAGGAACAGAACTGTACAAGTAAGTATTCCAAGCAAAATTTTAAACAAACCCTAAAAAAAAAAAAAGGAGCGCAGATAAGACAAACTCTGCTGACGACTCTACACGTTTAATGCTAAAACTAGTTAAGAATTACAACTAAATAGAGGGCAAAAATGGAGGTTAACCCTTTTCTGCATAGCTTTTGTAGGAACTAATTTGATGCTTCTCACTTACTTTTGTGTAATCTCGCAGAACCCACATGCGGATCGAATGAATTCCAATGCAAGTCTGGACGCTGTATACCTTTGAATTTCCGTTGCGATCAGGAGAATGATTGTGGTGATAACTCAGATGAACTGGACTGCGGCAATGTTACCTGTGGCACATCACAGTTTGCCTGTGCGAACGGCCGCTGTATACCCAACATGTGGAAATGTGACAGCGAAAACGATTGTGGGGATAGCAGTGACGAAGGTGATTTTTGCGCAGAGAAGACATGCGCATACTTCCAGTTCACTTGCCCGAGGACCGGTCACTGTATACCCCAGAGTTGGGTTTGCGATGGCGACGACGATTGTTTCGATAAGCAGGACGAGAAGGATTGCCCACCGATTAGCTGTTTGGCCAATCAGTTTAAGTGCGACGATCTGCGGCAATGCGTCGAGGAGTCCTACAAATGCGATGGCATACCCGATTGTAACGATGGCAGTGATGAGCTCGGCTGCCCCTCCATGGGGCCCAATCAGTGCAATATTGAGAAGCATTTCCGTTGCAAATCGACAGGATTCTGTATACCAATAGCCTGGCATTGCGATGGCTCGAACGACTGTTCGGATCACTCGGACGAACAGGATTGTGGCCAGATAACGTGCGCCCAGAATTTCTTTAAGTGCAACAACACAAATTGTGTGTTCAAGGCTTACATATGTGATGGCAAGGACGACTGTGGCGATAACTCGGACGAGGGCACCGAGCATGCCTGTGTGCCGCCGCCCTTCAAGTGCGCCCATGGCCAATGGCAGTGTCCTGGAGTAACGGAACGTTGCGTGAACATAACCTCGGTATGCGACGATACACCCGACTGTCCCAATGGGGCCGACGAGGGCGAGGGCTGTGATTTGGCCGAGTGTGTGCATCAGACGGGTCAGTGCTCGAATTTCTGTCAGAAGACACCAAACGGAGCCCTCTGTGTGTGCCCGCCGGGCTCTGAGATAGGCGAAGATGGCTTCACCTGCGTGGACACCAACGAATGCGATCCGCCAGGCTTGTGCTCGCAGCAGTGCACCAACACGAAGGGTTCATATTTCTGCTCCTGCACAGATGGCTACATACTCGAGCCGAATAAGCACACTTGTAAGGCGGTCAATCACACGGCGGCATTTTTGATAATCTCCAATCGTCACTCGATTCTGGTGGCCGATCTAAAGGAACAGGGCCTGGAGCGGGTTCCCATTATTGTGGAAAATGTGGTGGCCACTGCCTCGAATATGCACACGGGCACAATATTCTGGAGCGACATGAAACTTAAGAAGATTTCGCGTCTGGATAGGGGCATGGAGCCGCAGGAGATTATAACGACCGGCTTGGATCTGGTTGAGGGATTGGCCTATGATTGGATTGCACAGAATCTGTATTGGTTGGACAGCAAACTGAATACCATTGAGGTGTCGGCGGAGAATGGCTCGAACCGTTTGGTCTTGGTTCGCGAGAATATTACGCAACCACGTGGCATGTGTATTGACCCGAGTCCCGGGGCACGCTGGATATTCTGGACCGATTGGGGAGAGAATCCCCGGGTGGAACGCATAGGCATGGATGGCACAATGCGAAAGACCATTATCAATACGAAAATCTATTGGCCGAATGGTTTGACTCTGGATATAGCCACGAAACGTGTGTACTTTGCCGACTCGAAATTGGACTTCATTGATTTTTGCTACTACAATGGCACCGGACGGCAACAGGTCCTGGCCAGAAGTCATTACTTGCTGCATCCGCACTCGTTGTCCCTGTTTGAGGACACCCTCTACTGGACAGATCGTCAGCTGAACCGAGTGTTGTCTGCGAATAAGTTCCGTGGCAAGAACCAGACAGTTGTCTCGCATCTAATAAGTCAACCCTTGTCCATACATGTCCATCATGCGTCCCTGCAGCCGATGCATCCAAATCCGTGCGCCCAAGCGAAGTGTCAGCATTTGTGTCTGCTGAGTCCCAGTGCCCAGGAGGGCTACTCGTGCAAGTGTAAGCCAGGCTTTAAGCTTCTCAGCGAGGGACGTTGCATTGAGGAGGAGAATCCCTATTTAATGGTGGTAAAGGGCACCCAGATTGTGGATCTGCCATTGAATGGAGGCGATGCTCGGGCCGGTGCCTTGGCCCCAGTTATTGGCATTGAGAGCAGCACGGGTCTGGACTTTGATCGCAAGGGTGAGACGCTCTATTGGGTCCAGGGACGTGAGGATGACGATGAGAACTGCACCATTTTTACCACTCCCTATGGAGGCGGCAATAAGACACTGTTCCTTGGCCTGGACACTGGCATTGTGGGTGCCCCCTATACCATAGCTTTCGACTGGCTGGGACGTAATCTGTACATTGGCAATCGAGTGGCCAGCAACATTGAAGCTGTGCGAGTCGATGGCAAGCAGAAATACCGCACTGTCATCTTGGCCAACGATGGCAACGCCAATGCTGTGTCTAAGCCCAAGCAATTGGTCCTTGATCCCAGCGAGGGCAAACTCTTTTGGATCGATGAGGGAGTATTTGAGGTACCAGTGAAGATTGGTCGCGTCAACATGAATGGTCAGGATCCCAAGGTGCTCAAGCAGGATCTGAAGCATCCGGAGAGCATTGCTGTGGATACCGAAAAGAAAATGATTTACTATAGTACCAAAGCACCGGCCTCAATTTGCTCTATGGACTACAATGGAGATGATCATACCATTATTGTGTCCGAAGATCAGGCCATATCCCGTCCCCGCAGTCTGGGTGTACTCGACCATCGTCTCTACTATCTGGATCCGGTATATGAGAAGATTGTGCGTGTGGATTTGCCACGCGGCGACAATCCAAAGACCATAGTGGACAATGAGCCGGATTTGCGGTCCATGATGATCTACAAGAAGCGCGCCCTCATGCAGCATCCCTGCCAGACGGGCAACGGCGGCTGCAAGCAGCTCTGCATTCCAGGACCAGCGGCAACGCGCACCTGTGCCTGCGGCATTGGCTATCGCAAGGATAACGAGATCAATTGTGTGGCCTACAAGACATTTGCCGTCGTATCCCAGCTGGATATGATACGTGGCTACAGTCTGACTGACAGCTCCGAGGCCATGGTGCCAGTGAGTGGACCAGGACATCATATACTCCACGTGGACGTGATGTATCGCGAGCAATGGATCTATTGGGCAGAGTTCAATCGCGGCTATTGGAATGGCATTTTCCGTTCGCGTCCCAACGGCACTGATCTGCAGCATGTGGTCAAGGATGGCATCGGTAGCAATGGCATCAGAGGTCTGACCATCGATTGGGTGGCGGGCAATATGTATTTCACCAACGTGTATCCGCATGAGAACTATGTGGAGGTTTGCTGGCTCGATGGTAGCAATCGCAAAGTGTTGGTAAAGACCACCAACGATGCGCCACGCGAGTTGGCCGTGAATCCGATCAAGAGACTGCTCTACTGGATCGATTATGGCCAGCATCCGCGTATTGGTAAAGCGCTGCTCGATGGCAGCAAATGGACGCCATTGATCACCTCTGGCATATCATTGCCCCGCGATCTAACAATCGATATGCAAACCCACGATGTCTATTGGGTTGATTCCAAACTGGATACGATACAGAAGATTTCATACAATGGAGTCAATCGCAAGGTTATACGCCGCGACTTACCCAATCCCATGGGCATAGCCATCTATCTCAATGACGTCTATTGGGTCGATAGGAATCTGATGACCGTCTTTAAGGCCTCCAAGCTGTATGGCAACGAAACAGAGGTCACCAGAGTGCGCACGAATTTGGAGAAGCTGCGTGACATAGCCATCTACAATATCAATAATCAGCCCAGCGATGACAGCAATCCCTGCGCCCACTTGGGTAACGGTGGCTGCGATCAGCTCTGCTTTAGCTTCCCGCCAGATCCCACAAGCACCACCGGACGAAACTTCCGCTGCGAATGTGCCACTGGCAAATTGAGTTCAGATGAGCGCAAATGCGAAACAGTCAACGAATATCTGGTCTTTGCCACTCGCACCGAGATCAGGGCTGTCAATCTAGATCCCCATTCCACAGAGGTTCCCTTCACTCCACTCACAAACCTCACCAATGTGGTGGGCTTGGACTTTGATTTCGCCGACAATCGCATGCTGTATACCCAAATACGTCCCTGGGCCAAGATAGCTTACACGAAGGCCAATAAGCCTAGCTATTCCGACATCAATGTGGTCCTTAACAAGGGCATAAATCCTGAGGGTATTGCCTACGACTGGACCCAGCAGAAGATCTATTGGACTGACAGCTCGAATAACTCCATTTATGCCATGAATCTGGATGGCAGTGAACTGGTGATGATTGCCCGTGTGGAGCGACCTCGGGCCATTGTCTTGGATCCATGCAATGGCACATTGTTCTTCACCGATTGGGGACGCTTTGGCACTTCTGGCAAGATTTTCCGCACCACCATGGCGGGTTCGCTGAAGCGAGCCATTGTGGATAAGGATCTCTCCCAGCCCAGTGGTCTAGCCATCGACTATGACGAACGTAGGCTCTACTGGACCGATGCGGTACGCGAGAAGATTGAACGCTCTGATTTGGATGGACGCAATCGCGAGCTGCTTGTGGCAGCCACCATTTATCCCTTCGCCATAACTGTCTTCAGGAATTACATTTACTGGACGGACTTGCAATTGCGTGGCGTCTATCGGGCCGAGAAACACACGGGAGCCAATATGGTGGAGATGGTGAAGCGTCTGGAGGATTCGCCGCGCGACATACGCATCTATAGTGCCGATCGACAGAAATGCAATGTAAATCCATGCCGCATCAACAACGGCGGATGCGCCCAGAGCTGTCATCCGGCTCCGAATGGCAAGGCGGAATGTAAATGCGATGACAACTCCAAGGTGGTAAATGAGGGACGCATGTGTGCGCCCAGGAACAACACCTGCGAGTCCAGCAAGTTCTACTGCCAGAATGGTAAATGCATTTCACGAATGTGGTCCTGCGACGGTGATGACGATTGTGGTGACAACTCCGATGAGGATCCCAACTACTGTGCCTACCATTCATGCTCGCCCAATGAGTTCCGCTGCAACAATGGTCGCTGTATATTCAAGTCCTGGAAGTGCGATCACGAAAACGACTGCAAGGATGGATCCGATGAAGTGGGCTGCAGCTATCCGCCGTGCGTGGATGGCGAGTTTACCTGCGGCAATGGCCGGTGCATACCCCAGACTCAGGTGTGCAATGGCGTGAATGACTGCAAGGACAATGCCACTTCAGATGAGACGCGCGAACGCTGTCCCATGAACACCACCTGCCCGGCCAATCATCTCAAGTGCGAGAAAACCAATATTTGTGTGGAACCCTATTGGCTATGCGATGGTGACAACGATTGCGGCGATAACTCGGATGAGGATCCGTTGCATTGCGGCCAGCGAACTTGTCCCACGAATAGCTTCCGTTGCCCCAATCATCGGTGTATTCCGGCCACGTGGTATTGTGATGGCGATGACGACTGCGGTGATGGTGCCGATGAGCCTCCAGATTACTGTAAGTCCGAAGGTCGCACCTGCTTTGGCGATCTTTTCACCTGCGACAATGGCAACTGCATACCGAGAATCTACATATGTGATGGAGACAACGATTGCTTGGACAACAGTGATGAGGATAATCGTCATCAGTGCAGTGAGTAGTCCCATTAAATTCCATGAAGTCAAATAAATTAATCTCTCTTTCACTCTCTCCCTCTCTCTCTCTCTCTCTCTCTCTCTCTCTCTCTCCTAGACGATCGCAAGTGCGATGAGGAAACGGAGTTCACTTGTGTAGAGAACAAGTCCTGGCAACGTGCCCAATGTATTCCTAAGAAATGGATTTGCGATGGTGATCCGGATTGTGTGGATGGCGCCGATGAGAATACAACACTTCATAACTGCGCCACCCAACAGCCCTGCGGCGAGGATATGTTTACCTGCGGTAATGGACGTTGCATCAATAAGGTAAGCTGATTCCATTTTGATTTAGCATCTATTTACCCCTTTATTTTGATCCATTCAGGGATGGATTTGCGATCATGATAACGATTGCGGTGATGGCACCGATGAGGGCAAGTTCTGCAATCCGAAATACAAGACATGCTCACCCCAAGAGTTCACCTGCCAGAACTTCAAGTGTATACGCAATCAATATCGTTGCGATGGCGAAGACGATTGCGGCGACCATTCGGATGAGGTCGATTGCAAAAAGGATAACTCGACGTGTCCCCAAGGACAATTCACCTGTACAAATGGCCAGTGCATCGATTATAGGCTCGTGTGCAATAAAATACCAGATTGTACCGATGAGTCCGATGAGCCCGCCCATTGTAACGTCGATGAATGCGCCAAAGTGGAGATCAATCAATGCGGACACAAATGCGTTGATACCTTGACGAGCTACTATTGTGACTGCAATGAGGGATACAAGTGAGTATTATCGCGCCATTGTAACGATTTTTTTAAAAAAGCATCCCTACGTAATTCAAGTAGCAACTGATTTCATTTACGGAACTAGTTCTCACGAAATAAGCAATGTTGTCACGACTCTACTTCAAAAACCTTTTGCAGCAAACGTTTTTATGTTAAAGTGAGATCTGTGTGCGTTATGTAACTTTTATTACAAAACGCACCTAATATACATTCATACATAAAAAACACAAAAAAATAATGAGACTAGATGTTCAGCTATTTTGGAGAACCAGTTCTCGTTTCAAGCTTAAACTAGTTCGGAACCAAACGGATCATAGACCGCCCTTGCTTTAAATCGCAAAGTTTTTAGATGTGAAAGAAATGTGCTTAATGTTTTTACTTTGTTTTTTATTTTTTTACTAAGTGTGAGCTGTCTTTTCTAAGAAATTTCGTAACGGTTAACCTAGCTACTTTTAAATAACGTTATCACATCTCTTCCCACTCTTACAGACTTCTAGCTGATGGCAAAGCCTGCGCTGATGTGGATGAGTGCCTCGAGCAACCGGGTGCCTGTTCACAACATTGCTCCAATACTCCAGGTAGCTTCTATTGCAAATGCGATGATAACTATTATGAACGCCAGAATGATGAGCACACATGCAAGCGTAAGGATAATATACCGCCCTGGCTGATCTTCACCAATAAGTACTATGTGCGGAATATGTCTGTGGACGGTCATCAGTACAATTTGATGCATCAGGATTTGATGAATGTGGTTGCCCTGGACTTTGACATCAAGGATCAGTACATGTATTTCTGTGATGTAACGGCCAAGACAATATTCCGAGCCAAATACACGGATCCCACAGTCGATGAAACACCGCCCGAACGTGAGGCAATCATTCGTCATGATTCCCATGGCCTTGAGGGCATTGCCATTGACTGGGTTGGACGTAAATTGTATTGGCTGGACAGGCACTCCAAGAATCTGGATGTTGCCGAACTGGATGGCACCAAGCGCAAGACCTTGCGCAGCGGCGTCGTCGATCCTCGGGCAATTGTTGTACATCCGGGCATCGGTTATTTGTACTTCACTTCGTGGCATCTGCAGGCTTACATTGCCAAAATGGGCATGGATGGTTCCAATTTCACACGTATACTCACTTGGAACGATGGCATAGCCTGGCCGAATGCCCTGTCCATTGATTACTTTACCGATCGCATCTATTGGGCCGATGCCCATCTGGATTACATAGCCTATGCCGATTTGGAGGGACGTCATCGGCATAAGGTACTGACGGGCAATCAGGTGCCCCATGTCTTTGCGCTGAGCCTATTCGATGATTACATCTACTGGAGCGATTGGAATCTGAAGGCTATTGTGAGGGCGAATAAGTTCCATGGTGCCAACTATACGGTACTTAGGAATACAACCCACCGACCCTATGACCTGCATATCAACCATCCCCTACGACAATTGCCTTACACCAATCCGTGTGGCACAAACAATGGCGGTTGCTCCCACCTCTGCCTGATAGCCCCACCGCCAGAGTCCACCTACTTGAATATCGAAGGCTACATCGAGGAGGGGGCACCCATCTTCAAATGCGCCTGCCCGAATCAATTCCATTTGGCCGGAGATTCAAAGACCTGCATAGCCAACTGTACGGCCGGTCAGCATCTTTGTGGTGGCTCGGATGAGAAGTGTATTCCCTGGTTCTGGAAATGTGACGGCGAAAAGGACTGCAAGGATGGCAGCGATGAGCCAACCACCTGCGCTCCACGACATTGTCGGGCTGGCACCTTCCAGTGCAAGAACACCAATTGCACTCCATCGGCCACCATTTGCGATGGTGTCGACGATTGCGGTGATGGCAGCGATGAACAGAATTGTGATCTGCCCTGTCCACTTTCCGATTTCAAGTGTAAATCAAGTGGTCGCTGCATACTGGACAGTTGGCGCTGTGACGGTGATGCGGACTGCAAAGATGGCAGCGATGAGGATCCAGCTGTGTGTCGTAAGTAGAGATAGAAATTCTACTGGATCCCCTCTAATCCTTTTAACTCTCTCTCTCTCTCTCTCTCTCTCTCTCGGTAGATAAACGTGTGTGCGATGCCAACACTGAATTTGCCTGCAAAAACGGACGTTGCATACCCCAATTGTGGATGTGTGACTTTGACAATGATTGTGGCGATGATTCGGATGAGCCTGCCTATATGTGCCGTCAACGCAACTGTACCACCGGATGGCAGCGTTGTCCTGGCCAGTCTAATTACCGTTGCATACCGAAATGGTTGTTCTGCGATGGCAAAGATGATTGCCGCGATAATAGCGATGAATTGCCCGAGAACTGTCCCAAATGCTCCTCGGAAACGGACTTCAAGTGCGGCAATAATCGCTGTATACCCAAGTGAGTAGCCACAAAAGTGTCTCCAGGTCAACCGATCTCAATTTCACTCTCTCTCTTTTTTAGACAATGGATGTGCGACTTTGCTGATGATTGCGGCGATGCTAGCGATGAGAACGATGCCATTTGTA
Source organism: Drosophila nebulosa (assembly GCA_024703675.1). NCBI lineage: Eukaryota > Metazoa > Arthropoda > Insecta > Diptera > Drosophilidae > Drosophila > Drosophila nebulosa. The sequence goes on from JANFPS010000003.1 coordinate 18,741,332, forward strand.
AGGGACGATATCGTGACTGCTCCGAATCGGAGTTCAAGTGCGGCAATGGCAAGTGCATATCCTCGCGTTGGCAATGCGATCATGAGGACGATTGCGGCGACAATTCGGATGAGATGAACTGTGAGGGATATCAGTGCAAGAATGGTACCTTCCAGTGCGCCTCGGGTCACTGCATTGCATCGTATTTCCGTTGCGATGGCGATCGAGATTGTCGCGACATGTCCGACGAGGTGGGCTGTCCCCCACGTTTCCCTGGTGGTCGCTATTGCCCCGAATCCCGCTTCCAGTGTACGAACAACTTGTGTGTGTCCCTGTCGGATCTCTGCGATGGCACCGACGACTGCGGTGACGGCAGCGATGAGGATCCCAGCGTGTGCAGTGACTTTAATTGCGACACCTTGCGGCGCTTCCAGTGCGCCAACCATCGTTGCGTGGCCCGCTATCAAATATGCGATGGTGTGGACAATTGCGGCGACGGCAGCGATGAGAATAACATGACACTGTGCGCCACCAAGCAGAAGCCTTGCGATATGTATACCCAACATCCTTGCGCCAACAAGCGCTGCGTGGAGCGATCCCAAGTGTGCGACTTTTCGGACGATTGCGGCGATGCCAGCGACGAGTTGGGTTGCCACCACTCGAGTAGCTGTTCAGAACAGACCCGCGGCGGCTGCCAGCACCACTGTCACAATCTAACTGAGGGCGGCTACATATGCACCTGTTATCCGGGCTACATTATCGCCCCGGATAACAAGAAGAAGTGCGTCGATGTCGACGAATGCGCCACCAGGCAGCACACCTGTTCGCATCAGTGTCATAATATGAATGGCACATACTCGTGTAGCTGTCGCGAGGGCTTCCGCCTGTCCGATGGAGTCAGCGGCGTCTGTAAGGCCGAAAAGGACAACGTCATCCTGGTCTATGCCAATGGCCCGGAAATACGAGGTTTGGATCTTCAGAAAAGGGAGGACTTCGATGTGGTAGCAGCCGAGAAGCGTATCGAGGCCTTGGACTACGATGCCCAGCAGCAGATTGTCTTTTGGGCGGATAGCTATGACAAGACCATTAAGCGCTCCTACATGGTTAATGCCTTGGATGGTCAGGCCAAGATCGGTTTCGCCCAGGATCTAAATATGAAGGGTGGCTCCAAACCCACAGCAGTCGCTGTCGATTGGTTGGCCTCGAATCTCTATTGGACCGAAATGGATCGCACTGGATCGAAACCACGCGGCCGTGTCATGGTAGCCAAGACCGATGGACGCTATCGTCGTTCAATTGTGAATGCCGGTCTCGAGGTGCCCACCTCAATAGCCGTGAATCCCCAACTGGGACGCATCTATTGGGCAGATGCCGGCTCGGCCCCCAAGATCGAAGTCTCCTGGATGGATGGCTCGAAACGACGTCCCCTGATAACCGAGCAAATACGCCATCCAGCTGGTCTGACCATTGATTATGCCCAGGATCACATCATCTATTGGGTGGACACCAAACTGAATGCCATTGAGTCCATGCGTGCCGATGGCTCGCGCCGAAAGGCCATTGTCAAGGGTGATCAGTTGCGGCATCCCGTCTCGCTGGATCTTTTCGAGTCGAACATGTTCTGGGTGACGCGCGACACGGGCGAACTGTTGCGCCAGGATAAATTCGGCCGCGGCGTCCAAGTGGTTGTCCATCGTAATCTCGTCAATCCGTCCGGCCTAAAGGTCTATCACGAGAAGCGATACAACACTTCGCTGCGGAATCCCTGTTACGAATCGAGCTGCTCCCATCTCTGCCTGCTGGTGCCCGGTGGTCATCGTTGTGCCTGTCCGGATACATCTGGGCCGCTGCCCTCGCATCGCAGCACCTACGAAGCCATTTGCGACGCAGCCGCCGAACGTCCTCGGCCAGCGCCGCGCATCTGCCCCTGCCAGAATGGTGGCCTTTGCAAAGAGGACGATCGCGGCGAGCTCTATTGTGAATGTCTGCCCGATTTCAAGGGTGAGCACTGCAATCACAGCGCCGCTGGAGCCTTTGGACACGGCAGTGCCAATGTGACGGCTGTTGTCATGGCCATAGCCCTCATTCTGTTGGTGATGATGACTGCTGCCGGTGCCTGGTATATTATACGTAAACGGCCATTGTAAGTACTTACCCACCCAATCCAGTGATGGATCTTAGTCAATTGGGATTTCTCTTTTTTTTCTCTCTCTCTCTCTCTCTCTCTCTCTAGTGGCAAATTGGCACGCATGCCGGCCATGACGTCATCGCAGAGCGTCACCTTCCGGCATGGCTCGAATGTGGAATTCAATGAGAGCGGCTTCCCTGGAGCCTCGGCACCCAGTGCTGGCGGCGATGTTGCACCAATTGAGGGCTACAATCTGCAAACAGTCAATGCGAATAAGGCTCGTGATTTCGCCAATCCCATGTACGATGCCGTACAATCGGGCACCACCACAGATCCGGGCATGGGCAATGGTTCAGGTGAGTAAGAACGAAACCCATTGTGAGTTGCCTAACTTAAATATGCATTTGTTTTCATTCCGTAGGCATTTACGATGTCCCACAGGATCCAACGATTAAATCAAAATCGGCCACAACGTTCACTGAACCGGCCTCAGCAATTATTGCGCCCAGCAGCATAACGCACAAATCCTCACCACAGTTGCAGTTGCGTACCCGTGAATTGGATCCATCGGCCGATACGGGCAAGGATACGCAATATTTGGTGGAGGAGGATAAATCTGAATGCTGATATCAAGCCCAATGGACGGCGGCAGCGTTTATCGACTGTCGACGCCAACACCAACACCAACAGCGGCAACAGGATAACGGCCGGGCCGAAATGCAGCAATTGGTGGCTGCCACACGCAACAGCTATCCATTGCAGACATAACACAGACTTGTCCTTCAGCAACAGCAGCAAGAAGAACAACAGCAACAGGGACCCAAAAAACATCACAAATCCTGGCATGTCGGCAAGATCACCACAAAGGTGTAAAGGAAACCCAAACATATCCAAAACAAAAATACCATTTTTGAGGGAGCGATTTAAAACAAAACAAAAATATGTTGCAATTATTATTATATAAATCTATATATATATATATACCTATATATACACACACACACACACACACACACACACAAACACAGACACAGACAGAGAAACACATACACATTAGGGTGGCCATTTTAGATAACTTTAGCCAATATCAAGAAGTAGCACCAGACTGAACATGTTTCCATTGCAAATAACTTTCAAAAACATTCCAATTTTCGAATTTCAAAAGTTCATTTTCCTAATACTATTCGTTTCACCTCAAAGGAAAGTTAGCCAATTACATAAAGGAAATTATTGTTGGGCCCAAATGCAATTTTAATATTGAGATTTTGAAAATTTTACAGAACAACAACAACAAGAACAAGAAATCGCGGCCAGTCTAATGCCACATACATATATGTACACTAGGTTAGGTCGGATCGGGCTTCAAGTCCGGTGATTGATATATATATATATTATCTTATTGTGTTTCTCTCGTGCTAGTTGGGAAAGTGGGCCAAGTCCATATAAGCCTGCTCCATATCCTAGCATATCATTTAACCCTACACCAACACACATACACACACACACACACACACATAAACACAAACACACACGCAATTTTTTTTTTTGAAAAAGCTATTTAACAAGTTTTTTTCCGCCAAAAAAAAAAGAAAGAAAAAAGAAAAATGCAAAGTGTAAAAAAAATATGGCATAGAGTATATTTTTCTGAATGCTAAATGACAATATTAAACTTTATATATATCTTATATATATATAAATATATATGTATACAAGGCGACTATGTAATTATATGTGTATTTGTTAAAAAAAAAAGAAACAAAAAACAAAATGAAAAAGAAAAGAAAGCGAAACAACAACAAAACAAAAGCCACTTCAAGCTACAATTTCTATATTTTTCTAAAAAAAAATAAAAGAAACAAACAAAAAAAAAACTAAAAAAGACAAAAATCCAAGAAATGAGAACTAAATAGCAAGAACAACAATATCAATCTAAATATATATATTTAGTTTAATAATTTATACACAATTTTATACAAATTTATATTTTTGTTTTTTTTTTTTTTGTTTATTTCTGTTCGATAAAAAAAATTTAAGTTGATGTGCACCATTCCATAGTTAAGGGAAAAGCATGGCTTTTCTTTTCCTTTTCATTTTCTCTATTCTGCGTTATTCTCTTTTTTTGTCCTCTTGTTTTTTTTATTGATTGATTGTGTGTGTAGTTTATTTTTAAAATTTTATTTATTTTTATTATTATTATATATATATGCATTTTTTTTTTTTGTAACTTGTGCAAATCTGTGCTTCCTTTCTTTTAAGCGTGTTTTTTAGCATAAATTTTAGTGAAGAAAGAAATGAAACTATGTAATGTCTATATATATATATATGTATGATGTGGTACCGATGTGAAAAGTTAATGTATATTTTAATGTCAAGCGAAATTATAAAGATATAACGATGGAAGAGAAAGCAAAAAAAAAAAAAAAAAGAAAACCTATTTGTTGAAAGAAATTAATTTTTTTTTTATTATACAAAGAAAAGCTAAAACGAAGACAAACAACAACAAAACATTCAATAAAAAATAATTACAAAAAAAAACACTATCTTAGCGAATATATTTATTGATTTTTCGATTTATCCATTATTGTTTTTCCTTTCAGGTTTTCACTGGCGTTGACCACAGAACTCTTTCCCCCTCTCTGTAGGTATGGTCAGGTTTATCTGTGTCCAATGATTTTTGGAATATTCTCAGGCCAAATTAAACTCCTTGTTGCTAAGGCTAGTTAGAATAGAAAAAGGACTTTATATATATATATCCTTTGGCCAACAGACGCATCACTTTCCAAAAGTTTTTCTATGTATTTTCTTGAGCAGACAAACTTAGGCAAGTAAAACTTTTAAAGCATACATTTTGGGGCTAAAATGCAATTTGTGTCCAATTGTTAGTTTTAAGGACATTTATAACGCCCTTGGGCCACAATAATTATATCCAAGTGTCGGATTACTATTTTTTAAAGCTGAGATAAACGAACTGATTTACTTATGCAAAAGATCAGTACCAAATCGAGTACATCTATCTCTCTTGGGATCAAAAGGACATTTTAACGATAATATGGTTACTAAATAGGAATGCAAAATTGTATGGCATACTTTTTTGAGGTGCCAGCAGCAAGATAATTCAATGAAATAAATGCAAGTTTTTTTTCAAAATCGGTCAACTATATATAATACAGTTTCAATAGGAAACATCGACTGAAATATTATATTAATCTTAGCAATGTCTTAAGCTGGTTACTAAACATGGTATTTATCAAATCGATAGTGGCATATTTGATCAAAATCGGCACACTATAGATGTATGTATGTATATTATACGTAAGAATCGTAAATATGTATATATGTATATTTCGTATGCAATATTCTTATTTTAGGTTAAAGCCTTAGTCTGAAGATATATAGTGAGGTTAATAAGTAATGTCCAACTGTGAGTACAAAACTTATTTAACATTCCACATTAAAGGGATATCGAAATCGTATCGTATCCTAATATCCCTCGATTACGCTTCCTGAAGCTCTAAAGTGAGCTTAAGCGAACAAAATGAAGTGAATTAAACATTCTCTCATTGTTGGAACAAATAAATAAATTTGCTTATACTTAAATGTAGATCGAGCTTACAATTAATTTAAATTAATTAATAGCCTTAAGTCTTTCAATGACAATACGCGAGTGAGTGCGCCAGAGGGAAAGGGGATAGAGATGAATATCTGCTTGGAGTTACAAATCTTAACTATTTAAAGAAAAAGCGAATACACTATAATCTTAATAAATTAATGAATGATTAAATTTCTCCACTCCTCAGAGACATTTCAATCTTAAGCACTAGTAGAAAGGGCAAAAAAAAAATTATTAAAAATTTATCTTAATCAATTTAGTTAATTATAGATTGATTGATTGAAAGTCGTCATCGTCATTGTCATTGCTGCAGATGGATCTGGATCTATGGTTGGGACGGGCTCAGGATCTGGCACTGGGACCAGGGTTGGGATCGCGGCTGAGACTGGTATGGAGGTCAATGGCGGGGATAGACATATGGGAAAGGGTTAATCACTCGTCTTCAGACGCTTCACGGGTCCATCGCTGCCTTGGGAGTTGGAATCCTCAGAGAAGGGCATGCTGGAAACGAAATCCGCTCCCTGACTATCCGAGACAACAGAAAAACCTACAACAAATATCGAAGAAGGAGATTAGTTAATGATGCCGTAAACATGGAGCTGGTTAATATTACAGGTATTCGAATCCTCGGCCGTGAGACCCGCATAACTGGGCGTTATTTGAGGCGGTGTGGGTGTGCCCTTTTGGGAATTCTCTTTGTCACTGAGCTTGTTACTTAATTGCAATTTAGACTTCTTTTCACTGTTGGACGAAATGGGAACCCATTTGTAGATCTTCATTGTCGTATCGCTGATGGTGACCCATTTTTTTTCCCAGTGACGAACCTTATCCACCGCCTGCATCACCCGCTTGATGTCATCCTTGGCCCGGCTGCGTGTCTCGGCGCGCACGCTGCGTGACATGGTGTGGCTGGTGGCTGCGATTGGGGAGGAATTCGGTGTAAGTACTGATGACACTGAACGTTTATGGCGGCGGGGGGTTGGCTGAGTGCTTTGTTTTTAAATTTGTTGGTGTGTTTTCTAACAGTTAAACATTGCCAGCTAATAGGCTTGTTTGTGTATATATATTCGGTACGTTTGCTCTCGCTTCGTCAATACAAGTATGTACATATAAATATCTGATTATAATTGATAAAATTCTGATATGAGACGCGAACGAAAGCGAAAATTTTTTGAATCAGTGTTGGTAAACGTTCAAATACGGCAAATGTGCCCAAATAGTGTGACCAGAAAGTCCAGCACACATGAATTCAATAGAGCTGTACTAGGTTCCCTAAGTATCGATAGTTAATAAATTATAATGCCAATTGTACAGTGGTATGAATTCGGCGCATTGTTTATTTCATTACCACTAATAATTTCATTTAATGAGAAAAAATTCTCGTTACTTTCGTAAAACTTGAAAAATAAATGTGGGTAATTGTTTTTCAGTTGTTACCACAATGATTTTGCTTTATCGCACCCCAAATGCAACTTATCGATAGTTTTCTAATTGAAAACAACATCAAAATAGGGGGCAAAAGAGATGACAACATAGACATTGATTCCAACACCAATAAGTTGGAGCTCGTATTATGTACAGTAATGCCTACTTTAAAAAGCTAGATCATAGAAACAACATATCAAAAGAAGCTGATTTTGTGATTGTTCTAAAGCCAGAAAATATTCGATCCCTTTAATTCGTGTATTTTGTTTCAATGGACATAGTCATTTTAATTGACTTTATTGTGTTAATTATGTATTTATATTATGAACTTGTACTCGAATGTACGATCGAAATAACGAATGGGACCAATGATCCTTGCAGAAACTCCATTTTTTTTTCCAACTCCATTTGAGGCCGACAAACATAACAGAAAATTTTCTAAATAGAAGAATACTTTTAATTAGAAATTACAAAACTTTTATAAGTCCATGAGGAATATATGTTACATATGTGTTAAGAAAAATATCAGATTTAATGAAAGTGGCATCACTGACGTGAACGTTTTCGATTTCAAAAATAGATGGTAACACTGGGTTCCGTTAGAGTTGGCATTAAATAGCGGGATCCAAAAAAAGTCGACAAATAATACTGGTATGTAGGGAATAAATAGTGGGAGACGGGCGTCAAATACTGGTTCGAAGCGGTTGTAAGGTTGTTGTGAGTTGAGCGCGAACAAGTTCGATTTCGAACCTCAGTCTGCGACCGACAAATAAGCGAGGAAAAACTATGCGGAAATATTTTTTTTATTTATTTTTTTCGTAATCTATAGAAGCAGAAATGTGCATAATTGTTGTAATGTAGTGCAAATGAAAAGTGTTTAATATTGAAATGTGCGCATTTGGCGATTGAGAATTGCACCAAACGCAAAGGAAACGGCTTGGAATAGCAAAAGCAGAGCAAAGCAAAGCAAAAAAAAGTTCAGGCGACGCCGCCGAAAGAAAATATCGCAAAAAAAGAAGAAAAAAAACGTTGCAGGCAGCAACAACGTGCGTGCGTGTGTATAGAAAACGAAACGGAACGAACGTAAAGAACGTGTGTGTGCGAGAGAGAAAGGAGTAGAGAAAGAAAGAAGGCTGGAAAAATAAAATTGTATGAAAAATAGGGAAAGTCGTCGTACACACACTCACACACATACATATGAATGTTTTATAGCCCCTTGCCGCCGACCCCTTCCCCATATGACTTAACCAACTGGCGTTAAAATTAACTGCATTTCAACAAACAACAAAGCAAGAAACTTAAAATAAAAAGTATATACATAAATACGAAAACAAAAAATGAAAACGAAATCATGAGTTTTTGTTGCTTTTCCTCCACGCACATACACACGCACACTCGCTTACACACCTATTGTATATGTAGCTAGGTGTGCGTGTGTGTTAGTATGGGATAGGCGGCATTAGAGATGGGAGTTTCTGCAATAGTTTTTCCTAGCTTGATAAGAACCCCAACAACAACAACGAAAATGAAAGAGTAAGCGAGAAAGAGTAAATCAGTAAGTGAGGCACCTTACGATGTCGACTTTTTGTTTCGAATTTCATTGAAACAAAGAAGTGCCGCACATTGATTACATGTAGCCGACATTGCGATACCCTTTAACATTCCGATTAGAATGATAGTTATTAAAAAAGAATATGTCTAACTACTTGGAAGTCTTTTGTTCCTTCTTTGTTTGTAATTGTGATCATGTTTTAAGAGGTTCAATAGATCAAAAATATAGAATTGAAATGAAAATAATTTTTAGTAGATAAATATCGTACTGAAACGAATTTTGCAAGATTTCAAAAGTTATTCCAAACGAGTGAAAGGGCTAAATGCTTAGATTATCTTATCTTAACTGCCAGTGCCAGTTAATGAATTGGCGAACAAAAATTTAAATAATTTATAGTGTGGGTAGTGACTGAGCACTTAATGAGGGAGCGGGAGGACTAGTCAATTCGATTATCATTATTCTTTAAGTGACTCTCGAATTTTGTTGGCTTAAGCGCGTTCGATTAACGATTAATAGATAAAACTCGGGGATAAGACATTCTGTGTGAGTGTGTGTGTGTACGCTTGCTAGTCTTCCTTTTTGACTAACATTTTTCTAATTTGTTGCTTTTTGTTCTTTTGGCTCTGCAGTGTCTCTCCCTTTCCTGTTTTTTTTTTGTTCTCCTTCTTCGATATTATTTCACGCGTCGCCGCTTCGTCTCGCCGTCTCTGTCTAGCCAACTGTATCCGTCATCACCATCACGCATTTTCATTGCCAATAACAACAACAACAACTGGCGCAGCCAACGGTCAACGACATTTGAGAGAGACTACCAGCAACAACAACAACAACAACAACAACAACAACAACAATAACAATGCCCAAATGTGATGTGAAAACCCGTTACATTCCTGCGACTTTCGCCTGGATTGTGCTGCTCCTCACCACATTTCTCTTCTTCTTTTATCCGTAAGTTGAGTTTACATTTGTCTTTTTCAACACTAAAAACAATAATTTTTGAACTAGTCTACTTCTAAAATATGCCTTGTGAACTAGTTTATTTAAATGACCCCAGCTGAAATCGATCGTATAGAGTGTGAAAAGCTCCTATAGAAATTGGAAACAAAAATTCAAAATTCTTTTCTGCCAGATCAAGTTTCTCTGATACCTCCGACTCTTTCTGCTCCTCCTTTTGCAAAAGGTGAGAGATCATCGGCGGATCAAGGCATTTCTTTTAAATCTTGTTACTCTGCGTAATAAAATTCATGGAAATTGCTCTTGGAACAAAGTTGCAACAGGTTATTAAAAGTTAGACAACCTTAAGACTTTGACGCCCCACTCCTCTCCCCGCTATACTTACTTTAACTCTCTGATACCAAAGATACCAAAACTTAACTCGAAGAAGAAATTGTCTAACCACGTAGACATTCGTTTGAATTTTACTTCAATTAAATTTTTTTCTTGAAAAATGAGAGATAAAGTAAGAAAAATATTAACTTAAACTTGGACTTACTTGAATTTTTACAAATTTTATAGGAACTCAAACTATGCTAAGTTAAGCAAATAGTCATTATGGACTTCATTTTGTTGGAGCTAGCTTCCTATAGAAGTGTTACATGTAGGGCTTTACGGTAGCCTTTGGATAACAATTCTAATTCCGGGTTCCTTCCGTGTTCTTTCCTGAGGAACATTTTAATTCGCTTAAAATTAAGTCAAAAATAAATTTTGCATAATTAAAGGGTCAATTTCCCATCCTCAGTTGTCGCCTCGGCCTGGACAAATATCGTTAAAATCAAACACTATTTTATGGACAAAAGGTTACGCCTTATTTGGTTAAAATTTTGTTTCCGATAACTTGATATTTATTGATAAATTCGCGATTTTCCGTAGGGGAAAACAACAAGAATCTTTTTTCCCTAGAGCATTGATTCGAAAAACTGGGCTTTAATTATCAATTGTTCGCCCTATTTGCAATTTGGAAAATTCGTCCTTATTATTAATTTATTCTCCTTGCCTTTCCTGCCTGTTTGTATTTATTTATTTAATTTTTTTTTCTTTTTTGATACAAGTGAAAGTTAACTTTAATTACAGAATTGTTCAAGTAAATTGAATTTCTGGCCCGTTGCTTTGGCAACTTTTTGATGAAAGTCCACGATGACGACGGCGGACGAGAGAATGCGAAAGAAGGGATATGGCTAAGCGAGGTTGCCGGGCGGTACTAGATGAGGAGAAGAGCAGGTGTAGGGGGAGTAATCGCGGTTTAGTCTTTCACTTTGACTAAAAAAGTAAATAAAAAATATGATATAATGGCTGAGTGAGACAGATAGAGGGTGAATAGCATTTCGAAATACATTTATCTCGTTCAGTTACTCTCGTTCCTTCCATACCTTTGTCCTTCCCACCGGACCCCAATTAAACTGTTTGTAATTTGTGTTAAAAGCATTTCAAGGATTTGATTTTGTTATTATTCTGTGTTGTTGCTTCTCTTCTTCTACTTTGATACTCTACCTTGGCTATGCATAATGAGAAGGGGTATGTGTGTGTGTGTGGATCCAGTAAAATTTGAAAAAAATTGCAATAATTTTAATTTATGAACTCTTTCAAACAACGATTACCAGAATATTCCAAAAAACCTTTTCTTATTTTAACAGAATATTTTCCAGACAAACACTATGCTACACAAAGGGGTTTGGGCTACATTTGGCGGCCTTGATTTGCCTCGATTAAATTTTATTTTAAATGTAATTCCTTGAACTATTGTGATGCGTACCAAAACTCCTTTTTAGATGCCCAAGGACTTTCTAAAGCTTACCATAGTCGGACAAGATTCCCTTTATTCCTTCCTGCAATAAGCGAATGTCAATTTGGAGTTCTTGGACTTAGGAATTGTTTTCGACATTTCTTCAAGTATTCTCTTCATGAAGCCAAGCCACATGGCTTGTGGCTGTGAATCTTGTAATGTTACGATTTATTCTACTGCTCGATGATACACTGCTACGACGCAGCAGCTGTTTTATTGACGATTATTGACCATTACATAGAGCACACAGAGGAGTAGACCATCGGCGGTGGATATAGGGGGGTTACAAAAGGAGAAAATTTGGCCCCTTTAGTAAGCAATGAACATTTCATTTTCAATTGTCTGACATTCATGAGCTCTTTGAATAATAGGACATATGAGAATTCCTTTTCAGCAATCTATTGCCTTTATTTAGGGGGCGATTTTTGCTCATTTTACCCTCTGTAAATACGCCACTGCCCACCAACCACCACCCACTTTCCCTCATCGTCATCGTCATCAGCATCAACCTTCAATCCGGCAACCACAATCACTTTAGAGTCTACTGAACCGGAACCTGCCTGCCTGTCGCCCGTCGCCCATTTTCTCCTTCGGCGCATTGTGGTCGCAACGTGGTGGGAGAGAAAGGGAGGAGAGTCAAGTCCCACATACGTTATGCATGTGTATAAATGTTTCAGAAGCCATGCAATACACGTGTCCTTTTAGGCTCTCCATATACACACACACACAATTGCATTTATTTGCAGTAACGTGAACTTTCCCCTTTCGTCCCCCTATATACAGGTTACTTAAGGTGAACGTATTACTTAACTGTAAACAACAACAAAAAAATTCTATATGTGCGCCAAGTTAGTGCCAAGGTAGGAGGCGAATACGTGATACTCTATATAAAAGCGTTAACAAGAATCCATCGACTACATGTAATAAAGTTCTTAATTCGAAATCTTACAGCGATCTTTATTCATCATTCTTGTAAATCTTGCTTAATCATTCAAAATTTTAAGTATTTAAAAAATAAAAAAAAATTTCGCTAATTTAAAAAATAAGAATAATTTTGGGCCGACTAGTTTCGAGAGAAAGGGTCGAGCCCGGGTTCGTCCAGTAATCCCTAACAGTCCCAAATGGCAGGACATTCTACAAAATATCCAAATTCCATTTTATTTTGGTATTTTATGATTACAGTTGGGTCCAATTAAATTTGCAATGTGTCAAGTCCATGCATCTGTCTATCTTACTCTCAATGTGCAGTCCTCCGCTGTGTCCCCCGCGGCCGTCTCTCGGTTTTCACTTTTCCAGTTGATGCAGTAAAAGTTTCATTTTTCAATTTCGGTCATTGTTTTGTGCCCATCTCCCCATCTCCCCAATGGCTATTTCAGTTGGATTTTCACACCTCCCCGTCCCTCATCCCTTCAATCCCTCATTCACACTACTTGTGCGGCCCTTTGGCTGTAGGTCATTTACAGCGCACAATGTACTTTTCAATGAACGATTTTCGGGCGAACTAAAGCAATTTAAATAGCGTTAAATAGGCTCAAAAAGTCGTCAAAAAAAGAGAGGAAGCTACGGACCACCTGGCACAACGAATAAGACTCTGCAGCATACTCCAAACCGATAGCCCCAGAAGCGATCTCCAAGTCTTGAAAGCCATCAACTCTATGTAAAATGTGTAGTTTCTAGAGTTCCTTAAGTCTCCAATTAACGAAGGACATAAACCGAACCCCAATCACTTATCTATGTATGTGGAATCATTACCCTGTACGGGGTCAATCGGCAGCGTAAGCTAACATAAACTTGTTATAAATAACGATTTCGCTAAACATTTACTTTGGATTCCTAATAGTTCTGTGGTATTTGTCAAAAGTCACACTAATTTTGACGAACACAGATAGACTTAGCTAACTGTTCACTTTTTCACACTACAAATGTTATACATATTTGTTTTATTAATTGTGGGAAAAACTACTTGAATCGCATCCGAAGGGTTGAGCTTGTGGACTCTTTCTCTTGTTTTGGGTGTGAGTAGTTAGAATATTGATTTTAAGCTGAACGTTTTAAATTTTAAAAGGTCTAATCAATTTCTATGCTAAGAGCGCGAGTGAGTTGTGTTGTTGTTGCATTGCATAATCATAAAACAAATAGCAATAATAATTCACGACAGAATTGGTCAATGTTAATGTGCGACACATGGGCGACGTGACGCAACGTGCCCGAAAGAGTGAGAGAGAGAAAGGAGACAATAGGCGATATATAATTTGATCGGATACTCAATAAATTTTCAATGTCACTGATTTCATATTCTAAAATGACCCAAAAACTTTGTCTAATAAAAATGTCTTCAAGTATCAAGTTTCGCACGCATTTCAAAATTGGGACAATATAATAATTCCATCAACCTAAATGCAAGGCTACGGTAGAGCGAGATAGAGATAGTGTGATGACTCACGAACAAAGAAGAAGAGACTAAGACAAAGAATAATAAGTATATATTAAGTTACCAAGAGGGGAGGGAGTAGTCTAGAAGAAGAAGAAGAAGGAGGAGGAGGAGGAACAACTACAAAATTGTAAATCAAATTAGTAAAGACAACAAAAATGACATGTGAGGGAGGGTGGCTTGGGTCACAAGGAAGAAACGCGAAATGGAAAACGTGGACAAGCCCCCCCCCCCCCCCACCACATCAATTAATGTTTTAGCCAAATGGAGAGCGAGAGAGAAAGAGAATGCAGTTCGCTTTGATTGAGGAATCACGAGAGGAAATCGCGCGTCAGCCACAAACATTTTCTGTCATCTATCCAATAGAAATTCCTAGCGCACAATGAAAGGACGACGAGGAAACGTTTTTGCATTCCTCAAGGCGCATTTCCGGCGCCAACTGACTCTGTGAATAGGCAAGGGCCAGGGGGCAGGGGGCGGGGATAGGCTAAAGGTAGCAGAAAATTGAATTCCTAGTTCATTGAATGAAGCAAGTCATACCTTCTCATGCTCATCCTCTATCCTCCGTCCTCCTCATGCTCATCTCCGGCGGAATGTATAGAGAAGGGGCAGGTGAGCCGTGGGCCACCTGTGGCCGTTGACCGAAGCAGCGGATAACTAAATTCCTTCCCTGCCTTCCTCTTACGCGTTTTTTTCTCTTCTAACACTATGCTACATAGTAAGAGTATCAGATCAATCAACCTTGAAATTGGTCGAATCCAACGAGAAAAATTGAGTCTATTGTTGAATTATCAACTCCGTAATCGAGTTGATCTGTCATTTGGAGATTTTGTTCAAAGGATTCTATTCACTATTTCTCTTATTTGATCTCAAATGAAGTAGAGAGAACGCTATACATTCTAACCATATACATATACATTGAGAGATTGGAACCAAAGAAAAAATATAGCAAAATTATGAAGAAAAAAATAACGAAGAAGTTTTGTCAAGGAAGCAAATTAGTCAGAGAAATGAGTCAAAGAAAAAGTGAATCAGTTGGAAATGAGCAAATGGACAAGTGATTTAGTAAATTGGTTTCACAAAATGAGTCGTTTGATGCAACATTAATGGCGGGTATTTAGTGAGGTTTGTCCTTTTAAAATCTTGATAATCAGTAATCTCGGCCAGAAGTTATGGTTGCTTATAGCTCGTAACATTAAACAAGTCTCTCACATTGCTCTATTTTGTAGCACAGTGTTAAATAGTTTGATTATTATGTAGAAAAGTCAATGACGACGATAAGAGAGGAGGAGAAACATTGCCCGCTGTCGTCATGTGTTGCTCTCACACACATACGCACGTACACACATACAAGTTTTATAATTATAAATATATATATGTTTAAGTATATATATAGTCGTATTGTAAAAATATCCCTACTATCGCGAGAGAAAGAGAGACAGAAAAGGCAGCCAGCGCCGCATTAGTCATCCATCGAAAAAAGTGACCAAGTGTGGTTGTTGGTGGCCGCCGCTTCGCAACTGACTTTGTTCTGTGTGTTGTTATCTATCCCCAATGGTGTGGCGGGGGGGAAGTTGGAGAGGGAGGCCATTTAGGGCCATTTCATTTTTTCGAGTTAGTTGGCGGTCAGATAAAAGAAAAATTTACTTACAACTGGTTTTTGGCGTTTAAATTAAAGTTCTTGTAATTAAAAAAAAAAAAAACAAACAAATTCTTTGAATTTCGCTAAATAAATTTTTAATCTAACTAAGCTAGCTTTGAAACTAAACGCTAAGTCCTTTCCTTCCATCCACAAAGGGGCCTCGCTTTCGAATATTTTTCGATACAATTTGCAATTCTTTGTTTCATACTTAAGAAATCATCGAACAGAAGAAAGGTCTAAAACACAATAAACTTTAATAGTCTGCAGTCTTCCAGGGGGAATTTAGTTTCTTTGATACTTTTAAGTGCACCAGACTGGAAAGATATAAGGACGATAGTTGATCTCTCTATCAAGGAGTTAAATCACTCGCAGAAGATACGGATTACAATCAAACTAATTTACACTCTATTAGTGGTGGTAAATCAAACGATATTAACTAAATTTGCACCAATGAACTTTTCGCCCCAAAAAAATTGATCTACAAAACGTTTTAGGTTCGTTCTCGTTGTGATGATCATCTGCTCGCAGACTTCTTATTTCGTTTTACCCCTTTATATTGGCATTTTCTTCTTTACCTTCTCCATCTCCATTTTCCGTTTCTCCTTGTACAGGTAAAAATAAAATTGTGCCAGTTTCTGTCTGTCTGCTTATTTTTTTCTCGTTTCGTTCATTTTCTCTACGCGCAATTATTGGGCAATCTTCACATAAACGAAACGAAACGAAACTTTTTGTGACTCATGAGATGGAATTGGAATAGGCTATGGCTATGGCTAAGGGCCAGGCTAGGCGGAGGGTCACCAACTTGTAGATAATCAGGCACAGTGTAAAAGGGGGCAACGTTCCGTCGTCGTCGTCTCTCTCTTTCTCTCTCTCTCTGTTTCGGTTTCTCTTTTCCCCTTTCTGTCCTTCAGATTGTCATGCGCTATGTCAAAAATTTATGTAACGGAAGCAGAAACCAAAAAAGAAGAAGAGACCGAGGAAAAACAGAACAAAAATTGATTTTTTTTTCCGAAAAAACAGGCAACAGGGTTCAAAAATAAAACGAAATGAAAAAGGGAGCAAAACCAGTTAACGGTATTACAGAAAAAAGGCCAAAGCAAGGTCAAGCAACTTTATTGCAAATTCCCAAGGCTCATTGACTTTGGCTCATCATCGTCATAGTCCATCATCATCATTGCCATCCATCATCGAGCGCCGCTTCTGCTTCTGGCTTGTTCCTTGAGGCTTGTTGGCTTTAATTTCGAATAAGAAAGTAGTCCACAATACATCAAACACTTTCTATAAGCAAAAGTTTTGCTTCTCAAGTCGAGGATTAGGCTGGATTGTTATTAGAGTTACTTTCCAACAAGTAGGAAAGTCGAATATAAGGACTCGTCGAATGACAAACATCAATAGAGAGAAATATCTTTAGAATTGACAGAAATTATCGATCGAAGGCAACGATGATAATGGCCAAAATTTGTGGCCTTTAAGCATTATCATAGCCTGTTTATTAGCATGGAAAATGAAAAGAATTGAACTACAAATATACTTAAAAATGTTAAATTTTGAAAATTAAAAAACAAAAACATATTTTTGTTTTGCATTAAATAGTTATAGTGAAAAAGTAATTTTTTATTTGCATTTAAAATTAACTTGGAAAGGGTATAAGACTAGTCGTTCGTAATACCTTATATAAGAAAAGAATGGAAATTGAATTCTTTTCGTTTGTTTTCTCTTATTAACAAGGCGTTGAATTTTCGTTTGTGTGTGTGTATGTAGCATTTATGACAGGCAAATGAAATTAATTTTTTCTTTTTTGTATTTGGTTTTTCTGGGATTTGGATGGATGGGCCTCTGGGGCGTATGCGTAATGTTAGCTTTGACTGTATGTACATATGTGTGTGTGTGTGTGTGTGTTTGTTTATAACTAAAAATATAAATGCCTCAATGTCGACGCTATTTTCCAGTTCCATTCTATAGTCCAGCCCCTTCCTACTAAAAATCTTCATCTCTTCATTTCTTTAACTGTGCATGGCGCGTTTTTTATGCTAATTAAAACTGCAATGGATAGAAAGGGATAACGAGGGGAACATTCGAGTCAGTAGTCAGAGGTAAAATAATTTCATAAATTTGCAATTAGGCAAGATTGAATAATGGGCCACGCCGCCGCCGGTTTATCCTCTCAAATTGAACAGTTGAAAATTTGCCATTTTTACCTCCGCCCACAAAGGCCACACGCCCTTTTACGCACAAATCCAAGCCCACGCCCTTCACGCATACACATACACATACATGCATGCCTACATACATATGCACATACGTGTGGATGTGTGCGTGTGCATGCACAAACTTGGCAATTTACAATGTTAAACGGTTAACGGTTAAATGGGCTAACGTCATTGACATTGGTCGGTCGGTCGGTCGGTCGGTTGGTTGGTTGGTTGGTCTCTCGGTTGGCCGAGGGCCATGAGGAAGAAGAAGTGACGACGACATAATCGTTAAAAGCAATAGCAACAACAACATTGTAATTGATGGCCAAAACTAAGGCGAGGTGGGTGAGAGACGGTTAAGGTGAGATTGAGCAATTGAATTTTATTGATTGTTCACACTGCCAGAGAGAGAGAGAGAGAGAGAGAGAGAGAGAGCGAGTGAGAGAGAAAGTGAGTGGGAGAGAGAATGGGTGAGTGTGTGTGAGAGAAAGAGAGAGAGATAGAAGGCATCAAACTGGACATCAGCAAATAAAATTTTTTTTGATACACTACAAGCAAAAAATCATCAATTGTCAACAAATTGAACAACAATTTAAAAGTAACATAATTACTCTTTGGGGAAAGAGATGTTGTTTTTCTCTCAGTGTAATGTTTGTTAAAATTCTGTTGAGCAAGAATAGCAGCAGCAGCAACAACAACAACAACAACTAGAGCAGTATTCAAATGGCTCACACACACACATAGACACACGAGAGAGAGAGAGAGAGTGAGAGAGAGCGGGGGGAAGGTGGTGGGCGTATAAAGGCGTGGCAATGGCACTCGACTCAACTTGACTAAGCGTTTACCTCGGCCATCGTTGCTGCTGTTGCTGCTGCTGACGTCTGTTTGTTGTTTGTGCATAGTTTTTTTTCAGTTTTTTTTTTTCTCATTGTCAGCTTTTATGGCAATGGCCGGCGGATATTATCAACGGAGGCAGCGACAGCAACAGTGACAACAACAACAACAACAACACAACTGCGAACGGAATTGCACATGCTTTCGTTATTATTGTTATTATTTATCAGGCAAAACGACGACGCCACCAAACACCAACAACAATAACAATGACGCGACGTTGACGACGGCGTCAGAAATTTATTTTCATTAACAAGTTTTGCGAGCAAAAAAAAAAAAAACCGAAATATAAAATAAATCATTTGAGCTACGGGCCAATATATGCGACGACAATTCTATACACTTATGAAACCCAAAACCAAGCAAAATGCTTTAACATGACACAAATCAAACGTAACTGCTGAATAAGCCCATTTTTCCTTGCCCTATATCAATACCAGTGGTCTATCTTCCTTAGGATGCTAGGTACAAAATCGTAGATCAAGGGAATCTTTTCCACGTTGTTTTAGTACTACCGACAATATGAAACGCTCGCTCTTTCTCCGTTATCGGAGCTTTTCGAATAAAACGGATAATGCCTAGCTAATATCAGATGCTACACCCTTTCCCTCATTCGTTGGGCTAAACAAGATTCTATTACATATCAGAATATCCGCCAATTGTCTTTTACGTCATGCATCAGCTACAATTTGGGATAACGTTGAAATGATGTATAGAAATACACAAATATTGATGTGTACACCCAATAAATCTGTCATAGTCGATTTTTATTATGTACCGTTAAAGCAAAAGTAAGCGGGACAACAAGTAAAACCTTCAGAAAAGTAACTGCGCTTTAAAACAGTGCATAAGACTTCGATCTGACAAATATTCGTTGATTTGAGTAATACATACATGGATAATTATCGATTAATCGCAAGTAATCGGCACAACGTGAATATTTCAATAAAAGGATTTATAATAACACGTTTTTACAAATACATGAAAAGGTCAGAAAGTTAGACAATTTAAATGTACAGTATTTTTTTGGGGAAAGAGTATAAAAATGCCCACGAGGGGAAAACAAAATTAAAAACGTTATGAAAAAATCATTGTGTATAGATTATATCAATCAATGTATTTACTTGATTTGTGTGTATTTAAATGATATAATATTTTGATTTCAAGTGGCTCCTCGAATCGAATCTAATTGATGTGTTTTTTTCTCCCTCTTTGCAGCTGCCAATATTATATGAAAAGCCATCCATGGGTGCTCGCTTATCAGGGTGTTATCACATTCTTTGTGCTGGCCAATTTCACGCTGGCAACATTCATGGATCCGGGCATTATACCCAAAGGTATGTAACGTTATCCTCATTATGGATAAGCATAAATCCCGCACAGCCTAAATCTTGACTGCATTCCTAGCCTCGCCCGACGAAGACTGCGAGGAGGAGTTACGCGCCCCGCTCTATAAGAATGCCGAAATAAATGGCATTACGGTGAAAATGAAATGGTGTGTAACCTGTAAATTTTATAGGCCACCACGCTGTTCCCATTGCTCCGTATGCAATCATTGCATAGAGGTAAATATCTAAAACTTTTAACATTTTAGTTTTTCTCTCATATTCAACTTAATTTTTTATTCACAGACCTTTGATCATCATTGCCCTTGGGTCAATAATTGCATTGGCAGACGAAATTATAGATTCTTTTTCTTTTTTCTCGTCTCACTATCGATACATATGCTGAGCATATTCTCATTGTGCCTCGTCTATGTTCTCAAGATAATGCCGCATATTAAACAAACTGCTCCCATTGTGGCGTATCCTTTTCCCAAATAATACAATTTGATTTACATTTCTTTAGCATTTATATGTATTTGCTTCGAAAAGACAATTTGGTTTTGCACTTAACATTTAACTATCAATTATTTAGTATTGTCC
Source organism: Drosophila nebulosa (assembly GCA_024703675.1). Lineage (NCBI taxonomy): Eukaryota > Metazoa > Arthropoda > Insecta > Diptera > Drosophilidae > Drosophila > Drosophila nebulosa. The sequence continues at coordinate 18,761,889 of JANFPS010000003.1, forward strand.
TAATGGGTATTGTCACTATTTTGGCCATACCCATATTCGGTTTGACCGGTTTCCATATGGTCTTGGTATCGCGTGGTCGTACTACCAATGAGCAGGTCACTGGCAAATTTAAAGGTGGCTATAATCCATTCTCACGCGGCTGTTGGCACAATTGTTGTTATACTCAGTTCGGACCGCAGTATCCGAGGTGAGTACAAAATATATAAATATGTACATACATATATTACTATTGCTATAATCTGAATTTCTTTTGATTTGTCAGCTTACTCAAACCCAAGAAATACGCATCCAGACGTTCACAGACACAAAATCAAGCCATTAGCACCATATGCAACGATCGGACCAATCAACAGACCAATAATACTGGCGGCGGTGCCGGCGGCGGTGGCAATGGCCAGGCTAGTGGTGTTGGCGTCGCTGGCGGTGGCGGTATGCGTGGTGGTGGCGGTGGTGGTACATCCACGGTACAATATTCACCCCGCTCCTACTACGAGTCAAGTCGGGAGAAGCGTGGAATTCAGGTAAAGACTTATATGGCCGAGGGCAATGGTTATAATCAACGGTCGGGCAGTACAACGCTTTATAGTAAGGTGGGTAAACCAAAAACATTTTGTTTGCAAAAAAAAAAAAAAAAACTATCGACAAAACGATACAAACTTCCATATAACAAAAGAAAAAACAAAAAACCATTAAAAAAAAAAAACAATTTCAAAAACAAATTCTTATTAAATATATTTATGTATCTATAACTTCTACATGTATGTGTGTGTGTGTGTGTGTGTGTGTTTTAGCATGTGAGTGGTAACAACAACCGAAATTTGTATTCCATATACATAACCTCAAAAATTCGATAACACTTTGGTGTACAGTTTTGCGTGCGCTTGTTGTTGTTGTTGTTGCCACTTGTATGTGTATTAAGGAATGCAACCGAAACGATAGCAATAGGCAGGGTTAATGACCCCTTGCTTATTATGTAAAAGATAAATGATAAACAAAATTTTTTTGTAAAAATGATCTCTTGATCCTTAAAACACTAATTATCGATCGTATATACATATATGCCTTTTTTTGTATTGAATACTTAAAGTTCACATAAATTAAGACATATTTTCCGGAACAATTTAAAAGAAAAGCTAAAAATTTAAAAGTTGATTTCGATATGACATCAATACGAAACGCAACGAATGGATAAATCGTTATATTTGATTTAATTTCGGTTAAAGCGGTTGCATTCTTTTAAGCTTTGACTACTGTTAATTGTTGTTTGGATTAGTTAACTGTTCTGGTTTTTAATTGTTGCTATTGTAATTGTAAATGTTGTTTGTTGGTTTGTTTGATTGATTGTTTGTACATTTGTTTCGTTTTAAATGCCTAAAGTAAACACTAATCCTAACTTTGTTTTGTATATTTGTTTCTTATTGTACCTTGTGTGTCTGTCTGTGTGTATGTATGTAGTATGCGGTGTGTGGGTGTGCGTATGTATGTGTTTGGTTCATTATATTTTTCCTTCCTTTCGTTCTTTGTTATTATTTCTATTATAATAATACCCCCTGCCCACCCCAACAAAAAAAAAAAAACCACTCCCTTTCCCCACCCCGGCTTTTTCTATGTATTTAGAGAAATCCCTCGAAGAGAAATTGTTCGTCCTTCTAGCGCACAGTTTATTGTTGTTTGCCTTTAGTGTTCACTCTCTCTCTCTCTCTCTTTTTCTCCTACTTTCTCTTTGCCTCTTAGAAAAGTTGTTATAAAATCTTTATCCCGAAACGAAAGTTTTAGCTTTCGACTGCTTTTTCTCTTCCTTTTTATTTCTTTCGTTCTTGGTGTTTTCTTTTCAGTTTTTTCTTTATTTACATTTTCTTCGTGCTTCTTCTTTACTGTCTGTCCTTACTTTACCTTCAAAAAAGACATTTCGCAAAGTTTTCTCATTCGAAGCACAAGAGAAAGCAGTATCTAAGTTTCTGTGTTTTGTATTTGTTTTTTGATGCCACGCCCATTTGCTGCTATAATTGAAGGAAAAGCCAAATAATTTATGCACTATAGCCTCATAGACACACACACACAGAGACAGTGACATACATGTACATAGGTATCACGTTTTTTGTCGCTTTGAATGTAGATTTCAAAATTTCCTTTAGTCTGTGTAAGATAAACTCATCAAAATTCCATTATCTTCGATCCGAACTGCTTGTTGCAATTGGCAATCTCTTATCTCTATAATAAAGGAAAAACCACAAATACGACTTCTTAACGTCTTTTCAAATCATTCGTTTTCCTTATAGTCATAAAATTTGGCACCTAAAACTTAATTGAGTGGACTCCGGTTAGCAAAAATAAAGCAAAATTGCACAATTTTCAATGTTTTCCAGTTTGCGCACTGTACTTATTCACACACACACACACACATATTATATTATTATTTTGTCTGCATGTAGCTGCGTTGCTTTTTTTATTTCATTCATTTATTAGTTGTGCAAAGTTGTTCGATTACTTAGTTCTTTCACACACACCTTTTATATACCCTACCCTGGCGAGGTCTATTATAAATTTGGTAAGATAAGATGCTTGCAACGCATAATAAAAAAGCATATAAACTATATGCGTTATTTGATACTTTGTCCGATATCGAAAAACTTAGATTGGCCTCCTTAAATAAAATACATAAAATTATGTATCTTGCTGCTTGGTGTGGGGTTTGCGAACTCGTTTGCCTCTGATTTTGAGCCTATTATTCAAATAGATTCGAACTTAAATTCCTTCATCTTATACTATTCGGTTTAGTCAAATATATTGAGAGAGACAAAGTATTCATAGCTTATTGTGATATCTCTTTTACACTATCACTATCTCTATCATATTTGAGACGATTTCTATATGTTCCGATGCTTAATTTTGGCTTGCCAAAGATTGATGCCAATTTGGTAGAAAATATATCTACATACTTCCTTCCGATTATCAATCAGTAGACTAGCGAATACTTTTCTTCTTGTGTTTAAAGTTAGTTGCAGTGGCGCGTTGTCATCCAAATTCATAGTACACCTAATCTAACCTACTTATTACTTTGCTTATCCTAAACATAAATACTATTCATTTAAATTAGTTGCGGCGCTCGTTTGGCTCTCGCTCCTCTCTGTTTAGTTGCCTTCTTTTGATTTAGTTTGATTTCTTTTTTTCAATATGATAATAGTTTCCTATTTTAGTTTCGTTTATTTAATTTGTTGTTAAATGCTACTACTACTACTACAAGACTGTCGTATTATATCTATATATTGCAATATAAATATATATAGCATACATATTTATATCGAAAAGAATTGGTCAAAGACAAATGAAAATGAAAACGAAAAAAAAAAACGATAAACCAACCCAAAACTCTACACTTACTGCAAGCACAACAAAAGGTAAAAAAAAACAAAAAAAAAAATTACAATTTAAATTAAACAAAAAAAATATCGAAATTTTATACATCATTTAGTTATTGATTATTTTTTTCTGTTGATTACCGATTACCGATTGATGCCGCCGATTGATTGATTGACCTCACCCACCCACTTGACCCCCAAACAAAATGAAATCTTATCAATTTAAATGTCTATTTTGGTTTTTCTTGTTCTATTCAATTTTGTTACTTTGATTTTTCGCCAGGGTTTGGTGTATTCCAAACTTGGAACACTCTCCCTCTCCTTCCCCTCTTCAAATTACAATTCTTCAAGACAATATTTTGAAAACATATTCTTCTTCTTCTTGAAAAAATCTTTCGTTATGTTCTGTTAAAGAAATTCCTTCTTATTTTCTAGCAATCCTCACTATTTTCTCTATATACACTCAAGTATATATGATCATCTCTTTTTTATGTTTGATTCCTTTTGTGTTCGTTCACTGCAACGCTTTGGGCCACAAAACTACATAGTTATCGGGGGGAGTGGAAGAGGAATCACCTAAACCATCACTTAGGTCCATTTCCTTTTCCACTTTCCTTTTCCTCTCTCGATCTTTGTTTCTCTCTTCTTACAGTCGATTCTCATTCATTTGTCAATTGAATTTTTTGTTTTTCTACTTCATTTCTCTGTTCTTTTTCTATCTCAATCTATATTTCTCTGTCTTTTCACAAATCTTGCATTTTTATGTAGGCCTAAGTCTCTGTGTTAATCTCGATTGAATCAAAAATATATTGATCCACATTAAAAACTAATAACCATTGATATATACTTATTTGTTTTCTATATCTTTCTATCTCTCTCTCTTTATGTAGTTGTCACCTGGTCGAGAGTGTTCAGATACCGATCTGGAAGCGCACACTGCCTCACAGAGTCAAGACTGCGAACCGACGCCGCCGTTGCAGCGTCACAATTCGAGTAATTTTTATCTGCCCCAGGTCAGCGATGGTATTGTTGGTCCTACGGGTCTAAATGGTAACATTAGCACGGGCATGGGTATGCCCAACAATTCACAAGGGGGCAGTGGAGGAGGCGGCGGCGGTGGTGGCGGTGATTCACCTAGACATATGCGTGTCTATCATCCCAGACATAGTCCGCATGCGAGGCCCAGGTAAGATCTCCGTTTTGAATTTCGTATGATTAGAACCAATTCAAATTTGTTCACTTCTTTTTTTCCTGTCACAGGGGTCTAGATCCTCAGCGTGGCTATACGACAAGTGATACCCTATCGCCGGATCGTCCTGGCGGTGGGGTGATCGGTGTTGGTTATGTTGGTGTCGGTGTCGGGGCTAATGGCCAGCAGCAACAGCAGCAGCAGGTTATATCAGTAGCACAAAATCAACGTAGTGGGACCACGACGGCCACGCCCACCATGCAACAACGAATTAAGCCACTGGGCGTAGCCACGCCTCTTGTAATGGCCAGTCCAGTGAGAAGGTGAGAGAGTTAGTGTTAATTGCAAATTGTAAACCAATATTGAAGCTACATATATTCGCCGCTGTTCACGCTCACGAAATGCATTCGCTGCCAGATGCGAGGGCTACCTGCAGACCCCAAAAAGTACCCCAACAAATGTCGATCGACATACATAGATCGACTGCACCGACAGTTCCAAAAGTATACCATCTCTAGAGCTCATTGCTATCGGTCTCTTTGGGAAGTGCTTTGGGCTGGCTTTTGGTCCAGTCAAGTGGTTCACTTTTTGCGTAGCTCTCGCATATACTTGTATTTTGATGTTTCCATTTGTTTTGTTTGGTTGCCGTTTGCTTTATTCCCGTCCCTCGCCTGCTGCCGATCGCCCGCTCTCGCCACAAGTTACCGTTAATTTGATTGCTCGTTTTGTGTGTGTGTGGAACTAGTTCAAAATTAGCTTACATTGAAAGAAAGAAATGAGGAACAACTGATTTATAACTGGCTAGTTTATCTATTTAATTGAGACGATATAAGTTTATTATATAAAATCTCCATCTACATATATTTGTCTCTGCTTCTTTCTTTCTGTCTATCTCACCCTCATACTCTGATTCGCTCTCTTTGTCACATTTATGTATGTATTTTCCTGTTTCTCCATTTCATTTTACGTACCATTGAAATGCTTTTCCTCTCCCAATTAAATGATTGATAAAAAAAAAACTAATTAATTATTTTTCAACTTTTTCTTTTTTCTTAATTTTATTTTTCCATTATTTTTTGCATCTGTTCCTTCTGTTCTTTCTTTTTTGCTTGTTAATTGTTAGTCAATACTCAAATTCTGAGAACAGTACTAATTCTTAGGTTAAAATTAAAACAAAGAAAGAAAGAAAGAAGAAACAAAAAACCAACAAAAATAAATGAATAATTTGTAAATTTTAAGACTAAATTAAGTTGAATGTGTTAACCATTAGTGAGAGAGGATACCAGGAATGAACTAGTTCAGTTCCCATCGGCCTCGTTCCCGTCGTCGTCCTCGTCGTCGTCGTCATCATCGTCGTTTCTATGCTCTTTTTCTGCTCTTAAGTCTCCCTACTACTACTACTACTAGCATCCAACCAATGAACCAATGAACAACCAACCAACCAACCAACCGACCTACTACAACTCTCAACAAAACACCAAATAACTGCACCCTAGTACGTACTCTACCTACTTCTACTTTCTTTCCAAGTGAGGTGAGTTCTCCTTTTGGTTTTCTTTTTCGTTGCGGTTTCCTTTCTCATTCTTGTTTTTCTGTTTTGCGTCCGCCTTTAACACCTCAAATATCTATATACCTATATATACATATATATATCTAATATATAGTATATTGATCAACTTAACTCATTCTCTCTTTCTCTCTATATATATATATATTTATATTTATCACACATAAACACACAACATTGATAACTAATAGGTGCAGGGAAATTATATATATCTATAAATATTTCCAACAAATCTTTTCCGCTTTGGTGACCCCGACGAGTACTACAAGTAATTTAAAAAAAGGAGTGGTGACCCCGACAAGTACTTGGCATACATATTTAATGAGTTGCAATCATTAAAAAATTAAAAAAATTTAAAAAAAATAAGGAATAGATGGCCATGCCATATAGTCTCTTTTTCTCTCTCTGTATTTGCTTGTCTCACTGTCTGTTCCAATCAGGAATCTGTTATAAAATTTCAGTTTAGTATAAAAGTAAAATTTTTTAGAAATATTCTAGAAATCAATCTCATTGCTCGAGCACAAAAACAAACAAAAAAGCAGTAGTACCCAAAATACGAAAATTCCCGTTTATTTTCAATCCTTTTAGTTTTACATTCTGGATTTTGTCTTAAATTTGCCGTGAAAATATTTCTTCTAAAATTTTTGGCCATAACAATAACAACAACCACAACAACAACACATAAAATAAAATGGACAACAACAATAGCGCTACGAATCAGATGAAGCCTCTTAATTTGTTGGGAAAAACGTTGCCCCTGACGGCGGCCACACCGCCGCAGTTGCGCACTCGACGTCAATTCAGTTTTAATGGTATGCGATTCGAGACGAATGGCCTGCAGAGGATTAGGGGTGGAGGAGGAGCAGCCGCCGAGAGTTCAGCCCCATCGGGAGTTCTCTTTAATCAGAACCAGCATCAGCCTTCCCAACAGTCGTCACCACGTGCCGACGAGAGTGGCGACGGACAGCAAATATTCGACACGTCAAGGATTAGCCTAAGCGATCGGGCCTCGCAATTGAGCGCAGCGTTCAGGACAAGAAAGGCGGCGGGATATCAATCACGTTTGCCATGGCACTTGGCAAATACAGCAGAAGACAGGGCAGGCGGCGAACGTCCGGCGAATATTATACCCGGACGTCGTTTTGCGACAACTTCTGGTACGACGTCCCACATATCCGAAGAGGATGACTATAATATCGATAGCCCCAAAAGAATGATTAATAAAGATGAGCAGCAGGTCAGCAAGTCTGAGGATTATGATAATGCGATCGAAGATGAGGAGGAGGCAGCAGAAGCAGCAGTAGCAGCTGTAGCAGCTGCAACAAATTCAAGGATCAGCCATCATCGTAGAGCGATGGGAGATGGCGGTCCTGCGCCTGGCCGATTCCTGCTATCCCAGTCCATATTGGCACGAGGAGCCGGCGGTTTGGGGACCACTCTGCACTATTCGAAAATGGATTATATAACACTCGTCGGCTTCTTGCTGGGCTGCATTGCCTCCAATATTCTGTTCTTTCTGTGTTGGTACTTTAGCTGGCTCAAATGTCAGGTTATCAAATTGCGCAAACATTTCCTTGGCCATGCCAATCTATGGGATTTCTTTGACTTCGAAGACACCACACGCTATTCCATGCAAACCAAATTAGTATTAGCCCCAATAATAGTTGTCTGCAGTTTGCTATATTGTGTGGTCAATGTACTCCATCTGTTTGTCAAGGTGGTGCGTGCCGATGTTCCCCGCACAGTGGTCGATGTAGTCCAACGGGTGGCCAACAGTGGTCTCTTGAGCAATGGTGGCAGATATCGTTGGTCCTAAATCCTAAATCCTCAAACTCAAATTTCAATAGCAACTAATCGAACATGGCGTGTTGTAAAATAAACTAACACAAAAGGTTATTGTAATTTGTCGACACATGTCACATGTTTCTAATCCACGCAAAAGGGGGCGGGAGCAAGCCCTATCCTTTGGCTATCCATGTGTTTGTCCTTAGAGAGAGAGAGAGAGAGACACGTGCCTTTTATACACTTGCAAAGACGGGGGGGAATATTTAGTTTAGCCAGGCATTTAGACGAGTTCTGTCCGACTGCGTGTTTGTCCGTCTGCCTGAAGCAATGGAACCTATCTGTATATATGGGATTCAAGCCAGATCAGACCAGTTTATCATACAGTCATCATAGTTACGATCGGACGCATAATTGTGCTATATTCAAGCCAACTCGGACCAAATCATATACGTCTATATCGCAGGGGACAGGCCTAATCCACATTAAAGCAAGTGAGTAGTTTTGTCCTCTGCGATTCTCAAAAGTTAAAGTTGGATGGCTCCTTGTAAACGTTCCCTTACCCACAATTGCATCTAATATTCATTGTGGATTTGTGTCACCTGGGGAAACCCTCATACAATCACACACACACACACACACACGACGTTTGACATACATACATATGCATCAATTAATCAGTCAGTCAATGAGCTATCTCACTCGCCGTCGTCTTCACTCACCCGTCTCATCTTCTTGTCTAACAGTTGCCGTGTTGCTGTTGATTTTGTTATGATTAACCTTCTTCTTCTTCGTGTTGATGCCGCCAAAATACAGAGCTTTGGCTCATGATTAATGTTTAACTCAATTGATAACTCTTTGACCCACCACCGCCCACTCATGCATTGCATAAAAAGTAATTGCTCTTTTGCATTTTTTGACCCCACACAGATCAAATCCAGGCACACCCACCCAGCCACGTCGTCCCGATTTCATAGGTCTCAATGCGCAGGCAGGCATGCAACAGCAGCAACAGTCAGCGGCTGCGGCAGCTGCCTACTATGAATATGCCAGCGGTCTGCCACCGCAGCATCCACAAGCGCCAACCATACAGCAGCAACAGCAACAATTGCTACTCCAACAGCAACGGGTAATGTTGCAGCATCAACAGCAGCAGCAGCAGCAGCAGCACCAGCAACAGGGTGAGCTTAGCACTTGCATATCATATTTTGAGTGTTTCCAGTTTATTATTTGTGACTAACCTCTTTCACTCTCTTGCAGCCATGCAACAGGCAGTGGCCCATGCACATCCACAGCATGCGGCATTGGCCCAGGCTGCCTATGGTGGAAGTCCACAGCGTCGTTTCCTCTCTGAAGGTGAGCTAGTGCGTCAGGGCGCTGGCGGCAACGAGCTGTCCTATGCGAGATCAAATAACACTGTGGACAATATACGGGAATTGGCTGGAAGTCCACAGCGTGGAGTTTATATGTGGAAGGATACCTCGCCGGGATTTAGTAATGGCAGCAGTGGTCAGGCCACTGTAAGCATTGGCAGCAGTGCTGGCACACTGCCCAATAGTAACACTTCAGCGGGAGTTATGCCGCATGCCCAGTATATCACAGCTGGCGGTGGGGCTCATCCTCTCATCATGACGCATTCGCGTCTACAGGACTATGCAGCCCAGCAGCAACATCAACAACATCAGCAGCAGCAGCAGCAGCAGCAACAACAACAACAACAAGCAGCGGCAGCAGCAGCAGCTGCTGCAGCAGCCTCATATCATCGCTCCAATCCCACAAGTCCGACAACAATGCCACAAACATCAGCCGCACAAACCTATATCTTGCGTTATGGCGGCGGCGGTGGCATAGGAGCAGCCGGCAGCAGTGGCAGTCTGGCCAGTGTCTCAGCTGCCGGCGGCAGTGGTGTCAGCAATACCGTTAGCGGTGCTCCTGTCGGTGGTGGTGTTGGTGGTGGCTATCAGCCAGCTCTCCGCGGCGGTGTTCCCGTATTTCCACCCAATCCTTTGGCCGCTGCCACCTCCAGTGCCAGTGTGTCGCTGCAACCGCAACCATCGCCGCAAATTAAACGCAAACAAACCCCCACACGACCGATGAGCTTTGTACGTGCCCTTGAGATGACCGATTCGATGGAAATGCAGACACTGGAACAGCAACAGCAACAACAGCAGCAGCAACAACAAAATGGTGGCCTAACCACCAATAACATTGGCGGCGGCCAGCAAAACAATGCAGCCCAGCATCTCATGCAGAATTCATCGAATTCGGCCACACCCGATCGTGCCAGCATTTATGACATGAACTATGAGATCTCCGTATAACCCGTGGTTGTGCCTGTTGTCATAATGCCACCCGCCTCACCAGTTGTCGTCAGCCATCATCAACAGCAGCAGCAGCAGCAGCATCATCATCACCATCATCATCATCATCATCATCATTTGCAGGCCCATGAACCGGCTGCCTATGCCTCGGTGCCCATTGGGGGTAAACTAAGCAATGGCTTCATTGGTGGTGGCGGTGGTGGTGGTGGTGGTGGTGGTGTAGGTGCTTCTCCTCCTGGTGCTGTTGTTGCTGCTAATCATCATCAAACGCCAAATAAACGCAAATTTTCAACTTTCTTTTGAGTTGAGGTCATAATTCCTCTCCTCTTAACACAAACAGCCCAGTTTCGATTTTGTAAATAATGTTGTAAAACTTAATTTGTATCCATTTTGTAAATGGGATTATTGATATTGGTATTATTAATATATATATATATATATATATATATGTTACACATACATATGCATGCATAAGTATATATACATATGCATGGGTGTGTGTGTCTAGGGAAATTCCAAAACCTAATTCCGGAATTGATCGGTCATAGGATCATATTTTAGTTGCTATGGTGAACGTTTCATAATGGCATCTTATATCTTTGCATAATACATCCAAAAAAGTTTTCAATTTGATTAAGAGACTCTTTTTAATGAATTTTATGATATTGCCAATAGATCAGAATCAAATCAGTTAAACGGTTCGCCAAATCTATACTTAAATTCTTCAATGCTTTTGTCATTTGTGTGATTTCTGGAGCTGATTAAAATTCGGTTGAAAAACTTATGCTAACTTCAAATTTTCTCTATCATTCCTATGCATAGAGTTTTTGGAAAATTTCTCGATAAGGATAAATCCTGATATCTTGTCATAGTCGAAATCGCAATCAATAATCCCATTTGTGAAATTTTTATTTAATATTTCTTTTTATATTTTTAAACTGTCTGTGGTTTTATTTAACTAATAGTTTTTTTTTTTTATTATTATTAACTTTTTAAAATATATGATCAATATATATATATATATGGTTACGAAAACGAAAGAAACAAAAAACAAACAAACAAACAATTATTAAAATGAAAAATTGAATTAACAAAATCAAAAAAAAAAAAGAAATTAATAATATTTATATATCAACTATTATATAGACGAACGATTGAATGCAAACGCCAAAATTTGTAAGCATAAACGAAGTAACAGTGTCTGTATATGTGTACGTGTGTGTGTGTGTTTGTGAATGTGAATGTGCTTTTGTGTGTGTGTGTGTGTGTGTGTGTGTGTGTGTGTGTGTGTGTAGTTAGGTATGCCATATATAATGTATATAGGAAAAGTGACGCAATCTTTATATGCTACGAATAATTGAACGAACAAACAACAAAAACACCAGAGAAATCGACTAACTTCGACTTGGCCGTAGTTTCTATATCCTTACAAAATTCAACAAGTGCTCGCCAATAATACAGATTTAAAAGTGGTCCGATTAAATAAAGAACAGAATTCAATTCAATTCAATAAGTCAGTTAACATGGTCGATATAAGTGGAAGCGCCTTACATACAAAATCGTAACAAAATAATAGCTTTAAAACCAAAGGGACTTCTTTGTGTGTGTGTTGTGTGTGTGTGTGTGTGTGTATGTGTGTGTGTGTGTGTGTGTGTGTGTGTGTGTGGAGCAGAAGATAGCTACTGATCAAACAAGAGTTGTAACATTTCCCCTTTTGGAGCTTTTGTTGCAGTGCAGTAAAGTGAAGATGGTGAACGGCAAGATCACTTTGAAATCCCACGCCTTTTGTTACACACAATTGTATTGACCGAAATGACCAATGATATATCAAAAGAGAAATAACATGCACGCATTTTGTAAGGATATAAGGACAGCAACAATAAATAGTTAATATACATATATGAAAAAACAAACAAAAAATAAACAACACAAAAAAAAAATGTAGATAAAAATATATATATATATATATATATATATATAAATATATACATATATATACATATATATATCCACGATATATTAAAATATATATCCGCACACACAGCCATTTTTGTACAGATTCAAATGCATTATTCAAGTTATACTATATATACATACATAAATGGTAATGAGAAAGCAAAGACAAACACAAACACAACAAATCAGTCAATCCGACGAGGCAATCGAACGCGTACATATGTTATAAGTATATATATATATATACCTACAAATATATATATATATACATATATGTATGTACATGTATATGTGTGTTAGTATATGGTAGTGAGGTTATACTTAAATGAGATTTTTGTTTTCTTATATACATATATATATATGGGTTTACCCTTTAAAAAAAAAACCCTTAATGGTCTGTGTAACATTAATGTCGTCCATTTTAATTTTCTCCTTGTACATAACAAATTGTGTATTGAGGCAAGAACACAAGCGAAAAACAAAGCGAAAGAGACGGAGAGAGATGGAGGGAGAGAAAGAATTGGGGAATGATACCGAAACGAATCACGGTTTTGGTAAATGCAACGACGATAAAACGGTGTTTCGGTGTAAAAATATCGTATCGGTATGTAAACGTTTTGAAGACCGAACCCAAATAGTAAACAATTCAGTTAAATAGTTTCAAAAATCTTCTAATCATTTCAGTTTTCAATCGAAGCCCTTTATAAATCCTTATGACTTGCAAGAATCGATTTTATAAACAAATTTCGGTATCATTCTCCCATTCAAATACATTTTAGAAAAGAAGAAAGAAAAGAAAAAAAATATTGTTGTTATGTTTTTAAGTGAAACTAATGCTTATTTATAAATTTAATTTAAATGTGCTAATTGCCTATTGTTAAAAATATCCGGGAAGAAGACATCTCCTTCTTCCTCGCTCCATTTATCCTTTTCCCTCACACACACAGAAACAAAAACAAAAAAATTATCATAATTTACTTCTTTCGGTTTGGTTTCCACAATTCAAAAACAATATTTGTTAGTTATTAATAGAAAAACTTAATAAAATAAAAAAAAAAACGATTTCAATCACGTTTAGCAATACAATTTTCGGACCTACAATAAAAAACGAACAAAAAAAAAAACAAAAAAAAAAGGAGATTGTGGATTGTGGTTGTTCTGAATTTCCTTTAACGATTCCGCCGAGAAGTTCTAGAGTGGTCTTTCCACAAGATATCGCATGAGTAATGTGGCGCAAATGTCCTTGTGTCTCCTATCCACATCTGTAAGATGAGCAATAGCTTGGAATAGCCTTCAATTGAGGCAAGAGTCTTATGATATCTCGGCAGAGATAACATTTGGAACAACCCCGTATACATATATGTATATATAAATATATACACGACATATACATACATATATTGTCAATGCGTATGTATGTATGTATCTTTTATGTTTCAAAGCTAAAATTAATTCTGAGTGGGAAAACGAATGTAAACTAACAAAAACGTAAAAGAAAAGTATCTTATTAAAACAGAAGAAGGAGCATGAAGAGAACAAGAAGATATACATATATATTTAAGCGTTTTTGCTAACACATAAATTAATGAATTGCAACAATATTTAATATACGCATATATAGTATATATATATAAAAGAACAACAAAACATTTCAACCAAAACGAACGAAATGTTACATGAAATGTGCAACAGACAGCAACAACAAAAACAAGAAATAAAAAAAAAAGAAAAAAATAATAACAGACACATTGTTATAGATTTTTATACCAAAATTTTATGTAAAACCTTAATATTTATTTTTGTGTTTTTTTGTTGTTTTTTTTTTTCTGTTCTCTCAATTGCATAAATTCCAAATCGATCCCAAGATACTGTTCAAGAGAACCTTCTTTTGGTAATGCCTGAAATGGATTCCTTCTCGAAGACCGATCCCTCATCACATCCACAACCCATACTCATCGTTGTCGAGCTCTAAGTGAATAAAAATTAACAAGAACAAGAAGTGAATTGTTTTTTGAATACTTATAAACTTTGTAAAAATATATATATACATATATCTATATATATATACATATATAAATATATATATAAAACGAAACGAAAACCAAGAAGTAATCAAATAGCGAAAAAAAACATAAGCAAGCAAGGCAATTTAATTAAATTATAATGAATGAACAAAACAGAAAAAAGCAAAAAAAATACAAAAAAAAAAAAAAATAGCAATGCAAATTGAAAAAAAAAAATATGTTTTTTATTTTGCATCCGTATGCATAGAAGGTAGATGATATTGAACGATCTCTGACTAATTGAGAACCAAAGCAGCAATTTGTAAATGGAATAGGGAAATGGAGATGGCGATGGAGAGAGGCTGAAAAAGTTGTGTCATGAATCACAGTTTCTATTAGGTCAGTGATTTCTAGACATTGTTTCTACTTTCACTAATTTAATTGAAACTTAATTCTGTATTCCACAAATATGTTTCGATCGGGAACTTCGACTGATCATAGGGAAACCCATTGACAATGGCCACGGGAAGACAGGGTGGCACACAGAAGCCAATTCAAAGTCCACAGCAATTCCTAGTTTTAGGTAATCAGCTAAAAGTAATAAATCAATTTGTTTTTTTTTTTTTTTTTTTTTTTTTTAATTTTGCTTGTGCTATATTTTCTTTGGGCTTACTCTCAACAAAATTAAAAATTTTAAAAATTTGCAACAATCAGCGATTTGATGCGTAATAAGCTAAAGCAATTATTTTTAGAGTACATATAAGTATATTTATTTATAGACCGAAATATTTTTAAAGTACATATATCTGTAGTTAATGTCGTTTTTGATAAATGTTTTAAATAGTATCTTAAAAATTTAATTTGAAACACAGATTTAAGTTTTATTTGTTCATCTTTCCAATGGATCTTGTAAGTATTATTCACATGTCAAAATTAGTCGTTCCTTTTAAAATAAACTTGTAAACCACCCCAAAAAAGATGGAGGTGGAGGTGGCTCGTCGTGTTTTGCATATGGCCCCACACTCAATTTTGTAGTTCCTGTAGTCAACGCGCTTCTAAAATTTGGATCGAAAGTGACATTTGTGGTATAACAAGGACCAACTAAAAGTGGGCATCCCACATCACAATTTTTGTTAGACAGTTTTAAACAGCAATTGTAATAGGCTTGATCTAATTGTTTATAAAAATCACGCTTTATCTCGATCTTCGCAATCCTTTCTGACTCAGAATCGCATTTCCTCGATTCCATCTGAACTAAGAATAATGAGAGCGAGACGACGATTAATAAATGCCGCTTCATGGCTGGATACCTAACAGAGACTGAGCAAATTACAATCAGTTGTCGAGTCTATATAACCGCTGCTTATGTGCCATTGAACTTATTTATGACCAATCCATGACTAAAGTAACTTGGTGGACTTAAAGCCTGAGAAATGAAGAGCTTTTTAATAGTTTTATGCCAGGAGAATATTGTGTTACTCTTTTCTTAAAATGATTTCAGATGATTTCGGGTAACCTGTGCAGCTGTTGGAGATTCAATTCCAAAAGCAGCAGCAACAATAGGGTATACCTATTTTTCAACTTACTTTCTTAATTTATGGTCTCGCTCTCGGTTTTTTAAGCTTGATTTCGATGTTATAAATAATTCAATGATGACAATAGGAATTAACTAAGCTATTTAAGAAAGAACGCTGTGTGCACATTTCGTGTTAAGATGCTATAAATCTCTAACATCCATGGGTTATCGCTAAAATGACCCAGTATAGATTTCTATAATATATATGTACATATATTTAGTTGATAATCAAAAACAGACCACAGCTTGGCGCGATTTTAGTGAACGAGCTTTTTAGTCTCTCTCTATAAATTGTCCAACAATGAAGCAACATCGATTAATTTTCGTCTTGCTCCTGCTTATCTTAGTTTATGTGGAATCGATCAAGAGTGGCTCTGAAGCGAAAGCAAACTTCAAACGTGATTTTTATAAACAATTAGATCAAACATATTTCGATTGCTGTTTAAAACACTGCAACAAAAATTGTGATTTTCATTGCCCAATTGAATATGGTAATATTACAACATCCACTACCGTTGCTGAGTTTAGGATGGTTTTTGGAACAGGTTCAGTGCGATTGTTGATGGGACCATGGGCCCAAAAATCGATAAAGACATAAATAAAGAATTATTCTTACTAGATTTGATGGATCTATAACAGACAAGCAATAAAATATCAAGGTTTCTCAGCCTTATTTACAATTATAAATAATTTTGGATTCACATACAAATTCATCTTGGTACATATATTTATATATACAAACGGAGTGAGACTAAATAGTTTAACAATTAATTTTTAACAGGAAGACATTGGTACCACAGAGTATTTAACTTAGTTTATGGCTTAGATATATATAGCATCTTCGATTTTATTCTGTGTTAATTGCACTATAACAGGGATGAGGTAAAAATTTGCTTAAGAATATGAGGCAACTTGGTAAGGTCCATGCAAACGAAACTCTGCCCTGCTGGCATTGCAGCATTGATTCTGCAAAGAAGGAAAAAAAATCACTAGATTGCGATTGAAGTGAATTGAAGTGCAACTCACTCATCAGCCTCCTCGGCCAGACTGCCAATGAATATGACATAACCCTTGACCTTGGGCTCGCCACGCTTAAGGGCCATGGCCAGCTCTCTGGGTGGAATGCCATAGCGTGATAGATTGGCATCGCTGAGGACCACAGCAATGGCATTCTCATAATCTTCCTCGGCCGCCAGGGTAGTGCAAGCTTCACGAGCTGCTTTTACGGTGCTATCGCCAGACCAACAGAACTGCGAATGGGCATGCATCATGCGAATGGTCTCGAAGCGTTCCTTGTCATTCTTGGGCGGACGTCCAGCATTCACAAAGGGAATCTCCCAGCCCTCACCACTGTGGCCAATAATATCGTAGACAATTTTCTTCTCGAAACCCTCAAAAGCCTCCATGACCATGACAACGGCTTCCAGCTGACGATCAAGTCTTCCATCGAAACCATTGAATCTGGCTCATAGAAGCAAAGTAAGAAGGATATATATGTACATATATATTTTGAATGTAGTCAAACTCACCTGTACATGGAGCCGGACACATCGACAATTAGCTTAAGGCGATTGGGTTTTTCTTGTAAATGATCCGCCCAAGGATTTGCCTCTGCTCGTCTTCTATAAATATTCTTCTCGCCGGTAATGCCTTCGACTAGGCGCGTGTCGTCAAGATCGCCTTGTGTCTGATATTTTTGCCACTGACGCTCCTTGCTCTTGGTCTGCATAGCCTCTAAAATTGCTTTTAGCTGCTGCACTTGCCTCCGATTCGGCTCACTGAACTGCGCATAGAGCTTATGGTCATGCGACGACATCTTAATCTCCTTTAATTTCTCCTCGAAGGCCTTACGGTTCATTTCCCTCGCCGCTTTCTTGATCTCTTCGGGTATATCGTTTTTCTCCTCATCGCTTAACTGATGCACTTTATGACCCTTGTCTAGACGAAACGGTCCACCCTTGCCACCCAGGCCGGCTGTATCGCGACCCCCACTGCCGCCAGCCCAGGTATTGCCACCCACATGAGGTTCGTTTTTGGGATCAATTTTACCGAACTTTGGACCCGACACACCAAGTCCACTGTGACGATTCACAGAGGCCTCCAGTTTTTTTTTTTGGCGCAGCAGCTGGAGCTCACCCTTGGCGTAGGCCTCGATAGGTAAACCATGTTTGGCCAGCACTTGGGTAACCTGTTGCAACGCCTCCGGCTGATGACGATCAAAGTCTAGCACATTGCCAACTAATTCTGACATATTCTCCTGAGGATAACGTTCCAAATGCTTTACAATGCTGACCACCTCGCGAGTGGAATAGGGATAATTGAGTAGACCCTCATCGGCCAGGTTGCGAAGTTCGCCAAAAGCGTTCACCAACATACGCAGCGTGGGCACAGGCACATTCGGTCCATATTGTTGAAGTAAATAAATTTCCGACTCCGGTTCGGGATTGTTAATTGAATGGCAGCTGAAAACATCACCCAGAGCGGCAAAGAAATCGTTGCCCAGAAATGGAAAGCCCGGCCGATTGGCCAAAACTATTAAACGAAAGTCACGATGCGTTTCAATACAATCCGGTGAGGATATAGACGTTCCATAAGGCACAATCCGTCGTCCATCGGCCAAAACCATTTCGCCACTCTCGACGAGAGTGCGCAGAATGCAGGTAACATTAACGGGAGCCTTATCCGCCTCGTCTACAACTAACACATGACCCGATTTCCCAGCCTTCACTAGAGCACTGTCTTCATAGACCACCTGACCATCTCTTAAAGTGGACTGCATGGTCAGGCTATGCACAGTGGTGTCTCTATGCAGTTGGAGATATTCGCGGGGACGCTGCATCAGCTCTAGCAGACGATCGATGAGCTTGTTTTTGCCCACACCCTGATTGCCCACCAGAAGCAGGTGCTCCCCAATGAGGTAATCCTGGAGTAGACGTTCCAACAGCTCCACATGCTGCGGCATCTCGTAGAACAAAGTGCTAGGCACTTTGGACTGATCATTCTGATTTAGTTCCGGCAATTTTAATTGCGTTTCCCCAATCATAAGAACGTCATCGCTTATGGAGATTTTTCGACGTAGAGAGGTTTCCTTTTTGCTGTCACTCGAACTGCCAGGATTTATGCCCACCTGTTGCATGGCTTGCTCTAAAGCCGTACGCGACAAAGCTGGCATGAATCTGACTAGGAATGTGTTCTGCAGCATCTCGTTGAGCCCAGTTGAAGGATAGGCACTTAGGCGACGGCTTAATTTCACTAACTGCCTGGTGGACAGAGTCCCAGCCAGAGCTGTTAGCAAAGGATCGTGGGAGGTGCGCAGAAGTTGAGCTAGTTCCAAGATCTTGTCCATAGATTTGGGCAAATGGTTATTACTAAGCTTGGCCAGCAACTCGTGTTCTTCGCTTTGGTGGAGGGGACGCAACTCCTGGTAGAGAAACAAGCTAAGCATCTCGGGAGTGAGCCAGTTGAGCTGTTGACGAGGGGGCTCGGCTAAGGCAACAATACGGAATGACTCATGCATGGGCAGCAAGCCTTGCCCGGCCAGCTGGTCGGGGGTGAAGCCCTGCTTTAAAAGGGATTCATAGCGGTCTCGTCGGAGCAGTGTAGAACCATCGCACAATTGCAGTTCGCGATCATGAATTATTCTAAATGAAATATCGACGAAGTGATAAAAATGGATAGGTAAATCAGTGGCGTATCTACTTACCGCTGCAGTACTGTGGCCGTGCTTTTGTGCAGGCGATGCAGGCCATTCAAAATGGCCACTGAGCCCGTCTTAGCTGCCCGTACTAAGGGCGAGTCCCGCCAAATGGTGTCCCCTTTGGGACTGGTGATGCGCTGTTGGACTAAATCCCTGGAGGTCATGTCCTCGTACAGCATCATGGGCTCTGCAGTTTGATTTAGAAGGCGTAGCAATTCCTTGGCCAAAGTTAGCTTGCCCACTCCCTTTTCGCCCAGCAGGCAGACATCGCCAACGGCGTAGGACTGTAGCAAAGAAGCCAAAGCTTGCCGCTGATGTGGCAAATCCACAAAGTGACTAGAAGTGCTGGGAGCCGTTTGGCCTCCAGGCAATGGTAATGTCAACTCATCCAATTGTATAAGTATTTCGTTTTGCTTTTGGTTACTAGAAATTTTCTCTACATTTTGGCCAGGCAACTGTTGCAACTGAAGAGTCTTAAAGAGATCCGCTAAACGTTTCTTTTGTTCGGGCTTCAACAGAGATTGATAGGGATAGATTCTGGTGATAACATCATGAAGACTCAATTTGGCATTGGCTTGCTGAAAAAGAGATTGGGATAATCTATTGGCCAATTATGGATGCTTTTTGTGTCTACTGACCATCATTTGGACACCCAGGCGTAAATGATGCATCGGAAAGTCTGGCAACTGCAGGTCTTGATCCGCTGTCTGAAGTGTTAGGGCGAAGGTGAGCAACTTTTTTAGCTGATCGCTAGGCACTTGAGGTCCCACTTGGCTTAGTTCATCATGAAGCTCGCCAAACGTTTGGGACTCCACGTTGCGGGATTGAAAACGTGATCTTAGTGGTGGATCCAAGGGTGTACCTTTGTATTTATGAGTTGGAAGGCCCAAGGCCACCACTCGAAAATGCTCGGAGACGCGTAACAAGCCCCAATCCTCTAACTGCTGGCGGGTATGGCTCTGTAAATCGAAAAAGTTCCCATAAATTAGTTTATCGGGAAATAAAGGACTGAACATCTTTACGCACCTCCAAAAGTTTATCATAACGCTCTGGAGCCATTAAAAATTTGCCATTCTCCAAATGCATTTCACGATTCTCTAGCAGATTATTTAATATGGGCAGAACATTTCGCTCGGCATGCTCTACGCCATCGAGTATTAGGACACGGCCATTGAGGGCAGCTCTAACCGCTCCCTGATCATGATAAATGGCAGCCTTGTCCTGAATTTCCCTTCGCTGTTTCAAATCACTTTCCGTTGTATCCCGACTCAGAGCCACATATTCGACTTCCCTTTGCGTTAGTTCTAAATACTGCATAGCTAATTGACGACGCAGTGGCCCCGGCTGGCCCAACAGAAACATGTCCTGCTTCAGGGCATCCTTCTGTAGCATCCAACGAAGATGATGTAAAGCCGATTGCGTGAGCTGGAGTGTGCCATCTGGTGCATACTGAACTAAAAGGGGGATGCGAAATCAAATTGAACTTTGATCTTATCATCTACTATGATGCGAATGTTTACTTACCATATTGTTGAGGCACCAAGTGCGGCTGCTGAGGTTTAGTTAGACGCACGGTTATATCTCCTATGGTCAGGCTGTCATTTTCTGCGGACGTTGTCTTATCTTGTGTCTGTCCCTGCTCCCGGCTGGTGGCCAAGGTTCTGCATCTTTTTTGGATACTGTGACGCAACAGTTGGCCACTCCGACCGCGTAAATTGACCAGCATGACTAGCGTTGACAGGTATGGGAATCAGGGGAATCTAGAAATTGTGTTAATTTGCAATGTTTTTCAGTTAAATATTTCATATATTTACTATTGGTACCTCGGAAGTCGCACTGGCTGTCGCGCGCCCATCAGTTTGGCTAATGTTTCAATGTGACCAGAGTTTGTTCTTGCATTGAGGTGCATATGAAATCGTTAGTGTGACCATTAAATTTCAGCCTATTAAACAAAATTTAATTATATTGAACGCCAATTAAATATCAATTAACATCGACTACATATTTTACAATTAAATAATTATTTATTATTCTATTGTAAGTATAAATGTTGTGACACATATTTTATAAATCAATTTCATGTTGCTACGGTTACACTAAAGCATGTATCAGCAGTTCGGTTGGTCACACTATTAACTACAAGCCAATCATTTTTACAAAAGAAGAAAAACGTATTAAATTAAAATTGCTTTTATTGAAGGATTCAACAAATTAAACTAAACCAAAAATGACCACAGCAGCCCGTCCCACATTTGATCCTGCCCGTGGTGGTTCTGGGCGTGGCGAAAAGGATTTGAGCGCATTGAGCAAACAATATTCTAGTCGCGATTTGCCTGGACACACGAAATTAAAATACAGGTAGGATATGAGATGCGCAGCTGATTGAGGTTTTATTTAACTATATTTTGCTAATCCCACAGAGAAACTGGCCAAGGCACCAGTGAGGAAATTCGCAACCGTGACTTCCGCAAGGAGTTGGAGGAACGTGAACGTGATGCCCGCACTGGATCCAGCACAGGCAAGGCGCTGCCCTCCATTGTGCGCAAGGCCATTGAGGCTAATAATACCAGCAGCAGCAGTAGTAGCAGCAGCAAGCGTGCCAAACTGGACAGTCAAAATCAGCAGCAGCAGCAGCAACAAGCCGTCAATTTAGATGCTGACGAACCCGTAGACGACAGCTCGGATTCGGATAGCGATTCTGATGATGATGATGCTGCCCTTTTGGCGGAATTGCAAAAGATTAAACAAGAACGCATGCAGGAACGGCTCGTCGTGAGGCTGAAAAGAAGCAGGAAGATGAGCGAATACGCATGGAAAATATTTTATCAGGCAATCCGTTGATCAACTATGAGCCTGGAGTCCAGGCCTCGGCGGCAGGACGTGCCTCTGGCATGGGTGCCGATCTCAAAGTTAAGCGCCGCTGGGATGATGATGTTGTGTTCAAGAATTGTGCCCGTTCAGTGCCTGAGAAGAAAACCCATTTTGTCAATGATGCACTACGCTCCGACTTCCATAAGAAATTCATGGACAAATATATTAAGTAGTAGCCTAAGAATACACAAATATGTACACGAATTGTAACTTTTTATTTTTTTCATTTCTTTTGTCAAATTAAAATCCTAATTTTGTATACGTATATGATCCTATGTCTGGTAAATGCTTGCACCGCTGTTGCCCCTGAACGAAGGCAAAGGGCAAGCAACCTTAACCAAAGTGTGAAACCGCAAAAAACATCAGTAGCCAGGCAGAAGCAGCAGGAACAACGGCAGCAACAACAACAAACTACTATAAGCCTAGAGTCAAAGTGGAACGAGGGGCAACGGCTTACGTGCCTCATCATCAACATGATCATGAGAGGGCAATTGTCGCTGCTGATGAGGCACGAAGCAAAATCAATTTAGCCAAAAAAAGGAAAACAACAAAAACACAAAAAAAAAGCGAAGCAGAAAGCGCAAAATAACTTGGCCAATTATGGAGAAGACGACGACAGCGGCGGCAATGGTGGCGGCTACCACTGCCACTGCAGATGCAAATCATCAAATCAAAAGAAGTCGTTCGCGTAGAGTTGGCAACATCAACAACAGCAGCAGCAACGGCATTTCCACGCCTCACACACAAATGCGGCATGGCCTGTGCTCCTGAACTTCGACTTTGTCAATCAGCCAGGTACGGAATATCCACTTAGAGTCAGCCACGAAAACCCCAACTACCAACAATAAGGGAAAGAAGAAGCTTGATGCTGATTAAGACTACAAGTACTTTAGCTTTCAATCTGTTTTTTAGATCATATTCTTAAAAATATTTCATTGTTTTTACATTATTTTAAGGGTCCGCAATAGCTGGCCCTTGGCTATGAAAATACGGCCCTGTAGTTAGCACACGTCGCTTCGCTCTCCCTGGGTTCACTGCTGTGATCCGAATGAGTTGCCGAATGCCCCGTTTTTAATTCAATCAGAAACAAAATCAAACAAAATTAGCCTTAGGACCTCAACCTGGATCTGTAATAATTTGGATAAAGGTGAACAGTACTTACTAAAGGGTCTTACGAATATTTTCTTTAATAATATTGGATCATTTTTCGAGCGAAATGCAGTTTTTAGATATTTCTTCATGAAAAATTATGATGGTTATGATAGCAGATAGTAACATTTACAATATGTTATTATCATAGATGAATTAAGTTTATTTGGTATTTCAATTGACTTTTGCAATGTAAATGAGTACAAGGATCGATCCATTAATCCCAGTGCTGTAAATTTAAACTTTGTTCCAAGAACATCGATGTACTCTAAATAGCTTTGTTTGCATAAAGTATATAGAGCAGATCTGATGCAGTATCGGACATAATTCGGGTTTAGAAATCATTTCACAAAGACTATCCACATTTGAACATTTGCTCACCAGTGTCTTGATTATGATTGATAATGATGATAATTCGCTGATTGTTGTTATTACGCGATGCCTGGCTTCTGACTTCGGTCTGGTCTTGCGGCCTTCTCTTGGCCCGCTGATCTCCATCAGGAATAATTTATTTCCTGTTGCTTTTTTGTTTCTCATTTTTTGCCCATTTTTTTTTTCATTCTCTTTATTTGTTATGTTGTTTTGCCTCTTTCTGCATTATGCAGGCCATTATTTTGTGCATTCATCAGAATATACTTGAGTACCATAGGAAAGGGCAATCTCATCGCTCTCCGGCAATGCAGTTTTCGGTAGTCGCTGAGCGCTAAATTGTGGCCACCGAACATGTTGCCGATGCTGATGCCGATGCCGATGCCGACCTCGACTCGGAGTCTGGAAAGGCATTGCCTATCAATTGTCAGCAATTTTACTGCTTCTGCTGCAAATATGGCGTTGGGCGACGAGGAGTGACCAACGGAAATGGCTGTCGCGGTTGCAAGTGACAAATAGCCATGGCTGAGGCATGTGTGCACTGCGTTGAATACCGGACGGATGCGAAGGCGGTGGCAGAGGTGGAGTGTGGTGTGTGGTAAGTGGTGTGTGGGGCCATCCGTGAACCACCAAATAAAGACCGCGAACATATGTTTCTGGCCAACAAACCAATGACTATCTCCCACCAACGAAATATCAGAGATGAGCAAACAATTGACTTACCAATTTTAGGTTTGCAAACTTTCCTTCCGTTTATTTGCCTTGAAAATACCCAGAGGATTAATGAAAGCGTAGCTTAAGTTTCGAATTCTATATGGTTAGTCCTTCTTTTAGGCCGTGACCAGAGAAGCCATTTGGAATATGTAGAGAGTACATTTTTATAGCATACTTTTTGGGTGCATAGCCATAAAAATTTAGCTAGTATTTATTTGCCTTATGTCGCAGTTACGATTTAAAATAGTTGGGATAGGCTGGAACAAATATTGATACACACACACACACACACACACACACAGGTACATGGGCACACATCTCACAAAGGAGACAACACTTTATTTCACTTTAAAATTTTATAGAATACAAATTTCATTCAGCTGTTGCTGCCATCCTTCTACTATAAGGGTGACAGAGTTTTGGTTGCGCCTGGAATCAAATGGAAATGGAATGCTCCGCTGCTCCACTTGACGTTGATGCTGCACCAAATCCTCCCCCTCTCCACACCCAACATCAACTGCAACTGCAACTGATGCTGCATAATTTAGTTGACCAATTTACACTGGAACCGTCCGTTTGCACATTGAGTGCAACCGGAAACGCATGCAGCCAAAAAAGCCAACAACCAACTGAATTGCTGTTGTTGTGGATTTTTCATCCTGCTACCCGCTTACCCATCTCTGTGACCTTTCGAGTGTCTGACCATTTTTTCACTTTATTTGTGTGTGTGTGTGTGTTGTTTTTGTTTTTTATTTTGTTGTTGGTCACCCGCCTGCACTTGACATATTTACTCGTAACGGCCATTGGGTAAATTGTCTCCTCCAGCCCAACGAACTTATAAAGGACGAGTTTATATGTTAACATCAATGAAACAAACGACATGGCGGCAAGGGAGGAATCGGAGTCGGAGACTTTGGAGGCATTAAATGGTTAAGAGATATCAAACTAAACCCTAGATTGAGCTGGTCGATAAACTAACTAAACAGTTGGCCGATTTGATAAGCTATTAAACAGTTATGGATAAATTACTATTGATCGTGAGAAGATCCAGGATTAACTGTTGGAATTGTTGACGTAATTGCAACAATTCATTCCGATGCATTCGTCATATTGCTGATGTAAAAGAAAGAAATTCGCAGTATTCCTTATCACAGAGCTGGCAGGCGTTGATTATTCAGTGTTGTGGTCTCAAGCCAGGCTTATGTGTGTGTGTGTGTGTGTGTGTGTGTTATAATTATATTTCAGATTCCTTGTCATTTGACTTACACATCAATCTATTTATACGAAATCGAATTAACATTAGCGGCTAACAGAAATGGCAATGACCAGACGCATATTTCCGCCGAAAATTATGGGTAAGAATCATATTGGAACTTGAAAGTATGCGTAAATGCGCTTGTGGGGCAACAGGTTGTGGAAGGTGTGTGTGCGTGCAAGTGTGTGTGTGTGTGTGTGTGCGTGTGCGTGTGTATGTGTGTGTGGAGACAAGCGCGCGCTAGGCAGCGTCACCGGAAATGCAAATTGCACACGGTCAAGAAGAGAAAGTGAGGAAAAACTAAAAGCTCATTTGCAGTTACTTCCGTTGCTAAATGAAAATGCATTTCCTGCTTGGAAAAGCGTTTGAGTCAACCAACCAAACAGCCATCCAATAACCTACCAATATGATGTACAAATGTTGGCCTCCACTTTAGGAGTGGAGTGGCATAACAGGAGTGGGGAGCAGGAGTTGTCTGTGACATTTTTTAATGCAAAAATGTTGCGACATCTGTAAATGATTTGCTACCATTAGAAGACACAACAGCCACTGCGTAGCGTATCGTGGCCGTTGGAGTCCTCGGAGTTGGAGTTGGAGTTGGAGCCGTTCCCGTAGCCTAACTACTTCCTTTCTGTTGTCACACTTCCGGCACCAAATGTTCATCAACGCACAATGAAACGGTCATAGGCAATTGGATCGAAGGAGCTGTAGGACCAGATGGAGATGGCAACGAGAAGGACTACAGATATCTGGTCATGTTACCCCTGGCCGCAAAATGCGTTCCATTCGCATTTTCTTGTCGAGCAAGAAAAAAAATTCCATTTTTCTAGGACTACCACAAAAATTGCTATATATACCTCTTGGCCGACTTGCAAATACTCTTTCAAACTAACATTCAAACGGAGGCGATGTTGAAGCATCTTTTGAATGTAAAGTTTATCTTCTAGTTGGAACACTTTTCAATCTTTGCTCTTCTAACCTCAGCAAATCGGTAGAAGTCTCCACTCTCTGGTCTTTACCCTCTGCCCATCGCCTTTAGAATATACATACATGGTCTTTCGCCCAAAGCCTTTAGGCCATTTAGAGTGAGAAATTGACCATTAAAACAGACAGCTACACATGTTGACAAATGCAAACGCGACTCCGTCTCCAACTCCAGCTCCAGCTCCAACTTCGATTCCTGGTCCAACTTGAAGCAAACCGAAACGTATGAAAAATGCTATAACTTCAATTGGGTTGTCGACTTGAAGATACCCTGTGTAAGGGGCACAAGGTCATCCATTTTGATCTCTCTGCATGGCGACAAAGTTATGTCTCTCAGATCCAACTGGCGTTCATTATACCCCAAGCGACCACAAGTGATGCAAAAACAGTGAGAAAAGGTGGGGAAGATGGGGCAGAGGTGAAAGGGAAAAGGGCTGCTTCTGGCCACAACAAGTGTATTAGCTTTGGTCCCTCTTCTGGCTGCTGTTGCCTTTGACCTCCCCAAGGAGGAATGGGAGAATGCGAGAGGACAAAAGTGTGCAACATTGTCGTTGCCAAGTGCCGCAATTCTCATTGCGATAATCAAATTGTAGGTTTCGTTGCATTTGGCTTTTCAATGTGCAGAAAAGTATGCGTGTGTGTGGCTGTATGTGTGTGTGTATGTGTGTGTGTGTGTGTAGTAAGGGGTCTTTGATGTGCAATGGGTGCATCCGGTGCGTTTGGGCCGTCAATTTGACTGCAAGGCACACTGAGCGCAATGCAATTGCCCCTAGGACATCGCCTGCGGATTGAACTGGACTTGCTCCTTTAACTGTTCCACCTGTATCTCTCTCTCTCTCCTCTCTCTCTCTCTCTCTCTCTGTCCTGTTGACTAGCCACATCTGTACTATCTGCATCTATTATGTCCAAGTCCAATAAATAGAGGTAGTTAAGAACTTTGCGGTTTCAGCTCACTTTTCAATTTGAAAAATGCCTTCAGGTTAACATTTAGGGGCAATGGAGGGGAGAGAATGATAAGGTTATGCAGTCATTTTGGGGTTGGGCCATGTTAGCTTGGTCTCAGTTCGGCTTGGTCTAGAAGGGCACTTTACCCAGTTTGTTAGTTCGTTGAATTAGCACACTTCCACGAATGTGTGAGAGCGTAAAACCCAAAAGCCAAAGCCAAAAGCCAGAGATTCCAGTTCCACACTTGGGTTGGGATTGGGATTGGGGTTGGGGTTGGGCAAAAAATGATGCCAATGTTGTGTGAGTGAAACAGTGAAAAAGTGTAAAAGTGCAAAAGTTGTGCAAACATTTCACGCTAAAGAAAAACCCCCAACGAATCCCAAATGTTATGACTCAATAAGTGGCACGCTTACTGCTCTATCACCTGCCCAATCTACCTACCTATCTACCTATCAACCCATCTATCCACATGTACACGTACTTGCCTAAGCACATTTACATTGATCATCAAATCGCAAAGCCGGTTTTCAACTGTACAAACCGTATATGTAGTATATATGTAGTAAATCGGTTAGGGCTTCGAATTTTGAGAATAAATTGATTTATACATTAGAATTGCCTCTCCCTCTCCCTCTCCACAAAAGGTTCATTGGCAATCGGGATTAATATTACCATTAAAGCAATTAAGGAAGCCAACTGACCTATCTCAATGGCAATTGCTAACCTACAGCCTTCATTTTATCATTTATAGTATACGAAGATCGACTATCGAACGTTCAGAGTTTCTATTTGTAGGCATTTCTTGAGAATTCTCAAGTCGACGTTAGTTTATACTTTAAGATTCTAATTAAGGGAAAAAAGGTTATCTCATTGTTAGTTGATTAACATTTTGCTAAGTGTAAATTTGATTTATGTGTGTTTCAAGGGCCAAAACTGCAAGACATATGTATTTCGTTTTGTTTTTGTTATTTTGTGATGGCCTCTGGACGAGCCTCGCCCACCCACGCGTTTTGCGGTTTGCACCAAATATTCTGCGTTAATTGTTAATTTTTGTCCAACCGAACGACAGACCAAACGACAGACTGTCTGTGACTCGGCTGGTTTCTGCCCTGTGCCCTGTGCCCTGTGCCCAACCGCCATTCCATTTTCGTCATCAATGGGGCCAGCACACAATGTTATTGTTGTTGTTGCTGGTGTTGTGCCGGTGCTTTGGAGTTCCCATTGATCGAGTTGACTTTATGCATACTAAATTAGCCATCATCGAGTTCAGAGCAGACTTTGATTATGATTTTGGTTTACGTGCGGGCGCTCAGATTCAGATTCAAATTTAAAGAGAGTGAGAGAGAGAGAAAGAGAGACAATATACGCACACCATTCGATTGAGACACGATTGTTGATCGTTATTAAGTCGTCATCGCTGGGCTGAAATGATTCACTGCATCAACCGTAGCCATCACCTCCATCATCATCATCATCATCATCATCATCATTGTGTCTATTGTGTTTGCCCACTTGTATGCGATTATGCCATATACATATATGTATATAATGGCTTATTGGGCATTCCTCATTCTCAGTTGGGTATTACCTAATATTGATCGACTTCAGCTTCATGGTATTAGCAATTAAAATTTACAATATGCAAATGCATTTCAAACGTTTTGAAGAATTGTGAACGTGATTTATTTCAATGGAATTTTGAATTGTTTTGGTAGGGTATATGAAATTCGTATATGGCATTACTAAAACAACTTATCATACATATTTGTTTGTTGTTTTATTGCACCATGTAAATATCGAGACAAAATCAAGGCGCATGTCGAAGTTCTCAATACCCTTGATCAATAAATTCTATAACTGAAACAGGGGCAAAAAGAGCTAAGTATATTCCAATCGATTTAAATCATAAAATGTTTTTGTCCAATCAAACGATACAAAGATAATATTTGATTGTCGCGATTCGACCATATTATTAACTGGGCAAAATTAGCAAACGTATTCACGGCAATGACTAAACCCCAAATGGCAATGTGCATAAAGTCCATTCATAGCCGGGTTTTTCCCATATTCATGTGGGCAAACGTGTAGTAGATTTCATTTGCAGATACTTGGATTACCGAGAAAATACTTTGACTTTAACTGGTCCATTCACATTGGCACATCCTGGAGGAAATAAAGTGTCCAAATACAGGTAAACCTTTGCCAAAAATAAATAATTATCATTTGCAGCAGATGGGCTAAACCTACTTCACAGTTTAGTATAAGGAAATTGATGAAAGCAATTTTTAAAAAGCTGTAATATCTAGGTTAAAAAAGGCTTATAAATAAAATATAAATATACATTCTCCTCAAAGTAGAATAAAAAACAGGAGTCTAAAATCCAAAATTTGTCTAGATCTACATTTGAACAAAAATTCAGTTATGGCCGAATCGATAAAGTTAAACATATCTCAACTTATTGGACAAGATGTAACTGGGAAAATCCCGGCAAAAATTCTCAATATTTCGCTTTATCGTTTCTCTCAAACCATTTCTCCATTTTGCTTAAGCACATTTAGTTGACTTTTACCAGATTTAAAGTTAAGCAACTTTTTCCCAATTTCTTTAACAATTCTTGGACACGTTTTTCGCCGATTTTCTATGGTTTTTTCCAGATTGCGTTACTTGGAAAATCTTCGTTGTAAATTTACTGGGTTGAATAACTTTAAAATCTTTTCAAATTCTCAACGAAATGGATTTTAAAAATATATATTTTTTAAAGTTATATTAATCTAATAGTTTACCAGATACATATATAGCCTTATTTTGGCTACATTTCCATGAAATTAATTAGTACAAATTTTCTTTGGAAAAAAAAAACTCATTTCGGTTGAGTGCCTCAAAGTGATTTTGAAAATATTTATTTAAATTATTTGCAATCATTTAAGTTGAGCAAATTACTTTGACTGAATTTAGTTGTCGTCTCTCTGCCGCAGCAGCCGTCGCCGTTTAGTTAGTCACTTTAACCACTTTCACCGCTTCACAATTAAAAACAACGGGACAAATTGAATTTACCTTTTTTGTTTTGTTTTTGTTGTTGCAACAAGTGAATTTGTTTACGTTTATTTGCACGAGTTAAATACATAAGTGGTTTTTCAATAGCATCAACGTCAAAGGGACAACACAAACGGGTGCTAAAATAATCAGAAGGCTAATAAAATTTTCTATAATGATGTGGGCAACAACTACTAAATGCCAAAAACCTACATACCAACAGACAGTTGATCCAGAAAGTTCTCCTACAGAACAGTTATAATCATAAATGAGATCTATTTTTAATAAAATTATTAAATAGTTTTTACCCCATTTCCTAAACAGATCCTTATACAGACCATATTCCTCTGCCCCTAACAAAATGTTTCATTTGTACACAAACATTATGGACAGACTGTATGCACATGCATAAAACACTCACTAATCACTCAACGGATAGTTGGACACAGAGAACAAGGAGAGAGAAAAAGAGAGAGACGAGCAGTAACAGTAACTGAGCGGCAGCGGCAATCAAACCGCTAATCAAGTTCGCAGGTAACCTCAAACCGAAAAATCCGCAACCCCAGTAACACCTTTTCTGTTGGGGCATCATCATCATCATCGTCGTCCTCGTCGAACGTTGCGTGTGACAGGTCAGCGACCACACTTTCACCCAGGAGCGAGAAGCCGGCAGCCGGCAGCAACCTCATGACCTTCACGCCAAACAAACAAACAAACAAAAAAATTACGCCAAATGGGTATGATAATCTGATTTAGGATTTTATCTCAATAAAACAAATTCAAAACTAAAAGCAAGTCCTCAACAAAACTTGTACAAAGTTAATACAAATGGAATTTGTGTCCAAAAAAGATCGTTAATCCACGAAGAATTTGTAAAATTTGCATAGATCTATTTTTAGTATATATATTTTGGTTTTTCAAATATTTTTATCCAGGATTTCTTAGCGGTTAATTTGATATAACAGTTGTTTGTGGTTTTGCCTTTCGGCAATATCAGCTGAGGCACATTTGAACTGAATGATTCAGTTTTCGATTTCAAGTTGATTCAGCGAGCCAAGTGCCATCTCTAGCTTAGTCAATTTCGATTCCATTATTTCAAGTTTGTTTCAATTTCAAATATACCAAAATTATAGTCGCCCCCTCCCCCCTACCCTCACTCACTACCTTCACTGGCCTCATGCACTTCCCCCCTTCCCCCTCATCGGTGTGTTGTGCATTTGATTTTGATGCGTGTCTGACACATGCCAACACATTAGTCGCATCCAGCCACGCCCCCTTCACCTGATTGTCTGCTTTTTGGGGTCCGCCAAAAAAGGTTGCCATACATTTTGTTGTTGGTTTTTTTTTTCTTCTCTTTTCAGTTTTTGAGTTTCCTAATTTTAGTATTTTGTGCGTGGCAAACAGACGAAATTAGGCAACAAAATTTACATACAAAATTGTAGTAGGCTCCTTCCTGGGTATCCTTGGGCCAGGTGTTTCACAGGTCGCACTTAATTTTTGACTGTGATTTACCAGTGGCTATACGAAAAAAAAAATTTGACAGCCTAATGAGTGCGAACCTGAGCCACACTTCTTTGGCCCTAAACAAGACTTGATCAAGGTCCAATGATTTAGGCTTAATATACATACTAAATGTATTACTCATACGCACTGGTCTTTCCTTTGTGTTGTATGTATATACATACATGCATATATAGACTGAATATTGTATGAGAATAGAGTCAATGGAAATTATCATTCTCATTGAGTTCGAGGGAAAATTATTGCTCAACTCAAGTAATGGATTTGATAAAGAGATTACACTGCCAAGTTAAGTCCCCTATCAACGTAAGGTGTGCATCATATTTATAAAGTTAACTGGCAACTAGATACTTTTAGAAGAAGGTTTTTTTTTCAATCGATCCGGAACTCTGAGAAATCTAGAGAGAAGAATTTTGTGCAACTAATTTCGGAAAAAGGATTCAAGTGATCAAATATTTTCATAACTATCGTCTAGACATTTAAAAAATATGTTGCACACCGTTTGATATATATTTAAGTTGAGAAAATAGAGACCAGAAGATAAAGAGAATGTGAGACAGGTAGCTGAGAGTTGCTGAATTCATTCCATAGGCAGTTTATCTTGATCTCATCTATAGAAATACTCTTTGATTTGTGAATTTCCCTGGTTTATTTCATGCTTATCTGAAATAATTACACTTATTATTAATTATTATTACTTAAGAGAAATTGTGATGCAATTATTCTGTGGGTATTAGTGCATCATCGAAACCGAATCATAGTCTAAGCTTAGTTTGGCCTACTCCAACTTTGATATTGGTTTAGAGACATTGACGTGGCTCGTCGATGGTGACGATGTTCGATGTTGTTGTTCCACTAGAAATTGTTGTTTTCCCAATATAACACTAATGGCTAACGTTAGTTTAGAAACATTTCTTAAGTTAATTACAATTTAAATTATTTCTTACGAAAGTAGAAACGATTGCGGTATACGAATACATTTTCGGTTTCGGTTTACAACTCAAGCAAAGTAAAGGTTATACATAGTAAGGCATTCTGGACCTTGATTTTCAAAGGGTTTTTTGCCTGACCAACCGAATCGGTTTTGTTTGCAAACGGTTAATGTTCCTTCCTGTGGCTCTTGTTAGTCAAATCCTTTTTTTTTTTTTTTTTTTGTTATAACACTTTTCTGACATTGATTAACTTTAAGAGTTTTAGCGCGTGCCGTTTCATTTTGGGCTTCATATCGGTATCCTCCGTGCCTCTCTCTCTCTTTGTGACCTCTCTTTGGTTCTCTTTGTACTCTTTTTGTGTTGCTTTTGTCAGCACTCTCTCTTGGCGTGCTGAAACATTCTCTTAATTGTGGGTGGTAACATTATCTATTCGTTCGCATCGTTACTTCTCGTCGAGTCTCGTTTCTTGTTTTCCATTCGTAGGTAGGTTTTATTATTTTTTTTTTCGTTCTGTTTGTTTGTTTTTTTTTTTTTAAGGTATATACATACAGTTGTATGTACAAATACTCATACTACTTTTGTATTTGGTCCGAACATATTTGTGGGTGGCGCTTAACTAGTTTCATTGCTGTCCCGTTTGTTAGCCTCAATTTAACATTTTGTTTTTTTTTTTGTTGTTGTTGTTTTTGTGTTTAAATGCACGCACAACGTCATTTCCAACATGTTTAGTAATTTGTGTTAAAGTCAAAGACCCAGTTACACTACAAATTACAGTTATATGTACATAGTTACCACCCTCCGTTTTCGTGTATTCTTCTTCTTTCAGCTGACTCCTTTTGCTGCTGTCGTGTGACCGAGAGAGACAATTGACGTTTTAGATTGATTCGTTTGACTTTTTTTTGTCAGGATTTCAATGCAAATTCAAAACTTTTCTGTAGAGAATGAAAATTAAAGACGAGTGAAAATGAAAATTCAAAACCCATTGCCAAAGACACTTTTCCGGCTCTTCCTCTGCCACTTAAATTCAAC
Source organism: Drosophila nebulosa (assembly GCA_024703675.1). NCBI lineage: Eukaryota > Metazoa > Arthropoda > Insecta > Diptera > Drosophilidae > Drosophila > Drosophila nebulosa. The sequence continues at coordinate 18,796,141 of JANFPS010000003.1, forward strand.
AAGTGTCAAATATTACAGCTGCCTCTACTTTACACACTTCAGGCAAACTTGATTCGTAAGTTTTAAAAATCAAAACTTAAACTATTCGTTTGTATTTTGAGCTACGCTGAATCATGTATGGCAATCTTTTGATTTGCAAATTTGGTAAATATGAGAAGCGATGATATCATATTAGTTCATTTAAACTATGATGATAAGTCATCATTTGAGTAGGCATCAATATTTGCAAAGTTCTTAATAAGAATCAACAGGTGGGAGAGGGGAAAAGAGATCCCTTGATACTTTATGCTTTATGTACTCACAAATTACTTACACAAATATGAACACGCGTACATGGAAGACCTGTACAGTTGCTCTCGATCGAACAAAACTTGTTTCATTCATGAAAAGCTTGCTCCGGCCCGTGGCCTGTAGCCTGCTCCTGCTTCTGGTCCTTTAATACAAACAAGCTTATCGTATTGCATTGCATGCACAAGTCGCGTCGCTGACAGGACCACCCAGAGTACTTCAACGGTAGCTGAAAGCACGAGCACCAAGCATGTTGTCAATACGCTGCGTATTAATCGAATTGCGAGATGATCGATCGGCCGATTGATTGTTTAAAAAAGTGATGAACTCTTTGGCAAATGAACTAGTGGTTCGGAATACTACAGAACTGCTGATAGGGGATTCAGAATCAAAATCAGAATCCTTTGGCTTAACTAGTTCATCAAGCGGAACACGGAGAGTTAATTAGCCCGTCGTGGACTAGGTCAGTTAATATGGTGGTGGAATAATGGTAATTCAAGTCGTTCATCATAAACTGGTGACAAAGCTGCGATGCCGTTAACTTACCGCAAGATGATACACACATAGAAGTAATCCAAGTGTGGATCATTTATAGGGAGATGGCGCGCTCTCTCGCTCTCTCTCTCTCTCTCTCTCTCTCTCTATCCGATGGCTTTGAAATCTGGAGACTGAAGTGTGTGGGGCTTCTTCTTGTCGTATGGTCTAGGTTTTGATCTTTGGCATCTTTAACGCTTGCCTGGATCTTACAAAAGGTGGGCGCTTCGATTGTCTAGGGTTTCCATTTCGCAAATTGTTTTTTTTTTTTCATATTTTTTATGCCGACAATGGAAATGTCTTTTGCAATTTAACACTTGACTGCCCTGTCTTGATTTACATTGCGAACAATAACGACAACAATAACAACAACAACAACAACAACAGCAGCAACAACAACAAAAATGGCGGCACCTACTTACTGCAGTTTGCCTGAGCCTACCTCGTATAGATATGGGGTTAAAGCGTGGTGTGGTGAGCTGAGGTGAGGTGAGGTTGGATTGCGATGCGTTGCGTTGCATTGGCTTAGCTTGGTGTTAGGAGAAGATAGGACCCCGCCACTTCTTCTACCCTCCACACCCTAACCTCTTCTCAACACATACATACATACATACATAGGAACACATAACTACTGAATGTTCAATTTATTTATGCCATGACAACAAACCGCAAAAGCTTGCACGATCCATGATGTAGAAGAGAGTTGCCAGACCAAAGAGAGAGAATCATTCGAAATGCAGAAAAGAAGCAGACAATGACGGTTATAGATAGAAACAAGCAGAGACATCTACACTAAGAGAGAGAGAGAGAGAGAGAGAGCAAAAGAGGGACAGATAGACACTCTCCTGTGCACACTTTGTGGTTACTTTTGTAATATCATAATTTATTTACACGCGCATTTTTAAGGCTTCACATTCAAAATTCATGATTTTTCCCATTTTTTTTTTCTGTCTGCTCATTTTCCATCTTCTAATCTAAAATATGCGCATAATTAACTGTTATTTCTGCATTTCGTTTGTGGTTACGCAAAAACAAAAAAAAAAAACATGAAAAAACAAAAAAAAAACCAACCAACATATTATTATCGTAATTTTTGTTGTTTTGTGCAATTTCCTCTCAATTTGAGTCGTCATTCAGGATTGCCCGGAAATGCATACAAGAGGCAGATCGATAAAATCTGTTAGCCGATAGACAAAGTGCGATAATCGATAGACATTTAATGGTGATCCCTTTTTGCGCTGGTAACTTGATCAACACCAAATATTTGCCTGCGGAACTCACCATTCATCTTTTTTGATTCCATATATATTATACTTATAAATTGGGTAAATATTTTTAAATAAATACGATAACTTTATTTATAGTCTTTTGCTTTGTTTCTTTAACGCGTCCATTAACAAATCAAATCAAAAAAAAAAAAACTTATTGTGCGGCATTACGAATATGTCTCGAGTATCTTTCATTCTCTCTATATACTTAGGGCTAGCAAAAAAATCATAGATATAGTTGATATATCATTACATACATTACACATATATATATATATATAGATATATATGAATAGATGATATTTTTAGCTCATTATATACAATTCCTAGTTAAAAGGTATAACAAATAGAAAAAAAAAAAAAAAAACAAAAAAAGTGAAGGAGGGGTGAAAAACAAAAATGTTGGGAATATGAAGAAAGTATTTCACTGTTCAGTTCAGTTCTATGTGGAGATAGGCTCGTCTGCCTGGCGGAGCAAGAGACGGCGGCACCGGGATGAGATTGTGTCAATAGGGTCGCCACACCTGAGATAGATCCTCCTCCTGTCGCGTGGATACCTCGCCCACCTCCTGTTGCTGTTGCTGCTGCACCTCCTGCGATGCCAGATGATAGCTCTGATTGGCCACCGCCTCGTTAGCCACCACCTGCACCTGTTGTTGGTCTTGCTCACTGCTGGATACCGCCGGAGCACCGGCAGCTCCTATGCCAACACCGCCTGCTCCGCCTCCAAGGCCGATCTCAATGCTGGATCGGTTGCCCGTCAACGAGCTAATGGTCAATTGCTGATCGGCCGTTGTGCCCAAATACTGTTCCAGCTTCTCGCTGCTGTGCAGATGCAAATGAATTTGATTCTGATTGACTGTCGAGTACAGCTGGGGATAGAGGACAACGGGCGGCGGCGGTGGGGGCGGTGCCGCCGCTGCTGCCCCACCATATTGGCCGGTGGCCACCGCTGAGCAGCTGCCATATTGGGGATAATTATTGTAGCCATTCGACCAGGCGTTGTTGTAGCCGCTGCCGGTCACCGTTCCAGCCCCATAGCCGGCCACATTGAGGCTCTCCAGTTCGGTGGTGGATTTACCAGCTGGGTTAGCCGATGCGCTGGCATAGCCGCCGGCTGTCTGGTAAGGATCGGTGGCAAAGCCGTGGCCATGCATGTCCTGCAACACGGTGGGCAAATGGGTCGTATCATAGCTGGTATCATAGCCACCCATGGTGCTGCCATAGTGATTCATGGTCATGCCCATGCCCATGCTCATGCCCATGCCCATGCCGCTGGCCTGACCGCCCATGGCCACGGGCGTCGCTGCCGGCGGTTGCGGGGGCGGTGGCAGGGACATCTGATGGTGATGTTGCAGGTGGTGGGCTGCTGCATGTGGATGCGAATGCGTATGCGAATGCGTATGCGGATGCGGATGATGTGTGGCATGAGCATGATGGGGATAGGGTACACCGACTCCAACCGTATAGGCCACATTGGAGGAGCTTGTCGAGCCAGTCCATTCGGCGCTTTCGGTTTCTACAAGAAACCAAAAAAAAAATTAACAAATTCAAATTAATGCCTGTTGGAAACCAATTAATTCCCCCTTCCCCTTCCGCTCCCCCTTCTCCGCGACCGTTTACCCTTGACGCTAGAATATCAAAATCTTTCTTGCACATTTGTCAACCTGTCAGTAACATTCCCATTGGGAAGGGGAGGGCAGGGCAGGGCACGGCACGGCAGAGGCATGGCAGGATGGATGGATAATTGAAAAATCATTTCATATGCAGCATATGTAAAACTAGGTATAGGTGAGTGTGTATGGTGTGTGTGTGTGTCCCCCTAACCACCGTCCACGTTTTCGTTATGAAAAAGGGGCAAATGCCAGTTTACTCTGCATGCCAATGGGTTAACAAAAATTGTTTAACAAATTGAACCAAAAAAGGAAAAATAAAACACTAAACAAAACAAATTCCAAGGCAACACACACAGCAGGATATCTTTGCTCGCATATTTTTGATTAATTACGCAACGACGTCAAGGACGACAAGGACGAAGACGGTGACAAGATGCCAAAAAAGGCAGCGCCAAAGAATGTCGCCTTAATTAATCAAATTCATTAGAAAATCCAACGAAAGCAAAATATGAAAGAAAATCCATTCCAATATATCAGGTGATACATATTGAAAATCTCAAGACACAAAAATTATGGCAACTCTTTCGTTTGATGGGCTTTAATAAGATCTCAAAATCCGCAGAAATGAGTTCTCACATCAAGAGAATGAGACGACGACGACAAAAGGACTTAAAAATGACTTAAATTAAATGTCTCAATTCAGTTATAGAATAAGCAATCAAACCTATTCAGTTGAGTTCAATAATCTTTTTTGAAATTCATTGGGATTCAAGGTTGATCTCAAGAATATCTCAAGAATTCATTGTAAGTGACACTATCTGAGGATAAGCAAGAGTATTCAGATTCTTTGGGTAATTCTTAGCTTTAGGGTCCTTAAAGATTTATCTGCGAGATTTCAAGTCTTTACTTACAGATTGTTTTCATTAAGAATACATTTTTAATCAGTTTCAAAGAACATCCTAGAAAATCTTACAAATACTTCAAAGTTTGGAATTTAGTTAGGAAATTTATGAGGGAGACAATTGCCCCCGCTAAAGGTGATAAAAGATAATCTCAATTTCAAATCAAGATGGGTTAATTCGATTTTCTATATTGTAAAAGTTTCTTAAAATATCATCGTCCGCACCCCAAACCAAAGAAGTCAGATGGAATTACGCTGGGATTTGCAATCCTGTTTCCCTTTCCTCATATACCTCATAGCTCGGCGGTTTCTTTCTGGCTCTTTTTTTACACATCGCCGCCTTTGGGTCGCCTAATGAAAGGTAAGCTAAATTGCAAGTTGCATGCAACTTTTCACCCGCCACTTATCACATTTTAATGTTTCAATTAAGGGGGCAAATTGCGTTGCAACAAAGGCAAGCAAAAGCAGTAGCCGCAGCATAAAAAACCATTGCAAACAAATTGCAATGAAGCGAAACGGCCCAGGATGGCAATGGCAAATTGCGAATGGCGAATGGCAAAGCAGGTGCCGGTTGAGGAGGGTGTGGCAAAGTGGGTGTGGGGTCAACGTCAGTGGGGGGAATCGGTGCTGGTCGCCGAGAGAAAGATATGTAATTTTCTTGCTGCTGGCACGTGGAAATTACTGTGTACCAACTAAATAAGTAAAGTAACAAAAGGGTAACAAAAGGAACACAGAAGAGGTTGCGGCGGACGGGGACAAGATGGACGATGGATAACCGTCAAGACCAAGGCGGTTATTTAGCCAATCCTATTTGACTTTAATTGCCAGCAGCTACATTGCGTATACGCAATGTCAACGGTGAATTTCAATCATGTCAAAAGTAATTGATATTTAATTAATAAGGACCTGGAACTAAACTATAAACATTTTCCTCCAAGGATAAGAGAAAAAGTGGACAACTAAGAGAGAGAGAGAGAGAGAGAGAGAGAGAGAGAGAGAGAGAGAGAGAGAGTGAGGGAGAAGAAACCTAATAGGGCAATCTATTTACTATAGAAATTTCTTGCTTAGAATATAACAGAATCTATAAACGATTTTCTGTGCTTTTCCCAACGCATAGTCTGAGCGGATTCTGTGGAAACTCCAATAGAGTTTATTGGGTTTACAGCAAATTCCGATGCGTTTAGTTTGGCTTTTGTTTTGGGCTTTTTGCAGCTGGCCCTTAGACCGGATATCTTCGATTTTCGCTGGCCAGGCCAGGCTATATGCCATATCCGTTGGACTCGGTGCAATCAAGCGCAAGGGCAATAAGGTCTACCCCATGAGAGAGAGGGAGAGAGCGAGAGATCATGTAAAGAAAACCACAGAGAGTCAAAAGTGGGCCCCCTTGGTTACTCCATGTCAGATTCTCACAGCTTTCATTGTCGCCATCTTTTGGGAAGCCTCATTAGAAGCAGAAGCGAAAAAAAAAAGGAAAACGACAGAAGGGGGAAAATGAAGGAGGAGAAAGAATGTATGTATAGCAAAAAGCCAACAAGAACAAGTCCCAAAGTAATTTTAATTAAGGTGCCTCTCTTTGTTGAACATTTTTTTTTCTTTTTTTTTTTTGCTTTCTGTTGGACTTTTTGGGCTGGCAAAATGGCGGCAGCAACAACAACAACAACAACAACCACACATCATATTGCTGTAAGCACGAAACGGAAGTGAGTTTGCGGTTTTGTTAATTTTTTTTTCTGCTTCTTAGTGTTGTTGTTTCTTTTTTTTTTTTGGCTTTTTTTTTGGTGGCAAGCAACTTGGGCATAGTTGCCGTTTTATGGGCCAAAAAGATTTCATTTCAAAATGTGTGACATTGTTGTCTCTCTCTCTCTCTCCATCCCCACACACACACACACACACACACACTCGCATGTATCATGCATCTCGTATGTGCATCTTGCATCTTGCATCTTGAGTGTTCTTGCGGCTGCAACAGCTGCGCAACCGCATTTGGATTGATTTGTGGCTGAGAGAACTACAGAGAAAAAAATAAAAAAAAAAAACAACACACACACATTGTATGTACCTACCTCTATAGCCCACATACTTAGTAGGGCCCCCGACGTCTCATCTATCCTTAAGTCAGGTCAATTTACATATTGCACAAGAGCAAAAACAGAAGAAAACAACTCAAACTTAACTTTGTTTCAAAAACTTTTAATGAATGCATACACGAAAGAGCTGAAAGAGTTAAGTAAAAAGGTGGGAACGCAGAAAGGAAGCACACCTCAGACAGGTGTTCCAAATGTCCATATGATTAGAAGCAACTTCAATTGGATGCAAAGGAATCTGTTGCCCTGCATATGCCCAATTAAGCTGGAAGAATACAATTTCCTCAGCCCTTATATGCCCATTCATTCAATTCTAATGGGGCATTCAATCTCTAATGGGAATGATCAATATGAATTTATCATAATTTGCTAATTTGATATGAGCTCTTAGATCTTTGGGCTTCACTTCAATCCTTTGACCCTTTTGCTACCCATCATCTTCTGCTTCTGCCTCTCTCTTTAACTTACAGTCACAAATTTCTGAGAATTTTGAAATGCTTTCCATTGAAATTGGCGCTAAGACTTTGTTGCTTTTGCTTTTATTGTTTGTTGTTGGTTTTTGTGTAAATTAACAGCTTAAGCGCCACATTTAAATATTTATATATTGGTTGGTTTTTTTTTTTATTTATATACTTGGCTTTCAGGCCGCTACGCATCGATTTTGATTTCGATTTTTGGGGCATTTCCGGTTTCAACATGCTCAAAAGTTGAAAAACCAAAAAAAAAAAAACAAAAAAAAACCGAAGCACACACAAAATCACATTGCATTTGTTGCTATTGTTGTTTACCTCTCTCTTTCTGGCTTTTTGGATAATTGAAAGACAACAACGATGTGTCACTTTATTAACAATTTGTTTTTTGTTTTTGTTTTATGTGTATTTTTTTTTTGCATACCCCGTAATCGAAAGGGTATATCAACGCTATCAGAATGCTGTGTAACAGGTGAAGGCTGAAATCCGTTTAGAAAGTCGTAAATCTAAAAGTTCCTAGTATCGATAAAGTAAGTAAGCACTTTAGCGCACCTAGCGGCGGCCTTTTTGGCTTTGGTGGGCCCATAGATATTAATAACCCCCCCCCCCTAAGGAACCGGCTCCTGCCTAAATATGTACGTGTAAATGTTGTATATATATTTTCGATCAGTCTACTTCTAATCGGTATTATAGTTCGCCCATTTAGGGAGTATTAATCAAGTCTAAAGTTTGGCTTTTGCCTCATCATTTTGACCAGTCTCGTTGAGTCGACGACGCGTCCGATGTTTCAGCCCATCGAGCGGGGAAGTTCGCGGAGCGTGTGCGCGGAGAAGAGGGGGGGGAACAACACAAATGCAAAATAACATTAATAAATTAATTAGCATAAGGCAGCGTGTGTATATTATGTCTCTCTTCTTCTCACTCTCTTTTTTCTTTTTTTTTTTTTAGTCTCTGTTTCAGATTCGTCTAGTTCCAAACTGGCCAATGAGTCATGGCCAATATCGATAGTGAGTCAACTTGGCCACCAAGTTCTCCCAAATGGAGTTGATCGAGTTTTTTTTATTGAAATACCAATATGCTAGACCTACAGATACCGATATCGATATGTACATATAACCGTAACGCTGAATGCTAAAATTTTCCATTCACATTTTACATGAAGTTGTCTTCAGTTGTCGGATCAATAATTGATAGATAATTAATATTATATTTTTGGGTGGTCAAAACTGGTTCAGATCGCTTCGCAATGCTGTGAAGCGAGTGATAAAATGGGGGGACAAGCCTCTAAACTTGCTAAATTTAACAGATCGAATGGAATTCGGGCAGTAGCAACTAAGCACGGACCAGACCAGACCATTCCGCCTGGACAATGGCCTTTCTAAACACCATGTCATGCGGTTGCCATAAAGATTGAGCTAAAAAATATAAGTGCGATGCCGTGTGGTTAAGGTGGTGGTGGTGGTGGTGGTGGTGGTGGTGGTGGTAATGGTGGGCGTGGCATTTGTATTAAACAAAAAATATCAAATTTTGGAACTATCAAAGCAACACAACAAAAAAAAAAAGGAAGAAAGAGGAGAGCATGTTAAGGATAAAAACAGGACAGAAAGAAATAAATTTTCAAATTCAGGTCAACCTTTTGCAGTTTCGATTAAAAAGATATTCAAACTTGTTTTTGAAACGTAAGGAAGACATATTTTCGTTTTCGAGTCATTGAAATCTTTTAGAAATACTTCACTCCTTAAAAAGCAGCTCTAAAAGATAATAGAAAACTTTCGAAAATCAAAGCGGAAAGTAAGAAACGTTTTCATATCGCAACATTTTGATTAATTTATTAAACAATAAATAAATGAAAGGATTTTGTTGATAAATTTCACTTTTACCAAAAGCAACTTCCCGATGGCAACTGTCCGTTCGATGGGGGTCTTAAACTCTGTTTATGTAGAGCGATTTTGGTAGACTTTGCCAAGACATTTAACGAATATCGATCATTGATGAACTATTTTTAAAGAAAATAAATAAATTAGCAAGCGAATGCTAAACATAAAATGAATGAATAAAATAAAACAAAAAACCAACAACAATAATAAATTATACCAAAAATAAATCGTCATTGAAAGGGGCGGTCAGTGGGAATGGTAGAAGGGAGAAGTTCATTAACTCAATTAAAACGTTTAGGCAGCCTGGTGCCAGCCAATCTCTCACACACACACACACACGCACACCCCAACCCATCCGCATGGCACGCGGACAGATACCCTTAACATTTGATACGAAGCTTTTATCATAAATTATCTGAAAAATTGATAGAAGATCTCATACGGGAAGAGAGATGCTGGATCGCTGATATTATGAATCCTGATTCGTCTGGATGACCCAATTGATATTCCTTTTAGCTGAACTTACCTTGAATGTGCGGTGCATTTGGCTTGTAGCCCTGGCAATCGGAATTTATTGTACTATTCGACGATGAGTAATTGCTACTTAATTGCTGCACAAGGCTGGTGGTGCTCGTGCTCCCGCTTGTGGTTGAGGCAGCGGCAGCGGTCACTACAGAAGCTGCCACAGATGCCGCAGCGGCCGCTGCTGTTGTGGCCGTTGCCAGTTTGGCCGAGCGCCGTAGTGATTCCAGTTCGTGTAAGGTTTTTGGTACAAGGCCAAAATTTCCCAGACCGATGCGATAATGTGGATTGGTGGGACCTGTAGAAGGAATGCGCACAGAAAATTGCATTAAATATGGCATAACTTATAACATAATTATACTAAGTTGTTGCACTCTTTGACCCGCCCCCGAAAGCGTCCTTGTTATCCAGCATTTATGTACATGTAAAATATGTCTTCAAGTTGATTACAAAATACTTTCTATATTTGTATTTCTATTCGCTTTTGGACACGAAAAAGAGATCTACATAAATCGATTTGCGGACTACATATATTCGATCCTGTTTGCAGTCGCTTTTCTTTGAAACTTTATACAGTTTCTAAATGGCAGACAAAATTTTCGCCGAGTGTACTATTAAGGAATCTTGTTACCATGCTTACTTTCACCTTTGAAACGCCCCGCCCCGAACTGCCCCGCAATGCCTGCAGTGTATAATTAACACAAATTCAAGGTAACTATGTATAGACTCGTATACGTATATAGCCAGATGAAGACATATAAATGCATTAACCAAATGAATAAAGAACAACAACAACAACAACAATATATATATATATATATATATATATATATATAATTCATACATATATGCATTACACGAACACCTTAAAAACAAAAACAATAACAAAAAATAAAATGAGGAAGGTTTTCTTCAAAAACCGCAAAATTTTCAGAAACCGTAAGAAGCTGACGCTTTTGATGCCCCACACTCGTTCCGATGTGTGTGTGTGTGTGTGCGTGTGTGTGCGTGTGTGTGCGTGTGTGCAGTTGCAACACATATACATACATACAAGCAAACAATTGCAGTTCCGTTCCAGTTCCGATTCGTATGGCAATTCCAATTCCAATTGCGATTTCGATACGAAATGAATACGAAACGAAACCGGCTGCTCAGGGCAGACAGCAGGCAGCAGGCAGCAGGCAGAGGAAGCGGACAGCAAAATGGCCGACATCGTACGGCGTCATATGATCCTTTTGTGTGAGCCTTCTTCAATATTTTGACTTTAACTTCAACCTTCTGTTAGTCTGTCTGTTGCATTGTTTGCTCGGATGAGTGAGTGGGATTAGTGGCAATGATTGTTATGGCCAATTGCCCAGATCTTAGAGGATCCAGATCCGCAACGGCTTAGCCTATTTACATTAATTAGACACTTGTTCTAATGCGGTTTAAGTAGTGGTCGCAACACATGTTGCAACCCAAAACTCCACGGGTGGCAACCACCACCGTATACATTCGCCCCCACCCCTACACCACCACAGCCGACTTTACCTTTATCTTTATCTTTTTCACCTTTGCATTGGTTGTTGTTATTGTTGTTGTTGTTGTTGACTGCGTTTGCTTTGTGGCCAAGTGCTAATTGCTAATTGCATAAACTACTTTACTTACTTGTCTTGGAGCGTGGCTCTCTGGGCCCATCAACGGTGACTTTGATGGCTTTGGCATAGGTAGCCACCTGTGGAGGACTTGTGGCCACCGTAATTGTTAGCGTAAAGCTTTTCCCTGCAAGCCGAAAGAAAAAGGAAACAGAAACCGAAAACGGCATCATCATCAGTTTAGTTGCAAAAAAAAAAAAGAGAAGCGAAAGGAGGAGATTGGCGAGTAATTCAAATGTCATTTCGGTGATTTATGCATGCCACAAGCAAACCCTACCGAACGGCTACCGAATCAATTTTCTGCGAGCATCTTTCATGGCTATGCCCATATTGACAGACACGCCCACGCCCATCACAAGCGGCGGGCAAAGAGTTCTAAGCGAAAAGTGAGTTACTTCCACTTTGACATGCGTTTTGGCAAATCCTTTTTCAGTCCTTTTCTTTCTCTAACTCAGATCAGTCGTTATACTAGAGATCGTAACTAACTCATGATCTAAGGACTCGGGAGAGAAGTACTTCAAAATTTAACTTGTTCCTGCCTAGGACTAAATTCGAAATTGTAGGGAACGGAAAGCATTCTTCTACTTCTTCTAATAAATTGATGCAAAACCAAAGCATTTTGTCTTTGTTTTTTTTTTTTTTTTTTTGAAACAAAGAGTATGCATATATTCCTACGATTTGTCAGTAATGTGAATCTATATAAAATACTTTTGTATGGGCAAGTCGTCGTCGTCTTGTCTCTTGGCTGGGTTCTCTTTCCTTTTGCCTGTTTTTTTTTTTTTTGAGTGCGGTGCAATTTGTTTGAACTCTTGACATAAATTTGGTTTATCCTGCCATTAATGACTCGCCGGCCCGCACAAGTTATTGGGCCCGGCTTGCGTTTGCATTTTACAACTTAAAAAGCAAAACAAAACGGAGAAAAAAAAATAAACTGAAGCGGGACATAAAAATGTTGCAACCTGTCTTCCGCTCGTGGCAACATTGTGGGCTTGACCATATTTATTCTGTTTACACTATTTACGACACATGAGACACTCGACTACCATTCAAAGTGGGCGCAGGGGTGGGGGGGTGGACACTGTTAATGGCAGGATCTATGTATGGACATTCATTTAGGGGCAAAGTAGGATGGTAGAGTAACCTTTGATAAGTTTATCGGTCTGGTCAATTTTTTTGACTCTACACAAATTTGCATTCTGCATGTTGTCTGTTTGTTTATTTGTCTCTCCGTCTCTCTGTCTGTCTGTCTGTCTGTCAGTTTGTCTGGCCATTTAATACACTTTCCTCTGCAGACATTCATTTGTACATATAATTAAACACCCACAAAAGCGACATTGTCGCTGTGTTAGTAGAGAAGCAGAACCAGAACCAGAACCCGAACTCGAATCCGAACCCAAAAAGCTACCCAGCCAGTTAACCGCAAAAACCTCAGTCGCATCCACATACACAGGCCACAGGCCACATGCCTCGGCACCCCATCAACCCATCATTCCATCACCCGGCCAACAATGCCGCCAATCCGCCGAAAGCACTATGCACACCTACGCCAAAAAACAGATAAAGAGCAAATATAAGAGAGAAATGCAGAGAGAAAGAGAGAGAGAGAGACAAACAGAGATAAAGACAGCGAGAGAGAGAGTTTTTTAATCAAGCATCAGCAGATTCTTCAATATAAAATATTTATAACTAAAATAAACAAAACAAATTACTCTTACATTTCATATCTGAATCCTTAAAAGGATTGGTAAAAGTTCTTTGGAAAAGTATCAATAATACATGAAAGTTCTAGATTTCTAGAGCTTAAAGGTCTTTAATTAGAACTAGGAAAACTAAACAGAGTCCATCAATAGTCAGAAATCTCATATTCATCAGCTTTAGTCATCTAATGGGATTATACATAGAAAGGGGTCTGTCGATAGGTGCGCCAAAGTGCCAGGTGTGCTTAGAGCGAAAGAGATGACATTTGATAATTTTAAAGGAATTGAAATGGCCCACTCGATCTACGAATCGTTGGCAAGGAATAACACTTTTAGGGGCAATCACTGCCATCGCCCTTTACCAAATTCTCTTGCTCTGTTTTCTTTGTCGTCTCTCGCTCTCCTACTCCCACATGGGGCTAGTAGAAAGAAACCGAAAAGAGAAGAAAAGAAATCATTAAACTTTAAATTGAGTTGGCTCAAAAGCGAAAAGAAGAAATAGTTATTTGCCTTCAAATTGCCTGCCATCAGTTAGAAAGCGTTTTTTCTTCGTTTCTTTGGGTTTGTTTTTTTTTTTTGTTTGTTTCAAATGTCTTCATTACTGAAGAGAAACAAAAAAAAAAAAACCGAAAAACAAAAAAAGTCTTTGCGTTTCAAACTCAAATCTATCGAAACTATGAAGGCAAATTAATCACGAGGCTCAAAGAAAAAATAAAATAAGTTGAAAACCTGAAAATATCTCCTTCATTTTTCAAATTGAGAACTGGAGCATTTCCATTCATTCATGTCATATGTAAAAGATTGTTACAATAATAATAATAATAATAAGAAAACGTTCATCTTTCTCTCTCCATCTCCCTCTCTCTCTCTCTCTCTCTCTCTCTCTCTCAAAGTGTTTGTTTCTTTGTCTTGTCATGATAAAATATCATAACTATGAGGAGCGATAATAATGGAACTTAATAATGGAACTGAAGTTGGGTTTAGCTTCTCTGCGAAGAAGACGAAGAAGTTGTAACGGGGGTGGGTGATTGGTCAATAGGCTGGCCAGGGGAGGAGGGGGGGTTGGAATCTATCTTTAAATTACTCATCGACATGAAAAAGAAAAACAACAATGAACACTTTGAAAGTGACTAAACTTTCCACTTGTTTGTGTATATGTTCATTAGCAAACATTGCCAAAGATAAGGCAAATAAGTTTTGGAAAATTAAGGAACAATCAAGATCACTCCAACATGGATAACTAAAGAAACAATCATAAATTAATAATCTTGCTAGATATTCCACAATTTTCACATCGTTTAGAAGATGTCTTAGCTACCTTTCCTCTCAACTGCCCACTTCATCAATTATCGAATCGGATTGGAGTGACACTGCATCAGAGAGGATCAGTGGATTTGATGGATCTATCCAAAGTCTAGCCTAGATGAACTTCACTTTTGATGCTGATTACAGAACAAAGTCTTCCCCCTTTGAAATTCCTAGCTCTACTCTGTGGATAAGCTTGAGAAATAACTCGAATAGAGTTAAATTTAAAAAGCAACACTCATCGAATTCAAATAAATTTAAATACTACTCATATTAGATGGCATGAGCAGGTTTGAGTCAATTTAAATGTTTTTGTTTTTTGAACCACAGAAGCCAAAAGGCTTGTTTATATTTTGTTTTTTTTTTTTTTTTTTATTTTATTTTATTTTGATAAGAAATCAGTTGGAGGCAAATTCATATTTATTTCTATAGAAAAAAAAGGGTTCAAATTCTTTTCAAGCCTTATCTCTGATAAAAGAAACCAAAAAAAAAAAAAAAAAACAAACGAAAATATTACTTATTATTATTACCATTGACCCAGAATACCAAGAAAACATTTTGCTAAGGAAAACAAGGCGAAACGAGTAAAAATCTAACATTACAATCTTAATCCCTTTCCACAATTTAAAATCGCATTTAATTATTGAAATTTTAAATTTCATTTTGGCGCGTGCCTCTCATTTGGCCATTTTACCCTCCCGCCCCCCCTTTCTTTCCCTTTCTAGTTTACTCTTTTTGGTTTGCTAATCCTTTTTGTGTGTTTGCCAGAGTCAAGTCCTTTGATATGATTAGAGAGGTTTATATTTTGGAATGCTTGAAAATGAGCAAAATTAAATAAATACACAAAAACAACAAAACGCAGACCAGAACCAGAACCAGAGCCAAACCGAGGGCCAGAGCAAGGGACACGCCCCTTTATTTAACAACGAAACGAATAATACCCTAGAGAAAAACAAAACGAAATTCCTTTCGACTAACAGAAATTTAAGTTCACCACAAGCTGATTACCCTTTTTGGGTTTAATTTTAGCTAATGTCCAGATAGAAATAAAAAATATATGTATATATATATGGATGATGGAGCAGATTTTCAGAAATTTCATAAATTTCAACTTTCTCAGAGTGAAATAAAAAACTTATTGAAAAGATTTAACAAGATTTAAGGGATTTTGGGAAAAGTCTTTACTTTGTCCGCCAAGTGATAGCCATCATCCATAGTCATTTGAAAGGTATTCCTATATTCGTTTTGTTTGGTTGTTTTTAAATTTTTTGTTTTTTTTGTTTTCGATTTGTTTTGGATTTGTTAATTCTGCTCTGGTCTCTGGCCATCATGTGCTTTGTCATTTAATCAGAAAACGCTGCGTGATGTCCACTCTCTCGCGATGGAGATGGAGATGGAGATGGAGATGGAGATTGCTGATGGTTGATTGGTGTTAAGAGTTGCGGGGAGGTTGGAGAGGGCGTGACCATTAACTGACGCTGACTGACTGCATCTGAAGTTGACAATTTTTGGTTAGCGCTTATGTTCTTACATCCATTAGCTTGTTATTTGCATGCTCGACCCATTGTTTTGGGCATTATAATTATTCGGTTTGGCCTTTTGCCGGCACGAGCCGTCAATTTGAAGTGAAGGGAGGGGCAGGGAGAATAAGCATAAGTAGAAGAAGGAGGAACTGGAAAAGAAGGCGCAAAAGTCAGGGAACAACAGTTGCAGCTAATTAGCCAACTGCTGGCAATTCTAGGCATCGTCATATTCTCTCCCACCTCCCTGTCTCTCTTTCTCTCTTTCTCTCCCTCTCACTCTCTCTCTCTCTCTCTCCTTCTCAGTTTTGCGCTGTTTTGGTAAGTTCAATTTGTGTTCTGTTCTGTTCTGTTCTGGGCCGGCCAATTCTACATTAATTGTGGGTTCAAATCGATTATAGCCAAGCCTAAGCCTTGCGTGACGTCCAAGTATGCTTGGAATATATGTACATATGTATCTCTGTGAGTGTGCCAGTGTCAGTGTGTGTGTGTGTGTGTGTGTGTGTGTGTTTGAGGCTGCCGCTTTTCGGTACTGAAGTTACGCATGTTGCAAACGTTGCATGTTGCCCCGAGGACAGCGCCAACTGCAGCCTAATGTGATGACTGCTGTACAATAATCCTCACATCCCACTCAACCAATCTTCCAGCAACTCCTTCCCTTGCTCCTGCTCACTCACTCGATTGACTGAAGATTGGAGATTGGAGACTGTAGATTGCTCCATTTCAGTTCGATCCCACAACCGAAATATCGACATGTCATGTCACTCAATCAAAATACTTCCTGAGTAGAAGCTTCCGCTCGGATATGCAAATCTGTTCTCACACATTTTCACGCAGAACATTTCGGCAAGAATTCTTTGAAATCGCTTAACACGTTTCCATCCCAATCCGATGATCCCTGTGACCCCAAGGGGTCGCACTTTTTTTGCCAGATCCATTGCTCAGTTAAAAGGCTGAGCTAAGGAAACACACTCTCTAGGATGAACTCACCTCGTCCGCTTCGTCCCACAAAGCGAAGATCGTTGAACTTGGCCACACAGTTCTTCATTTGGGCCGTGCAATTGCGCAGCTCGGCGCAACAGTTCTCATCGTTGCCCGCTCGTATGGTCACATAGGTGCCATCGCCCACATCGGCCAGTGCGACGACTTTAAAGGCCAGCGGCAGCGTCTTGTTCGAGCGCCAATGGGATGGCAGGGCGGAGCACAGGAAATACGGATTGCTCGTGCGCACTGAAAAGAAGCACAAAAAAGAAACACAAAGAAATCAGAAATGGAAAAACGAAGTAAAGAGCGAGCCACAAGGAATACGAACACACAACAACAAAAAAAAAAAGAAAAAAAAAGGACATGACAGACATTTCATTCAATTGTCGTCCCTACGATTGATTGAGACCCAATAAAATAATTTCATTTATGTGCTCTCTTATTTAATAATTATCAATTATTAATTGTGTTTTGTCGGCCCATCCATCCATCCATCCATCCATACGTCCAGGCCATGCGGAATGTTCCGGAATCCGCAATACGGCGGTGCATAATTAATTAGAGAGTGAATGAGGCAGCAGGTGGCAGCATTTGACAGTTGACCTACCTGTCATAAAAACTGGCTCAGTCGAATGATAATATTTAATAGCGAAATTTTGTACGCAAAGATGCTGGAATCGATAAATTCATCAGAACGTTAACTAGGTAAAGTCTCGTACAAATGATTATCGAATATTGAAATGCCATGAAACGGTTCCCCTAATGAAGGCTGTTTAAGTAAATCAGGCGGGGCTAGTAGGGGGAGGGGACGGGGGAAAGAATCCTGTGAAACTTTATGGCGAGAAGGGAAACTTCTTTAGAATCCTTCCTTCCATGAAACAAAAATTAAAACGAAATCAACTAAAATTTTGATTTTTAGATCAAACTGGGTCACGTAACATTTATAAAAAAAAAAAGTAAATGAAGAAGGGAAGATCAAAGTTGATTCAAAATTGTGAAACGTGAAACTCAAGCTACATCCTGTGTGATTTATTTTTGTAACATTTCCTATACAACCGGCAAGAAATTTAATTCTAAAGTTCTTTTTTTTTAATAAAGACTTTTTTAGTCTTTAAAAAAAAAGGAAGAATTTTCAACCAATTAACAATATTAAAGTTTATTTTTATTGTAAAGCAACTCCGAGCAATTGCTCCTTAGAAGCTTATAATTAAAAAAAAATTTATTTTTACGGTTTTCAGATTTTTACAGGAAGTTCTCGAGACTACAAGGAATGGAATCACATAATAAATTCGATTCGTTTTAAATGTTTTACCAAATTTGAAGTTACAAACTTCTTAATCATTTTATATAAAAATGATTTTTTAATTAAGACAAGAATAAGTTTTTCAATTTTAAAAATATCTGAAATTTAAATTTTTCTAACTATTTCTCGTTAGGGAACTTGGCAGCCTTTTTGTGTGAATACAAAATTTATAGAAATTATTTATGATTAAATTTTATATGCTGGACAAAATTAATAATTAATTGTTGTAACGAAAAAAGGGTGTTTAAATTTGATCAGTCATAAATAAGATATCGTAAGTAATCTCTATTAGTCGAATTCAATATTGATTTGCATCTCCTTGATTTTGAAAGAGATTTTGACGCAATTTGATATACTCGCACCTTGCTTTTCCTTCTCTCGATTCTTAGGGTTTTTTTAGATGTTACTTCATTGAGCACAAGTTATGGAAAGGATTAAGGCTCCTTCTCAAAGGGAGAGAGAAAGAGAGAGAGAAAGGGGGCGAGAAAGAGAGAGAGCAAGAAAGAATGCATTGTTGATATAATTAAACAAGAAATTGAATTAAAACTGGTTTGATCAGAGTTGAGCTGAACTAAGCTGAGATTTCATTAACAGCTTTCATGGGTCATTGATATGGGGCCGATTGACTGGTCACCGGTAAGGAACTTTCTGGCCATGTCCGAAGACTCGTGCGTTTCTCCATGCAGGCGATATCAATAACAATTATTGATATCAATTTACGCATCATCTCGGCATCATTATCGAATGACACACACGGCAGAAGAAGCCCCAAAAGTGTGTGTGAGAGTGGCCAAGGATAACTTGAAGTCAAAAAAAAAAGAAAAAGCTAATTGAATTTCATATCGGGACACGCGCTAAAAATTTAAAAATGGAAATGCCCACAAATGTTGCATAATCTCGAGCAAATTGATAATCTAACATTAAGTTGATAAGAATTTCCCAAACACATAAAAAACTCTCTTTGGTTGAGATTGGACTAGGTCAAGTCCTATGAAGAAATGCTGAAAATTGCCGAATTCCTCCAGCTGGCCGTAGAGATAACCCTTGATCCTGGGAGTCAGGAGTTGAGTTAAGCCGACCAGTGAGAAGGGGGCAAAGTGGCACTTACCCAATTCTCCTGGATATTCCTGTTGTCGCTCCAATACGTATCTCTCCATCCAAAGTAGATCTTGATGCACTGCGTTATTATTGTTATTGTTATTGTTGTTGCTGTTATTGTTGTTGCTGTTGTTATTGTTATTGTTATTTGAATTGGAACTAGAGTTTCCACCGCCGCCACCGCCGCCGCCGCCGCCGCCGCCGCCACTGTGTCCACTATTGGCTGTACCATTGCTAGCACCACCTGTTGGTGAACTGCTGCCCACACTGGCATTACTGGACACCGGTAGGACATCCACATGGCAACAGCTGTGACAGCGGAACTGGAGCCGCCACCACCAACGGTGGCACCTTTATAATCGCCAGTTGTCGTCCATCCGGCGGTGCCGTTGGCGAGGTCGATGATGTGACCATACTGTGCGATAGATGATGAGGATGATGATGATGATGGTGGTGGTGATGGTGGAGATGGCTGCTGCCGACGCTGCTGCTGTGTATGCTGCGCGCCAGGCGGCCGGCAATGCTGACAGGCGCCACAGCGGCTGCTGATCCCGTCGTAATGGAAACGGCTATGGAAGATGGCGATGTCGATGTGCCTGTATGGCCAATTGATGCTGCTGCTGCTGCTGCTGCTGCTGCTGATGGTAATGGCGACGGTGATTGTGATGTGGTTGCTGTTGCTATTGCCGCTGTTTCCGCCGCTTCGTTGGGCAAGTAGCAATGCAAATGCATGCGATGTTGCCGATGTTGAATTTTGACTGGGCGCCAATTTGGCGGTCAATTCGATTCAATTTTAGTGTTCTTCTTTAATTTTTTCTGCGGGTTTTTCCGACTTGATTGCTTTATCGGTAGTTTTCTTTCTCCTTCTTTCTCTCTTTTCTCGGTTATGTCTGCACTAGAAAATCATAACAAGGAATTCGATTTAGAACTTTTGATTGCATACTTCAGGGGATATTGTTCGATTGTAATTTCCGTTTGGCTGACTTTTGGGAACTTTTTGAAAAACAATTGTTTGCACTTTATTACACTGAGAATATACATATATAGAAACTGATATCACTTTTCAATCACAATCGAAATCACATTTGATAACTCTTTTAATACAAAAATATGTGTGACTTTTGGGGAAACTAATTTCGGAACCCGATATACCAGACAATATTTGGGAAATTTCTACATTGATCGACTCCATAAAGAAGAATTTAAACAACGTCAAAGTTACAAAGAAAAAAAAACGTTAAGCTGTGACATTAAACATATTGAAAACTTTAAGAATTTTAAGTCAGATTTTCATTTGCAAAATTTTTCTAATCAAATTTATTAAAGTAACATCTTAAGTAAATAAAATCTTTGCTTGGAAATTGGAGTATATAAAACTTCAAACACAACAGATCATTTGTATTTAAATCTTTCACTTGGTATTTTCAAAAAGTTATTCCAAATGCATTTCGGAAGCGAGTCTAGTTACTTAAATCAACTTTGTATTTAGCTTTCACAATATTTATTTATATTCTTTGGATCAACATTTATAGTCACAGATTAAAATTTATAGTCACATTTTCCAATTTTATATATATAAATATTATGGTTGATATATTCGATTTGAGTTGCCTTTTGTTGTCTACAAATAAGTAACAATAAATCAGTTATTTGCGTTTATTTTTGTTGTATTTTTATTGTTGTTTTTGGTGCGACACAAAAAAAAATTAATAATAAAAATCATTTAACAACTTTTGTTTGTTATTATTGTTATTGTTTGGTTTTTGTTGTTGAGACATTTTTGTTGTTGTTTTTTTTTTCATAATTTGCAGTTTTTATTTTATTTGTAATTGGTTTTGGATACCATTTATTGTTATTTATTTTTATTTTTTTTTTGCATTTGAAATGTTTTGAAATTAACTCACTTGCACACACACACACAAACAACAACACCCACTAACTACACACACACACAGAAACAGGTCAAGTGACACAGTTTAGTTTATTTAGAAGAACAGTAAAAAAAAGTTAAGATGGATATATTTATATATATCTATATATGTTCATATAGTTTAACCGATCCGTTCGCGTGTCTTACTAAATCGGTACTGAACAACGGTAAAGATAGAACAACGACAAAATAAACAAAATGCTTAAAGCAAACGAAATCGCTACATTCAGCGTTTGCCCGCTCTTACTCGCTCTCCGACTCTCACTCTCTCTCGGTCTCTTTATTCAGCGCTTTGCTGAACGGCAACAAGCGCCATCGCTGATTGGTTGCCACCTGCGGCCACACTGAGGGCACGCTGCCTTTCCATTGGCTGGCCACTGTTTTGGATTTCGAGAGATTTTTTGTTTAATGTGTTCCTTTTGTTTTATGTTTGTTTTACGTTCGCCTTTAATTCGTTCGCAAATGAAAAGTCGCTTTAATAGAATTAAACTCGCGTCTAAAGATGTCACACACACCCGCACACACACACACACACAAGCAGACGAAATGGAAAACTGAAATTGCTATTGACAATATTTGTGAATAAAAGTGAAAAGTACCAACATATAGAAGACAAATTAGGTTACGAGAGGTGGGTGTGAGTGGTAGGATAGCAGGGGTGGGGGTAGATGTTATATACAAATTTCGATAAGAGCTTAAATCCAAAACTCACACGTTTAATACCCTTGCAGACATTAGGAAGTTTCTTTCAGTTAAATAATACCTTATCTCTAGATATATTCCTGCTATGTTATGCAAATTTGGGGAAAACATGAAGTAAGCAAGTCGTCACGCCGACTTGGGTATACCCAGTGCGAAGGGGAAACCCATTTGCTATGTTACCTCTCTTGTGCGGACAATCAAACTTTATTCCCACTCATGCCCAAATGATGGCCGCAGAGAAATTGTCCATATAAGAGGGGTAACAACTTAAGAGTGGTGTCCGCTAAGAGAGTTTTCACTGTTTTTCATTTTTGGGCGGAAACCGTCACCCCGTGCTAATTGTTTTGTGGATTGTAGTACACGGTGACCCATACATCTTAGGATAAAGTATCCCAGGGCCCAAGTCATGGAATCCTAAATCTTATTTATCCTTTAGTTTTACTCAGTTACTAATTTATCCTGGAGAAATAAATTTCGTTGTCTTAATCTTTCGAGTTCTAAACTCACCCGAAATACTATTTCAATTTAAAATATAAAATCGTTTAAAAATCGTAATCAACTTAATCATTAATAATTTTTTTTCTATGTACATTTAAACCAAAAATAATAACTACAAGGAAAATGTTTTCAGTCGGTTGGTTCTTCCTCTTCCACGGCATTTGCTCCTTTATCTTATTGATCTTTAGTTGACATTTTCCTATTGCATGGCCTATGTTAGTTTAGTATTTTTAGTTAGTCGCAATATCTTTTAATTAACACTTTGTCTTTCTTGTTGCTTTGGTTTTCGCTTAGAAGCAACTGGAAAATAAATAAATAAATAAACTATGCCACCATATGTTTGGGATAATGTGATAAAGTTATCACATTGAACACTTTTGAGGTTTCCAAGGTTTATGCGGTTTTAAATGACGATAAGAGCCAATTGTTGAAAGGCTTACAAAATGTCTTTGCCTGGGGCCGAAACCTGTAATACAAACTAACTCGGGCGATAGATAGGAACTAAAATTATACTAAAAATGCATAAATAGTGAGCTTGAAAATTTCTTCAAAATTTTTGGTTAGCCTTTTTATTTCGTTATTCTCTCTTTCTCTTTAGGCCAGACTACCATAAATATTGCAATATTTGATTAGCATTTGCGAATCAATATTTTTTTTCATTTCCTAAATATTGGCATTTTTTGTGATTTTGCGAAATGTTTTCATGCATGTTGTGTCTTGCATTATTGATTAAATGTTTTTAAGTATTCGTTTTATCATAGTTTTTTTTTTTTTGTTCGTGGGAAACCGCGTATCAGTTAAATTTACCGTCGCTAATTGCAAAGCAACAAAATTATACATATACATACATTAAGTATTATATATTTTTATAAAATAAATGGTACAAAGATAACGTGGCGCCGACTCGAGAATACCCTATGCCAAAGGAGAGTAGAATAGAAATTGAAATATCAGAAATATCTCTGGTAAAACTGATATTTTACAAAATATAAGTTAAGTTTAAAGCAGTCCTACCAGTTGATTAAAAATATGTGTAGGTTATGCGGTCGTGAAAGCTTTCTTTTGCTAGTTAGGCATACCCTTTCTTCCCTATGGGAGCGGAATATACAAATGGGTATTATCACTTTGCATTTAATGGTCGCGAGAAGACTGAATGAAGGTCACAAGAAGTATACACACATGTTCATTCATACATATCTAGAAATTTTCCCAGACATTGTGTGCGACTATTTTGAAAGTAATGTAATCCAACTCGTCGTAATCATATCAAAACTAAAAAGTACAATTCATACTGAATTTAAATTTGAATTTGAACTGGCCTAGAGCGCCACCTACAATATTATCTCATTATCAAAGTTCATCTAGCGGGTTTTGTATCAAAACGCCATAAAATAATCATTTTTATTTATACAGTTTCTCAATAGGTATATACCTGACGATATTATAAACTTCATGTTAAAATTTAGAAGAAAAAATAATTATACGTTTCGCATTTTTTGTTTATTTACTCTATGAAGATTCAAATTGGCAATTGCAATTTGAAAAGCGCGCCTACTCGTTGTCGGCATAACGGAATTTGCTTTCGTTTGTGGCGTTTGGTGTTTTCCTTGCTGACCGCACCTGGTCACACTAGGCCTGCCTCCAAACAATTTCGTGCTGTTGTTCCCTTCGTTGGTTATTATTGTTGTTCACCTCAAAGTCGCAATTAAACGCTAAAATTAAAATCTCAGCCAAGCTGGAGAAGTGGAAGAGAACACGTAATTCCACAAAAAAGATGGACCACCGTCACCAAAGCCCGGTGGGTGGTGGGGCAGGAGCAAGTGCCTCCAGCCCAGGGACAGGGACAGTTGATAAGCCATCGATACTGGAAGGTAAACTTGCAAAGCAAAGCAAAGAAAAGAAAAACAACACCAAGATGACACACTGTCAACTCTCATAGATATATCAGTGTGTGTGTGTGTGTGTCTGTTTGTGTTTTGGGGTGTGAGTGTGTGTAAGAGAGTTGGGCGTTCTATTTGTAGGTTTTACTGATAAAAAAAAAACAGCATACAAAGCTGCAGAATCAGTCATAATCACCATCAGTTCATAGAGCTCTCTTGTCCTGTTCTAAATATATTTGTATGTGTATCTACGCATTGGCTTTGGCGCCAGGATAATACGACACACACACACACACACAAACACATGCGTAAAAAGGGAATTCCTCTTTGTTGTTGTCTTACTTTCAGTTTATTTATAGGGGAGGACCTGTTGATTTTACCCATGCCTTACCCCATTCTCCATGTGGTTTAACCCTTGTCTATAAGCAAATGGAAGTAAAAGTTTTGTCTGTATGTGTGTTAGTCAGAGGGAGAATGAGGGTAATGAAGCCATATAACGGTTTTTGGAGTCAGAGAAACACACACACACATTGTCATTGACATAAGCAAGAGAGAGATGCAAAATGTATTTCACAATTACACCCACAATATTTCAAGCTGCCGATGCTTATAAAAATGTAATATGTACTTATATTCTTTGATAGAATTTAAGTAATTTTGTTTTTAATTAAAGGGCAAAAATGCTAGTCGATTATTCTTAGCATGCGTCATCTATATAGATATATGGGCAGAGACAGATTTAGGGGAGGGCCAACGAGGCCCCATAATTATAGGGGATCCCCAGACAAGGAGAAGAAAAAAGGTCATTTTACACTATTTTCTAGTTTAGAAACTGACACATCATCTTTTCAGGTATAGTCCAAGGTCTAAATTAGATGAAATGAATGAAATCTCATTATGTATATCGAAGACAATGAATAATATTTATATTGAAACAAGACTAAATTGAAATATTTTAACCCCTCCAACAGGTGTCATGCATAACATATTTGATGGACTGTCGGATAAGGATGAGCAAGTGCGACAATCCATGCAAATGGCCATTGTAAAGATATTAGAGACTCATACGGAACGAGCCATCGACATACTTAACGAATATCGTCTCAAACATCCAAAGATGAACGATCAAGTGGTGTCCTTGCTGTTGGAGTGAGTACAAAACACAAAGACAAAAAGTCAAAAGTCATCTCATTTTGTTGTTTTGTTGTAACAGCTGCATCCGACGAGTTGTCGGCTCAGAAGTTACTCTACCTAAAGTGGCTCTTGAGAAACTGATTGCTTTGGCTCTGGAGGAGTTAACCAAAAGTTCAGAGCATGTGCCGCATATACAGCAACCAGCACAACGCATATTGGTTGCCATTGGCAGAAACAATGAGGGATGTGCTCTAGTTATGGATGCATTGCAGGCGGCTGACAGCGGCGGGGTACCACATTTCATGCTAATGCAATGTCTTGGCCAATTGGCTATGGGTAATCCGGCTGGTGTAGTACCACACATCAAGGCAATATTATCACAATGCCTGCCCCATTTGTGTGCCATAAAGCAGGATCACATTAAGCAGGCTCATGCCTATGCCATTGGACGCTGCAGTGAGGCATTAATGGAGGAAGAGCAGCAGCAGCAGGTTGAATCCTCATCCTGCTCCACAGAGATAAGCATGGCCTATGATGTATTCTTCATGATGTGGCTTCATTCGCGTGAGCCCAAAGTCTGTATGGAGATACTGCAGGCCTTGTCCAGCATGTATCCTCTTTTGCCAAAGGATCGCATACAGGATCAGGCTGGTCGTTTAGTGCCTCAAATTTTGGCACTCTATCGTCGCAGTGTGGATCGCAATGCGGTCACCCAGTTCCTATGCTCAGTGCTTAAAACGAATCTCTCGCTTCACCCCCAAGTGCTGGATGCCAATATAGATGCCTTGGTCACGAATCTCTTCGATTTGGTTTGCGTCTATCCGGACTATGAGAAGCCCTCGACGGTTAAAGGACACTATGAGGTGTTGCGTTGCTTCCACCTTTTGGCCAGCCATTATTCGACCAAAATCATGGATACTGTCCTCATACACTTGCGCAACAATAGCGAAAGGGAGCGCATTAAATCGCTGCTTATACTGACCCATTTGCTAAATAGTTGTGCAGGCCACATTGAGAATCGTTTGCTGCACTGCATCGAGTGCCTGAAACATATGATTCTCAGCGAACGCAGCGTTAAAATGAAACTAACCTTGCTGAAAACAATTGTGGCTTTGGCCCAAAAGGGTCACATACGGGACAAGGAGTTTGTTTGGTTCGTTGTCCGCCATAGCTGCAAATACCAAAAGATTAACCAGGAAACGGGCAGCCACGAGGAGCATGCCAATCTTGTATTGAGCTGCGAGAATACTCTCTTCATGCTGTCCTCTACAGTGGGCACCCTGGATGGACTGCTCAAGCGAGAGCTATTGAATTATTTAGTCCTTCTTGACTATACGGATATCTGTGGAAATTTGGCCAAATGTTTGGCCAGTTTGTTTGCCAAATCGCCTCACATAGAGTATGAAATTCATAGCGAAGAGACCACTGAGATGGCTGAGTCTTTACCACCACCAGCAGCTGGTGCAGCTGGCGAAGATCGGACAAATGGCGCCGGCGCCAGTAGTGTAGTGAAACGTGGCAAGGTTATGGGGCCCGAAGCCGATACCATCTATGCCCGTTGCCTGGCCCTGCTGGGCAATCAGCAGTGTATTAAGCGTTGCTCGAATATTCTTAGTTTTCTCCGCTATTACTATCCCCAGTTGAATCCAGCCTTGGAACAACTCTGGGAACGCCGCATCTCTGACCTGATGCTGCACATAAACAAGGAAAGTTCGTATCGCCAGCAACTTCATGACTTTATTCTGAGTACCAATGAGTTTCTGACCAATCTTGATGAAGGATTTGCCCAACGTTTGGCCATTAAGCTGGCCGATCAAATGTACTTGTATCCCATGCAGATGCCTCACTCTGAATGGCATTTGCCGGAATTGTCGGCTGAGCGGGGCATGCTGCTGCAGGCACTGGCCCTAAGCCTACTGCAGGTTACGGATGTGGCCTGCATCCATACGAAAATTGATTTAATTGTTACCACAGCGCGGCAAGAGCGGCTGGACAAGCATGTGAAGAATGCGGAATATGAGCGACGCATAGAGCCCTGCGCCTTAGCCTTAGGCTATATATCGCGTCAACATTTGGGCCATTTGGTTAAGAAGCTCACCGAGTTGGCCCAAATGGGAGGACGAAAGCATTCAACTGGCTTCTTTAGTAATTTGCATTTCATCAAGGATACGCACAAGGAGCTGGAGACCTATAAGAGCAATCTACTAGTAATCAAGGCCTTTGGTCGCATTATGGATGAGGCAGATCCTCTCCAATCTGTGCCACATCTCGACGATGACATCATAATGACTTTCCTGATGCAGCAGCTGGCCGGACATAAGGATCAAACAATTATGAGCGCCATATTACAGACATTGCTCAGCATATGCCATCAGTTGATTGTAACCAAAGAGGAATTACCCGGCGGCACACTGAAGCAACGCAAAAAGATTATGGAAACCGTCTTTAGCATACCCATCGAGTCACCCTTCAGCGATCTTCCTCTGCTGCCGACTATACTGAAACTGGGCACAGACTTTATCCGGATTGGGGCATCGGAAACGAATGATGCCCCTGGTGACGCGACCAGTGGCGACTGTAGTGTGGATGGCGGCGTCATTTTCGAGATTGCGTGCCGCAATTTCTTTGGCTGTGCCCAGCATTTGAAAATGAAATTCGATTCCCAGGAGGAGGATGAACGTAATAGTTTCCTAGCCAAACATCTAAATGAATCGCTGCCACAGCTGAATGCCCTTGTACGGGTAATAGTCGAGCAGGATGCGTCGCCCTCAACGCTCGATCTGATCATTGGCATTCTAGAGACCTGGACACGCGATCGAAACTCTGAGGTGCGCATCTGTGCCAGCCATGTGTTCAATAATACACTCGATGTCTACATCAAGTCGATGCGAATTGGCTGTGAGGCTCCATCGAAGTTCAATCAGACGGGGCAAATGCTGGGCAAGATTGTGCCACGTTGCATCGACTCCAATGGCACAGTGCGTCAGGTGTCTGTCGATATATTGCAAAAGACTTTGGAAATCGCCTGTGTCTATGAGACGCTGACCATAGCCAGCATCGATGCCAGCGCCGATTGGCTCAAGGAGATCGAAATCATCAAGGAGAACATTATAACAGACGACTCGAAACAAATCTATAATTTAGCCGGGGACATAGCGAAGGTAATTGCTCAGCGTATCTCCAGTTTCCAGTATTTGCAATTTTGGTAAGTGCCATTCCCTTTGATCTCTATACTCTAGTCTAATCTCTGTTTCTGTTTGCAGCAAGACACTTCTTGAATCGCTGCATGATCCTGAGCAGAGTTCCACCATTGGAGCCAGTGTGGTGCTGAAGTTTTTTATTCAGCAGAAGGGCTCAGAGCTCTTTCATGCCATACCCGATCTGGTCAAGGATAGCTTGGTGGCTCTCCAGCAGTGCGAAGTGCCGCGTGCCAAGTCCGGTGTACTCAAGGCATTGGTGGCCCTCACCAAGCATCATCCCAAATTGGTTTGCGCCGAAATGCTGAATCAACCACTGCCCCACAATGATCATCTGATTGAGTATTGGCATCTTGTGTGCAGCGATCCGGAGCTTACCGGCATAATGTTGGACAATTTCCTGCAGTTGTTGAGTGGTGCCAGTCTGCATGAGCAGCAATCGCCGGATGGTGGATCAGCAGATCGCCCGCGATTGGCCAGCGGTCAGCCATTTGCCATATTTTGTGCCTTGCACGAAATGATGCCCTGCAAGGACATCAGAGGGCAACTGGAGATGCGTTTCGCGGATATGTTTGCCATCTTGTTGACCTCATTGAGCAGCTACACTAACTTAATAGCTCCAAACCATGTCTCCACTTCTTTGAGTAGTAGCCCCAGCCAGCAGCAAGCCCAGCAGCAGCAGCAGCCGAACAACAAATCGAAATTTGGCTTTACGCCCAACAAAGAGCTCATTAAGGTCAATCCCTGTCAAATAGCGCTGGAAACTTTTCAAGCTTTCCTCACCAATCTCGAAATGGCGCAAATAGCCGATGTGCTAACTGTTAATCCGCAACTGGCCAATTGCACGGACTGGAATGGCTTTATAGAGCTGCTCACTCCCTTGGCCATTGGCCTGAGTCATCAACTGCAGTTGTCCAGTTCTCAGATGCGTCAATTGGTTAATTCGTTGGCCAAATATATTGCTTCGCTTCATGATGGCCAACGGGTGGCCGCCGTTGGCCTCTACTCCCGCCTGGTGCCACTCAAGCCAAATTTGGAACTCTCCAATTGCATTATAATGCATCTAGGTGCGGCTCTTAGCGATCCGAATGCCGTTGTCCGTGGTCTAGCCATTCAGGGCATGGGCTATGTGGGTCAACTGGGAGAACATGAGGCGTCACGTTACTCGGAGATGGCCATTGCTGCTCTGCTTAAAGGTGTGGACGATACGGTCAGCGATTGTCTGATCAATATACCCCTCGAGAGTATGCGAGGTTTGTCCAGCATTCTTCAAGCCTTGCCCAGCGTGCGAGTGGAATCGTTCCATGTCTCCCTGGCCATTCGAATACGCCCATTTTTTCGGTAATTACTCGCTGGAAATGCGCGAAGCGGCCATCATACTGTTCGGTGATCTGTGCAAGGACAAACATGATGATGGCAGCAGTTCCCCCACCTCATCAATGGAGGCATTACGCGAACAACTCTTTGCCAATCTGTTCCCATTAATTCTGCATCTAAGTGAGACAGATGCACCCTCGATTTGCAGTGCCTGTCGGGGCACATTGCAGCATGTATGTCGTCTACTACATGCCCCAAAGGTAATCGAGATGGCCCAACAGCATCTGGCCGATGACAATATTCAGTTTAATTTTTCCACCTTTGTCGTGGATTTCGTCAAAGTTATTGTAAGTACTAGAGACAGCTAAAATCAGAGAGGCTTCAAATCGTTAAGTAATTGCTCTAAATCTTGCAGGCTTTGGAGTTAAGCGACCACATACAGGATTTTATTGACTCCTGTATGCCGAAGTTACGTAGTCAGTGGCCCGAGGTTCGTGGCAGTGCTGCCATAGTCATAGGTGAGTCTGCTTTTAACTAGATCTCTCTTTAAATTTCTTCTAATTTTCCTGTTGTTTGCAGGTATTCTTCATAACTTTCTAAGCGAGCGTAATACCCAAACGGAATCAGTGGCTACCAAAATTTCAGTACTGCTCAAGGATGAGCATCCAACTGTGCGTGCTCGGGCGGCAACTGCATTGGGTCACTTCTTTGGTGACAATTAAAAAGAAAATTGCAGGCCAAATGGGGCATTGGCATGGGGACCAAACCGATAATGAATATTCGAAAAAAAAAAATAGGGCTTTAGTTAATATTGTGTTGGAATTGATGGTTATATCTGTATCCATCATATATATATATATATATAAATGGTAGTATTTTCTCCAAGTGTGATCCCGCCTACGCGTATTTTGGCGTAGCCTATATAATCATATATATTCCTTGTTCTAATATTATTATGTTTGATATTTTATTAACTATTTGTTTTGTTAAACTTTCGTGATCAATTTATATGTCTGTATTACACACTTTTCTCCATATAATACATATTCATGTGGATGTTTCCTTTCGAGAGAAAGAGAGAGCTAGTCCAAGAGAAAAATTGGCTTATGCCTATACACGACGTATCCATGTTAAATCGTTTAGAATATTATTACTTAAAAGACTTACGTTTCACATAAAGTTGATTGGAAATCCTAAATTATTTATAAAGACGAAATATACCAAAAATATAAAAAACATAACATTCGAAAAATTCAAGATAAATAAAGTGATGGAATTCGGAAGACCAACTGAGACTTACATCTACGTTCATATAAAGTCAATTAACATACAAATCGATTATAAAATAATGTTATACCCTCTCTTGTCTCTCTTTTTTTCTCGATTGTGAAGTTTAACTATATTTTTTTGTATGTAACACATCGCTTTATTCTTACAAAAAAAAAAAAACCAATTAAAAAATAATATTCAAACTAAATCAATCAAACGCATAGTACTGAATGCGTCCCGAGGACCAGGCAATTGTTAAAACCGATCTATCATTATCTTTATACAATGGTTGAAAGCACATATAGCTGGGATACTCCGCTGTTGTTTCGCCACTCAGATAATAGGCAGCTGAAATTTGTAGATCGAACTTCTGTATAAAAGTGCGGAAGACGGCAATGCAATTGGTTGTTTTAAAGGTGACCACTAAATAATTTCCATGTGGATCCCAGGCCAATTGTTGGACCGGACCGCCAATTAATGTTTGATTGCCATCCAAGCTGCAGGCATTCAGATCGGCAATAGGCAGTACTTCCTTATCATCTGCAGTTGCTGTGGAAGGCAAAAACATACTTTATAATAGGCATTCAGATGCAGATACAGAAAAGTCGTTTAAGTCTTGGAATCCCGCGTAAGAAAGACCTAATTTCTGTTTAAATATTTTGTAATTGATCTTATACAGGCGGTCTGAAAGCTAAAACAGCCGCCAACCTGTGACCAATAAAGCATTTAATCTTGGGCAGTTCTCTGTACAGATACCTGGCCAAACTTTAAGCACAGACACCAGCTAAAGAAAACGCCCGTAAAGTCCAAACAGACATAATCTCACTTACATTTTAACAAATGTTGTTGGACAAACTGCAAGCGATATAGTATAGGCTCTGCTGAGCTAACAAACAGTAGGAAACGTCCACATGGTGACCAGCAAGCGGTTTGCACATTTCCTCCATTACCGCACACCCAGCGTTCGGTGGTCCAGTGATTATAGCAGTTCCATACACGAAACACACGATCCACAGTGCCGGCAAAGAGCCAATCGTTATCGGGTGACCATTTGACCAATGAACCGGGTGGACCCAACCGCTTCAAGGGTTGCATTAAGCCATTGTCCGGTTGCCAAATGAGTATAGAGCGATCGCCAATAGAGGCGGTAGCTAGTTGGGTGCCATCCTTGTTCCACTGCAGAGAAGTGATCGGCAGATTAGCGGGACTGCAAGAGTTTTATATGGTTAAGTGGAAACTTTAGACGGGGACTTAGCACTGGGATTTACTTACTGCTTGAAAATCTGTGTGGGCATAGTGGTGCGTCCCAAATGGACATTATTGTCCACAACCCAAAAGCACAATCCCTGGCGACAACCTATAACAATTTCCGAAGGGCAAAGCGGACGCCAGTCCAGGCAAGTAATTTGTGTTTGTGAGGGACTCTGCAAAGAAGGTAAAAAATATGATTTGATATGATTTCATATGAATGATATGGATTTTCCGGGTTTACCTTCAAAACAGTGGGCGTGACGTTGCTACTCTTGACATAGATGCGAACGACATCGTCTCCTCCGACTACGGCCAGTTTGAAGGTATGTCGATGCCAGGCCAGACATCTTATATCGCTGGTCGTCCATTCTCTGGTCTCCATATACTGAGCTATCCTTTCTTCGCTCACTTCCTGAATGTAGGGAAATACCTTCTGTTTTAGTGAGGTGAGGAAGCCCAACAAATGTGCTATATGGTCGCCGGCCTTTCCAATCCATGGAGCCTGTTGACGTGTGTTCTCATTCCGAGCCTCGGCCAAGGACTCCCAAAAGCCCGCATCGAAGTAAGTTCGGGTAATACGCTTTAGTACACTCTCGTTTACTGGTATAAATCTCTGTCCTCCAAAGAAGCGTTGACCGGTGTGATTTAAGAGTTCATTCTTTAGATTTATCTTCGGATATCGGTCTAATTCGGGAATGTGATTGTGTCGCAGGGCCAGGTCGGGTAGCATGGAAAATGGCGGACATTGTTTTAAGTTACTTAGAGCAGCCATTATTTAAAAAAATTCACAAAACTATTTGCAAAGTAACAATAATTTTTTTTGCAACAAAACGCGCCATTAATCCTATCGTTTGACAATGCCGATAACAATTATCGACTACGAGAGTGACTCTTGAAAGCAGTGAAAAAATATCGTTATTGGGTAATCGGGAAACGAATAACTTTCAATCGTTGTGATGTGGCCCATCTCTGATGTTTACAATCCGGTCACACTGCCAGATTACTCTAGTCTAGGTTTATTGGAGCCTGGAAATTTTGGTTCTCGGCGTCTTAGGCATATTCAGAAGCAGCATGGCGGAAAAGAGAAAATACAAAAAGACCGTGAGCATTTCCCTTTATATTGCCTTCATTTTCACTATTGTATTTTTTTGTATTGATCATCTATGGCTGGGACTTGCATACTGGCGGCTGGATAGAAAGAGGAAATTCGCCGGGAAATTGCACGTGAATTCGACTTACCCGAGCGCAAATCCAAAATAGCTACAATACTCAAACAGGATGACCAAGCTTATTGTATATGCCGCACATCCGACTGTTCCAGGTTTATGATGTGAGTACTCAGCGAGTCGGTTCACTTCATCCACCCTATGGCCAGCATTAACCATTTGTCTTTGATTAGCGGATGCGATGGCTGTGAGGAGTGGTATCATGGGGATTGCATAGGCATCACCGAGAAGGAGGCCAAACATATCAAGCAATATTATTGCCGCCGCTGCAAAAAAGAGAATCCTGATCTACAGACAATTTTTCGTTTGGTTGCCACCGAAAGAACAGCCGCCTCGACCAGTGGCACAAATACAGGTCCGGGTCCTGGCCTAGGGAATACAAATGCTGGTGCGGGGGGAGTACCCTCGGCACTGCCAGCGCCTGCCGTCACAATGAAGCGAAAGAATAGCAATGCCAAAGAGCCCAAGGGAGGCAAACGGTGCGGATCGTGTGAAGGTTGCCGTCGTCCTAATTGCAATCAATGCGATGCTTGTCGCATTCGCGTGGGTCACAAGCCCCGCTGCATTTTCCGTACATGTGTCGTGCAGGCGGCAAATGCGGGAGGAATAGCTGCTGTAACCACTACTACGACAACTGCCGCTGGTCGTAAGCGTGAAAAGGTGACGGCTAAAGAATCCCGAAATCTCAAAGGCATGTCCGCACCGCCAGTTAGTCCCGAGATCTACATTAATCCCGAGCTGGAGGGCGTAAGGCAATGTCATGGGCCAAGTTGCCGTTGCCAGGCTCGGCCACAAAGTAAATACTGCAGCGATAAGTGCGGTTTCAATTTGGCAACCAATCGCATCTTTCAAGTGCTGCCGCAGCGTTTACAGGAATGGAATCTTACGCCATGCCATGCAGCCGAAGAGAACCGCACCCAATTGGAGGGCATACGGCAGAAACAGTCGATGGTGCGCTTTGCTCTGGCCGAACTGGAAAAGCGTTCCGATGAGCTGAATATGGTTGTAGATCGGGCCAAGCGGAGTTCCATTGATACTTCGCGACAGCAGGACTACGGCGATACTGCCGAGGACGAGCAGAGCATGTATTGTATCACCTGTGGTCATGAGATTCATTCGCGCACGGCAATCAAGCATATGGAGAAATGCTTTAACAAATATGAATCCCAGGCCAGCTTTGGCAGCATTTTCAAAACTCGCATGGAGGGCAATAACATGTTTTGCGATTTCTACAATCCGGCCAGCAAAACATATTGCAAGCGGTTACGTGTCCTCTGTCCTGAGCACAGCAAGGATCCCAAAGTCAGCGACACGGATGTCTGTGGAGCTCCGCTCGTTCATAATGTATTCAATCCCACTGGTGAGTTTTGTCGGGCTCCAAAGAAGAATTGCTTTAAACACTATGCCTGGGAAAAGATTCGAAGGGCTGAGATCGATTTGGAGCGTGTGCGGCAATGGCTAAAAATGGACGACTTGATGGAACAAGAGCGAGTCCTACGGCAGCAGCTAACGTCGAGGGCCAACTTGTTGGGCCTTATGCTGCACTCCACCTACAATCACGAAGTCATGGATGAACTGGTCCGAAAGCAGCAGGAGCATTTAGCTGAATTTGAAAAACAAAAACGTCGACAAGCGCATCAGCAACAGTTGCATGCCCATCAGCAGCAATTGCAGGCACAGCAGCAAACGTTTCAGCAAGTGCATCAGCAACTGCAACAGCAGCAAATGCAACAACAACATCAGTTACAACAACAACATCAGTTACAACAACAACAGCAGCAACAACAGCAGCAACAACAACAACAATTGCAGCTCCAGCTGCAACAGCAGCAACAAAAAATTTTCTACCAACAACAACAAAGAAAAAAATAAATCTTTAGGATGCTTTTCAAAATCCTTAAGTTATCCACTCCCATTCCTTTTCAAGTGTAAAATCCTCAATAAATTAATAAATTTGATACCAGAAATAACAATAAAAAGGAATTTCGATTTTGTATTTGGGTAAAAAATTCAAATACTTTTATCGATAGATAGGATCGACAAAAGTTGATGGGACGGCTTGGTTATACCCTGCAGTAATAGATCTAATAAGCCCAATTAAATAAAACTGGGTTTGAGCGAATCACGACTCCAATTTGAAAAATAGATTTCATGGGTAACAATAATCTATCGATACTTTGAGGTTCGTGTCAGCCTATCGATTTTTATCAAAAGTATAATCGACATCTTGATCATCTCTAATAACACAGACAACATTTTATTCATATCGAATCCGGTTGTGCGATCGGTAAAGCGAAAATAAGAAAGAAACGAAAAACAAAAAAAATAGATTTAAAAAATATTGCAAAAAATGCAATATTGAGGAAAAGTGCAATTATTTTTAAGTGCAAGCTGTGTGGACCAGTTGTGGTTATATATATAATTATATATATGTATATATCTATTTGATACTTTTATATGTATACAAATATATGTGCAGAAGTTAAAACAAAGAACTGAACAACCTGTTGTTATTGTTATTGTTGTTGTTGCTCTCTGGTCATGATTTTCCAACAACAATTAACTAATACGCGTAGTTGTTGTTATTGCATTTGTGACAAGTGCTAAGTACGTATGCATTAAAGATTTATATATATACATTTTTTTTTGAATTTTTTTTCTTGTTTGTGTATATTATGCTGCACCCACCTAACCACCCCACCCCCCTATCCGTTTCTGTTAGTTTACCAGCATATTTACTACATTGAAACGATCTCGGCTGACATTTCACATTGATAAACAGAAAGAATGTGTGTGTGTATGTACATATGTATGTGCTTGTGTGTAGCATGTACAAATGAATCATTCGGGAAACCATAAATAAATAAAATTGTTCACATAAAAGAGCAACAATAATTAAGCTAGCTAAAAGTGTTTATTCCTTAAAAACGACTCTCCATTTTTTTTTAGATAATTTTATTATTCAGATGTGAAAGCGAAAGGTAAAAGTATCTCATGAATATCAATCAATACAAAAAGCGGCAGCAACAACAACTTATTTGGCTATCTCTCAATCAGTCTCTCTCTCTCTCCATCTCTTTCCATATTTTACACATTCGTTCTCTTTCTGGCTGGCAGTTGGTATCTCTAAGTTTTTGCGGCTTTTTCTTATCTATAAAATGCGGGTCGCCTCTTTCTACATATTCTCTATTCACTTAAAATTGCATTTTTCATTCTCTACAATCGTTGTGATATCCAAAACTTTTAGAGGCCTATTTTTTCAAAAGAAAATTTAAAAAACATAAACTCATTGACTCGGTTTTAATTCAATATACATAAATACTTTCGTTTAAAACTTTGAACTCTTTAAAAATCGCCATGCCTCCTTGTATGGGTTTGCGCCTTGTCTTGTGTCAATCTTCATTTTATGCTGCACTTGCTCAGCTCATTTCTAACAGCTCTTTGGTCTAATTTAGCACTAGACTGACCACAGTGGGGCAAGAGAATCGTGTTTAACCGTTATGACACACACTCGCCAAATGGCCCAACAAAGAGTCAACAGTCTCTCCCAAACCCCCCTTCCGTTCTCCCTGGGCCAATTTGTGTGATTCTCACTTTTAGCTGCTTTTTGTCGAATCGTTGTTGTTGTTTTTTTTTTTGGGCAATTTAAACAATTATAAACATATTAGATTGTTTTGTTGGTGTTGTTGTTGTTGTTTGTGGCACACATTTTTGTTTTTTATTAAAGTTAAAACTTTAAACTTTCCTTAGCTAAAAGTCTATAGCCAAATTGATTAAACAATTAAGCAAGGAAATCGAGTTTAGTTTTGAAAGTATTTATTCAATTACTGTTACGAAAGTAACTCAATAAATAATTAGATCGTTGGGCCATTCAAGTATCTATAAATTTTTTTTGAAGTGGTCAATATAATCTTGCTCAAGTTGCAATTTCCTAAATAACACAAAAATCAACGGATATTAAAGTAAACAACTCTCGTATATGTAAGTCCATGAACTGATTCCCCCCGCCCAGAACGAATTAGATTTATTTTCTTTATCTGTCTAATCAAGCTTTGCCCTAGTATTCTCCACCTCTCCCCTTCTGCGCAGGCGCAACGCAACATAACGCATCGCTTCGCGTTTCGCGTCTGGTGTCGTGTATTTTTTGTTTGTAAATCACAACAAATCGATGAAAAATACGACAAAAAATGTTGTCAAACCACTTAGAAATCAGCTCTTGCTATCGCAGGGCCGCATTTCGGGGTGCGAGTGGGCCAAAGGCCAAGTACCACACATAAAGAATTGCAATCTTAAATGAATTCTTGCAACGTTCCATTGATGTTAACAAATTATGAGAGTGTTTGAGGAATCAATTTTAATCTCCACCTGAAAACAAATTTAAGGTTTATGATTTTAATGTCAAATCTAGTGAAACTAGGGTTGGAAATGTCATAAAATGAAATTTTAGAAATAATCTTAAGATGAGGGGCGCCTCTTACAACGTTGCATGCATTTTTCCACCCTTTTTTTTTTGGGGTCATAAATAAATTAATTTTTTTTATATCGATCCAAAGTTGAACGCAATTTGACTATCTCCCAATGTCTCTTGTGTCTTAAATCCGCCTCTGATTTGTAGTAGTTTTCCACAACAATTTCCATTTGGCTATGTGAAGAAACATGCAGTAATCTTTGAGTTAACGCATCTCCCATCCGGTCTTAGTGAATAGGTTAGGAGATCTATTACAAAAATGGCTTTACGTAAATCAAAACTGCCCTTGCCATTTGCGGCCTTTGGTTACCGCATGTCGTATTTCATTTTGAGTGTGAACACTAGACTTATGTTGGACACTGTAATTGGGATCATGGCAGCATTCTGTTCTGAGTACTCCAAACGGTACTCACATTCTCTTTGGCAAATGTCACACAAGAAGAGAAGTATATATGTATGTATAAGTGTACAGTAAACGCTGTATGCATTAGAAGAAACTTTGATGATGCCTCATCGTTTTTAATACACTGAGAAAAACAAGTGATAAGTTAGGTTAGGTTAGAACATGCCCAATCTTATATTTCGATGGGCATAAAAGTCTAGTGGAATGATTTAATTGTTGCAATATTCACTAACTCAATCAATATTTGTATACCTAGGAATCTGTTTATTGAAACATGAAATCATAAATTATCCAGAATATGCCCGATAAATCTGGACTTGGAACTTTGTTTGTATATTTATAAGTTAGTTTTTTTTTTTTTTTTGAATACAATTTCGAACCTCATGTAAGTGGAGAGGGTGAAGAACATGAAATTGGAACTAAAGAATATAGAAAACCACGAAGCGACTTCAGTGTAAAGTCCAGCTCTATGAGTATATACAGACTTTTCATATCTTTTCATTTTAATCGTCAAGCATACACATTAAAAACCTTATTAAAATGATTCACTTGATCCATATAAAGGGAAATGCTGCAATTGGCACAAATATTAAAAAAAATAAACATAAAGAGAAAGAGGGCGATTGCTGCGAGTAGAAGAGGGTGAGGTTGAGAGAACAACAAGTGGTTTGGATGAATCATTCAAGTCCCCAATTATAATGCGTTATAAAACTGCTTCAATTGGCAGTACGAGCTCGCTCGCTGGCTCGCTTGCTCGTATATTTTTTTGTATAAATAACGATTGGAGAACCGGCGATCCATTTCCACACAGAGATCATATTTCAATAACAATGGCAAATTTCGTGTGTGGCATATTGTCACGGTCAATTAGCGAAAATTTTAATCGATAGCAAAACGGTTGAGATCGCTTTGTTTAGAAGATCTTCAAGACTTTAAGACTAGTTCCCACCAAAATTTGATGAGATTTGACGTGAAAATAAAACTCAACTTTAGCTTTTTTCTTCAGATGCTCAAAACTTTCTTTACTGAAGATATTTGGGCAATAGGAACTTTCTGATACTCTCGAATAAGTCATTTGGTAAACCCGTTGATTTTATCCTCAGTGTACTTTAATTACGATTAAAATTATTTAATTTGCGAGTCTAAAATACACTTGGTTGTGGGTAACTTCACATCGTATCTGGGTTCCCAGCTTTAAATTTGTTTTGTTCAGCACAATTTCTGACCAAACCAAAATAAACATATGTACATACATTTGTATTGTGAAAATATGGGCCCATGATCACAGTGTATATATCTGAATACATATGTATATATGTTTGTGGGTACATTCTGTTTCAGTTAATTGACATTTGGTAAACATTTGCGTTGGGCTAATAATTATAGTTGGAGGCTGATAACACAAGCAAAGTAAAGTATCATTCATCAGCACCAACTGAACGCCTGGTACATTTACGAATAAATTCTGTCACATTAAAAATGGAGGACTCCGTATCCCTCTCTCTCCCCCGCTTTCTATCTTGTTCCTTCTTTCACTCTGATTATAAAGAAACCTCGAACCGGACAATGGCCTTGCCAGACAATAATAAGACAGATTTGAAATGATTCAACGCAATGGAAATCTCTGTATATGAAATACAAAGACATCGTACAGATAATCGTAATCGCCAAAGAAGTTCTGCTTAATCCAGAGGAAAATAATATCTAGTACTACAATTTCCAACGTTTTCAATCATCTTGCACTTCTACAGTGTGCCAAAATAGATTACGTACACCAACACGAATGAAAAAACTTGAAAACTTACAGTCAAACTTACCTAAAGCGAACAAAACACAGCTTTCTTATTGTATTTTTCTGTGTATTTAAATGTTTATTTCTAACCCCCTTAAATATGCAATGAATAGTGCAAAGTTTGACTATTGAGAATTGTCAGGGAATTTTTCACACATACTTTAGGGGGTAAATGTCTCACAATTTCTCGAGATCTGTTACTGATTAGAATTGAATGGACTGACTGACACCTGGCACCTGGTTTGACTTCTGGTTTTAGTTAAATACAGATTCCTGTACGGAGGAGTCACTGTTGATGGAATTCATTGTGTTATCTCGACTCACTTGCCTCGGCGTCTGCACTATAAATATAAAATGATATCTGTATCTGGTAAACTAACTATTTATATGTATACATATATACATATATATACGATTGATTCATTTTGCTTTGCTTTGTGTTCGTGTTTAAGAGAGCGTAACGCAGTTTTCCGATTAATCATCGATGGCAATATTTTTATATATTAAGTACATATATTCTAGGTTCAGTATGGATATATGTTTGTATGTACATACTTTCCTTGGAAAATAGTCATATAAGCATGTGCTCCATGTTGTCCACTAGGAGAACACTGATTACATGATTCATGTCCATTCAATCAATGGAGAAAGGGGAAGGCAACCACAACAAGTTCATTAAAACATTTTATAAACAAAATCATCATTGAGCATTGAGTAAGTTATAGAAGGAGTTCAAGCCAAAACCAGAGACAGGCAGAATTCAGAATTCATTTTGAAGTGGTCGGTGGGTGGTAGGGGGAATAAGGGGAGCGTCCACTTAAGCGAGCAACAAATTGTGGAGGAGACATCATCAGCTGGTCG
Source organism: Drosophila nebulosa (assembly GCA_024703675.1). Classification (NCBI taxonomy): domain Eukaryota; kingdom Metazoa; phylum Arthropoda; class Insecta; order Diptera; family Drosophilidae; genus Drosophila; species Drosophila nebulosa. The sequence continues at coordinate 18,837,170 of JANFPS010000003.1, forward strand.
ATGGCATTGTTCCGAGAGAGTTGAAAAGTTCAGAGAACTGCAACAGACAAACAAACAAACAAACAAATAAACAGGCGGAAATGGCGAGAAGAAAGTAAAAGTGGAAACCCTCTTACACAGACATGATACACTTTAAACGCCAGTCAAAATACCCTTGCAAATGGGGTACATTTATTTAGAAGTGCGCAACATATAAAGTGTTCTTCCTTCTGTCTATCTATCTGGATCGAACCAAATTGAATTGAATACCAAAAGCAATTGCCAGGGTATACAAACTTCGACAAAAAGTTAGCCCAACCCTCGGATTTATATTTATCCTATCGGTAAAATAATCAAACATTCATTATCTATTGACTCTGATGCTTTCCTATCATGTTCACTTATCCCTTGTCAGGTTTTGGCACAACTTCTTTCGATTTTCTTCTCTCTGTCTCTTTGCCTGTGTTTTTTGTTTGTTTTTTTTTTCGGTGGCAAGTGAAAAGTGAAAGCAAATGCCGGCAATTATGGATTGAACTCGACCGACTGTTCATTCGATTGCTGCGATTGCTTATGTTGAAGAAAGGAAGGAAACACGTGTCGTTCATTTTCAGCTTGTTTTCGATTTTATTTTTGTTGCGTTTAAAGTTGAATTTGCCTATTTGTTAGATTTGATTTTGATTTGTTTATATGTATGTATATATATCTACTACTTAGTATTTGCATAATTGCTACTTAAATTAGATTACATAATTATAATTGTATAATTACTGTCGGCACATCGTTTGCTGATTGCTGCTGCTGCGTCTTCTCGCATTGGCCAAACGGATTAGACGATGCTGCTCCATTTGCTGCAGATGCTGCCTGACCAGCATCTGATGCAGTAGCTCAATTTTGGCATATTCCTGTTCCTTCTGTTTCTGCTGCTGTTGACGTTGGAGCTCTTGTTCCATATTCTGTTGTTTGGTTTGCTGCGAGATCGATTCCTTAGAGATTAAACTATCGAATTTGTTCACAATTTGCTGCCAGAGATTTATTAAGAGTTGCACAAAGGTGTAAAGTGTGGCGATTGTTGAGAATGTTGCGGACATGTTATTGCCTCAAAGTGTTCGATTAAAATGTGCTAAATATTGGCAACACATTGTCTATATATATAGAGAGAAAGGATCGAAACGATATAGTGATCTGCCTGAGGGTGCGAGTACCTGAAGTACCAACAGGTAAACCATGATGAGAGAGAGTTAATTCTTAGGTAGAAATACCCTTGGCATTCTAATTCTAATTTTGGGTCAACTGCCCCTGGAGAAACAGATGGCTGGGTCAACACGATCATTTATACCAATCTCTAATCTCTCTCTCTTTCTCTCTCTTTTATTTTATTACAGTTTTGGCATGGAGCAGGCAGCCGGCGTACAGGCACGACCTGTGCCCGCTCCACGACGACTCTATCCCGAGTTGCGTCCTTCTAACTACGAGAATATTGAATTAAGGAATCAGACTAATAACAACAACAGCAGCAATAAGAATAACAACAGCAACAACAACAATTTGAATAAGAAATTAAATATAAATGCTGAAAATCTGCACGACAATTGCCAGGAGAAGCGACTGGCCACAAGTAGTGAAAATAAATTACTATTAAAATCCCAACAAAATGGCGATGAACCGCAGCCGATCTACAGTCCGGATGCCAATGAGAATGTTGACAGTGGGCCAATCTATGCCACACCAAAGCCAGCGCCACGTCAACGCACGGCAGGAGGAGCATCGAATGTAGAGGATGTGGATGGAGCAGCAGGAGTCGGTCCATTTAGAGTCCTGCGAACAGCGCCTTTGGTGCCACCGAAAACTCTCAATATACAAATCCAGGAATCCCGAAGAGTGCAGCGTGAGCAACGCGAACAGCGCTATTCGATTTCCAGTGAGTTTTCCACCACAAGTGCCAACACTGCTGGACAGCCTTGCGACGATCTGGAGCTGGACGTTGGTGGCGAGGATGATGATGAGGCTCAGCCGCGTTACGCTTCGAATGGTTCGCTCAATTGCAGTGAAAGCTCACAGAAGAGTGGCAAATACAAGTCACCATCACCCGGGTACGTACAAGCTGTGGATGGGCATGATCAGCAATTGGACATGATAGATGATCCAGATCAAGATACACGAATCTGACTGTGACTGTGACTGTGACGGTGACTCAGTGGACGCAGAGGCGCAATTCTCTGAGCACTCCTCCGAACAGTCATCGGAGAAATCAGCCAGCAATGACAAGTAAACTTTTCGCCCACACTTTAAATTGTTTTTAATCTTCTTCTTCTTTTTACTTTGTATATAGTATTAGTTAGTTCTTACCATTGTTATGGGTTTTTTTTTTTTTTGTTCAACACCAAAATTCCTAACCTTTAGGTAGCTGGACATAAACTAAACTATCTTTTCTGTGTATTTCCCTCGATTCCCTTTATCCCCCTAATTGTGGTTATGGATGTGACCTGCACACACACACACAAACACAGCCACCTACCATCCCCACACACACACACACACACACACACACACCCTTCGAGGCACGATCATAAAAGGATTTGGAATTTTTCTCTAACATGATATGATCGTTATTTTCATTTTGGTTGTTGGCTTTATAATCGAATAGATCAATATATAGAATCGTATTCCAAATTTGGTTTGGATTGCGGTTCGGACTATAAAAAAAAACTTGAAAAAATTTCAATTTAAATTCCTTCTTCAGCTGTTGTTCTTTTCGTTTGAATTGACACTTATTTCCTGTTGCATTTGACTATATAAATCATTTACTTCTCGCTCCCTTCCTTACTCCCCCACACCCTCCCCGATTTTGAACTGAGTTCTATTATTAAAAAAGGAAAATGTTTCATGCTGAACGGAGACTTCTCATAGTCTAATTATAGAGCTGAATTTCCGCTGGATGAGGATTCCCTAAATAGTTTGCCCATTTTTCAAGATCAATGACAAAGCGTTATAAATTATGTTGAAATCGTGTACTATATATAGAGGCAATGTGATGAGAATTAGTGTTTAATTTCATTGATGTATGTATATACATATACATACATCGTTATATAGAAGTAATGTTGGTTCTTTTTGCTGCTAACAAATCTGGGAAATTTCTTGACTAACCGCCAGGTTGTGGGCCTTTAACTTGAATGGCAATAAATAATGATATGTGAAATCTTGTACCTTTTGTTTGCCTCCATAGCAATCTACTGCGATCCTTGGGAACCACATCAAAATTGTTGGGCGAAGCCATTGGCGAACGTCTGACGGTGAAGGCAAAGGGGGCCAAGAAGCGTTTGGACAGGAATCTGAAGAGCTCAACGGAAGCGCTTAGTAATCTCAGCTCGGATGCCGGAGTCCATTTAAAGCATGCCGGCAAACGTTTTGGTTCGAATTTTACATTGGGCAAGGGACCGCGTGAGGACAAGGCAGATGGAGACGCCGAGATGCAGACAGAGTTGGATATGGAACGACGACAGACAATGCCAAATACGGATGTCTTTAATACAATTCAGTTCTCTAGTCCGTTGAATCGTAATGCAGCTTTGGCCGATCTTAGCGAGAACAAGGAGCTGGCAGCATCAGATGATAGCGGCACTTACGAGGTGCCCAAATCCTTGGGCCATAGTAAACCGCCCAGTTACGATGAAGCCACGATGAAGTCGCGACCATCACCGCCGCGTTCCTCACCGCTGGCTCGCAATCTGGCCCAGGAGGCGGCTCAAGTGGTCCAGTTGCGTAATAAGGGCCAGCCGCGGACTCTGGTTGATTCTGTGGTTAGTGGCTCATCCTCTGGCAATGGCGATGAGTCACCTGTGCTGCCCATGCCAACATTCCCGGCGCCCCGTTTGTCTCAGCAGCCGGAACATATTCGTCTGCAGGCCGCCGCAGTGCAGCCGCCGGCGCGTCAGAAACGCCGCAAGAACTACGAGCACATTCAGTTGAGGCGGCCACAAGTGGCCAGCTCGGCGGAGCTGCAGGAACTGAATCGGGCAGCAGAGATGGCGGAACGGGAGGAGTCGCTGCTTATCCGGGCCAACATTACGGCCGAGGAGGCTCGTGCTCCCAAGCCCGAGCGTAGCGAGTCATGGGAGTTTTATGGCGAGGATGGCAACGAGTCGGCTGGCGATGAGGGTGAATCCTCCTCACCAGAACCTGTCTATGTTAACCAGGAGGCCACGTACGGCAAGCTCTTTGAAATGGCCACTGCGGCCGCTGGCAATGTGCTCATCCCCCAGCCAGAGCTGAGCTGTATCAGTGAAGACGGCGAACTGGATAGCAATGATGGAGCTGTGGGCGGTTGGGCGGGAGCACCGCCCCAAGAGCTGATTGAAGAATTCGATCCTTTGATGAGCAAGTCCTCCACTCTGGCTCGCTCCAACAAGAGCAATGAGCTACTCCTACTCGAACATCTGCTCGAGGAGGATACATACGGGTCCCTGAAACGGGAGCAGGATGATGTCAGCATGTGCACCTCGGAGGAGGAACCCACCAGTACCATTTGCCTATCCTCCTCGCAGAATAGTCCCCAAATAGTCCATCAGAATGCCCATCTGTTAAGTGATAGCATAGAGGAATTGGATGAGCGAGCTAAGCCCTTTCTTAGCAGGCTGGAGAGAGAAGCCGCCAGCGGAAGGAGGAGCAGTGGTGGATCTATCGGCGCCCTCACGACAACGCACCAATTGGTTTGTTGGCGAAACTGCAGCTGCTACGCCTACGCCCGCTCCAGCAACATCTACGCCCACTGGCAAGCCACAAATTGAGGGGGATAGCCCGCCCACATATCTGGAAGCCATTGGCGGCAATTCTGGGGCGTCAGGGCCGGCAGCTGCTGGCCAGCAGCCATCAACAGCGGCCTCAAATGAAAATCGATTCACACTCACCTCGCGTATTCGCCAGACAATGAACGCCATTTCGAATGTAAAATTCCGCATGGATGCCATGAAGCGCAGGGCCAGCTTTAAGGGAGGAGCGCAGCGGCAATCAGATGTCAAGGTGGCCCTGCAAATGGTACCACGGCCCAGTCTGTCGCCTCTGCTGGTCCGCTATGAGGGTCCCCTGGTGCGGTTTCCCTCCGGCGTTGTCGAAGACATACTCAAAGAGATGCAGAATCGCAAGGCCATACTAAGAGAGCGACAATTCCAGACCTATCTCGATCAAGAGATGAAGACCGCAAGGGAGTGCATACCCTTGGACACCATCACCACGGTGCAGTGCGTCAGCAACAGCCGGGTCACGGACAGCGCCACGCATTTCTATTGCTTTGAGATTACAACATCGCAGCCCAAGAATGGCAGCGGCAGCGACAATATGTCCTCCAATCCGAATTTGGTAATGACCAGCAGCTCGTCGGGTAATGTGAAGCAACAGCGAGTGGCCCATCTCTATGGTGTGGGCAAGGAGTCGGAGCGTGGCGTCTGGATGCAAAAGATTCTAGAGAGTCTAACCAATAGCTTGCCCGTTAAATATACCTGCCACTATTACAGAGCTGGCTGGTGTTACCTGAAGGTAGGTTTTCCCTCAATTTTTCAAGTCGCAGCTGGCATGGGTTAACAATTTAATAATACTTGCAGAATTCCATTACGTCAGAGTGGAGCGGCACTTGGTTGGTATTGCGCAAGAGCCAGCGACGTTTGATCTTTGTCAGCGAGGCAAATGGAAATGTCGAGAAAATGGACTTGAGAAAGGCGCGTTGCATAGGTGAGAGTGACTATTGCCAATGAGAGAGAGACTCTTTGATAATTATTTCTACTTTGATTTCAGTGCTTAAGGAGAGCGACGATTCCATTGACAATCTTCATGTGGAAAGCGGACCCATGCTGATGATAGACTGTCCACCCTATTCGGTTTATATGATCATGAGTTCGGCTCGCGAGACAAAAATCTGGCGTCATATCATACGAGAGGTGGCCCACAATAATAGCTTCTCGTTGGCGGATCAACAATTGACGCGTTACGATGTCCCCGTTATTGTGGACAAGTGTATTAACTTTGTGTATATCCATGGTTCGATGTCGGAGGGTATTTATCGCAAGTCTGGCTCAGAGAATTCCATGCACAAATTGATGAGTGCCTTTCGAGCGGATGCCTTTAATGTGGAGATCACACGGAATGAGTATAACGAGCACGATGTGGCCAATGTGCTGAAACGTTTTATGCGGGACTTGCCAGAACGTTTGCTTGGCAAGCTGACCGACAGCTTTGTCTTTGTTACCGAATTGGCTGTGGCCACCGAGAAGATACCCATCTACAAAGAGCTTCTGGGGCGACTTTCGACCATCGAGCACGAGACATTGCGACGAATTGTGGGCCATTTGGTGTTCATTAGCTCGCAGCAGGCCAAGAACAAGATGAGTGTACAGAATCTGACCATGATATGGGGACCCACATTGCTGGCCAAAAAGGTGTGTCCCATTCTGTCCCCGTCTCCATCTCCATCTCCATTTGTATTTTAACCAAATGTCTTGCTTTTCAGACCGATGAGCTCATCTACTCGCAGAAGGAGGCCGATGTGCTTAGTGATCTGATATTCCTTTACAAGAATCTATTTCCCTGCAGTGCCGATGAAATTGTAATTGCATTCCTTTGGGATTTCTTTGTAGCAAATTAATAGATGGAATAATCTTTCCATTTTTTCTAGAAACGAGAACAGGCCATGCTGGCATGCCTGCAGAAGTATTATGCCGCAGCAGAGACACTTAAAGATGCTGTAAAGCAATCGGGCGATATTAAAATTTGGATTAGTCTCAATCCCAATCCAGATAATACCACAGAGGTGAGTGTTGACCTATTATTATAGCGATAATCTACTTAAACTTTTGTTTGTTTTATCTGTTAGGAAAAGACACAAGTGAATGCAACTATTTCACCCACCAAAACTGCCTACGAACTGTGCCGTGAATATTCCAGTAAAATGCAGTTGCCCACTCACCAGCTGACCCTCTATGAGGTCATATTGAATGATAGCCTAGAGCGACCTCTGCATCACGATGCCAAAGTCTTCGATGTCATCCTAAACTGGTCGTATTGGCCAGAAGAGGATCGCAAGCATAACTACCTTATGGTTCGTCCCATCGAAATGTTGCGTGAAGTGCAACGTGCTGTAAAAAATTTGGCTACAGTCACACCAGGCAAGGAATTGCGTTTCGCCGACTATCGCACAAAGACGTTTAAAACATTCCAATGCGAGTTGCGTGATGGCAAAATTGTTGTATCCAAAAAGGATAAAAACGACAAGACGACTATAGTTCGTGAGATCTTTTTGCACAGTTGTACGGCCTATTTGGGCTGTGAGCGAAAGCGCGATTTTCCCTGGAGCTGGGCCATCACATTTGTGGAGCGCACTCAGGCGCAGATAATGAGGCAGGTTACTCTCAAGTTATTCTCTCAATTTTCTCTTGATACATTTTTCTGTTTTCATTTTTTTAGATCTCGCGATGCTCCATTTATTGGTCATGTTTTGGCGGCAGTGAGTGGGTAGACCGCACCATTTGGTATTCCAGCATCTGGTATTGCCTTCACGGAGATAATATTCTGCCACCAGCAGAGATAATTATCAAGTGATAAGCATTTACGTTGCTTTCTCTACAATTTTTTTTTCTGTTTGTGTTTCTTAGATAATTAGCTGTAGATATTTGGAATTTATATGCAATATTTTATAGAATTACGTTTCATACATTTATTTATGTACATAGGCCAATGATCAGCTCTTTCTTCATTCGTTTAATTGTGTAATTAATTATTATATTTCGAATAGTTTCATTATTATTATACCTACATATACATACACATATAGCTCCTAACAAGCTTTTGCATATATAACTAAACACAAGCTATGCCATTTGTCTTCAATACTGCTGGATCAATTTCGAGGTCAAACCAATTTTTGGGATAAATGTTCCTGGGCAGCCAGCATTTTAGTTGGACAGAAAGTCTAAACGCGCAATCATAAAATAAACCATTACACTAAACTGTAGGCAAACTCTTTTTAAATACCCATTAATTAATAATTGTCTTAAAGGGAAACGCATTTATTGTAAATTTTGAATATATACATATTAACATTTTGTTTTGTTCACCTTATTTTGAGTGTATTTAATATCAATTTGTCATAAATCTTATAAATGAAAGTTTCTTTTCATTTGAACCAACAAAATTGTTATGCACCCTGAAAGTATGCTAGGAAATCGAACGATGTTCCAATAACCATTTGATAGGGAAATGGAATTTGTTAGGATTGAATAGATTGTTCTTCAGTAAAAACTTCTTTTATCTTAACCGTTTAATAGAATCACTTAAATGCCAAGAATTTTGTATAGTGAAAGTACATCTTGATTGTGCTGTAATGTCACATTATTAATAGCTTAACCCTTTGCAGAAATTGTATCTACTCATCGTAGGTTAAAAAGCGTTTGTTTCTACGGGGTTTCACTCTTTCTAAATAAGAACTTGGTACCCACACTCTTTTGACGTTTCCTAGTGCAAGCCCTCTTAAGTATGCAATGCATATTGAAATCAATCCACTTTCTACAAGAGTTTCCTTGGCACTTTTTAGGAGCACCAAAAATCAACTAAAATGTAAATTTCTTGTTAAAAAGAATTATTTATACATATCGAATTACAGTTCTTATTGACAATTTTTTCTGGCTGCAAGTCCTCTTAAGTTGTGGGCAATTCTTTTTAACTTTACCCTTCAAAGGACTTCTATGAATATGACTATATCGTATGGCAAAAGATTTGGATGTTTTTTTTTGGTTTTGTTTTTTATTTTATCAGATAGTAGTACAGACGTAGTAGGTAGCAATATAAATTTATATAACGTACGATATACAATAATATGTAAAAAAAGAAATACTTAGCTAGCTTAAATACTTTCACTTGCACTTGTTGTTGCGGTTTACTCCTGCTTTCTCATTTCTAATCTCACTTGACAATGACGTATGTGTGTGTGTGTTTGTGTGCGTGTGTAGGTGTGTATGTGTGTGTGTGCTTGCATTAGTGTAAGTGCCCCTAAAAGCCCGCAACACCGCCACGCTTACGAAAATCGGCATTGGCATAAATCGCTGTTGCATTTCTCGCTATGGCACATACCACGGATGTCACTGGTATTGATTTCTTTAACACATGCCCCCGTTTCGCAATCGATTGGAGAACTGCGTCGGAGAAACCATCTGGTTGATACTCAAAGACATCCGGAAATAGTTGATGGTGGAAACGAGGCGCATCTACAGCCGCCTTAAGATCATCATCGAACCATAGAACCCGAGCAATCACTAGAACAATGGCGTCCACAATACGTGTACCACCAGCTGCCCCTATGGCCAAACGTATATCGCCATCCTTGTCGGCCAACAAAACCGGCGACATTGAGGACATGGCTCGCTTATAAGGCCCAACGACATTCGCCTGCGACTGAGGTACCCCGAAAAAGTTGTTCTCCACCGAAAAGTCATTCATGGCATTGTTAAGAATGATGCCAGTACGAGGTCCAATTAAACTAGATCCAAAACTAAAAGATGGACGAAAAATACAGTCAATAATCTTTATCAAACCTTTATAAATTCGACATCTACTCACTATGTATTGACCGAGCTAGTCACAGAAACGGCATCCCCGTTGGGTGCTACAACTGAGAAATGGCTAGTCCCGTGAGTTTCATCGCTACTGGCAAATTGTGCTCCATATTCCTGTGGACCATCCAGCACAGAGCTGTCATTAATCATGGCCCGATGCTCGGCCCCGTATTCGGGACTGTTAAGCTGGCTAATCAGCTCGCGCACATCATTGGCACGCAGATCGCCCAATTCTCCGCGTCGGGCAAAGGCGAACTTCATGGCCTCCGCAATGCGATGGTATGTCCGGGCTTTGGCCTCATCGTCGGCCAGATCAGCCTTGGTGAAGTTGTATCCTTGGAGTATGCTAAGAGCGTGGGCAACTAGGGATCCACTACTCACTGGTGGCATCACATAAAGCGTATCCTCGCCAAGATCCATGGTGATTGAGTTTACCACATCAGCTTCATAATTCTGCAGATCACCCGCCTTTATCAGGCTGCCCAGTTCCTTGAGATCCTCCAACAGCAAGTTGGCCACTGTACCATTGTAAAAGTCCATTGGACCGTTGTCAGCAAGTAACTGATATGTGGCACAACGCTCCTTTAGTGGCTTGATCAAAGTGCCAGCCGTGTGGGGCAGTCCTGTATCTTTATTAATATAATGCCTAGCAAAAACAAGTTTTAATTAAAGGGAAAACTCCAACGCCATTCGATCTACTCACTCAAAACCATGTTTATCCTTGATTTCCTGCCAGATCAAATTCAACGCGGTGTTCATATGAGTGCTAACATGATAACCTGTCTGGCAGAACTTTAACGAGGGCGCCATCAACTCACTCCATGGCAATTGCCCAAATCTCTTGTGAGCTTCATAATAGCCCTTCAATTCTCCTGGCACTGCAATACTTAAGGGCCCAACGATTGAGGCCTTGGGATTTCCACTAAACATATCCTCTTCGGCCGCATATGGAGCCACTTCACGGGCATCTATGGAATAGGCATGGCGGTTCTTCCGCTTGTACACATTCATCAAGTTGCCACCACCAATGCCTAAGCTCTGAGGTGAGATCAAGCCATTGCAAAGGAGGGCAGCAATTGCGGCATCCACGGCGCTGCCGTTGCGGCTAAGAATATCGCTGCGGAGACAAATGCTTTTGAATGAACTGGCTCGAGGTAAGTGCAGATTAAAAACTGTAGCATTGAAATGCCACACCACAACTTCAATTATAACTAGATGAGGCGAAAGAAGTGAATCACAGCTGACAACTTAATAGTTGCTAAAACACGTCTAATTCAAGAATAATTTGTCCCTTTTTGTCTGGATTTTCTCTCCTGTATACATGAAACATGCGAAATGATGTACGCTTAATCCTGTTCCTGTTGGGCTATTTGATATATTGTATGTAGATTCGCTGAAATACCGATGTTCATTCAAATATAGTGCTTATCACTTTGAACCAATTTTAACAATATTTTTAAGGTTTTTATACCCTGTACCCAAAGGCTAAAAGTCGGTGAGGCGACTTGCTTTGTTTATTTATAAAGTGGGTTATAAATTTGATAAGCACTGTAGATTGAAAGCTGAGACGCACTCGGCTAATAGGAACAGACGAACGGATTGCTATATTGACTCGGTTATTAATGTTGATTAAGAATACAAGTCAGATAGACTTAAAGATTCGGGAAATTTAAGGTTTCTGTTATCTGTAACTCTTACCTGGCAATTTGACTGCATTCCAATCGGTCAGAGCAAACGGCTGCCTTGTGGTAGACACCCAATTTTGATTGATAAGTCGCATTGGCATTGAATCGAGCGTCTAGGGGCGCCGCTGTCGGCAGTGTGGAGGCTGCCACATTTGGTGCCAAGAGTCCAGAGGCAGATGTTGTTGCCGATGTGCCATCCATGCTTAGGTTGTCCATGCTGCTGCTATTGTGTTCTGCATCCTGTTGCTCCTGTTGCTCATCTGTTAAAGTAAATGTTTTAAGTGTGTTGCTGCTGGTATTCGTGTTGCTTAAGTGTTGTTGTTGTTGTTGGTGGTGTGCTTTCTGTTGTAGTTGTTGTTGTTGTTGTTGTTGTGGTTGCTATTGTTGTTGTGCTAACTATTATTGCTGATGCTGTTGCTGCTGTTGTTGTTGCTGTTGATGTTGCTGTTGCTGTTGATGGTGCTATTGGTGCTGTGCTACTTGCAATTGTTGCTGTTGCTGTTGGTGTTGGTGTCGTTGCTGTTGCTGATGCGGTGGCCAGGACTGCTGCTGGTGCTGTCGTTGGGGCCATTGTAGTGTTGTTTCTATTCGGTGTTGATTTTGGCCAGTCTGCGTTGTTGTTGTTGTTGTTGTTGGTGGTGTCGGTGCAATTGTTGTTGTTGTTGTTTAGTGCGTTAGAGTGTAAAGTTTGGGTATTTTTTTTTTGTTTGTTTTGCTCATATCATTACTTTATCGTGCCACAAATAGAAGAAATGGTTTCTATATATTCTCTAGATTAAATGCCGATGCTTGGTTAAGATGAACAATTGGTGGGAAAATGATACTGGGCAAAGATAGCAGCATGCAGACAGGAAAACAATCAGTAAGTACGTTGAGTTCGGGTCAACTACGACTTAGAAATACTCATTACCCCTTTTATCTGCCATTGGTTACCAACTCCTTCACTCACTCATTTATAATTGGTTACAAATAAAAATCTAGTTCTGGGATTGGATCAACTGCCGGACGGACTGACGAAGGCTAAATCATCGACTTGACTGTTGCCCTCAAGTCAGACATTTAGCTGATATACTCCCACTTTAAAACCTATGGGTACAGGGTATAGAATGATCTCAAATTTCTTGTCTCGCTGAGTGTGTATATTTGTGATTGTATGTGCATGTGTATTGGTTGTGTCTGTGTGTGGGATGTGTTGGTGTTTGTGAAATGGTATTAGTTGCGGGTGAGTGAGGTGTTAGTGATGTGATTTCGCTGCTTTCGATATTGTCTACATTCATCGAATCGAATCGAATCGAATCGAATCAATTGTAACTTACCGCTGAAACAGAGGCTAATAATGACATAGCTTATCAAGGCAATGCCAATGAAGCAGATCAATACGATTGTCAGTTTCTTCATCCAGGCCAACATATTGGCACGCCTGTCAAATAAAATGCAACTCCAATTAGTGGCCAATTTAAGCAAATAATCTTAGAACGAAATGAACAGGGCAATTCGAATTTTTCTTTATATTCTTTATATTTTTCTCGTTCTATTATTTAGAAATTTAAATAAGCATTTACCATTCTCAATGTAAGAATATATAAAGCAGTAAGAAGAATTCCAAGTTCGTGCTCAATTTTGAACCATTTTTCTCACATTAAATCAACTAAATCCCATTTTACAGAATTTGTTTTTAAAATCATTTGCATATTTCATTCTATTATATGGCAATTCTCAATAACTAAATCAGAAAGAACACTCAGCTGAAAATCAGCTTAAATAAGATCGATTTTCGTTCAATTCGGATCAATACTTACATTTGTTCACGACGCGCCTCCTCGACGGCTGCCGTGTCCTGCATCAGTTCGCCGCCATTTTTCTCTTCATCATCCAAACCGCTGGCCGATTGAGTGGAATTTTATTCATGGCATCTTCATTACTGTGGTGGACCATCTTGTGAGCATCCGCTGCTGCTGCTCCTCCGCCCGTTCTATTGGTAGAGACAGAAAGAGACAGAGAAAGAGAGACACAGTGTGCAACAGTTAAATTGTTATGTTCTTCTTTGTTTAATGTTGCTAACTCTTCGTGAGCGCGCACTAAAGTATGCAACAGTTTTAGCTGACGTCGCCAGGACAACTAAAACGCGCACAAAAGCAGGCAACAGAAATCGACCGAGCCGAGACTGAAACAGAAACTGAAACTAAAAAAAAAAAAAAAAAAACAGGACCGAGCAGGAGCGACTCGCTGCCGTCATCATCGTCATTATCATCGGCAGCGTCGATGTTAATGCCGGATGTGTGTGCCTTGTGGTCGCGTGTGTGTCTCCAGTGGAAGTGGGTGGTGGAGGCGTGTCCCACCACCATGGCAAAATAGGTCGCGAATGGACGCCGGTGCAGGCGGAAAGTGCAACGCGTGTTATGCATATTTCTACGAATTTCTTTCTATTGCTATTATTGCGACCAAAGGGACCAAAAAGGGTATTATAATTGCCAGCACGAGATTTCCAAGTCTAGATTTCTAGAAATCATCTCAATGGCCAGCAGAGTTTATTCGAATTAATGGCAACAGTCGTTTGATGGACTGTGTGCGGTGTTACTGTGTTATTTCGAATACCCTTCAAATTGTTAGGTGCAAGGGGATCAAGACTTCGGCGCACCACTTAGCTGGCTTTTTTCCTGACCCCATAACTGAATGTTGTGATTGTAAAGCGGGTTGGTGCGGCGAAAACAAGAAAGGTTGGGCCGGGGGGAGGGGGGGCTCTGGCAAATTGGGTTAATTGCGCCTACAGTTCATGTAGTGGGGAACAACAAACACAATAACCTTAAGTGCAATAGCTCTAACACCTTCTGACCCGACATGACCTGGACAACTTTGTTACAGTTGATGTTGGACCCCCTCCCCAAAACAGGGGTGCGATTTCCTAATTGATCTGTCAATAATTAGCAACAAATTTCACTATTTTTATCGCAACTTAAAGACTAAAGAAGATAATAGTTCTCATTATTCATTTAATTGCTCGTTTTCCATTGAATCCCATGCACTTTGGACACCCTGTTTAAGTGCAAATTGATGTGCACACGAAGCAATTGCCGTTGCTTTTGTTCTGTTATTTTTGGGTCAACTGCATTTAATTTAATTTCGTTTGCGTTAAACGTTCGCCCAAAGAACAGCCAAGAATCACAGGCATCAGAGAGAAGCAACAATTATGAGCTATGGGGAATGCAATTTGGGTTTATAGCCCAACCATAAAACACAACCAGAAAGCAAAAAATCAAATTTGGTAAAAGCAAATGTATGTATGTATATATTCACAATATATCCATTACCGGAAACTAACTAATCGACAATGCCAAAGTAAAACGAGTTCCCTCCCATCTCTTTCATTGAAATGAAGTTTATTTGGAAAGCAACAAATGAATCTTGTAATCACAATGGGAATATTTTAAGTACACATATATAATTTTATATGCTCTTGCAAACTCAAACGATTTTGATTGATTTAAAAATGAAAACAAACAAACTTCTTTGAAGAACTTTCAGTTTGATCCCTCTTTCCGCATGCAACGGAAGTGTGGAAAGAGTTTAGGAGGATGTGCATATATCCTGTAGGGGAAATGGAAACACAATTTGTATTTTACTTAAAGATCTCGTTAGACAGAGAATCGAAAAAAAAGTCATTTCGTTTCATTTTCTTTATCCAATCCATCACAATAAGCCAAATCGGATTAACAATTTTTAATTTCTTTAAAAACTATCAAAAAAAAAAAAGGTTTGCCATTAAAAAAACATTTTGAAGGTGCGCTGAAAAAAAATTGTATTCCCTCTTTTTTTTACAACTTCTATGATTTTATTTCTATTAACGATTGTCATTAAACTCGACGCGACAGAATTGCTATATGGAAAGTTAGTCGCTCATTTAAGGCTTCCGTTTGGCATGTCCGGGTTGTTGGATCAGAGTTATGTCTGGTCAATGTCTATCACTCAGAGGCAATTTCTATGGCGCATGCGCCGTCCTAGCCCTATTTGGATGAGAGACCATGAAAGACAACAAACATTTGGATTCAAAAACGGAATCGGAATTGGTTGTACAAAACAATTATTCAAGAAGTACGTGAGTTGTATACAAAAAAAAAAAATTTTTTTGAAAAGTTGAAATCGATAAATATATACCAGATATGGAAAACCTTTGGGAGTGGCCTAATGAGTACTTCAGTTAATTAGCTTCATTGCTTATAATATGTTTTTACATACATATGTATGTGACAGATATATGTAGTTGGAACTATTTTTATATAGATGGACAGTGACTTTCATCTTAGCCGGCAACCTCATATCATTATTCACCGCAAACAAATGAATTATGAAAGTTTAGGGCAATTTTCATTGACTTAGTGAAGAGCTAATTATGCCATTATCAAGCCTCGCCATGCCCATTGATCATAGATCACGGCTCATTGGACATATTCAATAGGATTTTCAAAAAAATTAGCATTCGATTATTTTTGGTTTTCGTTAACCAAATCGTTTGGGCAATTAAATTAAACAATTAAAATGCATGAAAGACAAACCCGACAAAAACGCCACACAAATAAATCAAATACAACAAATTTCCAAACCAAAATTAAATTGATGAATTTATGCTACCCTATAAAAGAAATATTTAGCGATCTTGAGAAGTCATTATGTAATTTAAGACATTCTCAGTTAATCTTGGGCTGATATTTCGATTTTGATTTGATTTGATTGATTTGATTTTTTGGGTTTAATATATATATAAAGTATATAATACAAAACACACCTATTCGAGTCGTGTAGGGTATAAAAAAAAAGACACCCAGACACATCAAATATCAAATAAAAAGAGGCAAGTCAAGTCAAGCCAAGTCAAGAGTTATTGAACGACCTTAGACAATATATGTACACAAAATTTCTCAAGTTTAGTGGTGAAAAACTATAGAGAAGAGGAAAACGAGAAAGACAGAGAGAATACAAAGCAAAAGCAAAAGATGAAAATGAAAATGTTAAATGAAGAAGGCGCAGACACATCGTAAAGCCATCCAAATGTAGGTACATGTAATTTATGTATGTCTACAATTTAATTGCACGCAATACTGATGACCAGGTTGACCCCATTGACTTAAGTCAACACTATACAGAGAGAGAGAGAGAGAGAGAGAGAGATACCGCGTCCCTTCTTGCCTTCACCCCTCACCGCAAATAGTCATAGCAAAGTGATTAATTCAATGAATGGAATAATATGGCATTTTTTAGAAATGTATTACGATCATTGTTAGGAATTTTGGTCTATAATCCAAGTTATATAACTTAATTTGTTATTATTCATGGTTTGTTCCAATCAATATATAAGGCAGACTGTATGAATTTATATATGTAGGTGCATATAGTAGAAATTACAATCTTGCTCACTTTTTAAGGGAAAGCGCAGAGAAGCTCTTTTCAAAGGGAAATTTCGTTGACTTCAGTATATCCTTTCACCATCTCTAGATAGGCAGGCAAATTTTGAGTTCATGAGAAGAAAGTTTGCCCTAACAACAAACATGGAACTGATTGAGTCTGCTGTATATTCTGTGGGCACTTATCATTCATCTATTTGAGTGTTGACTTCAAATCTGTACGATTGTCTGTAGGTATGTATTGTGTGTGTGTGTACTGCACATGAAGTGCTATAAATAGCACCTATGTATGGATAGGTTCTTTTGGAGACAAAGATCTTGCATTGAATAGTTCAGTTTAGCTCGACTCGACTCGACTCAACTCGACTCGACCCGACTTAGCTTAGTTTAGCTAGAATTGCGTGTTGTGGATTCACAGGCACATTGTATTGTAGTAGATGATAGAGAGAGTGAGAGAGAGAGACAGAGAGAGAGAGAGAGAGAGAGAGAGAGAGAGATGCTTATTATATTAGAACATTTTGACACATTTCGCATTTTCCATTTCGTGACAGTGCAAATTGATCGTGCGCCCAAAGTTCAGGGACGTTTTTAGCCGACAGATAAGTATTGTAGTCCATATAGACAGATGGATAGATGTGTAGCCATATGTTATACTAGCCACTGATGTGCCACTGTACATGTGTGTGTGTGTGTGTGTACAAAAGATAGACACACACACACACACACAGGGAGAGATATATTTATGTAGATACTATGTATTGAGAGAATGCCTTATGATTGTTGTGCTCGAAAATGTTGATTAAGTTGTCAGCAATCAGTGTGTGCTAGGCGGATTCCCGAAATGAAAACGAGACGCCGTTTAGCGTCGATTACTCTGTGTACTATGGCAAGTAAATGCAACTAGGGGAACTACTACTAAGTGCCTGCCATTCAACAACCAAACATAAGATGAATAAAACAAGAGTCAAATGTATCCGAGACCGAGATTTGAGTTAACAATTGAAGCTCAAAGGCTTGATAAAGATACATTCACACACACATACACCACAATCAAAAAGAGAAAGAGAGAAGGAGGGCGAGAGCGTTAGAGGACAGTGAGCCCTCAGAATATTGTACTTATAACCTTATCACCAAAGACCGTTTAATTCTCAACAGCTGCATCGTCTGAGATAATTCATGCCCTATGTCAAATTAGCAATAGAAAGTTCAAACTAACATACATAAGTTCAACTCTCTCTCGACACTGCCTGTCGAACTAAAACTTCAATTTTACATCTATCGATTTTTGTTTATTAGTAAAAAGATTTGTCAATTGTCACAGATTTCTAATTTCTCTCTTTCTCTTATTTCTCTCATTAACTTAGAAATCTTTTCCAAGGGACAACTTAAATCTTTCAAATGTTTGTCTGAAATTGAATTTCACTTCTAAGAAGACTTCTTAGCCTTTTATTTTATTCATTCTTTTGACTTTTGCGGTTATAATTGGCCTTGAATCGCTTCAATTGAAATATTAATTGCAAAGTTTACAATTTGCAAATTCGGCTTATCAATCAAGTGTAAGAAGAAGACGTTTCATTTGCAAGTTGGAAAATTAAGTGGCCTGGTTTTTAAAAGACATTCCCACAATGGGCTAATTTCAACCCTATATATCATATCCCTCAGGTTGACGACACTCTCTAGCCATCTATTTCTCTTTAATCAGAACTGAACTGCCACATATGTAGGAAGCATTAATTCAAACATTTTCTTTTTCTAAATCTTAATTATTTTTAAGAGGAACTTTAGATATTTAAACCGGATACTCAATTGTGAGCAAAATTGAATTTCGTAAAAGTTTTTGGAAACTTTGTTTGGGCATTTTCAAAAAATGTTGCACAGAATTTAGTAGAGTGCATATAATAGATACAGTTCGCGCTTTGTTTATCCAAAAAGAGCTAAAAAAAAAAAAAACCGAAATCCTTTTCAAATTTGAGTTTTTGATTCTCACCTCTCAAATCACGTATACGCCAAGTTGGCAAAATTTTGTAGTAATATTTATCAAAATGAACTAAATGTCAATTCCCTTTTGGCCCTTACCCACCATCACTGACAATTCAATCTGGCCCGGCTTTTTGGGGGGTTCTTGAATGTAATCTTAAATAAAATATAAACCACACAGAAAGACTTTAATGACAAATTAGCTTTCACATGGATTTTTTCGTTTCTGTTTTCATTCTTGTGTATGCTTTTATTGTTTGTGTTTTTTTCTTCCTACCGCTTCCCACTCTCTCCCTCTCTCTCTCGCTCTCTCTCTCTCTCTCTTTGTCTCCTTCTTTTAGATTTTCCACCAAAATATTTTCAATGCATCTCAACAACAAGTTTCCCCATTTTGTGTCTTGGCGGCAATTTCTTTCTTATTTTTTGGCGTCTGGCATTTATTTGATGTGTGTGTGTTTGTTTGTGTGTGTGTGTGTGTGTGTATGTTGTCTTTTTTTTTTCTCCTCAGTTATTTATAAATATAATAATTGCAAAATGAAACTGAAAATACTCACAAAAAACGAAATAAAAGCAGAGAAAGAAGCAAAAGAACGAACAACTAAGAACACACGATGCGATTGAAGTGAAATTTTGCTTTGGCCCTAGACTTGGACTTGGACTTGTTGCTGTTGTTGCTTTTGTTGCCTTTGTTGCTGTTGCTGTGGTTGCTGTTGCTGTTGCTTGTTGCCAATCGCCAACGTCTCTTTCCTGTTACAGGTGGGCGAACCAGCAACAAATTAAAGAAAAAAAAAACAACAAAAAAGAATTGAAATATTTATATACTTTTCGAGTTTGATACGCACACGCACAGAAAATATATGCAAAAACAAAAAATAAATTAAAAAAAAACCAACTAATTTTACAATCTGTAGACAGAATTCATAAGCTCATTGTCACCTTTTTGTGTTATTTTTTTTTCTTTGAGGAGAATATTTTTTACGCGCGCGATTTTTGCACACACGTAATTAAGATTTTTATAGATACATATACATATATATATATGTATATTGTGTATATCGATTATAAGTAATATAATATAGATACTTGATATATATATATATTTGATTCTGTAGGTTTTTGTCGAAAGAGTTTTTTATGCGCTATGTTTAACGTTTAGTTTCTTTCGAATTTGATTTAGTCGCGTGTCTTGTCTGCGGCGTCGTCTGCGTCTGTTGGTCAACTGAATTAAGAATGGGACGCCGACAGAGTCAGAGGCAGCAACAGCAGCGGCAACAGCAACAGCGATGATGATAGCGACTGCGATTCGTCTAGCCCCGAGGAGTCACTTCGTTGTCGCCGTCGCCGTTGCCGTTGCTGTTGTTATTGTTGTTGCTGCTGCTGTTGCTAATGTTGCTGCAGTGCAAATTCTTGCTGGCGTGCGGAAATCACAAATATTAGGCAGCCGCCCCCCAAATGGAACCCCCAAATCGCCCCTGTGATTGTCACATGGAGCCAAACGTGGAAAGGGCGGCGGTGGCGGCGGCGGTGACGGCGGGTTGGGAGGAGGCGCAATGCGGGTGGCGGTTACGTTAGACAAAGCAGCCATCCATCCCACCCACTGGGCCATTAAAAGCAATTTGTTGACAGTGACACACAAAAAGTGGATACACAGAAAGTGAAGCCACAACCCATAACTGGAACACGGACAATGCACACACACACACCCACTGACACGCACACACACTTAAATGAGGACGGAACCAAACTCAAAATAAGTATATTCCATTGCTATCAACATGATGTCACCAAACACCAAACACAACAAAAGGAAGATTTCTGTAATTGTTTCCAAAAAAAAAAAGAAGAAAATATATGCTATCAGTCACAATTTATCTGAGGGAAAACTTTTGATACGATCTGTTCAGACAAGATAACCCCCAATTCCTAAATAATGTGAAGTGACGAATGCGAAGGAACCCAAAATTAGAATTAATTTTAAAACGAACCGATCCGTTAAGCAGAATCCCTTTTTAAATCCCTTTACAATAATTTATATTCAATCGCCTGTAACGTATTCCTAAAATTAGCTTCAAATGCGTAACGCCTAGGAAAATGTGATCTTTTCAAGGTGGGAACCCAAATCATTGTGAAGTAGATGGAAAAGTGGTTTTCAGGTGAGGTCATTGCAATGACGTTGCCATTCTCGTCTCGTCTCTGTAGTCGTTGTCGTAGTCTTGGATTCGAATGGGTATATGTACATATACTCGCACATTACATCCGTTGTGTGGTCATTGAGTCGGACGGTTGGTCGGTTGGTCGGTTGGTCGGTCTATTGGCTTGGTGGGCGTTCGCAGATTTCCGGTGCAGTTCACTTGACTTTTTCCTAGCATTGTCCGACGCAGTGATAAGACAACAAAGTCAAAGAGTTTTCTGATTTGAAGCCTTGTCAGAGACCACAGGCCAAAGAACAGCGGCCAGAGAAAGAGAGAGAGAGAGAGCGAAAGAGAGACAGAGAGAGAGAGAGAGAGAGAGGGAGTATCCATTATACGAATGTCGATGGCGTGCCGGCAAAGCTGGAAGCTAAAGTGTGCAATTTGCCAGCCACGCACATGCAAAAAAATTGAAATGTGTGTCAACAAATTGCACAAATTATCAGTAGCAACAGCAGCAGAAGCAACAGCAGCAACAGCAACAGCAGCAACGCTAACAATCGAGTCCGAATTGTCGTTGCTTCCATTCATTCAAATGAAAGCAGCTGTACTTGAAATATGGAAAATGAAATGGCATAATAAACCACTGTACAGTGGGGCAAAAACACTTAAAAAATAAAATTAGAATGTATCAAAAAGCATGCGCTTATGTTAAATCCCACAAAAAATATATATAAAGCATAGTTAGATCGACTTGCCCATTGATGTCGATCAAGAATATATATACTTAATGATATCAGTGTTGCTATTTGATCTAGCCGTATACACCTAATCTCTAAGATTGATTGATCAGATGTAAATCTGACTATTTTCACTGTGCTTCAAACCAATGTGCGACAATGTGGTTACTCGAGAGCAGTGGGAGGGGGTGGGGGAGGCGATAGGAAGGTAGGGCGTCGCCAGTCTATGTGTAGGCGTGACGGGGTCAAAACTGCACAATGGACTGATTATGATGGAATACCAAAACGAACAAAACAAAAAAAAAAAACTATCTTCTCTCGCGGATTACCTTTTATTGTTATTCGCCAGATCGCCAGATAGCTGCTCTCTGTGTATGTGCGTGTGTGTGTGTGTGTGTGTGTGTGTGGGTGGGCAAATCGATGGCGATTGTTTAAACTTCTTTCTCTTCTTCTCTATAAGTTTATAATTATTATATATAATCTGCTTAGAAATTCGACAAACTGTCAAATGAAAGTGAATTGAAGAAGTTTAATTTTAACAAAGTTTGATCATCGAACCGAAACAGAAATCAAAATGCAGCCAAACTGTAGGTGTGTGTGTGTGTGTGTAGATTGACATAGATTGTAGGTGTATTTGCGTGTGTGTGTGTGAGTGTGGGTGTTGCATTTGCAATGATGTCACACACATAGAGACTCACTCTTGCAACGACTTGATGCCCTTGGCCGATCTTTTTCGGTTACTGAGACAAGTTGAGTTGCAGGAAAATTCTCAACTTGTTTTGTCGTTAAGCAAATTGTAGAAAGAAGCAGCAAATTAAAAGAAGAGCATCTGTCAGTCATCTGGCTACGTGTGAGCAGAGGATCGAAGAGAGAGAGAGGGAGAGGACGAGGGAGAGACACTTAGCATGCTCATTAATTAGTTGAGGAAACAATTTTCTTCTCTTTTTGTGTGTGTGTGTATGTGTTTGGAGTGTTCCACTTTTGTTGCGTTGCGTTGCGCTTTCATGTGGCATCATCTAAACGAACCCCAACAACACCTTCCACACTCCCTCCTTCGATATATTCCCACTCACTCAGTGACTCTCCATCTCTTAATCATACTGCAAACTATTTTCAGTTTTAGTCTGACATAGTTCCTTTGGATTCTGAGGCGGCAGGCATTTGTTTACATTGCGCTACTTCAACTAGCACAGCGTGTGAATGCCAACTACACACTATCCTCTGGCCTCCTATCCCCCATCCCCCGCATCCCACCAAACCACAAGCGTTTTCTGTTTGTCTTTGGCCAGTTCTCTTTGATGGATTGCTTCATGCAGGAGAATACCGTTCAGAGGAAACTTTAATTTATGGAAACTTTTCTCCCCCAGATCCCATATAAAATGGAAAATTTCCAAATTTAATACGTTTCAGTTACAATCCATCTTGCCGCAAGTGTTGCCTAACCAAATTAGTTAGTTAATATCCAATCTCAACGTTTATTGCTCTAACAGTATTAAAGTAAATGATTTAATGGTTAATAAAGAAAACAAACATATTGATTTTTATTCATATGTATCAAGTGATTTCATTCATGATTGTTTTCCCATATTAATGCTTTTCTTTTGATATTCCCATTAAAAAGTTCCCTCTTCTTGCCAAGATTTATGCATGAAACTATGATGAACTACATAGTAAATTATTTGTGTTTTTGACATATCCTTGCAAAAAACAAAAGGGTATATCGTAACTCCGACTACACAAAGCTGCTCCCTTAGGGCAGTGAGGCTGCTTTTTCCATATATCCAGCCCAATCAGACGACTGGATTATATAGCTTCCTATAAACCTCCATTTGGCTAGCTATCTGCATACGTCATATCGAAAACCTTTTTAATAAAACTTACAACTAAAAAACGAGTTTCTAATTAATTTATAATCATTTCCGATGAAAAGGCAAATATTTAGGTTGTATTTTCCAAGTTCTTAAGTTTGTGATAGCATTTTAAAAATTAGTTAGAAATTTTCGGAATTCCAGGCTGGTATAGATAAGCAGAAACTTAAAATAGTTTCCAGGAAGTAATTTTAATCGTTTAAAGTAAGAAAAGAGAGCTTAAGAGTACCTGAAGTCGTCACCTCACTTCTTAAATATTCATTAAAGGAAATTTTTTTCCGAGAAATCCTAACTCAATTCATAACTTTTTTATTGTTTCCAAGAATCGTTTTTGTTTTCTTTGATTGATATAACTTTTGAGAGTTTTTTGAGAATGAATTGATCAAAGAAATCTTACAAGAATCGTGTCTAAGCTGGAGTTTTTTGAGAATTATTTGATCAAGGAAATCCAAGAAATTCAAGAAGTTTTAAGAAATCTTCTAAGAATCGTTTCTTTCTGTTAAATTAATGACTGGCATGACTTTTGAGGGTTTTTTTTGAGAAAGATTTGGCTTAACGATTCAAAAAGCAAAAAAAAAAAAATGTTTTTTAAGATATCTGAACTCATTTCATATCATTCATTTGCTTCTAAGAATCGTTTCTTTTCGTAGGATTGATCTAACGTTTGAGTATGAACTAAGGCCTGAGCAAGAGTATACAAACTTCGTTTTAACTTGCAGTACTTACGATTGCAGGGCGGAAAGGTTTGTGGCTGAGGCACCAACGCCGCATGTCGTGGAATGCATTTTGCAACTTTGTTTCCGCGTCTTCCAAATGTGAGTGTGAGTATGAGTATGAGTTTTTGTTCCTTTTCTTTGCAAACACTTCTATGTAAGGTAACGTAAGTATTCGGTATGCACTAAGGAGCAGCTGTGCTGCCTAATTCGCACTAAAAACTAGTTGTTTATTCAAATGTTTTTATGCAAATGCACGAACAAAAATTTACAAAAATAAAAAAAAAAAAAATAAAAAATTTATATGAAACTCAGACAATAAAAATTTCTGAATGACATCCCAGAGAGTGTTGAATGCGAATTGAAGATGTCGATGGTGAATGGATGACTGAGTGGCTGAATGAATGAAGGAATGACGCGTTGTTGCTACTGGCTGCGCACGCGTTCTTTAGAAATTTCTATTGTAATAAATCGTTTCTTATATTTTGGTTTTTTTTTTTTTTGCTGCTGTTGTTGTTATTGTTCTTGTTCTTTATTTGCCCAGCTCGCGCTTTCCCGACGTTCAATTTCTGACTGAATTTCTATTTCCGCTGAGGATGCTCATGGAAAGACCACAGAGATGGAGACGCAGACGCATACGCAGACAGAGCAGTAGCTGCTACGCCGGCAGATGGGGCAAGGCATCTACATCCAATGCTGCTGCTGCTGCTGGCACATGTAGAGTCGCATCATATCCACCCACGTGGCTGGCCAATTGTACTGCTTCTTATTGTTGTTATCTTAGCATAAACATATAATACAGATGAAAAAAAAAAAAAATATATGGAAATGAAATGCCGCCGCGTATGAAGGTGTCCATGGAAATGTGTGTGTGTGTGTGTGTGTGTGTGTGTGTGTCTAGTGCATGTCATTGTTCCCCTCATTCTATAAGCGTTGAAAAACTAAAAATGCCGCCAACACATTCACGGAAATGCCCTGCCCGTACACATGGCGTATACGCAATGTAGACGAAATGAACAATAAGACAAGAGACAGTTGCAAAAATGGTAAAGAAAAATAAAAACAATGGTTAAAAAACGAAATGCATATTTTTATCTTGATGATTGCATTCAAGTCGATAAAATCTTTAATCATACATATCTTGGATTTTCCTTTAAAATTTCAAAATCAAATGAAATGGTGTTTTATTTGAAATAAAATGGAATATCAAACAAAATGAATTGCTATCTGGGTGACTGAGTACTAGAGTAATCTATATATTTAAAGCAAATTGGACTTCGCTTAACGAAAGGTCCTCCTCCTCTTCAGAGATTTATGTATCATCAATGGATTTCTGGCCACGTTCAATTCGTTGGGAGAAGTTCCTCAACGAAGCGAACACATGTTGTTCAATTTTATATTTTTCCCATTTTTTCTTAATTTTTTTTTTTTTTTTTGGGGTTTTTTTGGTTTATTCTTTTGTTTTGTTTTTTGTGGTGTGAATGAATCACAGCCAAGAAAAATCGATGTATACGAAAGATATAAAGCTCGAAGCTAAAGGCAAATGAGCCGAAAAACAAAAGGCAAATACATTTATTGAAATTGAAACGATGCCACAGATACTAATACACTAAATTGAACTTTATAGATACAGATACAGCCAGCCAGCCAGAGATTCACACTTGTTTGTTTACATTCACGAAGATCGCAACGACAGGGAGAGAACGAGAGAGAGAGAGAGAGAGAAATGAAAAGGAAAACTTACGCGCGATTTGAAATATTCCAGCTGGCCTCATGTAATAAAAGCCAGCGTGTTCCTACGAGCTAAAAAGGAGAATTAATGCTCGAGTGCGTGTGCGGATGCGGCGGATACGTGTGAGTGTAAACGGAGGCCACTTATGTACTTAAGATGGGACGAGCTATCCCACTTGACATTGATGCTCTCTCTCTTCCAAAAAAACCCGCTCATAAAATTCTATCCCCTAAGAGTAGTAGGGCCCACGAATTCACACGCCTCCTCCGACGGAGGAGGATAGAAAGTGTCATTGTGTGAAGGAGTGACATCAGAGCTCTTTGCTTTTAGCCACAAGCAAAATTTTCACTCATCGCCGTCGACGTCGTCGTCGTCGTCGTCGCCGTGGTGGCACTTAAACCAAATTGGCCAAACCAAAAATGGTCGATCTATTAATTTTCAATTGACAGACACGAAACACAAGAAGCCAATGCGAAAGTAACGCACCGATTTCACACTACACTAAAAATATGAACAAAACTCGAGGGTTGTATAGGAATCTACATTAAAAAAAAAAAATTTGTCGAAACATATATCGAAATTGTTTTTGACACTAAAATTCAATTAAATTCAAAGCTCTTAAATTATACAAAATTTTAAATAGAAAATAAAAAACAAATGTTTTCAAATTTATGTTGAAAACCAAATGAAATAGTGAAATTTTAATGGCCTCATCTTAGTATGAATGGGTAAGGAGAAGAGTGAGATCAGTTTAAATTGAATTTGGCAAACCGAAAGGATAATATTTGACGACTTTTTGCGACCATTTTGAGTGTTATTGAGCATTAGGTTACTTCTTAGGTAGCCCGCTAAAACCAGTTGAGAATTCTTAGCACTCAAACACTGGGCACAGCCACGAGCAGAGCCAGGGTCTTTACCTGTTAATTGCTATTTTATATAGAGTATCTGAAGTTCGGCAAACTGTCAAAACCTTTTGTTGAAATTTCAATCGATATGCACTTGCCTTGGCTTTTCGTCTAATTTTCTTTTTGTGAAACACATTCATAAATATTGTTGAAATATTTCGTTTTCGGTCTTACCTTTCAATTGGCCAAATAATTAGGCCCAAGAAAGGAGAAGAAAAAACAGTTTATTCCACTTTGAGTGTTCACCATGAACTGTTTGTTTGTTTGTTTGTTTGTTTGCTGTTATTTCTTTGGTTGATTTCTTTTAGTCTCTATTTTTGGTATGCAATTAAAATTGAAGTCGCGTGGCGATTAGCGCCATTTGATATTGATAAGAAATTAAATTGGTTTTGGTTTGGTATTTCGGTTTGCCCAGTTGTGGGCGTGTGTACGTTTCTCGGGTGTAGCCCTTCATACAAACCACCCACACACACACACACACACACAGACACACACACCACAGACACACACACACACAGACACATTCATTTAGTTTGCGAGTTCGTTGGTCTCATCATTTATTTGTTTTACTATTCGAAGTGCCCCAGACTCATTTTCTGGGCCATAAAACGCTTGACTAACAACAACAACAAGCCAACAACTAGTCCACATAGGGATAGACAGCGGTTGATTCCTGCACTCCAGCACGCAAGGTGTGCCAGATACTCTTCTTCTTTTCCTGCTCGTTCAACTTGGTCTTTCGCTGCGACTTACGCTGCAGTTGACTATACGGAGGTGGAGGAGCCCAACGACGACGGGTTTGTTTGTTTTTGTTGTTGCTGCTGCTGCTGCTGTGGTTTTCGTGCTGGGGTTAACCAGATTAGCTGGGCCTGATGCTGCCGACGACGTCGCTGTATAGTCCGGGAGGCGCAGTATGGACGAACTGTTACATAGTAGACAATCTCGATAATGGAGAATATGCTGAAGCCCATAAAGAGACCCAACAGGCCGCCCGTATTGGCTGAAATGAAAATTAGTTGAAACGAGAAACGAGAAACTCAAAGCCATTCAATGAAATGGCAATCGGGGACACACTCACATAGGAACTCGGTGAAACCAAACATTTCCGATTTGGTAGTGCTCCGGAATGTGTTGGAGACATAATAGAAATGCAATATGGACAATTCGTTTATTTTGGTATACGGACTTTGAAAGATAGAGGCTGGCAGATCGTCGCTGGGCTGAAAACTGGAGCCGGTCATTATGCTGGATGTCGAAACGGTGGCCCTGTAGGTCAACTCAAAGCAACCGGGCCAACAGCTCTCACAGGATAGATTCGCTTGCGTGGACTCAATTTCTGTCTGCACCTGATTCGTGCAGGCATTGTCATTGGGCCCACAAACCCGAGCAGCTGGATCAATTCGGGGAAAAATAGTAGAGCACACAGCTGCATACCTGCATCAGGAGCTTGGCTTCGCATTCGAGCTCGCAATTTTTGGGGGAATAGGTGCGATAGTAGGCCAAGTCATTCTCGTCCGAGAAGAGGCAACGACGCACGGACTTCTTGATGGATCGAATGGTGGGCAAGGCATCCTCGTAGATGGGTTCAATGGGTATGCGAGCTTCCCGTCCGGCGGTGACAAGAAACCCATAATTACTGACCTTGGGCAGCTCGGCAGGATTGTGAACCAAAACCTAATTAATTAACCCTATTAATTACCAAAATGCTCGAAATGCTTAAATGAGATCACTTTTGCTCACCTTAAATCCCACACTCATGGATTTGGTGCAGTAATACTCGGAAATGGATGCATTCAGAACGACAGTAAGACCCATGCGGATGCCAGTGCCACCCGATGTTCTAGGATAATAATATTCGGGTAGTTTTGTTTTCGCATAACCATTTTCCGGTGTCCAGTCGACAGCCTCATACTTGGAATTCTCCTCCTCCGGTTCGAGACGCACATCGTCGCTATAGTTACGGATCAGATAGCTGGGATCCAGGGCATTGAAATTGCAGCAGAGGCCATCATCCGTCAGTATGGAAGTAAAGAGCAACGAGCACTTCTCTCTACGCGCCCCAAAGGTGCAGGAGATTAGCATGTCATCGCATGGCTGGGCCACCTCCATCAGAATGGCCTTGAAGTATTTCCAGGTGCCAATATATGATATCGTTTGATCTCCACTCTTATCGCAAAGGCTCATAAGCAGTGAGATGTTCGAGCTAGAGCTGAGAGTAATCAATTCGATTCTAGTTAATATATTCCCAAATGTCTGATTACCTTGAAATCCGTTGGACACGACTGAGCATAGCCTGATTGAGATTGCATATGGTTATGGCCGGAAATGGCATATTGCTGGTGAGTTTCTGCTTGGCGCTCGTCGAAATGATAATCGGCGAGGCACTCCATTTGACGTAAACGTTGGATATGAAAAATCCCGAAATGCAAAAAACCACAATAAACGAAATGCCAAAGAAAACTCTACAAAAAAAAAAAAAACAGATAAACATGGAAATACCATGGATTGGACCATGGCTGGGGATGGGTATGGGAAGTGACTTACCGTTCTGGTATTGTTATGCGTTCCTCTGCTATATACTTGAGGCCATGTAGAGTGGTGTTCTTTAGGTAGTAGATGATGTTTCGCTTAATCGCCTTCCGACTACAGATCGTTGTGTCATCCTCATCATCATCCTCCTCCTCCTCCTCCTCCTCATTATCATCATCGGTGTCCTGGTTGTCACTTTCGTTGGCTTTGAAGCGATGAGCCTTCATGATGCACTAACTCAAGCCTCTGATCCGGCAGCTACATTTATATACGAGGAGACACTCTACTGGTCTGGTCTGGTTCGGACACTTTGCTATTAACGCGCTCTAATCATATTGACACTGAGCAAATAGGAATTGCAACCAAATTGAAATTTTCGCCATCAACTGGCACTTAATGGGCCAAGGGGGGCGTGGCCACAAAAAGGATGTCTGTTGGCAAGTGGAACGATGATGACATATTTACAAAGCATATGCAAAATGTCAAATGGAAGGAGGGGAATTTGGCAAATATTGCAAAATCAACGCAATAACCGCACGCAGATTTCGATTGGAGGTCATCACGCAAGTGTTTAGCTAACTAACTCTTTATATAACCTTTATATAATCACAAACATTACGAAATCGAACACACGGTTTGAAAAAAGTGACATTTAGTGGATTTAATTGTCTTAATTGTAGGAACATGCAATCAGAAAACAATATGCCCCCTTTTGTAAGGGTATAAAAATAGACATTGTGATGGTAGTGTGAGGATATTCTACATACGATCTATATGTAGTTCATAATCTAAACAACAAAAAAACCCCAACGAAAAAAAAAAACAACAACAAAAACGCGTGTGTAAACGTAAATAACCATAAAATATAGCTACAACTTAAATAAACTGAACTGGAAATTGACTTACGATGAAAATCCGAAGATTTGATGCTCTCTGCTCGCCAAGCAGTCTCTTGGAGATTGATGGATGCCCCACCCAAGAGCCATGAAGCTCTAAAGACATGCTCCATATTGGCTCTCAGCTTGTAACCGTAATCATTGACACCGAAATTCCGCTATTCTTTGAACCGTTTAACCGTTTCTCTAGCCCCACAGGCCAACAACCGCTCTTGATGCTTTAAAGTTTTAACAATAACAAATTAAACTCAATGGCCCTAATATGCAGTTAGTTCAATGCTTAAATGTTGTGCGAATATTACATATTTCAAATCTGAAATTCAAATTCCAATTGTTAGCTTTTTGGCGTTCCCAAATACGCACATATGTATGTACTCGCACATTGTATGAACGAATTTGTTATTGCCGTTGGTAAAAAAAAAGTGCGTTTCATATTTATAAGAACAATTCTCAAAAGATTTCAGAATCTTTTTGTAACTAGAAATTCCACGAAACCCCTAGCCCTAACAATAGAAAATGTGCCAAGGATTTATCTCGGGCTACCGAAAACTTGGATACTTGAATAAATCCAGATAATACGGAATCAATGAATGATCGGGTAACTCCAGTGGCTTGGATAAAGCAGTATTTTGTATTTACGCAAATAGATTAGTCATGGAGTATACCTTAACTTGAGAAATGAATCATTTGAAAAACTAAGA